>CM019068.1:33665616-34265616 GCA_009667805.1 Leptobrachium leishanense
TATTTGGGCTCCAGAAGCTGCCCCCCCCCAAAGTTTTAGCATTGTGAACATGATGCCCAAGTTCCTAACACTTTTTAAAAACAAGTTGGAAATATGTCTCGACGACATCTCTCCAGCGGATCCTGCATGGAGCTCAATATTGTAGTAACTCCATTTGGTCAGCAGATGGTGACAGCTCCCTGTCAGATAGGTTTTTACAATAAAAAAATACAACGGGAATATTCCCGAATATTTATTGCTATATAATTTAAAATGATTTTCCCAAAAAACAAAACACAGCTTCCGGACAGTGTTTTTTTTAAAAATCACTTGGTAATGAAGGGTTAAAGGTGTCATTTCTCAGCAATATAATTTTAACCTTTTCTAGCATTGCAGTAATGCTCTTTTCTGCTGCTCACGCAGATAGATATCCATAAAAGTCATCTTGGAAACCTTTGCCAATGTATCACACATAACATGGTGGTTGTGCAATAAAATAGCCTCCCATTATTGACTATGGTGAAAAATCTTCAGCTCTGTGACTTTATGATCAATTTTCCTGGATGTTTTGGTGAGCTTAATAAAGTGGCGCTCAGCGAGGAAATAAGGGGGCGTGGTCATGACGCATATACTGTAAGTAACTCTCCCTAGCAGAAAATTATATATTTTAGACTGATTTCAGGGCTAGACTATTCTGGTCTGAACCATCACCATCAGCACTCCTCTTTTTCCAAACAATGCACCATACAGTCTAACCACTGACACTAATGGGTTTATGCAAAGAAAGCCGAACATGCCACCGAATTGCACCAAATGGTGATTTTCCCTGTACAGTGCAATTTCATGGCAATTCGGATTTTCAGAAAGCTGGCATTTCGCCAAATATTGGTGAATTGCTAGCGAAATAGGGTCACCTTCGGTGGCAGTGAAATCCCCATAGAGAAGAAATGTTAAACCATTGAGAGAATACCAAACCAGTGCTTATTCTCGACAGGTTTAAGGAGGTGATTCCCATAGGTTTCAATGTAAAACAAATCCCCAGTTTTTATAAAAATTTTATTCAACCATTTATTCTTTTCATTTACAGAAAAAGTCATTTTATTAATTTATATTTTAGAATTTGTTAGGCATTTTTCTGGATTTTTTACAGGGAAATTTTTGATTCCGATTTTTTTAATGGCTTTTTTTTAAATTCTGTAACAGACCTTTTTATTGTTATTCACAGGACCTTATATATTATTTTCATGCATTATGTTTGTTTAAAATGCCTTTTAAAAATTACACTTTTTTTACCCCTGTTTGGCGGTTGCTCGGCTTTTTTTGGCAGCGTTGGGTGGCTGGTTGGCTTTTTTTTGGTGGCTGATCAGAGGTGTTCGGCGGTTTGCAGCTGTGTTCTGCGGTTTATCGGATGCGTTTGGTGATTTTTCAGCATTGTTTTGCGGTTTATCGGATTCGTTCGGTGATTTTTCGGCAGCGTTCGACTGTTTATCGGATGCGTTCTGTGTGTTTATCGGCGGCGTTCGGCAGATCCATTTGGCACCCTTCGGGGACTCTGCAGTGGATGCTGAATTTACCACAGGGTCAGCGAATTCAGCTAGTCGAGGTGCGCCGAATGAGAAAGCACCGAAATTTATGTGAAATTTCGATGCTCTTTGAATAACCCCTTTAATCTTCATATTGATTTCCCCACCCACCAATTTTCTAATCCTCATGAGATTAAACCTAATTACGGCAACACATTTGCCCCAGGTGTCTTTGCTAACCAATAGAAAGCAAGAAGGATCCAGGCACTCCAGTAGTGACTCAAAGCTTTAATGGAGCATCACAAAATGCAATGTTTCCGCTGTATCCTTCTTGCTCTATTGTTCTACACGTTGAGGTTGCCCCCCACCCCGGAGCTCCTGCTGCACCCCCATCTGAGAGGTTCATATAAACTGTGCGGTGGATTATTTATTGATGGCTGTGTGTAGAGTTTACTTCAACTTCCGTCTTTTGCTGTAAACGTTTTTTTTTTGTATCAAAATTGCCTAGAACGAAGAAGCTGGGAAATATTGTTAAAGACGGAGCGAGAGGTTAAGAGACCTGGGGAGGATGGATAGGGAATTGGGGTCTCATCAATGAAAAGAGGAGAAGAGAGGAAAAGAAAATGCAATCGAGCGTTGAGGAGAAAATAACTATAATCAAGATCATTAACACGGAGATTAAATTTGGTTCCTCGTATCCCAGGAGAAACCAACAACTGCTATATCCCACCTAATGTTCAGTAGACGGGGAGACGCTTTTTTTATTTTACTATTTTTATTTTTAACGTTTTAAGAAGGCTTTGAAACCATAAAATCAGTAAAATAACACCGGGAAAAAAGAAAACAGTGTAAAATATAGTTATTAATGCTTTGAAGGCGAATCGCACCAACCTTATAACGAGAAAATAAATGATATCAGACCATGCATTTTCACTTTGTTCTACGTGAAACTATTCATGCAATAAAGGTATTATGCCTCCTTGCTCACCTGATTAATTGATTCCACTTCAGTGAATCTTATTCGGAATCAGAAGGGAAATCAATCAAACGTTCTTTACGTATACTGCGACTAGCGACACAGAGAACAGATGACAACTTTTGGAAAGTACCTTGTGCTTTTTGGTGGTGTATAGCGATCAATAGAATTTCAACCACAGGATTCATGTATGTGTCCTGGCCGATTGCCTTTTGACACGACCGGCCAACCTGCTCCATGCTTTGATCATTTTTAGGGATTCTCAGGAAATGATACACTTTACAACTATATGTGGACAAACAATAGGGGTTGTTTAATAAGAGCCGAACTTGCCACCGAATTGCATCGAACTGTGAACTTCACCGTACGGGGCAATATGGTGGCAGTTTGGCTATTCAGAAAGCTGCCAATTCCCCAAATATTGGCGAATTGCCGGCGAAATACAGTGCAGTTCATCTCAGATTGCTGCAATTCGGCGGCCTTTGGTAGACGTGAAATTCCTCATGGAGAAGTAATGGTTAATCTATTCAGAGAACGCCAAACTGCACCGAAATGTTGGCGAAATGCCCAGATTTCGGTGCTTCAGTTCGTCAGGTTTAAACAGCCGAATCCCATAAGATTCAATGTAAACAAAATTACCGTTTTTATATTTTTTTTATTCAACCGTTTATTCTTTTAATTTGCAGCAAAAAGTTAAATTTTTTATGCATTTTCTGGATTTTATAGGCAAACCTTTTGATTCCCAACTGTTTAGAATTTTTTAAATTCTGTAACAGATCTTTGTATTTTTTTTATAGTACCTTTTTTATTATTTCCATTCATCTTCATGCATTTTTATTGTTTTAAACGCCTCTTAAAAAATTGCTTTTTTTTTTTTGCCCTCAGTGTGGTGGCATTTGGTGCATCATTGGCTGTCTGTTCGGCAGTCGTCTGCTGTGTTCGGCAGATCGGCAGCTGAGTTCAGCGGTCTGTTCGTCAGTCATCAGCTGCATTTGGTGGTCTGTTTGGCACTCGGGCAGCTGCATTCGGTGAATCATTGGATGTATTTGGCGGATCCCACTCGGTGAATGCTGAATTCGCTGCAGAGTCGGCGAACTGAAATCGCCGAAGTGCGCCGAACGAGAATAACCCCTAATGGCTTTGGGTTGTGTCTGTACATTATCAGTTGCAGCTTTGTAGATTATTCATAGCTTTAACCCCTTCACTCTCGAGAGATAATAGGTCTTCAAAGGCACCATCAAGTGCCTGATATTGAGTTTTCTCAATCTGCAGCTGAGCAGGACAAAAGAAAATGAAATTTGTTTGTTGCAAAATAATTTTGTTTGCAATTGGGCTGCAGAACATGCCTTTAAAGTTTCAGCACCCTAGGTGTGATAACTGAGGTGCTAACATAATCTGGGGAATGTCACTGAAGGACTTTTCCCCACCTGATAATGCAACGAGCCATGAACTGCAGTAACTCCTTTTACCCAGCAGATGGCAACATCTAAATGCCAAATAGGTTATTACAGTAAGAAATACATTGGGAATATTCCCAAATATTTCTTACTGTATAATTAAATTGATTAATTTTCCAAAAACACCAATGTTTCCTGACAGTGTGAAAATTTTGACTTGGCAGTGTAGGGGTTTAAATGAATATGGGAGGAATAGCACTTATAGGTTGGTAGCACCAAGCATCTGCTTATTAAACAAAGCCATATTTTTAATAGTGTACAATAAAGCACCAGATTGCCTGACTGTAACAACAAATGCTTAGACCGCACAGCACGGTCTTTAGTGAATTGACGGCGCTTATTAGTTTGTTTCTTTTTTTTTCTTTAATATTTTTGATTTAGAAATCCTATTTTTTCCTTTGCATTAATATTTTAGAACTGGTGTGGCATTATAAAGCTCCATCCAATTCCACAGCATTCTCGAATTGCAGACACTGTGAAATGTTACATCTGACATCCATGAATTCTGTCATTGATCGCAAATTGCAGATACAGTAATCCCACACTCTGGAGGGCAGTAAGTTATACTTTTCTCAGCAAAATGTTGAATTAATAAAGTTTAAAACACAGAGAAAGCCACCTTACAATAATCAATACTTTATATCATATTCATATTGTTAATCTGTTTATAACTTCCCCAAATATTGAAGTTTCATCAAGTGCTTTCTTGCTAATGATTATGGGCCCTATTACATTCTTCACACAAAAGCGCACGTGCAACGCGTGAATTTGTGCGCGAAGCGTTAAACGTTAACGTGCGTAAATCAACGCTGGTATTACAATCCTCGCGCATTTTTTCATCCGTCGAGCAATAACGTGCGTAAAACGGACACGCACAAACGCGCCCGCAGCAATGTTGCACACAGAAACCAATGTGCAGACTGTTTTTTTCACGCAATTCAGCCAATCAGAATTAAGAACCACCATTGTTTCACGTTACGTTTTTGCGCCTGTCAAAGTCAATCTGCGCATATATGCTGCATCAATAATAAATGCACACACAACCTCTCAAATTTATTGGTTTAGTATGTGTAGAATGTGTAACTATACTTTGCTGCGTATTTTTTTTGGGCTGGTGCATTTGGGTTCGGCCAGGTTGATAGAATTTGCCATTAACACCAGCTTTCAGGAGTTGCTAAAATAATGCGCGCAAATGCTGTGCGTTACAAACTGCGCATTGATTGTAATACCATCCGCATACCAGCGCACAAATGCATCTGCGCTCACACTGTTAAGTATAGGATGCCCGCAGTACATTACGCTCGCGCAGCGTTCGCGCAGGTTCGCCAGCAGTAGACGTATACGCACGTTTGTTGCGCTGACATTGTAATACGACGTTCAGCGCTAAGGGTTTTGCCCCTCGCGTTAATGTGTTTTTGCGCCGGCGCAAACGTATGCGCGAAGATTGTAATAGGGCCCTATAAGTCACAATAACTAGGAACATGTCTTATACAACTAGTATTTATATGTGGATCCATCTATGTGTTTTGTAAAAGTATAGGCAACCATTAAGACATTGTAGTGAGTTGATAACCAGCTGAGAGCATGATGACATCACCAATGACCGGCAGCCAGGAAATTTAAAATCCCGGTTGCTGGGGATGCTGGATGGGGTTGTGGAAACTCCTCCACTTCACCCACTGTTTCTAGATAAACTAGGCGGGGAGTGGGGGCCTGTATGCCACTGGCCAAATTAAAAAGTCACAGTGGTCAAGGTGTATAGAGTGTCTCTTTAATGAGGAGAACAGCATAGGACTAAGACACAATGGGGCGTAACAGCATTAATGAAAAGGCATAGTGGGTGATCAGAGGGATACATTATAGGCACAAGGAAGAAGGCAAAGATGGGGCTGTATCGAATGAAATCTTGGTTCCCACTTCCTAACAATTTCATGTAACATTTTGGTGTATTAATACAACCTGTATCTGTCCATCAGTCCCTCCAATTCTTCATCACGTTCTCGGTTCTCACCAGCACCTCTATCCCTTACCACTATTGCCCCCAAATTCCCACCTCTTCTCATTAGAGCACTTTATCTAGAATGGAACTTGGTTAAACAGGCTCTTCATCACATTTGAACAGTGGTCATGTAGAGCGGGGAAATCGTGGGAATGCATTTCCTCCATTAATTTTGCAGAAGGGATGGACTGCCTTTTGGATCCACACACTGTAAAGCTTGTATTCAAGTGTTTAACCCCTTAAGGACGGGAGTAATTTTACAACTTCGGCGCTGTTTCGGAAGTAGAAGTTTGCTGAGCTCATTTTGACTGTTTTTAAGTCACGTATTATTACACCACCCAGACGAATTATATATCGTTCTTTCCGGCAGACTCGGCAGATTAATAATATATCCTTATTATATGTATATGTCATGCCCTGCCAAAACACTATAAAAAAATGTAAAAAAAAGTAAATAGGGGGGCGTGGCTAGCAGCGGCACATGGAAGACGTGTGCTGAGTCTGCTCCTGCATTACCCGGCGGATAACAGCGGATATCTTTAACCCTCATCATTTGTTCCGACCTCCGAGTGTACCCTGAGGTTTGGTGACACAATGGCGTCACCCAGAACGCGGAAGCCCTCTGAAAGGCAGGACTTTTTCACCCCGAAACACGGGAAGCGAAAGGACGGCGCGGCGC
Organism: Leptobrachium leishanense; assembly: GCA_009667805.1. Lineage (NCBI taxonomy): Eukaryota > Metazoa > Chordata > Amphibia > Anura > Megophryidae > Leptobrachium > Leptobrachium leishanense. Next base: position 33,672,230 of record CM019068.1, read on the forward strand.
GCCAAGATGGCAGCGACTCCCCTCCCTCGACGCCCGCAGCGGCAGCTACGGACCTGGAGGTCTTCTCAGCAAAGATGGAAGGGCTGCTTAAAGATCTGTCTGCCAGCCTAACCTCCCGACTGGACACAGTGGCAGCCGAAATCCGCCGCGACATTAGAAACATCAGAGAACGAACAGCCAAACTGGAGGAGAAAATGGCCGAAACTACAGAGGCCCACAACGTCATGGCGGCAAGAGTGGAGGAACTGGAGGACACCCTGGACAGGTATGCCCGTAAATTGGCGGATCTCTAAGATAGGTCCAGACGACATAACCTAAAGCTAAGGGGGGTCCCTGAGAATGTACACCCTAAGGACCTACAGTCATACGCCACGGATTTCTTCACACACATCCTCCTGGGGGTCACCGAGGAATCCTTACTCCTTGATAGGATCCATAGAATCCCTAAGCCACCGACTGCACCCGCTAAGGCCCCGAGGGACGTCATTCTACGTCTACATTATTACAGGCCGAGGGAAAGCATACTTCGCGCTTTGCGGGACCCAGAGATCCTAGGCCCTACCTACCAACATCTTTCGGTGTTCCCCGATTTATCCCAAGCGAAATTGCAACAACGCCGACTATTTCGCCCATTAACCGAGGCCTTGAGATCGGAACAAATCCCTTATCGCTGGGGTTACCCGACCAAATTAATCGTGCACAGGAATGGGTCACCTACGATTATATCATCATTAGCAGATGGCCGGCATACCCTGAAAGAGTGGGGTCTGAAAATACCCGACGGAAAAAACAAAGAGGCACCTCCCTCCACCAGATTGGCATCTGACTGGCACCGTCGCTGACGTCTACAGCCATAGATCCTTTTCGAAGATGATCCCTTGATGTGTCGCCATTCGGGATGGGTTCTGGGTCGGGATAATGTTGTTTCCTGCAGCGTAATCCGCTGGCACGCAGGGTGTCACGTTACCCCGTCTCCCTCTTCGGCTGAAGAGTTTGGGGTCTTTTCTTCACCTCCCTTCAGGAGTGACATAAAATTCCCCTCAGGAGAATTTTTTTCCTTTGGACCTTCTGGTACAAACGTACCGTATACCGCGCTTGGTCCACTCATTTCTGCTCCGCCGAGATGATGCGGTTTTGGTTATTTCAAGTTTTGTTTCCCTTGTTTTTTTTTTCTCTTTCTATTTTTATGTCAGGTTCTTTCTATCGTTGTTACATCCATCTCGTCCTCAGTGGACCGACGGTCCAGATTCATCTCTATTCTGTATGATTTGATAATACCTCATCAAGGTTGCATGTGATTTATCCATTATGAAATTATTGTCGTATAACGTGAAAGGATTGAATTTACCTGTGAAACGTCACTCACTATATAGAGCCCTACGCACTCACGACGCGGATATAATTTGCCTTCAGGAGACTCACTTCAGGCGCTTAGACCACCCGACGCTATACACTCCCCAGTATCGCACTCCATATCACTCTACATTTACATCCAAATCCAGGGGCGTCTCTCTTCTAGTTCACAACCGTCTATCATTCCAAGCCCATAGAATATTAAAAGACCCGAAAGGCAGGTATATCATTATAGTATGCACGATTAATTCCGCCCAGTACACCTTGGTGTCGGTTTACGCCCCTAACACTTCTCAAGTTCAATTCCTAACCCAGATACTGCATAAAGTGACGGACGTCCATATGGGGACCCTTATTTTGTGCGGTGATTTCAATATGGCACTGGACCCAAGCAGGGATAGGTCCACCCAAACCACACCTTCAATTTCCAAAATGTCGCTTCGTAAACTTCATCTCCTATTACAACAACATGACCTGTATGACGCGTGGCGATTGACTCACCCTCTAGAGCGTGACTATACATTCCGGTCAGGAGTCCATAATAGCTACACCAGGATAGACTATTTCCTCGTTACGGGAGCGACTCTCCCTCGGACGGTAGACTGCGAGATTATGCCATTCGCCTGGTCCGACCATGCCCCAGTGCTCCTGACTCTAGGAGACGCGTACACATACTACACCAAACCACCTTGGAGACTCCGGGAAACATTGCTGCAACACGACCAAGCACAACAAGCTATACAAACCGCCCTGCACAACTATTTCACAGAGAACGTGACACCAGGTATGTGCCCTCTCATAATCTGGCAAGCTCACAAGGCAGTAATTCGAGGCGTAAGCATACAATGGAACGCCCAACAGCGTAAAACATACACATCCAACAAACTTGCTATCCTCACCACCCTGCAGCAACTTGATAATCAAAATAAAGTATCTCCCACCCAAGTCTTAGCAGAACAAATCGAATCTGCACTCAGCTCCCTTAGGGAATTAGAGGCGGATAGCTATTTCCGCGCTATGACACACCTAAAAACGAAATACTATGCCCTCCAAAACAAACCCGGTAGGCTTTTAGCTCGGAAACTCCAAAACGTCACTGCACCTCAGAAAATAGCCACATTACACACCACTGAGACCAAATTACATAACCCCAGAGATATAGCCAATGGCTTCGCGGAATACTATGAGAAGTTATATAATTTGGGTACGAACGACTCGATTTCTCAGCCCACCACGTCCACCGTGGCTGCCTACTTAAACAACTTACACCTTCCCTCACTCAATAGCATCCAGGCCGAACGCCTTTCTTCCCCAATTACCACTGAAGACATAATAACAGCAATTAAACACTTACCACCAGGAAAGGCGCCAGGCCCTGACGGCCTACAGGGACTATATTATTCCAAGTTTTCTTCCCAGCTTCTGCCTCACCTCCAAGCAGCATTCGCTGCAGCAAGAGAAGGAGGATCATTCCCAGTGGATATGATGAGAGTGCATATAGTCACGCTACCTAAACCAGGGAAAGTACCTGACCGCTGCCCTAACTTGCGCCCTATCTCTTTACTCAACGTAGATGTCAAGCTCTACGGCAAGATCCTGGCTACCAGCTTGCTACACCTATTACCTACCCTGATTGGACAAGATCAAGTGGGCTTTATATCTAAACGTCAAGGCCCAGATAGCACTAAGAAACTTTTAAATCTATTGGACGCTGTGAATCGTGAGGGCATACCCAGTTTGATCCTGTCGCTTGACGCCGAAAAAGCGTTCGACAGGGTCAACTGGCTATTTCTCACACAAGTTCTTTTAAAGTTCGGTTTCCCAGCCCATTTTATAAGAGACGTTCAAGCATTATATGAGTCCCCATCGGCAAGGGTGCTAAATTCGGGTTTTCTCTCGGAGGAGTTTGTCATATCCAACGGTACACGTCAGGGATGCCCACTTTCCCCGCTCCTATATGCCTTGCTTTTAGAACCGCTAGCCCAAGCTATCTGACAAAATGATGATATCCAAGGTATCTCGGTGGGCCCTACCACGTTTAAACTAAATCTCTACGCGGATGACATATTACTAACTCTGACGGATCCAGACACATCGCTTCCCGCGTTTCAACGGGAATTGGACTCTTATGGTCAGGTATCCTATCACTTAGTAAACGCACAGAAGACTCAAGCCCTACCACTAAATTTCCCTTACGATCGACTGACAACCCTACGGGCTAGATTTAACTACGACTGGCGCTCAGACTATATAAAATATCTAGGACTCCGCATAGCGACAACCACAGAGAACAAAATCAAACGTAATTATGACAAACTACTGAAAGACGTGAAATCTTTACTTTATCAATGGTGCTCCAGAGATGTCTCATGGCTGGGCAGGATGGCGGCGGTGAAAATGATGATCCTCCCAAAAATCTTATATCTTTTCAGAACCCTACCGCTAAAACTGCCAAAGACGTATTTAGACCAATTGCAATCTATATTAATGTCCTATGTCTGGCGAAACAAGACACCTCGGGTGCCACGAAGCTTAAGGCACAGGGAGGGAGGCCTTAAGATGGTCCACGTTCACAGATACTATTGGGCGACTTGTTTGGCATCTCTATCTGAAACAGTACATCATTACCCCACGCCTCAGTGGGTTGTTATAGCATCGGCTTTTAACAGCGGTCATAACTTGAATGACCTACTCTGGTCCCCAAGAAAACTTAGACCACGCCTCCCCTTCCTCCTTCCTCTCCCATTCTTACTACTGCAGGTCTGGGATCGCCATTCTAACGGATTTATGCACCATACCCCGTTATCCATGGCCACTCCCCTCTCCTCATTAATTTACGCCCTACCGAATTTCCGTGCTACGCCATGGGCGCGTCTAGGGGTCACACATCTCCACCACCTTTTTGTTCCGTCAGCCATCCTGTCCCTCCAATCACTGCAACTGAAATATAAAGTACCACATATATTGTTCTTATCGTATATGCAAATACATTCGTATTTACGGTCGTGTAAAGTGTTAGAAAACCTGCGAGCCACCTTGCCACTCTTATCGGAATTTGAACTGTTTTGGCTAGATCCGCTATCAACCATCAAGCCCATCTCACTGTTTTATAAATTGCTTCTGACACCAAGGATGCCGTTTCAATGGTCTTTTCATGCTACCTGGGAAAAAGACCTTAACACATCTTTCACTCCCTCGCAATGGGCGATGGCTCATAGGTTTGCAACGGGGTGACCAGATTGAAACACAAAAAAAACTACTCTATTGCTGGTACTACACGCCACATCGTTTGAAACGCTTCGACCCTAGATCCTCAGATTTATGTTGGAGATGTTCCTCGGCAGTGGGCACTGTGGGTCACATTTGGTGGCACTGCCCGATGATCGCCCCTTTGTGGTCGGGAATCTCTCAACTAGCCACGGAGGTACTGAGCTGCGACATTCCTGCCTCCCCCGAAATCTTGTTGTTTGGAATGATCCATTTGCCGCGTCGGCACTTAAACATGCTGTTTATTATGGTTTCGGCAACAATGCTTCATATAGCACGAAACTGGAAATCTACCGAGGTACCGTCACAACGGCAGATAGTAACTATGCTGGACCAATACCGTTCCTTTGACTCAAAAGCTAGACCGGCGAGGGGTGGCCCATCTCGAAAAGATCCATGGACAATCTGGGACATACACAAAATTTACAAAGCTTGCGGTTTGTGACTGGATGGCCCCTATTAGGGTTTCTTCCCAAGATGTATCATACGCACCGCAAGTGCAGACCGTGGATGTGATAAAGCTCATAACCATGCTGTCATGAAAAGTTATTCCTGACTTCCTCTTTCCCTTTTTTTTTTTCCCCTTTTTCTTCTCTCTCATCTCCCTTTCTCTTATTTCACAATTTCTGTATGTTTCTTTATTGTTTATTATTTTTGAAAACATAGAAGCCACAGTATATTATGTTTGATTGCAACTGGTAAAGTGAACGGAGTAATCACTGGTAAAATGGTCAGCGGGCTCGCTGACCATAGGTTGTACTGTGTCCTTCTCAATAAAAAATTTCAAAAAAAAGTATATAAATGTGAATTTTCAATAAAATTTCAATCTTCCACAGTGTGTAAAGTTTTTAAATTTATTATCCGAGGCTCTGCGGTCATATGCTATGGGGTAGATTTTTGGGGGAGAAATTGCGTGATTTTAGCTAAACCCCCCCAACAAAAAAAAATCATTAGTGAAGCATCATTGTTCACATTATAATTGAAATGTGAACAATAGTGCTGCATTAAAAAAAAAACACGTATTTATTTTTTATTATTTAATTTATTATTTTGTATTATTTTTATTTTTACTTTTTTTAAACTTTTATTTTACTTATAACATGGTCATGTTTGATATCATTGGAAAGGCCATGCTCTGGCCTTTCCAGCAATATCATACATGACGCCCTAGCTGCCACCAATCAGGCGAAAAAGGGGTTCAAAAACTCCGCTATCTCCTCTATGGGATTTCCATAGGAAATCGCTTTGTAGCTAGGGGGTTCCCCGGTTAACTGACATCATCGCGCAGATTGTAATAGGGCCCTAAGTGAAGCATCTCGTGATTTAAAACATGGATCACCCAGTCCACAAATCCAAAAACCAGCTCCATTGGTTCCATTGTTTGAATACTACACCATATAATTATAATGTTGCTAATAATTTTGCCTAATTTACAGTGCTGACTATACTTATTTTGCCCTTTTCTAAAAATGAAAACCCAAAAAATGCAAATAAGCTTAAAACATTTCTCTGTTATTGTGGAATCTTACTGCAACCAAATATGTGACTAGAACCACAAGTATCGACGTGCAATAATGTGGGGCCGGAGATATTTTAATCACAGGTCTTAAATCTATCTTGGTTTTCCTTCCCTTATGCGTCTTCTTTAAGCCGTGTACATGCTCTGCTGATCGATCTTGGCATGCTCAGAAATTAAATTGAAAGAAAAATGTGAAAAATAAAATGCATGTTGTTTTTTTTTCCGGCGGTAATGGAACACAAATAATATATTTGTTGCAAGGATGGAGAATGGTATATTTCTTCATATGTACTGACAGGGTGTAAAGGACATGGAAGTAATTTTCAAGGGACGGGTTCACCTTGCTTCTCTCTCGCACTTTTTGTTTCCTCTAAAAGCAATTAAAGTCCTTCAACCGCTTTGTCTTCCATTTAGCTTTTCCTCATTTGTGCCACTTGAGAAACTTGATATTCAACGGCAACTGCAAAATGCTCTCAAATGAGTGTTCAGCTCGTCCTACCTACTTTGCTAGACTGATGTTTCGGTGTTAATTACCATCTTGGCATTTTCTAAACTGACTGACAGCATTGCATACAAGCGAGAATCGGCTCTGCTCCCTGCGAACATTGCCGCGTCGTAAAATAAGCAAATGACACAAATTCTGTTTCACCAACATAATTAGAGGCTCTGTCGCTTTTCTCCGAGTTATAACGTGTGCAGAAGCTACGTAGGGCTCTCGATGGAATGAGAAGAAGAAAGACGGCGGAGTTGGGGGATGTGAACTTAAAGCCGATAATCATTTGGGTTTGTTGGGGGGAAGAGGGCAACGAAAGGATACAGGAGTGAGCTAATTAGTCTTTACATGTCCAGATTCTGGTAGTGAAGCCACTGAAATGTATCTAACAGGGTAGACTATTCCATAATCATCGGACTACAAGCATATGTCTGACGCTTTTAGGTAGCACAGAGAAAGCTCTGACATGGAGTTCCAGTTTGGTCAAGGTTACTATTTTGCTGGTTGCCACTGAGGAAACCCTACTTCTGGGCGAAATGCGTTTGGCTGCTATTTCTAAAAGTTATTATATGTTTTTTAGTGCCATTTTAATTTTTATTAAATAAAAAATTGTGTTGACTATCTGGCTGTTTCCTTTGGAATTCTTGTGGAACCGGAGGAGGCTTTTTTGAAGGGTTGTGCCCGCCATTAACAACCCAGGACCGCATACACAGTCTGGTTCGTGCTTAAGCAAGGGTGAGTGAATCTTAACTACCCCCTATTTGGACAGATCTAAACATACTGTGCCATGTGGATTTTTTCTGTCATTCTCTCAGAGGTCCCGTGGAGTTATGTTTGGGAGGCTTATGGCAGTTGGGTGGGCCTCAAATGGCCCATAAGGTAGAGCGGGTCTTTCTCATTAAGTGTGAGTGTTTGCTGACAGCAATTAAACTTTATAATATGGTCTGTATATAGTATTATACTATGTAATGTGTTTTTTCTTTTGGGGTACATGAGAACTGAATGCTGCCATTAATACACGCAAATTTATAATAAGATTGGCATATTACTTTTACATTATCTTCTATTGGCACGGGAGCACTGTCCTCTATTGTGTTATACGTATATTGTTGGAGGTGTTAGAGAGCACTGTTTGTGGAGGTATATAGGACTTATATAATATAATATAATATAGCGATCACAGAAATGTTTCGTGGTCAGCACCACAAGATCCATTCATCTTATTATATACTCCTTAACAGCACATGGACTGCACATACGCAGGGGGCCATATTCTAATGATGGCATTATGAGAGCATGTAAAGGGGATCTGTGCAAGCAGATATCCCTCACCAACTCCATGTTACCGCTCCAGTTCCCACCAAATTGCTTTCCAGTCGGACTAATTGGGAGCTGCGAACGGATATCGGCATTAGCGCCGCCACTGGAATCCGCTTCTGGGGGGGGGGGGTCACACAGTAGCCATGGAGAAATCACACAATGACACTAAGAACTATTTGTTCCCAGTCATCCACTGCGTACAGTGAGATAGAGAAAGAAATGCAGCAAATTCCTTTAAAAGAATATATTACCTATGGGAAACCGAGCTTCACCTTTTGCAAAATATATTTCATTCTGACCAGGTGCCGTTAGCGTATTATGCTGTTCTTTCCGTGGGTAGTTTCTACTTTGACCGTTTGAGGTTTGCAAACTCAAAACTAAAAAGACAATTTGTTACAAAGAATCGTGTTCAACAAATAATTTGGAGATAATATTTTGCATAACAATTATGATTGTAAAGTTTGTCATAATGCGTCCTTGTTACATAGTTATACCTGCAAAATCTGAGCCTGAACATGCAGAAAATGTCAATAGCATTCATACAGTAGAAGACCCATTGGGGGTCGAAATGCGTCATACCTACAGATCTATATCTGGATCCTGGTTATAATTTGTTTTTATTTGTTTAATACATTTTTGTGGCCACGGTGGCTTTTTATATACCAGCTAGTGAACATACCCTGCTACTCATAACATTCCCTGACCTGCAGCATCCAAGGGATTGGAGACAGGATCGAGTGGTGGTGACTCCAGACTTAGGACGATATAGACCATTATATTTTAAATGCTGTTTACACTAGAGCTGACTATATTTATGGCTCTGAAATGGATGAGTGGCATTTCTAATACTTCAAATTCCCGTTCATATTTCAGACATACCGTGTTATTAGAGGCTTATGGTTTTATATTACAGGAGACATCTTGGGCTATATTACACTCCTGATGCTAAAACGGGGACGCTAAGGAGAAAAACCTGTGCCTGCAGGTTTCTCCTTAGCATTCCCCATTTTAGCGTGATATTACGTTGCAGGCACTAAACCAGCAGCCTGCACCGTAACCCGCAGTAAGCCTCAGGATGCTCAAGGCAGCGCTGTCACGTTTCTACTGGTTGCAGCCGTGCCCCCTGGTGGTGAGAGAGATCCAGGTCAGCTCTTCCCTGTCTGGGTCTGGCTATTCTGCCTTGTGCCGGTCCTGGGTTTTGCTTTGCTGTTCAGGTCTGGGATCACATGTCCTAATTGCCCAGATCTGTTCCTTATTTAAATGCCAGCAGCACAGAGGCTCATTGCTCTGGCATGAATTCTAGTTCTTACACCTGTTCCTGTGCGTTCTGAATTCTGGTTCCTGTGTAGCTGCAAAACCTTCTTGTATTTTCTCTGGTATTGATCTCGGCTTTCTTGACTACTCTATCTGTTTGCTCTGTATATTTCTGATCTGTTGCCAACCCCTGCTAGTCTGACGTTCCTTCCTGGTTCTGTATCCTTGGCTCCAGTCCTGACCATTCTTGTCTGTTCCTTGTTTCTTGTGTTATGTATTTTGCTCTCCTTAGTACAGAGGCCAGTATAAGGACCTTTATTTCAGTTCAGGGCTTCCTGTGCATTTGTCTTGTTAACCCACGCTCCTCCTCTTCTCCTAACTCTGTTATTCTTTGTGAGACTTCCATAGTTAGAAGGCCCCACGATGGCCCAAGTCAAGGGTCAGCGTGACAATCGCTAAGTGCTGCCACGAGCATCCCCTCCGTACAGTCCATAGGACTCCATTGAGGCTTCCACTTCCAGTCACATGACCTGGAGGATCTCGACTTGCAAGATCTGGCAGCTCGGCGTAGTGATTTGCAGAGGGGGACTTTTTTTCCCCAGTCTCGCTATGCTCCCGGCGACCAGATGAAGCGGATGGAGCTGCCGTTCTCAACGCAGGATGGAAGATGAGTATGTGATTTTTGGGGGGGGGGGTTTCAGCTGGTGCTGACTGATTCTGCAGAAGCAGAATCCAATAGCACCAGGTCCTAGCTGTGGTTAACGTTTGAGTTAACGCTAATTACCATCCTGCTGTGGGTTAGGACTTTGTAATCCTAACGCTATTTAATACTTTAAGCTACCAAATTTAAGAATAGGTAGCGAAAAATACAGTAAGCTCACGCTGAAAAGCGCAAGAACTGAATCGCTTACAGGTTCTTTAACCCGTTAGCGTTCGGATTGTTATATGGTGCGCCTGCGCTAGGGTAACCACAGCTAACGTAACGTTAACAGTCACACTGGGGAGCGCTAACGTTAGAGTTAGAAATGTAATAGGGCCCCTTTATGTACAGAAGACCATCATATAAACATTTGTGTGTTTGTGCATGTGAAAAACGGAAAATATATTCCCCAGTGAACTGACCCGACCAGGTCAGTCACTGTATTATCTGAGAGAGGCAAAAAACAATGGGATAAATGCCTTCAATTGGTCAATAAGAAACATTCCCAGATACCAACTTAAAAACAACATACAAACAACAGCATTGTGAGGAGAAATTGAGATGTATAATGCTTGATAGAGCGGCTATTATTGCAAAGGTGTGATTCCACCAACATACAGGTAAACAGAAGTAACGAATAGCCTCAGAAATTAGCTATATTGCTTGGGATCAAAAAAATAGGTTCACAGCCTAGATACAAAGCTACTTGAATGTGTGGATTCCTAAGCTTACAGTCTCTCACACTTGCTACTAGCCCTAATGCTCAACCTATTTTTTTGATCCCAAGCAATATAGCTCATTTCTGAGGCTATTCGTTACTTCTGTTTACCTGTATTTTGGTGGAATCACACTTTTGCAATAATAGCCGCTCTATCAAGCATTATACATCTCAATTTCTCCTCACAATGCTGTTGTTTGTATGTTGTTTTTAAGTTGGTATCTGGGAGTGTTTCTTATTGACCAATTGAAGGCATTTATGCCATTGTTTTTTGCCTCTCCTGGATAAAACAGTGACTGACCTGGTCGGGTCAGTTCACTGGGGAATATATTTTCAATTTTTTGCAAATATTTACAGGTTTAGTCCTGCCTAGGGAGTGTTATCCCAAGTCTCATTTTGGGATAAGTGATTGTTGACCAAGGAGCGTTTCCTTGGTCTTCTTCTTTTCATCTGTTTGTGCTTGTGACCAAGGACTGGGACACAAAAGTAGGTGCGGGTATTTTAAAGTGAGAAGCCCAGTTTTGTCTACCACTATACCCAAACACACACGCACACAAACATATACAGTGGCAAGAAAAAGTATGTGAACCCTTTGGGATTACGTGGAGTTTTGCATGAATTGGTCATAAAATGTGCTCTGATCGTCATCTAAGTCACAACAATTTGAAAAACACAGTCTGCTTAAAATAATACAACACAAACATTATATGTTTTCATGTTTTTATTGAACAGAACATGTAAACAATCACAGTGCAGGGTGGGAAAAGTATGTGAACCTTTGGAGTTATTAACTGGTTGACCCTCCTTTGGCAGCAATAACCTCAACCAAACGTTTCCTGTAGTTGCAGATCAGACCTGTACAACGATCTGGAGTCATTTTGGACCACTCCTCTTCACAAAACTGTTTCAATGTAGCAATATTCTTGGGATGTCCTGGTGTGAATCCCTCTCTTAAGATAATGCCACAGCATTTCAATCGGGTTGAGGTCAGGACTCTGACTGGGCCACTCCAGAAGGCGTATTTTGTTTTGTTGAAGCCATTCTTTTGTTGAATTACTTGTATACTTTGGGTCATTGTCCTGTTGCATCACCCATCCTCTGCGGAGCTTCAGTTGGCGGACAGATGGTCTTACGTTTTCCTGCAAAATGTCTTGATAAACTCTGGAATTCAATTTTTCAACAATGACAACAATCCGTCCAGGCCCTGAGGCAGCAAAGCAGCCCCAAACCATGATGCTCCCTCCGCCATGTTTTACAATGGGATGAGGTTTTGATGTTGGAGTGCTGTTCCTTTTTTCTCCACACATACAGGGTTGTTCAAAGAGATTCGAAAAGTCACCGCACGTTCGGTGACTTTTCGTTCTCTTCAATTCGGTTCCTTTTACCGATCCCATTTCGGTGACCCTGCGGTGTATTCAGCAAACACCACAGGGTCCCCGAATTGCAGGGAAAAGCTGCCGCATACCCGACGAAAAATAACCGCAAAACCCAGCGAATGCACGCCGAAAACCCTCAAAAACATCTGGATTACCCTGCCGAAAACCACAGAAAAACCCGAACAGGAGCCGATCGCAGCCTTCGACACAGCAGAAGAGGCAGTGAATAAATTAGGAAAACAGTTTGCATGAATGATTGAAAAGTGAAACGCTGTTTGCAAAGAAACTACTGAGCGAAAATGTCTGAAATTTACATATGAGGTCCAGGGAATGATAATAAAGAGGGCTGTTACAGAAAAAAATAATAAAACTTAAAAAAAAAAAAAAATCCTTAAAATATCCTAAAAAATCTATAAATAAAGAGACTCTTTACTGCAGAATTTTATAATAAACGGTTTATTAGATATTGAATTAAAACGGGAATATTTTTAACATTGAAGCCTATGAGATTCTCCTGAATAAACTTGCCAAATTAAACCACCGAATGACAGGGCATTTCGGAAACCTTTCACTGCTGGTTTTTGTTCTCTGAATAGCCGAAGCAGTGCTTTTTCATGGGGTTTTCACTGCCCTTGAACAGGCACCGAACAGGCACCGTATGTTCAGGCAATTCGCCAGGATTTGGCGAATTGCCTGCTCTCTGGATAGCCGAATGGCCAAGAAAGGTAACCGAACGCTGATTTTCAGCGTTCGGTTACCTTTCTCAAGCAATTCGGATCTCTTTGAATAACCCTGTAAGTGTTGTGTGTTTTTTCCAAACAACTCAATTTTGGTTCATCTGTCCACAGAATATTTTGCCAGTAGTGCTGTGGAACATCCAGATGCTCTTTTGCAAACTTCAAACGTGCTGCAATATTCTTTTTGGACAGCAATGGCTTCCTCTGTGGTGTCCTCCCATGTACTCCATTCTTGTTTAATGTTTTCCTTATTGTAGATGTGTCAACAAAAATGTTAGCATGTGCCAGAGATTTCTGTAAGTCTTTAGCTGACACTCTAGGATTCTTCTTTACCTCATTAAGCATTCTGCGCTGTGCTCTTGCAGTCATCTTTACAGGACAACGACGCCTAGGGAGAGTAGCAACAGTGCTGAACTTTCTCCATTTGTAGACAGTCTGTCTTACCGTGGACACATGAACATCAAGGCTTATGGAGATACTTTTGTAACCCTTTCCAGCTTCATGCAAGTCAACAATTCTTGATCGTAGGTCTTCTGAAAGCTCTTTTCTGCGAGGCATGGTTCACATCAGGCAGTGCTTCTTGAAACCAGTAAACCCAAAACTGGTGTGTGTGTTTTTAAAGGGCAGGACAGCTTTCAGCAACACATCCAATAATATCACACTGATTGGACTCAAGGTTGGCTCACTCCTGGCTCCTAATAGCTCTTGGAGAAGTAATTAGACTAGGGGTTCACATACTTTTTCCACCCTGCACTGTGAATGTTTACATGTTCTGTTCAATAAAAACATGAAAACATATAATGTTTGTGTTGTATTATTTTAAGCAGACTGTGTTTTTTAAAATGTTGTGATTTAGATGAAGATCAGAGCACATTTTATGACCAATTCATGCAAAACTCCACGTAATCCCAAAGGGTTCACATACTTTTTCTTGCCACTGTATATATATTGTCACATGGGGGCGCTATAGCGCGGTCCTCTAGGGCAATTATGACACACAAAGTCCTTTAAAAGGTGAAATCTTGCACCCTTTATTGCAGCAAGAGCAGAAAATAAAACATAACACAAACAAAATCCTGGTTCACCTGAACACTCACTAACTCACTTGAAGGTCCCTCTCTCACTGGCAGATCCTACCCAAAAGTGACACCAACCTTTGGTATCTCGTGCTGCAGACTCTCGCTGCTGCTGCACTCACTGCAGACTCTCTCTCTGCTGCATCTCATTACTCCCCCCCCCTCTCAAGTAGGAGCAATTTATCCCCTTAATTGCAGGGTCATCTTTAGCAAAACAAAAAACACCTTCCCTCCTGGGGGTTAATGCCTAAACCTAAATAACAAAATACAGGGGAATACACAGTGCCATCCATACACTGCATCACATATCCCTCCCCCCCAGCTCAGACCCATGGGGTGAGCGGCCTTAGACCCAGACAGTGTGACCTATTGGACAGTGGAACCAATGACAGTGCCATCTCTCTGTGAAACCATTGATGTTTCACTTTATAAATTAGAAACCACAGTTTGCCACAATTGACTGAATCAATAAGTACTTGCCCATACTCGCTGGCTACAGGCCAAGTGGAGTTCTCCCACAGCTGACAAACCTGTGGGTGGTCTCTTACCATCCCTACATCAGACATTAACACAGGTACTACACCCACATCACATTTCACATTCTCTGCAAGCATGTGTACTTCCACTCTGGGGTAGGAGTGGGTGTCCCGATGTATGCATGCAATGTTACACAATTCCCCAAAATCCAGCTTTTCTGGCTGGAGCAGAGCACTCTTTTCCATGGTAGCCTCACTCCCCAAATCAAGGAGTGCTTCAATGCTTTCAGTCCTTAAACAGTTAATCAGAGCAGTACTTGTAACCAGCTCAGAATTGAGTGGCATACCACAGTTTTATGCAGGGTTCCAGTTTCCATTGGATGCTGCACGGCTTCATCACCCTGTGGACACTCTTAAGCAGTACCATCAGTGTCATTATGACATGCTGGGTACAGGGCTTTGTCCTTTGTCTCCAGCTTTACCATTCGCATAGTCATTAGGAGTGGTGAGCTTAGGCTCCAGCTCATTTTTATGCAACTCCTCAGCAGCCACATCTCTTTCAATTGGACACATATCTGCTGTATCCTTTGGGTCCCCTTGGCTGACCCACTGTTGCACCGCTGTTGGCAAATCTGTAATAAATTGGTTCATAACCACCTTCTCCATTGTTTTGGAAGAATCAATCTCTGGTTGAGATCACTTCTGCACACATGTCTGCAGCTCATTCATCTGGGTCCTTGCAGGTATTCCCAGATCAGCCTCCACATTATCTGGCTCCGTCAGTCCATGCAAGTAATCAGTCGCTTGACTACATTGCCCACAATACACAGAGCTTGGTTCAGAGGGCAATAGGACTTGCAACACATTAAGAAGGACAGCTCTTTCCTCTTGCTGAGCTATCCTCACATTTTCAACTTGTGCAGCCAATCTACTATTTGCTTCCTGTTGGACAGCAGTTGCCTGCACCAAAGTTTTCAAAAGCTCCTCCATAACAGCCAAATGAGGACAAACAAAGCTTCCACAGGCCTTCAGGTTTAAATGTGCAAAGAACACACTTTTTTCTTTGCTGCAGCACCGTGCTGATTAAGCCTTCAGCTGTTCACCACAACACTTCACCAGGCACTTTTCCAAACTTCCATGCCCACAGACCTGTTGGCGCTAAATGCCCGCATTCTCCACCATATTGTCACTTGGGGGCGCTATAGCGCAGTCCTCTAGGGAAATTATGACACAAAGTCCTTTAAATGGTGAAATCTTGCACCCTTTATTGCAGCAAGAGCAGAAAATAAAATGTAACAGAAACAAAATCCTGGTTCACCCGAACACTCACTAACTCACTTGAAGGCCCCTCTCTCACTAGCAGGGATCCTACCAACCTTTGGTATCTCGTGCTGCAGACTCTCGCTGCTGCTGCACCCACTGCAGACTCTCTTTCTGCTGCATCTCATTACTCCCCCCCTCTCAAGGATGAGCAATTTATCCCCTTAATTGCAGGGACATCTGTAGCAAAACAAAAAACATCTTCCCTCCTGGGGGTTAGTGCCTAAACCTAAAAAAACAAAATACAGGGGAATACACAGTGCCATCCATGCACTACATCACAATATATATATATATATTATATATATATATATATATATATATATACACACCTCAATATGCACCCTATGCTAAAACCACTTTAGATATGCCTACAAACCTCTATTATATACCTATATGTGTGCCTACACACCCCTATTATAAACATATATACATGCACCTACACCCACCCACCTAACCACCCCTGCAGGGACGTACATAGAACATTTGGCACCCGGGGCGGAACCTATATTTGGCACCCCCAACTTTAACATGTAATAAAAAATATATAAATTACCCACACTTTTTTAATGTTTTGAAAAATATTTTTAGTTATGGCGTTCTGGCAGGACATGACGTATACATATAATAATGATATATTATTAATCTGCCGATGGTGAATCATGTGCTGTGCAATAAGAGGTGAGTGTAGATTTGTTTTAATAATTGTTATTTTTAAGTGATTTTGCAAACTCACAACATATCCATCCTCATGCTATGAACAAAAGTACACATGTGGTTGGTTTTGTTGATGGGAGTTGTGTGTGTGTTGGGATGGCTTGTTTTGTGTGATAGGAGTTGTGTGTTGGTCGCTGGGTTGTGTGTTGGTGGCTGGTGTTGTGTGATGGTGTTGTGGGTTGGTTGTTTTTGTGTGATGGGAGTTGTGTGTGGGTGGCTGGTTTTGTGTGATGGGAGTTGTGTGTGTGGGTGGCTGGTTTTGTGTGATGGGAGTTGTGTGTGTGGGTGGCTGGTTTTGTGTAATGGGAGTTGTGTGTATGTGGGTGGATGGTTTTGTGTAATGAGAGTTGTGTGGGTGGGTGGCTGGTTTTGTGGATTGGAGTTGCTGAGCAGAGAATGGGTGTGTGTTTTGCAGGTATACAATGTTGCTATGGCATTTTTTCTTTACTTTTCCAGTTTTTTAAGGCTCCCTCTTCCCTGTCCCTGTTTACCCTGGGCTACCTATTCACTGGTGATGCAGTGAATGCAGCCTGGCCCCCTCTATGCAGAACCTCACCAAGAGCCAGGCAGCTCAATGACAAATTTCTGATCACTGCAGTGCTGATTAAGGAAAGGTCCACTTTAAACAGCAGTAAGCAGACAGGGCTTCATATTCTGCTGATACCTCCCCTTTACCTGCCGTTTACTGTCATCTTCTCTCTCTGCACACAAATCACATCCCCCTCCCCTCTCCTGGAGCTGCTGCGGGGCAGGGGAGGAGCTATGGAGGGAGGAGAGGGGGATTTTTTTTCTGTTCTATGTTATTCCTAATGCAAACGTCCTGCTCCACTGCTCGTTGTTTCAGAACACAGCTCAAAGCTGACACACAGTGACAGTGGCACCTCCTAGTACCCCCTAATGACACCCCAATAATCACTGGTACCTAGGGCGACTCACCCCCTGCCACTCCCCTAAGTACACCACTGCTCTGTGATATGCTCACACACAAATTTTGGCGAACTGCCAGCAGGTACGGTGCTGTTCGAAGGCAGTGCAAATCCCCATAGAGAAGTAATGGTTAATCTATTCAGAGAACACTAAACAGCAGACAAATGTCAGTGAAATGCCCTGATGTTCGGTGGTTTCAATCAGCAGGTTTATTCAGGCGAACCCCATAGGTTTCAATGTTAAAAATATTCCTGTTTTTATGCAATATCTAATAAACCATTTATTATTTTAATGTGCAGTAAAAAGTCTTTATTTATAGATTTTTTTAGTACCTTTTATTCATTTTTCTGAATTTTTTTGGGCAAAATGTTTCCCGTTTTTTTTTTAATAGCGGATTCTCTTTTTTCTGTAACAGAACTTTTTATTATCACTCATAGGATCTTATATGTAAATTCCAGACATTTTCGTTCAGTGGTTCTTTTGAAAACAGCAGGCCACGGGTTTGCGGTGGTGGCATTCGGCGGCCTACTCCCTGCACTTTGGGGACCCTGCGGTAAATGGTGAATTCACTGCAGGGTGGGGAAATTTGATTCCCCGAAGTGCAGGGAACAAAAGAACACCAAAATGTTGGTGTAATTTCGGTGCTCTGTGAGTAATCCCATTTAGTGGTGAGGTTTTTTGCTGCCTCCTGGAAAGTGCCAGCCTAGGCCTTGCCTATCCAGGACATACTTGAAAATTTGTGAAATCTCAATGTATCCTTCCTGGTAAAATACTTTGCAAAAGTAAAAAAAATTATAATGTCACCCAAGGGGGTGGTGCCACCCGGTGCGTGCAGCCCCGCCCCCCTAAGTACGCCCCTGCACCCCTGTACACCTAAATGCACACACCTACAAAATCAGCCCCTTATACCTAAATACACACACACCTATCCTCCCCCGTACACTTAAACACACACGCAAACTGAACCACCCCTGTACACCTAAACACACACACAAACCTACCAAATCACCCCCGTACACCAAATAACCTTGTGTACCTCTACACACAGACATGCACAAAATCCCCTATACATAAACTTACCTGCTGTGTTGACCCGGCCAGCACATACGCATGTTGAAGCCTGTGTTACGGTCCGAACCCCCAGACCCTCTGGCGCCCCCTTTTGTTCTCCTTTTTTCCATGTCCTGCATTGCCATATGCAGGTTCCAGGACTTATTGTCTCCAAATGCTTTCCTGGACTTTGATTTGCATAATGGACCTGGAACCTCACCTGCCCTTCATCCTCCCTAATCAACCCTGTATATGAGGAAGCTACACCCCTTACTCTAAGCTTCCTCATTGAAGTTCCCAGCCTTGCCTAGTGCAGACCTGCTTTCCTGAACTCCTGAGATCCTTGTCTGGAATCCCTCTGAACCAAGGACATTCCTGCTTCCCCTCAGCTCTGAACCATCATTCATACCGGTATCCTCCTTGCCCCGTCTTCCCCCTGCTATTCCATGTTATTTGTATCCGTTGTTATTCATTTCTGTCTGTTTATTTGTAGTTACAAATAAACCCTGTAACCTGCCTATAACCTGTCTTCTGCTGCTATTTCGCTGCATATTGGGCTCACACCCATACTCCTGCACACACGTGCATGTCCCAGCCCGTTACAGCCTGGCACACAGCCTCCCCCTTCAGAGTTCCAACTCTTGGTGCACTGTCAGAGCTACTAGTATGTCGACAGCAGAGTGACTGGGAAACAACAATGGTTGACCTGATGCCATCATACCGTGACTTACAGTGTGCGGAGTCTCGGCCTCCTGTGGCATAAGTGTGGCGGCCCACACACGCTGCGCCGACTGTGAGGCCAGCCAGAATGTGAGTCCTCAAGAAGTGCGAGGCCTTAGGCTGTCGTGTACCTCGAGAGCCACCAGCCAACTGCCCATCAAGACCATCGGCGTACCGAGCAGTTGCTCGGGAAGCCCAATGGCCAGTCCAGGCCTTCACGTGACTACCTTTTTGTGTTTATTTCCCATTTCTTTATGATGTGTAGGAGGAGGGATAGACTGTACACATGTGTTTTTTCCACAGCTCCTCTTTGTGACACATTTCCTGGATGTACTGCTCTTTTATTTATATCTTCTTTTCTTTTTACGATTCGTTCAAACTATCACATCATGCTAACTTTCTGAATTTTAAAAGTGGAATTTCGGATTCGTTCAGATTTCAACGTGACTCAATAAACTGTAAATCTATTGTTGCCTTTTATGGATCCGTCCTTGTCCGTGAAGTCTGCAGAGTGGCTTTCCATGCTGACTATAGTATGGGTTAAAGACATTGATCGTAAGTGGTCCTTAAGAAGTAAATCACCCAACGAATACTTCTATTTTCATTGATTTCCAGTTTTCTCTTCAGGCATTTGCAAGGTTTTTTCCCCCCATAGAAATATGGATTACTGTGTTTGATAGAATTCACATGAGCAATTTTACACTCTGTGACCCCCGGTCCCCAGAGAACATAAATGCAATTTTGTATTCCTTGTATTCTCGTCAATTTATATGTCAACCTTCTAGATTCCTGTTAATAGGATCTAACAATAGCATGCGCTACCCTTCCCTATAAGCTATTTTTTGCTATGTTTATCTCATAGCCTGACTCCGGCAAGTGCGCCTCGTGCCCCGTGGGAGTTGCACGTAAAAGGCATTTAATTTATTTGATGGAGATGATTATCCTAGTCGTTTCCACAATAAAAGCAACTTAATTTTCCAATAGAACTTTGAACAGGCAACCGTTGTTTTGATGTGCGCTGTTAATGTGTGTCTGCTTGTCAAGTCGACCTGAAATTGTAAAAAGCAACATTTCCATCCTTCTGAAATGAAAGGAAAATCACAGAAAGCTTCAAACAGCTGTGGTTTATACCGTTGCTTTTAACACGGGCTGCTGGAGGTTTCCCAGGCTTGGAAAATAATGTATACCTATTGATTGACCCAACGTTCTAAAAGCATTAAAAATCAAAATATCACATTAATATATGTGCTGTATATTCCTTATTTTAGAACAGCGTAAAAAATGCAAAAGACGTTTTATCACAATGGGCTCCAAAATCAATTTCCATTTTGACATAATGGAGGATGGGCTGTTTTGCTTTATAAACGTTATATAGCATATCATTCTAATTTAGATGAGCACATCTTTTTTATGGTAAAAGTGTAAGTCTTTCAACTTTGTATTCTTTGGATATTCTTTTAATCATTTGTATGACTTCATCCTCTCGATTGTTGTGTCACCCATTAAAGCTGCAGCCTTGAGTATTCTGGCTGGGCCACGTAAAATAGATTTCAACGGTATCAGTGTTGTTAGGGCCAAACTGTGCCAGAACGGCTGCCCAAATGTGTATTTGCATTTAATTTTTTATATTTTGTTGCCCCTGTATTTAGGGTAGAGTGTTGTGTGCTATACTGTGCTGTTTTCCCTGTGTGTATCTGTATGTAACAGCTGCAAGTTTTTACAAAGCATCCTGTGGCACTCTACAATGGGTAAGACAGAATAGCAATGTGCATGCAAGTTGGACACAGAACAGTAGGACAGTAGGAGAGCGGACCCTGCTTGAGAGTTTACAATCCAGCCATTTGCTCTGCTGCTACCCAACCCCCCGGCCCCCAGGACTGACTGTAACCAGATATCTCTATCAGTTTGATTAGTCTTTGTCTGTAGACCAAGGCCTGTGTGCGGGAGAGGAGGATTGTCAGCATGGAAACGAGGAGGTGTGTTTTACTTTTGAATGTTTGTAACTGTTGAGCCAAAATAAAAGCATTCCAAGTTTGGTGTTAACCCAGCAAGGGTCACAGTACTACTAAGTGTCGTCTAGTCTGTCGAGCTACCATCACCCGCACTCTCACCTAGTACATCGGGAAGGGGCACCAGCAAGGACAGCAGTACGAGCTTGGGTACTAGAATCAGTAACACAAACTAACCCCTTGTGGAAAACCTGGGCGTTTGGCAACCAATAGTCTGTTACCTACCTCAGACCAGTGAAGCCAGAGTGGGTAGGTAAAATTGAAAGAACTATTGAACAACATAGACACATTCGGCCCTATCACCTCCTTCAAGTTACCTTAAATGAGGTGATAGCGCTGCGAGTGAATCACTTCCAATTCACTAACGGGTTAAAAAACCCGTTAGCGAATGGGTAGTAGCGTTTTTTGCGTGAGTTTACTGTACTTTGCGCTTCCCATACTTAACATAGGAATCGCACTAAAAAACGTTAACACAAGCTTAGAGCTGTAGCTAACTGATTCTGATGCTGCAGAATCAGTTGGCAGCTGCTGAAATCCCCCCCAAAATCAAATACTCACCTCTCTTCCCGTGGCGAGAGAGGCGGCCCGATCCGCTGCTTCTTCCCGCCGGGAGCAGAGGGAGACTGTGGGGAAAAAGTCCTCAGTCTCCCTCCACAATCACTCTGTCGACCAGCAGGATCTATGGACTCCTTGGAGCGGATGCTTGGGACGGCGCGATAGCACTGCCTCCAGGGTTTGCGAGCCTAGTGGCCGCTACGTGTCAGGCTGCTGGACTCAGCGCCTGCCCCGCGATCTGATTGTGAAACCGGGACGCAAAGGGGAAATAAGCATTCGCTAATTTTTCCCCTTAGCGTCCCGGTTTTAGCGAGAGCAACGTGATAGTGCCCATAATGTGTTACAGACTGTTGGTTCATTTATAATTTACTGAGGCTAAAGCAGCCCAGCTCCTCCTTCCCTCTACAGGAGGCACAATGGTCTACAAACGGTTCTCCGTAAACTCATTATTGTTTAATTGAAATAAGTAAAATGTATTAGTGATTTTAGAATGGCAGAACATTATGGGCCCTATCACCTGGTGTGAGCTAAAATGCCATCGATAAAGAAAAAATTTAGCGCGAGTCGCCAGAACTAAGCGCCTGATGACCTACTACCAGCTCATCTTGTCCGCGGCATTCTGTGTACAAGGTGGTTTAGTGCACGCTAGGGAAACGCTAAGACCCGGGCTGAGACCCAGATACTAATGCAGTTGTGTACAGGATGGGACTGGTTTTTAATTTATTTATTTATATATTTATAAAGTATTTACCAGGAAGGATACATTGAGATTTCTCTTGTTTTCAGGTATGTCCCGGGTTCAAAGAAAATTGAATTTTTCCAGTGCAGTGTGCCGGGCCATACCTATCCCCTGCTTTCACAAGCTTGTATAAGTATGAACACATCCAGCGAAGAGCCCTCACACCCCTTTTTAAAATCCTCCAAGTTGGCCGTATCATCCATGTTTATATCCACACATATATTAATTAAGGTTGATGGACAGTGCATGATAAATGCCACCCAACAGCATGTAGAATCATTACACTGCATTTAATAGATCCAAAAGGAAGGCCAGGTGAGCGACAATAAATTCCCTGCTGCAGCATATAAATAATACATGCTTCAGGGCAAGACTTATCCATGTGTCCCTTTAAACATGGTCCACACGGTCACCCTAATAATCAACCGCTTACATACTATGAATAACCCATGGCATAAAATGTTTACAAAAAACAACAAAATATAGTAGTCCTTGCGCATGCGGTGAGAGAGTCCACAAGTAGTTCTTCTACTCCTTGTGATTCCTAGAGTGGAAACCGTTAAAAGACATAGGGCCCTATTACATTCTTCATGCAAAAATGCACGGTAAATGCGTGAATTTTTGCGCGAAGCATCAAACGTTAACGTGCATAATTCAACGTCGGTATTAAAATCCTAGTGCACTTTTTCATCCATCAAAAAAATAACGCACGTAAAACGGACGTGCAAAAATGCGCCGCAGCAACATTGCGCGCAGAAATCAGTGTGCGGACTGTTTTTTTTCACGCGATTCAACCAATCAGAATTAAGAACCACAATTGTCTCACGTTAAGTTTTTGCGCCTGTCAAAGTCAATCTGCGCATATATGCTGCAGCAATAAAAAAAACACGCACATCTTCTCAAATTTATTGGTTTGGTATGTGTAGAATGTGTAACTATACTTTGCTGTGTATTTTTTTTTGTGCTGGTGTATTTGGTATCAGCCAGGTTGATAGAATTTGCCATTAACACCAGCTTTCAGGATTTGCTAAAATTATGCGCTCAAAGGCTGTGCGTTACAAACTGCGCATAGATTGTAATACCATCCGTGTACCAGCGCACAAACGCATTTGCGCTCACAATGTTAAGTATAGAACGCGCAAAGTACAGTAAGCTCGCGCAGCGTTCACGCAGGTTCACCCGCGGCAGACGTATACGCGCGTTTGTTGCACTGACATTGTAATACGACGTTCTGCGCAAAGGGTTTTGCCCCTCGCGTTAATGCGTTTTTGCGTGGGCGCAAACATATGCGCGAAGATTGTAATAGGGCCCATTCTTTGCGCAGTATGCCTAAATTCTAAACATCCACGTCTAATGCGATAGGAAACGCACTCACTCATTTTTGAGCCATTAAACAGTTGGCTCTGGACTTATATCGCATATAAAGTTGAATAACCTTGTATCCTCACGGTCACGAACACCAGGTTTGTCGATCTCCCACGATATTCCCTAGGGTGCATCGGTGACCATAGGGTTTGTAGTATCTCCAGACCGAATCTTGTATTGATAAACCCACCTCACAACGGATACAATTAATAGGCCGATAACAAATGTATTAATAAAAATGAATACAAATTGCACGACGCGTTTCGACTTTCGTCTTCATCAAGGTGCAAAAAAAATAACAAAACTTTTTTCCATCGCAAACCTTTATAATTATCCCACAATTAATTCATTTAACCCGGTGAAAAATCATTATTCTCCCAGCCGAATGAAACATATGTAGCCTGCTTTCCCGTGTGTGTGAATAACATAAAACATCAAGTGCGATAAATACTAGACACATAAAAAAAGGAAGGAGGTAAATATTTCACAGTAAAAGGAGCCTTACATATACATTATTTAATAATGTAGCTTAGAGTCCCTTCTTATAAATGCATTTATATTATTCTGCAAACCAATCCCATTTTTTTTTCTCCCGGCAGCATTATTAAAAAAAAGATTAACAATACTGTGTTTGTCCTGTGATGTATCTGCACTCAAGCTGCAATTTAATAACCTTTTATACTATGCTTATGCAGGGAATATATAATATGTTTTACATTTAAATTAGAGCTCCTGGGACACTTTCACAGGCTGCAGTAATTATGTTTATTATGTTGCTCCTATTTAAACTTTCTTGTGTGTTATCCATGGCCGCGGTCACCTCTTTATCACGGCTAAGACATTCCTGCCTACTGTTTTTTTCAGATCTGAAAATATTCTAATTGAGGAGCCGAGTAAATGCGAGCCTGGATATTGGTTTTGCTCTATGAATTGATGTTGTGTTTACGAATGCCCCGGTCACTTCTCAAACCACATAATAAGACTCGAATCCCTTTTGCTACAAATTACCAAATAATTAGGAATCCACTGCTTCCTTTTTTTTAAAAAAAAAAAGAAAATAAAGCTTTGAAGCCATTTCAGGATATATTTTGCCAATTAGGGAATCGTAAAATGAGAAAATGTTCACCGATGTTAAAATCATTTGTTTTATTTTTCGTACATAAAACATGGAAGGTTACAAAGAAGATTAAAAGGAAATTAAGCCTGCAACAAGAACGATAAATTACAATATATTATTAATTTTGAGGGTTATGTGAAATATATAATATTTTCTTAACCTGTTCACAACGGAGTGATTTAAAAAAAAAGAAAAACTGCTGGGAACCAGCGGCTTTTTTGAAAATTAATTTTTAATTTTACAGTAATAAATATTTTGGAATATTCCAAGTTTAATTGTTAGTGCAGTTAATAACCGATTCGGCAGGCAGATGCTGCCATCTACTGGCCAAACAGAGTTACTGCGGCTCTGAGCTCCATGCAGGATCAGCTGGGGAAAAGTCTTGTAGAGACATTCCCCAGCTGGTTATAAAAAGTGCTAGCACCTCATGCCCACGGTGTTGAAACATTGGGGGCACCTTCTGTAGCTCAAATGCAAACAAAAATTGACAACAAGCAAATTTCATTTGCAATGACAGAGCACAGCTCCGGAGCGTGTTAATACAATCTAGGGCTGCTGTTTCTGCCACTGCTGATTATGTATATACAATCACAGTAGTGAAAGGGTTAGTGTAGATATATAACACATATTGGGCTCTATTACATTCTTCGCGCAAACGTTAACGCATGTGCAAAAATGCATTAACGCGAGGGGCAAAACCCTTTGCGCTGAACGTCATGTTACAATGTCCGCGCAAAAAATGCGCGTTAACGTCTACCTCGGGTGAACCTGCGCCAACGCTGCGCGAGTGTACTGTACGTCGCGCATCCTATACTTAACATTGTGAGCGCAAATGCGTTTGTGCGCTGGTATGCGGATGGTATTACAATCTATGCGCAAAATTTAACAGACAGCGTTTGCGCGCATAATTTTAACGTCTTTGAAAAGCTGGTGGTAACGGCAAATCTGAACGTCCTGGCCGAAACCAAATACACCAGCCCGAAAAAAACAATTCAGTACAGTATAGTTACACATTCTACACATACCCAAACAATAAAATTGAGAAGTTGTGCGTGTTTATTTTTATTGATCCAGCATATATGCGCAGATTGACTTTGACAGGCGCAAAAACTTAACGGGAGACAATTGTGGTTCTTTATTCTGATTGGCTGAATCGCGTGAAAAAACAGTCCGTACACTGATTTCTGCACGCAACGTTGCTGCGCGCGCATCTGTTTTACGCGCGTTATTTTTTGACGGATGAAAAAATGTGCGAGGATTGTAATACCAGCGCTGTTTTACACTCGTTGACGTTTAACACTGCGCGCAAAAATTCACTCGTCCTGTGTCCGTTTTTGCGTGAAGAATGTATTAGAGCCCTTTATGTAAAAAATGAAAACTTTGAATTACGTGTAACAACATGCAAAATGACGGTGATGGGAGCCGTGTCTCCCTTGATGAGCAGTTGGTTCACACGTTGAGTTCTTAAGGTGGTGACAGAGATGACAGCTCAAAAAAACTAAAAAAAAAACTAAAGAAAAAGGATCATAGTTGATTTTATATGGCATGGTATGTGAAAGCATGCATTTCCTATAATTAAAGTAATAATTCAGATTACAATAATAGATATTCAATAAAGCATTTGGAGAGAGAAAATACATCCCATAATATCTTATTTGTTCGACCCATGGCGTCTTCCAACTGGTATTTTCAGGGCTGTTTGCTTCTTACTGAGGGGCATGCAGCAATTATCGGATTATTTTCCTACGACTTTTTCTGAACTTTTTAGTGAGTTTCGAAACATGGCGTAATTGTGCAAATCATCTAGACAGGCATGAGGGATTCCTCGAATATGGATCAATGCGATGCATTATATGTTCTTCTTAAAATAGGCATCTCCTCTGAGAATGAGCCTAATTCTTAAGTGCCGTTCTCAGAGGATTTAACTCCACGTGCGTCTGTAATGTCTAAAAATACAGTACAGGGAAATTGCGGAGGTGTCCGTACTGTAGCTTGAGTTAAGACGAGGATTATTCTTCAAACTGCCTCGTTAAAGTGATGCATTTAGTCGACTTGGTAGAGTGTACACCTGTATACCTAATGAGTGGCATCTGGAGAACGCTTTTGTGAACCCCTGTAACTGTTCAGAAGAAACATGCATGCTATACCATGGACAGCAATCACGTTCACGCTTACCCATTTATCCATATAGTCGAGTATGGGCAAGGAATTACCCACAGATACGAAGACATAGACCGCAGCTAACTTATCGTTACAGTCTCGGAATTTAAATTTTTTTTTGGAGAAAGGATTTTACCAGGAAGGATACATTGAGATTTATCTCATTTTCAAGTATGTCCTGGGTGGCGAGTATGTACCGTTAGGTGTCTTGCCCAAGAACACTTACTGGAGAGGTGCCCCGGCCTGGGTTTTGAACCTGTGTCTCCACAGTTATAGAGCAGTGATGTTACCTCTACTCCATCCAGCCAGAAATTGAGTGATGCCTGATAAGAATATTGTGAAATAATGTCCATAACATCTACAATGTCCTTGTGAGCACAAGTGTCAATGTGTAGGTTATGGTACTGTCCAGTGACGATATTGCATGCACTGCTCTACTAATTAATGATGGGTAAAAGCCTAGGATATACTGGTATACCCCTATAATGTGATAGAAATATAGAAACATAGAAAAATGTTGGCAGATAAGAACCTTTCGGCCCATCTAGTCTGCCCAATTACATGGATACTTAACCTGGATTTATCTTTTGTTTAGGATAGCCTTATGCCTATCCCATGCCTGCTTAAATTCAATTACTGTTTTGGCCTCTACCACTTCAACTGGAAGACTATTCCATGTATCCACCACCCTCTCAGTAAAATAATGCTTCCTGATGTTACTTTTAAACCTTTGCCCCTCTAATCTAAGACTATGTCCTCTTGTTTTGCTACTTTGTTTCCGTTTAAATATACTCCCTTCCTCTACCTTGTGGATTCCCTTTACGTATTTAAATGTTTCTATCATATCTCCTCTGTCTCGTCTTTTTTCCAAGCTATACATGTTAAGGTCATTAAGTCTTTCCCGGTAACTTTTCTCCTTCAAGCCGTACACCATTTTAGGTGGTATGCTCCAGGGATTTCAGACTCTGGGATCCCAAATGTTTCTGATCTACACCTCACATGATTCTCCAACCATGTATTGTATTCAGAGAATCCTGGGAATCGTAGGCAATAAACATCTGGGGGGCAATTATTTGAGATCCTGGTGTGTACCAATGTGGTTGGAGAGGGGAAGGTGCCGCACTCAACTTTTGGGTTAAAATAGTATGTTCCACTACAATGATGTACTCCACACTCTAGCCACTTAAAATTTCTCAAACTCCAGGCACACGTAGGGCTCTATTACATTCTTTGTGCAAATGTTAACGCGTGCGCAAAAACGCATTAACGCGGGGGGCAAAACCCTTTGCACAGAACGTCGTATTACAATGTCCGCGCAAAAAAAATGCACGTTAACGTCTACCGCGGGTGAACCTGCGCGAACACTGCGTGAGCATACTGTACTGCGCACGTCCTATACTTAACATTGTGAGCGCAAATGCGTTTGTGCGCTGGTACAAGGATGGTATTTCAATCTATGCACAAAACGTAACGCACAGCGTTTGCGCGCCTAATTTTAACGTCTTTGAAAAGCTGGTGTTAACTGCAAATCTGAACGTCCTGGCCGAAACCAAATACACCAGCCCGAAAAAAAAAACAATACAGCAAAGTATAGTTACACATTCTACGCATACCCAAACAAGAAGATTGACTTTGACAGGCGCAAAAACTTAACGTGAGATAATTGTGGTTCTTAATTCTGATTGGCTGAATCACATAAAAAAAGTCCGCACACTGATTTCTGCGCGCAACGTTGCTGCGCGCGCGTTATTGCGCGTAAGTTTTACGCGTGTTATTTTTTGACAGATGAAAAAATGCGCGAGGATTGTAATACCAGCATTGTTTTACGCGCGTTAATGTTTAACGCTGCGCGCAAAATTCACGCTTTCTGCGTGCGTTTTTGCGTGAAGAATGTAATAGAGCCCGGTATACTTTACGATATGTAACTTTAATGGAGAAACCAATTAGCTCTCCCCCATTGTCACAAAGGACTAATTATTATCCCCTGCGGGCTCCACCATATTTCCTATGGGGTGCATAATTATTTACTTATGCTAAAACCTTCCTCTCATCCCACCTCATGTTTCCAACTAAATCTTCTCCCTCCATGCCCCCCCTGTACAGGGAGTATTGAGAAGTATCACAGAAGTAATAGGATATCTCCTCAAACTATAGAATACTGACTTAATATTTGGAACCCAGAGAAGCCATAGAAGGCTTATCAGGGGCCATTGGTTGAAAGGCTCTAGGTGACAGTTGGTGGTGAGACACCTTACGTACTGTATGGTAGGGATGTGCGTTTCGGGTTTCGGAATTTCGGAATTTTCACGAAATTTCCCGATTCGTGTCTTCGGATTCGGCCGAATTTCTGAATCGGGTCGGACCCGAAAACCGATAGATCCGAAAAGTTTTCAGAGCCGAAACGAAAAAATTTCGGATTTTTCGAATGGACTTGAAATGTGTCAAATCGAAATTTATTTTTGCTCTATTCATGATTTCGGTTCCATTCGTGATTTCGGTTCTGTCACGGTTCCCAGATCCCACCACGCAGTACTTAACACCCCACACTCCACAGAGCCCACAAGCTACCAACAGAGTAGCCGTGAAAGATCCCTAACTGTCTGGTCCTTAGAATTGGCCAGGTAAACTAGCTAGACAGAAAGGGTTAACAACACGGGGAGTAGTCAGCCGAGCCAGAATCAGGAATACAGAGTTCAGAATGGTCAAATGGAATAGCCGGGTCGATATCAGAGCAGTGGCGTAGTACAAGAAAATGGTCTAGGGCAACAGAAGGCAGAATAGTCAGAAACAAGCAGAGGTCAATAACGGGTTAATTCAATATAGCAGTCAGGTACAAGGAGCTCAGGTATGGATAACCACGATCTGGCAACTGCTGAGAATACACTGAGGGTTTTTAAAGACCTTCACCAGGCCACGCCCCCAACTCAAGCCACGCCTCATGCAACCACCTCCCTGCCTGTCTCCATTTAAACCGGGCATTGGTCAGCAAGCAGCATCAGACATGCTGCCCTCAAGCACACAGGTAGGGCTGGAAGCTCCCAACGTTACAGGTTCCATTTCGGTAATTCTGGAAATCGTATATTTAACTATTATCGGTTATATCGCTGATTCTGTAAATTTTGTATTTGTAAATGCGTATCACTTGTTTCTTGTGGCATTCGGGTCAGTTTAGCGTTTTTTAAATCGTTTTGTTCATTTTTTTTGTTCCTTGGCTTTCATACCATTTTAATATGATTAAATAAAGTTGTGAAATGTATATTCAATTATTCATAAGAAAAAAAGGATCTTTATTAAATAAAAAAAACCACGATAGAATCGCCAGAATTATCGTAGACACTTTGAAACGAGGAGAACAGACGTTCCGAAAAAACGAAAATTTCTGAAATTTCCGATAAGTCGATACAAAAAACGAGCATAGTGACCCGAAAACACGAAAAATTGTCGATATTCCAAAATAAAAATGTACACGAAAAACGAGCCGAACCGAACCGAATCGAAACAGAAATCGGTCGAAACGAGCCGAATCGAAAATTTTAAACATCCGAACAAATCGAACCGAATCGAAACGAAAAAAAAATCGGTGCACAAGCCTACTGTATGGTCAAGCACAGAGAACGAAGAGGCGCAGGCACTCCAAATAGTTATAAAGCACTATGATTTAGGACACGAGCGCATTGCACCGGTGTCCTAAATAAAAGTACATTATAAATATTGGGCGTTCCTGGCCCTTTACGCCTTTCTTCATTTTCGTAGATATTTAGAAGAATTGGTGACTCTGGGGCACATGAGTACCCCACCCCACCCTTGATACTGTATACTGAACTGTCGAAGGTTTAGTTGTGCGCAGGAGATTCCTCTGCTATTTCACAATTGCTTTGGATTAACACAGTTTACATACGCGGACTCAGTTTCCAGGATTTCTGAGAATATGACAAAACAAACTGCAATGATGTCATAGAATATGAGTAGGAAAAATAATATTAAAATGAGTAATAGCTTTAGCATTTTGAACCTGCCTGCACATAGCAGGTCAGTTTCATATGGTCACATGTCTCTGTTCTTCTGGTTAAAACATAATGGGCCCTATCACCTTCTTCAAGCCAACGCTAGTGCTCACGTTAGCGCTAGCTTAAAGGCGGTGATAGAGCTCCGCATAGATCAGCTCCAATTCGCTAACGGGTTAAAAAATCTGTTAGCGTATCAGTATTAACGGTTTATACCGCAAATATACTGTACTTTGCGCTCCCTATACTTAACATGGGGAGTGCGAAGGGATAAGAAGAGAATAACTAGCGTTAGGATCACAAGGTCCTAATGCTAGTTACTAAGAGCTGAGGCTAACCAAAAAGTTAAAACAAGCTCTGAGCTGCTGCAAATGGATTCTGCTGTTGCAGCTAAAAATCCCTCCAAAAGACAAATACTCACCTCTCATCCCACGACGAGAATGGCGGCCCGATCAGCCGCTTCTGGCTGCCGGGAGCAGAGGGAGACTAGGGGAAAAAAGTCCATTCAAAGAGCTCCGAATTGCTTGAGAAATTGCTTGAGCCATTCGGCTATCCAGAGAGCAGGCAATTCGCCAGTCCTGGCGAATTGCCTGAACATACGGTGCCTGTTCGGTGCCTGTTCGAGGGCAGTGAAATCCCCATAAAAAGCAATGCTTCGGCTATTCAGAGAACACAAACCAGCAGTGAAAGGTTCCCGAAATGCCCTGCCATTCGGTGGTTTAATTCGACAGGTTTATTCAGGTGAAGCCCATAGGTTTCAATGTTAAAAATATTCCCATTTTAATTCAATATCTAATAAACCGTTCACCATAAAATTCTGCAGTAAAAAGTCTCTTTATTTATAGATTTTTTAGGATATTTTAAGCATTTTTCTTAATTATTATTTTTTTTTTTAAAAGTCCGATTTTTTTTTTTTTAAGTTTACTTATTTTTTCTGTAACAGCCCTCTTTATTATCATTCCCTGGACCATATATGCAAATTTCAGACATTTTCGCTCAGTAGTTTCTTTGCAAACAGCGTTTCATTTTCAAACATTCACACAAACTGTTTTGCTAATTTATTCACTGCCTCCTCTGCGGTCTCGGCGGCTTCGCTGCGTGTGATCGGCTCCTGCTCGGGTTTTTCCTGCGTCTTCGACGGGTTAATCCAGATGTTTTTGAGGGTTTCGGCGTGCATTCGGTGGGTTTTGAGGTTCGTTTTCGTCGGGTTTGTGTTAGCTTTTCCCTGCAATTCGGGGACCCTGTGGTGCACCGCAGGGTCACCGAAATGGGATCGGCAAAAGGAACTGAATTGAAGAGAATGAAAAGTCACCGAACGTGCGGTGACTTTTCGAATCTCTTTGAATAACCCTGATAGTCTCCCTCCACGATCACTCAGCTCTCCAGCAGGATCTGGCGAGAGGCGAGATCCTACCAGTCATGTGACCACCAGGAAAAGCCTCCATGGAGGCAAAAGCAAAGGGGAAATTATCGATCGCTAATTTTTCCCCTTAGCGATCCGGTTTTAGTTCAGGGGACAAGATAGGGCCTAATGAGTCCTGAGTATGGATTTACTGCAGGCTAGGCCACTAGCAGCATGGTCCATTCACATTGTTTTCCTGTTTTTATCATCCTAGATCTAACTCTATAGAAAAGCATACACAGACAAGCTTTAATAATGAAACACAAGGTGATGGAAAAATAAGAAATGCTAACCTTGCCCTTTCCGCACGTATCACGAGTGACCCTGGGCTCCATAACATTCTAACTGTAGAGAAGTGAAAGAATAAAAGCTTTCCAAATACTGAATTGGCAGATTCTTCGCTGAGCGTTATTACCTACTCGGCAATTTTCGCTGGTATCTAATCTGACGTCACATTTCCCAATTTAGTGAATAACCTTGCAAACGTTCCTTTATGAATCCGCTGAGTTCCTCATTCTCTCCCATTCAAAATCTGTGACATGTCAACCGAGCCGCTCATCAGTCTTACCATTTCCTTGCCCTCTCCAACCCAATGACACCTCTTGCGACGGGTATAGGTGTAGATATTTTATGCTTCTCACTCAAACTGCTGGATTTAAATGTTTTGAATTTCGTGTCTAAGGGAAAACAAAACTCTCTAGCACACGGGAAACAGGAGCGAAACACCTTTTTATCAAAGTACATTGCTGAAATGTAAGGGTCGCCGTGCTTGGTATGTTAGCGCATCTGTTTTGCAGTCTGATAAATCCAATGGCTACAATGCATGACATGAACTTATTTACATGGAGATAACTCAGAAGCTGTGGAGAGGAGTCATTGAATTCTAAAATGGAACGTCGGTGTTAAGCACGAAAATCCATTTCGGTAGGTCACATGTTGCAAACATAAACATTGAATCTGTGAATACGCCAGTCGGTCGCAAATGCTTCTGGTGCTTTTGACTGAAAAACGCTTGACTGAAATAATAATGAATGAAAAGTGCTTAACAGCCTTTTAGTGTAAATCGCTTTTATCATCTTTTGCTTTTTCCTAAATATTCTTACAAGCAAATGCAGGTGGAGGGAAAAGTGTAAACATTGGGTGATCAGAGTCGGACTTACATCTCAGGAGCCTGTAAGCATAGAAATCCGGAGCTCACCCCCCCCCCCCAGCCCTCACCAAAAGGTAAAATAAAATTGGGAGATATTCTCTTGAAAGCACATTTTAAAAAGTTTCATAAACAAGTTTTTCATGATTGAGGACAGGATGCACGGAGGAAGGAAGGTGAGGAGTTCAGGTCAAGCACCTGGAGAGCTGGCTGCTCAAACTGCCCAGTCATGACTGCCTGCTCTCACTGCCATGTTTTACAGAGAAAGGTACCTCCTATGGTGGATGCCTGTATGCACCTGCCTACTATGCCTAATTGTATATCCGGCCCTGTGGTGGTCAATCAGTTTATAAAGACAAAACAGTGGCTGCAGATTAAAAGAATAAACGGTTTAGTAGATATTGGATAAAGATGGGAATATTTTTAATGAAACCACCGAACATCAGGGCACTTCACTGACATTTCGGGCCTGTTCGGTGTCTCTGAATAGATTAATCATTGCTTCTCTATGGGGGATTTCACTGCCGTCGAACAGGCACCGTATTTGCAGGCAATTCGCCAAAATTTGGCAAACTGCCTGCTCTCTGAATAGCCGAATGGCCACGAAATATCCCCATATGGGGAAATTCATTGTTCGGTGCAATTTCGGGGCCAGATCGACTCTCTCTGAACAACCCCTGTATGCTTTGTGCCTATTTGGTGGTACATTAACGATACTGCTATTCCCATTTTACATTATTTTGCCCTAGTTTACAGAGATTCCCAGATATCCATTAAAATTATGAAATACAAAGCCCAACTCTTCAGATCTTCACATCGAATAGGCTTTGCAATTTTCTTGCGTCTCCGCTGTTCAAAACACAGTTTTGTCATTTGAGATTTTTTTTTTTTGAAGTTGAAATTACATTTTCATTTGTCACACTGAAAGATAATTTCTTTGTAGACGTTTTATTATTAACATGCTGGAATAATGCTTAGGGTAAGCAGAAGATAATTGTTAGATGCTATGAATCATTTTTTTTTTATAATGTACTGCAGTCACTGGCTGTCAGGATAAATCAGAAGAGAATAACAGGAATGTGTGTTACCAAGAATAGACAACACTTTATTCGAGGTGTAGAACAATATACTAAGTAACAGAGATTGTAAACAATATGAAAAATACATAGATCAATATTTCCTATGCACAGACAAGATTCCGCCAGGAATCCACAAAGGACAAACAGTGTAATTAATTGTGACACTTATTTCTTTGTCGTGTTATTGTTTTGTTTTTTCATTAGGATTCATGTTTTACTTGAACAAATAAGTAGAAATGTGTTGGTTGAGAAGGAGATTATCCAACAAACAAAGATGGTATTACATGAGAGGTGCATTGTTGAAGCATGGCGGAGAGTGTATTTCCATTGCACCAGATTCCCACTTCAGTGTGCTCCTCCAACTGCCCCAGAGACAGTTGAGTCTGTCTCAACCACCACGAACATTAGCTGTAACTAGATTACTTGTGCATTACAAACAAAAACACATTATAAAACACATGCTGCTGCTTTTTCTTTTTCTGTAATTGCATGTAATTGTAAGTAAAAAGAACACATAAAATTATCTCCTGATTCCATTTTATACACTTTCCACATAATGCAACATTTACCAAAATCTTCTGGTGAGTTTTGTGCCTGTGCTTTATCGTATACATTATTTAACAGCTAGTGAGGTGGAGGAGTAAATGTTTAGATAAGGCAGCAGGAGGCTATTGTCTTGCCACTGTTATTTGAGATGAGAGCTGGCAGCTGAATGAGATAAAACATGGAGCTTAAAAGACTTGTAATCTACCACCTGGTGGTGGTGATGACCTTTGAATGCATCCCACACAATACAATGATATTGTTACCGGAATCCACCTGGTTCACTCGGGAGTAGGCCGGGCCGGCACGACAAGAATTGACTGGACACTAGTCTCTTCAGGAAAGGCAAACTTTATTGTGACGTCACCACTCAGTCCGGATTGAATTGCTAGGACTGAGCCTCGATTACATACAGACATGGGGTTTTATACCCCGAATACATAATTAGGTATATCCCAATTAGCACACCCCATGGTGACACTATCCCACCCCACGTGGGTCCGTACCTCCCATTGCCGAATACAAAGACGTTCCATACATTGGTCATAAATTGGCAGACTTCATGGTATTTTGACAATCAAGGATTTACCACTTTCTCTGGATCCTGCTCATGCCCACCTCCCTAGGACTTGTTTATTGTGTATCCTAGATAAGGCCTCGTCTGGTTTTCACACTTCCCTTTGTTCAGACCCTAGCTCTCTGACCTTGAAGTAACTATTTTCTCACCCTGTCACTTCGTCCAGGATCGGCCCGGATCTCGTTAGTTTAATTGCTTTGCCTGTTAGTTTAACACATTCCAAAGAATCTATGCAAACTATATCCTAAATTCAGCTAATATCTACAGTTGTGTTCAAAATTATTCAACCCCCACTGAAATTGAGTGTTTTGGCCAGTTTGACATTGATTTTGATCATTCAGTCATCTTGCTTACAATTAAATCAAAGAGGCAGGTGTAGGTCAGACAAATATAACATAACATTTATAATGAAATAACCACAAATGTCTTTTCTGTGCTCACATCATTATCAGTTTTATTCAACCCCCAAGTGACATTCAATCTTAGTACTTAGTACAACATCCTTTTACAGTTATAACAGCTTTTAAACGTGAAGCATAGCTTGACACAAGTGTCTTGCAGCGATCTACGGGTATCTTCGCCCATTCGTCATGGGCAAAAGCCTCCAGTTCAGTCACATTCTTAGGCTTGCGCACTGCAACTGCTTTCTTTAAGTCCCACCAGAGGTTCTCAATCGGATTTAAGTCAGGTGACTGCGAGGGCCACTCCAAAATGTTCCAGCCTTTAATCTGCAACCATGCTCTAGTGGACTTGGAGGTATGCTTGGGATCATTGTCCTGTTGAAAGGACCAACGTCTCCCAAGCTTCAGGTTTATGACGGACTGCATCACATTGTCATCCAATATCTCCTGGTGCTGAAGAGAATTCATGGTACCTTGCACACGCTGAAGCTTCCCTGTACCTGCAGAAGCAAAACAGCCCCAAAGCATGATTGACCCCCCGCCATGCTTCACAGTAGGCAAGGTGTTCTTTTCTTCATAGGCCTTGTTCTTCCTCCTCCAAACATAGCATTGATCCATGAGCCCAAACAGTTCTAATTTTGTTTCATCAGTCCACAGAACACTATCCCAAAACTTCTGTGGTTTGTCCACATGACTTTTGGCATACTGCAGTCGACTCTTCTTATTCTTTGGAGACAGCAAGGGGGTGCGCCTGGGAGTTCTGGCATGGAGGCCTTCATTACGCAGTGTGCGCCGTATTGTCTGAGCTGAAACTTCAGTACCCACATCTGACAAATCTTTTCTCAGTTCCTCAGCAGTCACACGGGGACTTTTCTCCACTCTACGCTTCAGGTAGCGCACAGCAGTCGAAGTCAGCATCTTCTTTCTGCCACAACCAGGTAGCATTTCAACAGTGCCCTTTGCCTTGAATTTGCGAATGATGCTTCCTATGGTCTCTCTTGGTATGTTTAACATCTTTGCAATCTTCTTATAGCCATTGCCCTTCCTGTGAAGAGTAATCACCTCTTCTCTTGTCTTCCTGGACCATTCTCTTGACTTCACCATGTTTGTAACCACACCAGTAAATGTCTAGAAGGAGCTGAGTATCTCAGTCATTTTAAAGCTGCCTAATTGGTGCTTATTATGCTTTATTGCTGCTCCGTGACATCCACAGGTGTTTTCAATACCTGATTGAAAACACTTGAATGAACCTCTGTCCTTCAGAGTGGTAGTCTTTAAGGGGTTGAATAATTGTGTCAATGAAGAATTCACAAAAGAAACATTTACTACTGTATTACAAAACCAATTGATGTCATTTTAGTTGCATATGGTTCTTTAAAAAGTCCTTGTAGGATTTCATTCTGAATACAATTACAAATGTACACTAAATTCCCTAAAACCCTTTACAGCATTGGGGGTTGAATAATTTTGAACACAACTGTACTATTTATATTCACGTGAACCATTGTTCTGAACAAGATGGCTGCCTGGCTAAAGATGGCGGCCATCTCCTGACCTGAGTCCCTTACAATATGAGTAATTGATCGACCCATTCACTCCATTGGCTAAAGTCACACAGTGAGGAAAAAGTTATGTAACGACACTGGGGGCGGGAGGGGGGGTAATTTTACAACGCAAAATTTCACACAATGGAAGCACCCAGTGACAAATATAGAGAAAATCAAAGCACATGTAAGATATCAGCAACAAATAAAGACGATAAGGACAATTCATTTATATTCATTCATTGCTTTAAAACAAATTAGGAAACATAAAATTTAACAACAAAAAAAACCAAAAAATGCCTAAAAAAATCTTAAAAATTAAATAAGTAGACTTTTTTGCGAGTGTTAAAAAAAATAAGTTGTTGAATAAATATTTAATAAAAACAGGGATTATTTTTTACAGTGAAACCTAGGGGGAGGCGGCCTTGTTGCTTTAAAATAAATTAGGAAACATAACCTTTAACCAAAAAAATTCCCGAAAATGCCTAAAAAATCTTAAAAAATAAAGAGACTTTTTTCTCCAAGTGAAAAAAGATAGGTAGCTGAATACATATTTAATACAAACAGGGAATATTTTTTACATTGACACCTATGGGAAAAAAGCCTTGTTGCTTTAAAATAACATGGGAAACATTAAATTTAAACAAAAAAATCCTGAAAAAGCCTAAAAATCCTAATAAATAAATAACTAAAAATCTTTTCACTTGCAGCAAAAAGTCTCTTTATTTATTTATTAGGATTTTTAGGCTTTTTTCAGGATTTTTTTGTTTAAATTTAATGTTTCCCATGTTATTTTAAAGCAACAAGGCTTTTTTCCCATAGGTGTCAATGTAAAAAATATTCCCTGTTTTTATTAAATATTTATTCAACCATTTAATCTTTTCACTTGCAGCAAAAAGTCTCAAATGGTTGAATAAATATTTAATAAAAACAGGGAATATTTTTTACATTGGAACCTATGGGATTATTTTGGTACCGACTGTATTTTATTTTTATTTTATCACTGGCTGTTATTTATATTGAAGTACCAGCAGGTATTTTTATTGTAGTATCAGCTGTAATTTATTTTGGTACCGACTGCATTTTATTTTAGTGCGGCTGGTATTTTCATTTTATTATAGCACCGACTGGTACTTTATTTTAGTACCGGTGGGTATTTTCATTTTATTGTAGTGCCTGCTTGGTACTGAAATATATTTTCGCAGCAAGGACAGGGGGATTAGGATTTTTTCTTATGCTAATCTAAGCAATTAAATAATCCATTTCACATTCCAATAACTAATAAAAAAAGAAATAACTAATAAAAACAAAATACAAATCAA
Organism: Leptobrachium leishanense; assembly: GCA_009667805.1. Lineage (NCBI taxonomy): Eukaryota > Metazoa > Chordata > Amphibia > Anura > Megophryidae > Leptobrachium > Leptobrachium leishanense. The sequence continues at coordinate 33,711,217 of CM019068.1, forward strand.
CCTGAAATACGAATTAACAATAAAAACAAAAAAAAAAAAAAAAAAACAATGGACCCAAAAACGAGGTACCGGTTGTACGAATTTTCGGAGAGTGAACGAAATGATCCGAAAGGAAAAAAAAAATAATTAAAAAATCTGCAACGAAACGAAAAATAAACGGCCGTGAACAAGTCTAATGGAAACTCGCCCCATGATGTTCTCACCAACCCTTCCTGTGTCAACAATGCTTTGAAAGGCAGTCTGGAACTATGTCTTGCATTTGAGCTAGAGACCGTTCCAGAATGACACTTGCTTCTAGACATGTGCATTTGTTTTAGTACTAAAACGATTTAGTCTGAATTTTGGGATAATTTAGTTTTCGTATGACTCAAGAGATACGAAACTGCTCAGTACAAAAAACGAAAGAAACTAAAATAAAATGCACTACATTTCAGTTTCAGTCCTTTTTGTGATATTACATTGATGAGTGAAGGAGACCAGCAACGAAGAGTGCAACATCGCAAAGCTACAGAAAAGGTTTGTATGCATAATCCTTCCCGACTACTACCAGAAAATCTGACAGTGATAGAGCTCCAGAATACTCACTAGCAGCACAGACAGCCAACACAGGAGAGGAAACCTTTACTTAACCCTTGCATGTCTATGAGGCAGACAAGATGATAAAAACAGCTGGAGAAGGAAAACATTCAAATAAATCACACTGAAAGCTAATGACATAGGAGGGCTGGATAGTAAAAACCCCTTTATAACAAGCAGCGATGGGAGAAGAGAGGGACTTTATAAAACGTGTGTTATCTCCCCTCACGCTCTGCATAATAGGGGCTTAGGTCTGATACATTTTATATTATCCAGGAGCACTATACCCCTTTCCTCATCTATAATACACGTTTTATATAAAGTCCCTCTCCCTGTGCTGCTTGTTATAACGTTTTTTTTTACGTCTGACACATTTAGTATCCAGCTCTCATAGTTACTCTGTCATTATGAGCCTTCAGTGTGATTTATTTGAATGTTTTCCCTGGATTTAAAGTTCTTTATTTTATTATAAAAATAAATTTGCACCAGTCATCTCTTCTCTGAGCTTTCAGACCGATTTACGTTAATATTTTCCCTCTTCCCTGCTTTTATATTCCTGTCTGTCTCCCCACGGAGATACAAAGTTTAAGTAAAAGTTCCCTCTCCTGTGCTGGATAAGCATTGCATTCCGAAGTTCTGCACCCTCCACATGCCATTGCCAATGAAGTAGGATGTTCTATACAGAGAGGGGCATTAATTAATGCAGGAGGATGTTCTATACATTATACAGAGACTGGTATTAATGCAGGAGGATATTATATACATTATACAGAGAAAGGTATAAATTGAGGAGGATGTTCTATACAGAGAGGGACATTAATTCAGGAGGATGTTCTATACATTATACAGAGAGGGGTATTAATTAATGCAGGTGAATGTGGTATACATTATACAGAGAAGCGTATTAATTAATGCAGGAAGATGTTGTCCACATTATACAGAGAGGAGCCTTTTTTTTAGCCCTTTAAATCCAGTGGTTGTGAGCGCTGAGATCGGCTGCTTGTTATATTATCTCTCCGTACGATGTATCAGGCTCAGCTGTTACAGTAACTGACTGTAACAGCGCTCAGAGTTTCAGTAAAACAAGGAAATAATATTGTTCTAACCTCTTACTAGTTTGACTGAAACTCTGAGCACTGTGATAATCAGCTGTCAGTTACTGTAACCGCTTTGCCTGACACATTGTGCTGAGAGTGAGAGATACTGTAACAAGCAGCGATCTCAGCCCTCTGAGGAGCCACTACAATAGTAATTGTATTCACTGGTTTCCGGATGAATGAAATTAGTTTTCATACTAAAGAACTGAAAATGAATTTCTTTAGCAACTAAATAAATTGCATTTTAGGACTAATCCATTAGTTCAAAACGAAATTTTGTGCTGTGCACATGTCTACTTGCTTCTGCACGGCTTGTTTTATTGCAGAAAATAACATTATAAACTTTCCTGCATTAAGTGCATGTTTGTAGTTTGAAAGTAACAAACAATATAAAAAAATGGTTTTGGGGAATTACAGACCGTTTTTGCAATTCCATGTGGAATTGATATGTTTACTAATCTCACACACATAATAAGTATCTTTTGTTTCTCGATCGTGCATTTGGGTTCTTTTTTTCAATGTCTCTTAGTAACGGGCAGGAAAAAGATGGAAACGGTTTTCATTTGCACATTGTAAGTCTCATTTTCATCCACCGGAGAGAACAATTTATTAATGTAACATTAGTATAAAATATTGATTTACACTGTTATTTTGCTCAGATCCTGTTATATTCTCCAGTGCCCACCAATCAATACTTTCATTGAGAATTTTAGATGAGTGGAAAAAATGTTTTACATTTTATTGTATGGATTTTTTAATCAGTATTAAATCTCTGCATGGGAATCGGCGATCATGGCGTGGAGCCCTTTAAAATAAATGCAAATAATATAACCCTTTTATCCATTATCCTCAGATACTGTTTTCTGACCCTAGTCCGAGCAAACGAAGAATTGGCATTAGGATATATGGCCATTTTTTCATTCTTAGCCTTTTTTCAACAAAAAAAAAGTGTATACTCTATTTCGCAGTCCAATATTATGAAAAATAGCATATAAAACCCATTTTCCATACCTTATCAATGCAAGGTCCGTTTGTCCCTAGGGAGGGAGAAATTAAATTCTGTTAAAATCATTCCCTTCACCATGTGTTACTGTAAAGAAGCTACAAAGAACATCCCCCACTACACTGTAACAAAAACCTCAAGACACTTTGCTGCTGCATTACAACAGCCAGAGAGAGGACAGAATACAGGGAGAGCTCTGGGGTCGCTCACTGCTGTACAGGGATACGATTCAGGGGATTATAATGATTGAAAATCCCATTACAGTACAGATACAAGGTGTTACTGTAATTCCAATACAAAGGCATTATGCAGCACATACAGATATTCCTATTTTTTTTGGAAGCTGCATTGCTAATAATCCCATTATGATCACTACAAACCCCCATAAGCAGGATACAGATAATAGAAATTAAAATATATCACATCTACTGCATTTAAAATAAAGGCAGTATTTTTGCCTTAGTGATAATATTTAGACCCCATGAGAAATTGGGAAAGATAAGCGACACCATCTAAAGTTTAGAACTTTTCATCCCAGCAAGATTTCTGTAAAGGACAAATGAATGGATGAAAAATTAAAACTGAGCAAATTTTGTTTAATTTTCCTAAAATAACAAAGCAATTTCTAGGCAAAAGAGGCAGATTTTGCTACATTTAAATGTTAACAAATCATCCCATGTTCTAAGTGAATTATATATGTATATATATATATATTATTTTTTTTTTCAACAAAAAGCGCTAATGAAGTGGTTAACGCATCAGGGTCTAATTCAAGTGATACAGTGATAAAACCATGTTTGGAAATTGCAGTTGGGCTAGTGGAGAAAAATTATAAAGAGCAAATGGAAAATTGGAAAAGTGAATTAAAAAAGGTTGTAAGGAGGCGTAGCTAAGAGTTAAAATCTTTCCCTTAGAATTAAAGGGTTTTAATATCCTTGTGTCAAGATGTTCCATTATAAAGATGTTCAGGACATAATAATGGTGGGAACATTGAGCATTATTATTATTATTATTATTATTATTTTCCTTTATTTATAAAGGGCCAGCAGAGTGGAGAATCTTGTGGTCTGTTGGTCAGTGTATGCTAAAAAATAAAATGGAGATTTGCTAAGTGTGCTTTTAAGAAACTACACTGCACGAGGGGGGAGGAGGAGGAGGAGGAGCAGGAAGAGAGGGGAGGGTGAGTGGCAGAGATGAAGACCAAGTAAAAAAAGTTTAAGTAAAAAGGAGGGAACATTGAAACATGGAATCAGCCAGAAATTAATACATTTAGAAATAAATTACAGTTGCAAAAATGGCGTTCTTTGGAGGATAGCGTTGGATGGCATTGTGAATTCCTGCTACCTTATGCTCGTTACGGGGTGTTGGTCAGTGTATGCTTATGCTGGTTCCGGGGTGCAGAGTGGAGAATCTTGTTGTCTGTGTTGGTCAGTGTATGCTTATGCTCATTACGGGGTGTTGGTCAGTGTATGCTTATGCTGGTTCTGGGGTGCAGAGTGGAGAATCTTGTTGTCTGTGCTGGTCAGTGTATGCTAGAAAATATGCAGGATAGTCTGATTTCCATAACAACGTAACACGTGACAAGGTTACAGATTGACACATGACATTCCTGGGATCCTCTTAAGTAACAACCCCTCTCTCTCCCTCTCAGGCTCTAATAAAAAGATACGCACAAGCTTTAATGCTGCGCGCATAGAGATGATAATCGAAATGTGCGCCTGTGTGTATGTCATTCTCTGCGCCCCGATATTGGCCAAGGCAATCCGTGAAAGGTAAGGGGGTCAGAGTCGCCGGAGCCCAAAAAATGGTGGCATAGAGGTTACTCTCAAGATTGCCTATGCGTTTGTTCGGAGAGAAATCCTATGTGCACGTGTTTAACAAAATAATATAATAAAACATACTCGAATTATCTGAAACCTTTCACCAGATTCATCCACTAATAACACTTCCTTCTAAAATGTGAAATGAGAGCACAAGTTTAAAATCTACGTCTACTTTGTGAAATGCATTTATCATGTAGTATTGCTTGGATGGGTTGAGATAACTTTGGGATGATTATTGCTCTATTTATTTCCCATTAGGTTACTTTGTTGGATTTATATCAGACATGTTTTATCCACTGCTTGATAAAGCAGATGTAATGAAAGCGGATGTAATGAAATTTCAGGGAGACATACAAATTGAATAGTGAAACGCGCTGTGTTCATTTTTCTTCTGTGTATAATATGGTCTTTATCTTTTACAGATTTTAGAAGAATTAACACATTAATGCTATTCATTATAACATGGGTATTTTGATTACATTTTTTTTAATCAGTTTTAAGGAGCCGTCCATGGCCTTCAAGTCCAGCAGAGAAATGATTATGTGATAAATTCTTCCTGCGGTAAAACACTTTACAACGGCTTTAGATGATACTATTCTTTAATTTTAGTTATAGAGTTACAAACGACACGCGTCTTGGATTCAGTCTTTATTCTATAGATTAAATCTGTATATATGTTACCGGTAAATCTGAAATGGTGATCAACCTAGATTTATCCGGCAGGGTTTCCATCAGAAATCCTGGGGCCCCTTACTGAACCACTGCTTGGGGCCACTGTTCAGGGCACCTATTCCCTCAGCTGCCCATCTCAGTAAAAATAAAAAATTTGGCTCCTCTTATTAACTGGGCTTTGCAAGAGCCAGGGACCCCTGGTGCCACTGGGCCCCTGAACATATCATGAGCTGTCACCCATTGATGGCTGCCCTGCTACCCGGGTAAAACTAACATTACCCAGCTGCTTTGTGGAAAGCCCAAAACGAAATCTAGCAGGGTTATTATGAGAAAGGTGAAAACCAGGAGAACTGACAGGAGAAGAGAACAATCTAGACCAAATAGCTGATTTGGAAAGTGAGATAAATGTGAGAATTTTTCTAGTTTGGCTATTTTGACCTAGAATTTTCACTTCTCCAGTCATTCTCCTGAGTTTCAGCTTTCCTTGAATAGACCTGTAGGTAAACTGCAATATACCTCTCTGCCCCTGATCTCTCTCCCCCTGTCCTTTCAAAAGTCAGTGACTGTTTATCTGGCATCTCCTCCTGGATGGCCTCCCACCACCTAAAGATCAACATGTCAAAGACTGAACTCCTACTTATTCCTCCCTCCAATGCCTCCCCACCTCCTGACTTCTCTATCACGGTGGAGGGTATCACCATCTCCCCATCAAACCAAGTTCGCTGTCTTGGAGTTACACTTGACTCTGCTCTTTCCTTCATCCCCCACATCAAGTCTCTTTCCTCCTCCTGCCGATACCAACTGCGTAATATTTCCAGAATTCGGCCATTTCTTACCGCTGTCACCACAAACAACTCATACACGCCCTGGTAATCTCCCGACTCGACTATTTCAATAATCTCTTATCTGGCCTCCCTCTGTCCCGCCTCTCCCCCCTACAATCCATCCTGAACGCCTCCGCCAGGCTAATTCACCTCACCCGCCGCTCTGTCTCTGCCGCTCCCCTCTGCGAGTCCCTTCACTGGCTCTCCATCCACTGCAGAATTAAGTTCAAAATCCTTATCCTTACCTACAAAACCCTCACTAACTCAGCTCCCCACTACCTGTTCTCACTAATCACCAAATACACCTCGGCCCGCTCCCTAAGGTCAAACAATGACCTGCGCCTAGCTTCTCCCCGCATCACCTCTTCCCATGATAGACTGCAGGATTTCTCACGCGCAGCCCCCACTCTCTCAGTACGAGGGAGAGCGTTCCAGTCAGACTTTCCCCTAACTTCTCTTCCTTCAAACGCTCCCTTAAAACGTTCCTATTTAGGGAAGCCTACCACCCAACTCACTGACGCAACCATCAATCACTCTCACCTTACAGTCCTCTCCTCCTGTTTCCAACCCCAACCCTCCCAGATTGTGAGTTCCTACGGGAATAGGGCCCTCATCTCCTCCTGTACTGTTTGTCAAATGTTGTTCAATGTATTGTAACCCTGTCTATACTGTGCTTATTGTACAGCGCTGCGGAATATGCTGGCGCTTTATAAATAAAGAATAATAATAATAATAATAATAATATACCCAAACACCGCTGGGTAATGTATTTTCTAAAATTTTTGAGTAGCTTGCAGTTGACCCAAAACCTAGGATTACCCCTATCGGTGGCTTCCCCAAACTCTAACCTTAACACTTTTAATCAATTTTAACCAAGGGAGGGGGGTTGGCTGGTCCCCATATTACTGGGGATAAGTCCTAAAATATCTGTTTATTGCAGTTTTACCCAGCACATTTGAGTCATGCAGACTTTTCCCAATTTTGGAATCTAGCCGGTATGTATACAATGTGGGAAAAGTCCCATAGAATATAGAAGAATGTTACTGCTTGTTGGAATGAAGAATGGTCACAATTGCAGGTGTCGTGTCGGCAAGTCCCCGCCACATTGATTACGGGAAACGTAAATTCTAGCTTGCCTTTTGTATTCTTTTTTAAATATCCACAGTATGAAGGGAAAAGAAAATGCAATAAATAACAATAACAAAGGATTAGTTTTAGCTAAAGGGTGTTAAGTAAATTAAAGGCTGTTTCATCAGTTTGTCACTTGGATTTCATACTGATGGGACCTCACCTAGCTCTGGGGATGACCACCAGTTTTGTGATGAGTTGGCTATTGGCTTTTGCACTTTCAGGCTAGTGAGGTGCCATGACAGTCAAAAAAACGTCCCTAGAGGATGAGTGATTGTCATGGTGCATCATCAATGGACGAGGGTTACAATTATCTCAGGATTAATAGTTTATTATTTATCTTTTTTATTTGTTACATAAAATCTAAAACCTATATTTAAAAGGATACTATACATAAAAATCCCCCCTTAAAATTTTGTGTAGATGCTTGCCTTTTATACAGTGACATTTGACTTGTCCTCCTCTGACACCCACTCCAGGGTTTCCAGAATGCAGAAGTCCATAAACAAAGGATTTTACCAGGAAGGATACATTGAGATTTCTCTCGTTCCCAAGTAAATCCTGAGTGACGAGTATGTACCGTTAGGTGTCTTGCCCAAGGACACTTATTTGAGAGGATGCTCTTGCTGGGATTTGAACCTGTGTCTCCACGGTTATAGAGCAGTGATGTTACCTCTACTCCATCCAGCTGGCACGGCTTTGCGTGTGTACTCTTGAATGTGATGCTCCAATGACTGTCTAGTTATGGGAATAGTGTTGCACAAGTACCTCGTGTGAGTGCAGCACTAATCACAATTGCAAGAGAGCCGCCTACAGTCCTATAAGCACTTGCTTTGGTCAGCACTTGCATAGACAGGTGGACCCGGACAGGCGCAGCACCACTCATCATAGCTCCATTAGTAAGACTCCTCCTTTACTTCCCGATGTACCCCTGAATTAAACCCTCTGCCGCTGATTGACAGAGGTGTAGGCAGAAGAAACCCCTTTGTTTGACACAGTTGTCACAATCGATCGAGACAGGAGAAGGGGGCAAGAGGAGAGGACACACTCCATGCAGTCTGACCACCTTAAAAAAAGCAAAAGAAATTCAGTTGCATAAAATAACAATAAAAAACTTCAAATAATAATGCTTTTGGATACATCATGGTACTGTAGAATCACACTAATACCAACCTGAAAAGCGTGTCCGGCACGTTCTAACTAAAGCAATTTAATGCACTCACAACCTTTATGGAAACTCATAGTCAAGCAATGGAATCTAATAAGATAAATAAAAAATCCATGAAATGAATGTACAAGGACTTCTTGCTGAACCTTCCCTTTTAATACACAGACATCAGTCATCACAAATTGTATTAATACAAAGTGCAGTGTTTTTGTATCATTGCCTAGGATACCGCGTTCCCCATTGGTTCACTAACTGCAGATGACTTTCTGTAATTCAAAATGTTTTATCTTGCGTTTACCTTGTTTATTACAAAATGGAACGTGAAAAAAAAAATCACAGTAAAACAAGGATTTATTTATTACCGAATGGAATGGCCTGTTCACAGCACGGTATACAAAAGATCTGCGTTCATTTCTGTTTCAGAGTTTATTTGATATTTGTTCTCTTTCCATTCGCCAGGTATGCATTAGGTTCTTTCCTTTTATTCCCATAAGCTCGAGGGATGTCAGAGCAGGAAATTAGATTTGTGATGCAAAAATAATCTAGAATTGATGATAGCATTTTAGTAATAAAAAAAGAAGCCGCTATTAAAAAGAAACAATGTTGCAAAGTTTCGTTGCCTACGAGCTTTTTTTTTTCCTCTCTCTCTTCGCGGAGAGTTTGTCCCATGACATAAGCATCAGCAGAAATGTGAACAGAACTCTAAAATGCAAACCTCATAATCTATTTCTGGAGGTTAGAAGAGAGGAACATGCAGATTCACCAATAAAGTTTTCAAACTTTTACTTTAGTTCAAATAAATAAATAAATACATGGATCTACTGTAACCTAGAGGGGCATTTATAAAGAAGGGTTTGTGACAGGCCATCTTCTGAAATGCAGGGCAGAATAACTCCGAGTCGGAACAAAACATGCATAGAGTGACTTGATAAAGACAAAGGGTACCCAGTGTCCCTCCGCGACTCAGCCGAGGCTCCTGCATGATCCCTTGAGTGTGAACTCACATCTGGAGTGGGCTGAGCTCCATGGAGTCTTATGGATTCCGATGGGGCTATTCAATAAGCACCAAGCTTGCCACTGAAGGGCACCGAACTGTGAAATTCACTGTACGGTGTAATTTCATGGCAGTTTGTCTATTCACAAAGCTGTCAATTCTCCAAATACTGGGAATTGAGAGCGAAATACGTTACAGTTTGCCACAGTTTGGCAGTCTTTGGAGGCAGCGAAATTGTCCCATAGAGAATACGAACTGCACGAAGTGTCGGTAAAATGCCCTGATTTTCAGTGATTCAGTTCGACAGGTTTAACCCCTTAAGGATGCACGGGTGGCGTCGATTTCACCGGCGAGGCGTACAGGTACGCCTCACCAACAGGTGCTGTTGCGCGGCACTGATTCCGAGCCCTCCCCGCAGCCAGCGTGCAGTGTGCGTCATTGGCTGCAGGGGACGGCTTTATTTCAGGCCGCCCCTGTGCAGCCAATGACACGCGCCGCGAGTCAGCAAGCGCAGGCTGCAGAGAGGAGCCGAGGCGGCCCCATTGAAGACAGCGGGGCGTACACATCTTCAAAGCCTGCCCACCGCCAGGATGTCATGGAACGTCCTGCGGCGTTAACAGGTTAAACAAGCCAATCCCATAGGTGTCAATGTAAAAAATATTATTTTTAATAAAAAAAATTATTTTCATTTTCAGCAAAAAGTAAAAAAAAAAAGGTAAATTTAAGATTATGACAGGAAACAAACATACATACTGCACAAAACAGCTCATTAAAGCAGCTTGTAATTTTATCTATATATATAAACGCGAAAGTCCTGACTGACTGACTCATCAACGCCCAGCTGAAACCGTTTATCCTAGGAACGTGAAATTTTGAAGGTGCACTGTTTTTATGATGTAGGCACCCACTAAGGAAGGATTTTTGGAAACTCCGCCCCTAAGGGGGTGAAAAAGGGGGTTGAATATTTTAAACAGGATACCTATAGCTCAAAAACAGAAGATGCTACAGATGTGAAAATCGGTATTTAGATTCGTCTTGAAATATAAAAAAAACACGTTTTTTAACCCCTTAATGACCCCTGATGTACCCTGTACGTCCTGTCCTCGGGTCTCCCTTAGACCCGCGGACGTACAGGGTACATCAGCGGCGCCAAATCCCCCTCCCGCCCGATACTCACCTCCCTAGTCGGATCCCACGGCGATCTGGCAGGGAGGAAGCCTGCCCATGTGATTTACATGGGCAGGCGAGGCTGATGACGTCGCCACGCTGCGTGGTGACGTCATCAGAAGGTCCCCCCATGTAATTCAATGGAGGGGAGGGGGGGCTCCTTCGGAGCCCTCTATCTCCCCAACCATTGAAGCTAGCAAAATGCTTTTTGCACCGCTGAAAAGGGGAGAGTCTCCCCTTTTCAGCGGTGTATAGCATTAACCGTTTCGCCGCCGGATCGCGTTTTAGCGCGAATTGGCGCCAAAACGCGATTCGAACCTGGAGGGGGGCTGACATCTTGGATGTCAGCCTAGCCTCCAGGTCCCCCCCACCCACTGACAACCTCACCATATGTGTGAGGATGTCAGTGGGCCAGTTAACCATCTAGCTGCCATGTAGAGATAAGGGGATCCTAAGGATCCCTTTATCTCCCGATCCATGGCAGCTAGATGGTCATATTTGACATCATTTGAAAGGCCTGATCATGGCCTTTCAAATGATACCAAACATGACCAGGTTTGGTTTAAAAAACAAATTTAAAAAAAAAATAATAAAAAAAATAATAATAAAAAAATTTAATAAAATAAAAAAATGTGTTTTTTTTAAAAAAATTTTTTGTCTGGGGGGGTTTAATTAAATAGGACCTAGGCTGACATCTCAAAATAATTAGCACAAAATGGTCAGAATGAGCGCAGCGCACATAGGTGAACTGGCTCAGCAGTGAAAGGGTTAAAAGGTAAAAACATGTAAAAATTGGGTATTTCTATTCTCGGGATAAAATTTGGAAACTATTTAGTTGGGGTCTTTATTGGTGGTTATAGCTTTAGGGGATTAAATTACGAAAAAGTGTGTTTTTACCATTTTTTTCATCATATTTCATATTTTTTTATATTAAATTATTGGATATGATGGAAATAATGGTATTTCTAGAAAGTCCATTTAATGGCGGGAAAAAGGGTGTATAATATGTGTGGGTTGAATAAACGAGTAAGAGGAAAATTTGACCTAAACCCTAACAGCGCAGAAACGTAAAAACAGCAGCGGTCACTAAAGGACGGATTTGTGTAAAACCGCCCGGTCACTAAGGGGTTAAAGTTTTTCAAAAATCCAAGTGGGGGCGAAAAAGGGGGTTGAATATTTTAAACAGGATACCTATATCTTAAAAACGGACGATGTTACAGACGTGAAAATCGGTATTTAGATTCTTCTTTAAAAATAAAAAAACACATATTTTACCGTTTTTCAAAAATTCAACTGGGGGCAAAAAAAGGGGGGTTGAATATTTTAAATATTTTAAACAGGATACCTATATCTGAAAAACAGAAGATGGTACAGACGTGAAAATCGGTATTTAGATTCATTTTGACAAATAAAAAAACACGTATTTTACCATTTTCTGAAAATTCCTTGGGCAAAAAGGGGGGTTGAATACTTTTATCATAAACGCGAAAATCCTGACTGACTCATCAGCGCCCAGCTGAAACCGTTTAACCTAGGAATGTGACATTTTGAAAGTGCACTGTTTTTATGATGTGGGCACCCACTAAGGAAGGATTTTTGGAAACTCCACCCCTAAGGGGGTGAAAAAGGGGGTTGAATATTATAAACACGGTACCTATAGCTCAATAACAGAAGATGTTACAGATGTGAAAATCGGTATTTAGATTCTTCTTGAAAAATAAAAAAAACCATAATTTACAGTTTTTCAAAAATTCAACTGGGGGGGCAAAAAAAGGGGGTTGAATATTTTAAATATTTTAAACAGGATACCTATATCTTAAAAACAGTAGATGGTACAGATGTGAAAATCGGTATTTAGATTCGTCTTGAAATATAAAAAAAAAACACGTTTTTTAAAGTTTTTCAAAAATCCAAGTGGGGGCGAAAAAAGGGGGTTGAATATTTTAAATATTTTAAACAGGATACCTGTATCTCCAAAACAGACGATGTTGCAGTCCTGAAAATTGGTATTTAGATTCGTCTTGAGAAATAAAACAACACGTATTTTACCATGTTCTGAAAATTCCATGGGGGGGGCAAAAATGGGGGTTGAATACCTTTATCAGTATACCTATATTTCAAAAAACCAAAGATGTTACAGGTGTGAAATCTGGCACTTACAATCTTCTTGAAAAATAAAAAAACACATGTTTTTACCGTTTTCCAAGAATCCCACGTGGTGGGTAAAAAAAGGGGGTTAATACTTTTCAACAGGATACCTATATCTCAAAAACAGAAGACGTTACAGACATGAAAATTGGTATTTAGATTCGTCTTGAAAATAAAACAACATGTATTTTACCATTTTCCAAAAATTCTGTGGGAGGAGGGCAAAAAGGGGGATGAATACCTTTATCACTATACCTATATTTCAAAAACCAATGATATTACAGGTGTGAAATTCGATATTTACAATATTCGTGCAAAAAAACCCCATGTTTTACTATTTTCCGAAAATCCAGTTAAGGGGGGTGGGGGAAAGGGATGTGAATACTTTTATCAGTATACCTATATTTAAAAAACCAAAGATGTTACAGGTGTGAAATTTGGCACTTACATTCTTCTTGAAAATTAAAAAAAACAAGTGTTTTACAATTTTCCAAAAATCCCAAGTGGGGGGGAAAGGGGGGGTTCTACCAAAAAAACCTCAGGTTTCTTTTAAAAAACTATTTTAACAAATCCTAAAATCCAAAAAAGCTAGTCATTTATAACCACAATATTTTTAGACTAAAAATGGACGGGGGGGGGGGGGGAAATCAAGGCAAACTATTCTAGGTAAACATGAAAAAAAAACGTAACCCCAACAGTAACTCAACTCTGGAAGTAACCCTAACCCAAAAACAAACAGAGACTGGTACCCTAACGCAACACAAACAGTACCTGTAACCCTAACACAAGCAGGAAAAGTAAGCCTAACAGTAAGTCGACCCTAGCCCTAACCCTGACAATAACCCACTCCTAGAAGTAACCCTAATACTAAACTTACCCAACATTTAGGGTGTAGAGAAGGGTACAGAGGGAATTGTTGGAGGAGGTAAAGAGAGGTTTTTAAAGGAAGGAAGTTATATAAAGTTATAATGGGGGAATAGGGACTAAAAATATGCACGCCTGCATGATTTTGGCCATTTCTGAAAAATTTCAGATTTCTCCAAAAATTTGCTGTTCGATCCAAAACTGAAAATAAGGAAAGTTCTGAAATGTGAGAATTTTGGATTCCAGATTTTGCTGAACTAAAATTTTGGACTGTGCACATTTCTAATATTCGTAAACTAACCCTACTCGAAGAGAACTACTCAAGCAATACATGTAAAGCACAAGTAATCTAGTTACTGATTATGTAAGTGGTAGTGTCCCTTTAATAAATAGACTGAAAAATACATATGGTTGGTCAGTAAAACTTTGCTAAAACAACAAAGCTGGTGGTGGCCTAAGACCTTTGCACAGTACTGTACATCCACGTGGTCTCTTTACTGCGTGTTAAATGCATACTACTGCTCAGGAGGCCGATTTTTATGGAGCCTTACGCAAAGGAGATATCGACAATATATATGGTAGATTTGGGATAAATATGATAGTATAAGGTCTGAACACAATTCACACTTTCTGGGCTCTATTAAATTCATTGCGCAAAAGCGCACACACAGCGCTATTTTTTGTGTGTGTTAAGCGTTAAATGTTAACACACGAAAATCACCCCTGGAATTCCATTCCTCGCGCATTTTTTCATCCGTCGGGAAATTGCGCTCGTAAAACCGACTCACAAAAATGCGTGCAGAAATCAGTGAGTGCAATGTAATTTTTAACACGAGTCCGTCAGACGAACGCATTTTTGTGCGGACTGCGCACAACAGACGCAAGTTCTGAAGGAAGACAAGGTAGTGGCCGTCATTTTTGAAGTTCTCCGTTGTGAATCCGCTGTTTGGTACGGTCAGGTTGTTACAATTTGCCGTTACCTCCAGCTTTTCAAAGACGTTAAAATTATGCGCGCAAACGTTGTCCGTTAAGGCTAGGGTCAGAGTGGGGCAGTCGGAACGCGCGTGCAGGCGCACTAAATCACGGCGGCAGTAGCAGCACATAACGGCCAATGACGGCCAATATACGCAGTACGTGCGTACGAAAGTGCGCCGACACCACGCAACCAGCAAATGAACGCATTTTTATCAGAACGTGAAACCGCTGCTACTGACGTACAAAGTGCGCTGCGGCCGCATAGCAGCGTGTGTGCGTGATTAGGAGATGTCAGACGCTGCTAGTGTGCGGCCAACATAACGTTCAAACAGCCGGATTTCCCTAGACTTCTTTTTACCCCACCGTCATGAAATACGTCCAGAATTGCGCATCGTCTGACCACTTAAGCGTATTCCGTGAAAAAATGCGTGCGCACGCATCGACGTACATTTTGACGGTGGCCGCAGAAAATGCGCTCATCTGTCCCTAGCCTAAATTGTGCGCTAGGATTGTAATACCATGCGCCAGTGGCGTAACTAGAAACCTGAGGGCCCCGGTGCAAGAATCCACGAAGGGCCCCCCCCCAAAAAAATCTATGTATTTTTACTTATTTTTCACTGCAAAATAAAACAAAGATAGTATTGCCTGGGGATGCACCGATACCACTTTTTTAAGACCGAGTACGAGTACCGATACTTTTTAAAAGTACTCACCGATACCGAGTACCGATACTTTTCTTTAATGTCATGTGATGCTTTCCAATAAGAACAGACCATATAAAAATGCCCCCAGCTCACATGTATATCCCCCCCGATATATATATTTATACTGCCCCAGCTCACACATGGATTTGCCCCAGCTCATGGATATGCCCCAGCTCACACATGGATATTGCCCCCAGATTATGGATTTGCCCCCCCAGCTCACACATGGATTTGCCCCAGCTCATGGATATGCCCCAGCTCACACATGGATATTGCCCCAGATTATGGATTTGCCCCCCAGCTCACACATGGTTATGCCCCCCCAGCTCATGGATATGCCCCCAGCTCTCACATGGGTATGCCCCCCAGCTCATGATATGCCCCCCAGCTCATGGATATGCCCCCCCAGCTCTCTCATGGATATGCCCCCCCAGCTCATGGATATGCCCCCAGCTCTCTCATGGATATGCCCCCAGCTCTCTCATGGATATGCCCCCAGCTCATGGATATGCCCCCAGCTCTCTCATGGATATGCCCCCCCCAGCTCTCTCATGGATATGCCCCCCCCCAGCTCATGGATATGCCCCCCAGCTCTCTCATGGATATGCCCCCCCAGCTCATGGATATGCTCCCCAGCTCATGGATATGCCCCCAGCTCTCTCATGGATATGCCCCCCAGCTCATGGATATGCCCCCCAGCTCTCATGGATATGCCCCCAGCTCTCTCATGGATATGCCCCCCAGCTCTCTCATGGATATGCCCCCCAGCTCTCTCATGGATATGCCCCCCAGCTCTCTCATGGATATGCCCCCAGCTCATGGATATGCCCCCAGCTCATGGATATGCCCCCCAGCTCTCTCATGGATATGCCCCCCCAGCTCATGAATATGCCCCCCAGCTCTCTCATGGATATGCCCCCCAGCTCTCTCATGGATATGCCCCCCCAGCTCTCTCATGGATATGCCCCCCAGCTCTCTCATGGATATGCCCCCCAGCTCATGGATATGCCCCCCCAGCTCTCTCATGGATTTGCCCCCCAGCTCTCACATGGGTATGCCCCCCAGCTCATGGATATAAGGGCCCCCCAGGCCCCAGCTCATGGGTATAAGGGCCCCAGCTCTTAATTACCTCTGCTGGCCCCGGGC
This sequence comes from Leptobrachium leishanense, assembly GCA_009667805.1. Lineage (NCBI taxonomy): Eukaryota > Metazoa > Chordata > Amphibia > Anura > Megophryidae > Leptobrachium > Leptobrachium leishanense. Next base: position 33,727,506 of record CM019068.1, read on the forward strand.
AGGCTCCGCCGGCGTCTTCTCCTCCTTGGCGAGCGGCCGCTGGAAACATGCGTCTTGGCCGCTCGCCGGAAACCACCTGATCAGCGCGAGGTCTCGTGCGCTGGTCAGGTGGTTTCTCTCCCACGTGAGCGGCCAAGCTGCATGTCAGCGGCCGCTCGTGTAGGGAGAGGGACGGCCAGCGCGCGGCTCCCAGATTCCGGTGCTGATTGCCGGAATCTGGCGGCGGCGCTGGGCCCCCCTCCAGTGGCGGAATGCCAGGGCCCGGTCGCAACTGCGACCGCTGCGACCCTGGTACTTCCGCCACTGCCATGCGCGCACCAGCGCACAAACGCATTTGCGCTCACAATGTTAAGTATAGGATGCGCGCACTAAATTGCGCTCGCAAAGGGTTCGCGCAGGATCACTCGCGTTAGACGTTAACGCGCATTTTGTGCGCGAACGTCATAATACGACGTTCAGCGCAAAGGGTTTTCCCCTCGCGTTAATGCGTTTTTGCGCACGCGTTAACGTTTGCGCAAAGAATTTAATAGAGCCTCCGTTTCTACTCTCATGCGTCATGTGACAGGAATAATTAGGGGCCAACACCTCCCCCACATCCCCTCGATAATAATTCACCCTCAAGGGTGTATGGTGGGTTAGTCAGTCAATGACATGTCTCAAGTTTACCCCATACATTTTGATTTGTTTATTTGTCTTAATGAACCATGAATAAAAGGGAATAAAACTAGTATTATACTGGTAAGAAAATAAAAACATTATAGTGTGAAATCTACAGACATAAAAAGTAATACTTGTGTGCATGTATTTAGATGTTTCCTTTTGAATCTAGTTTTGATAATGCCCCAGTTTATACCGTGGAATTCATTTGATCAGCACGATCGCGCTTCTGCTTTTGTTCCATCGTTTCCTGTATAAGAGTAAGCGTGGTTTAACTGACGGTAAATTAAATGAGAATCTTTTGCCACAAATGTAATAATGCTGCTGTGGTTATTCCTTCCTTCTGGTATTGCGGTGAACCTGCTGAAAGAGCAAATGAATACGTTATTACATGATATCATGCCAGTTTGATAGTCATCGCATCAATTTTAAGCCTCACCTGGATTACATCAGACTCTGTCAACCGCAAGCTTGCAGATCTGTAATTACCAGAATGGAGCGCGAGTGGAAAATACTTTATTCTAGCACTTTAAACGGCCCATACATTTGTAACTCATATATACGCAAATACAGTCTGTTTAAATACAAGTAAAACTTGTGGAAAATAAATATAAAGTTATCGTATTTATGTGTGGGTGAAGTATCAGTTATCGGAAATGCTTAGGACCCTGAACATTCCCGATGTCAGATTCTTTTGGATTTTAGAATATGGATGGATATAATAGAGCTAACATCTCTGCTCTATAACCGTGGAGACACAGGTTCGAATCCTGGCCAGAGCACCTCTCCAGTAAGCGTCCTTGGGCAAGACATGGAACATACTTGCCTACCTCACAATAACGACTGTGGAGTCCAGAGGTAACATCTCTGCTTTTCGATCATTGGGAAGCAAGTCAAATCCCATTCAGCACATCCCTCCAATACAACTGTGGAGAAGCAAGTCTCGACTTTACGAGAAGCAGGTTCAATCTAACCACCAGGTCGCTGCTCTACAATCATGGAAAGACGGCCCGATCCCACTCAGACACCAACAAGTGTCCTTGGGCAAGACACCTAACGATATGGCTGCGCCGACCTCACAAAATACTTGTACATCTCATAGATTGTAAATTCCCTTGGGAGCAGGGACCCCCTGAATCAGGCCGTATCCTCCATGTGTGGTATTCCAATGTACACTGATCTTGTAAAGCGCTGCGGAATATGTGTCGCTATATAAATAAAGGATAATAATAATAAAGGAAGAATCTGGTGTTTTAGGCTGGGTTCACACCTCAGCGTTTTACAGCGCGTTCCTGCGCTCTGTAAAATGCTGAGACACGAAAATCTCATGATTTCCTATGGGACCCGTTCACACCTGGTCATTTTACAGCGTGCAGGAACGCGCTGTAAAACGTCCTACGCCCAAAGAAGTACGGGAGCTTCTTTGGGGCGTATTTGCAGCGCGTTCACTCTGCAGTCTATGGCTGCAATGCGTGTTCGCGCGTTTTTTACGTTTGCGCGATACGCGCATTAAAAACGCGTGTATTGCGCGCGTAAAAAAAAATGCGCAGGTGTGAACTCAGCCATAGAGGACGGCTATTGTGGTGGTAGAACCATGATCCCCTTCCATCTGCAGCGTTCCTCTGCGGACGCAATGCCCAGAGTCAGCAGGACTCTGGGCAACCCGAGCATGTGACTCAAAGCCTCCCAAGCGTGTGCTGCAGCAATCAGGAGTCGAGTTACCAAGCAGCAGCGACTGTACTGGTTTTAGAGATTTCCGGATAAGGGGTGCCTGACCTGTAGTTGCTAATTAATTCCAGCCATTCAGAGCATCCTGTTATCTCTGGCTTTCCTTTAACAGGCAGTACAGGTAGACCAACCAATCAGAAGGCTCTGTTGTAGGTTTGGGAAGGCATCCTTGCACTGGAGAGTCATTCTGCGCTCGGTCCTCCCTGGGGAAAATGAAATGCACATGTCTAAATTACATCCGTTTGCTCATACAAACCAATGCATTGACTCTCTTTGACACACACTGACTCTCCTAAACAAATACACTCCTGGATTCACACACACAGGCTTCATTAAAATGCCAGCATTCTATAGTATTAATACATTCGGATTGTCTCTTGGATCATACACTGGAAAATAGGACAAGTGTAATAATCTAAACTCGAACATGAATTCTGAAAACAAAATTCTATGACATCCCTCGTCCTTTAATGCAAAACAGAATATAATACTGTCATGCTACTAGCAAAGCAACATAGATAGTGTAGCTCTGTAACAGCTGAGTTTTTATTCATTTGGTCACCTCTGATCTAGAAAATCAGTGATCAAGTCAAAACACAAGATTTTCACTAATTAAACTGCTGCGCTGCCGAGAGTCTGACACGTTCTTTGAGCCAGCAGTCACGAATTGTCTCGTTTCAGCATTTACAGAAAAACATGATGTGAAAATTATAATAAATTTGTTAACATGTTTAAATAAATAGGGCCCTATTACATTCTTCATGCAAAAACGCACTTGCAATGCGTGAATTTTAGCGCGAAGCGTCAAACATTAACGCGCGTAAATCAACGCTGGTATTACAATCCTGGCGCATTTTTTCATCTGTCAAAAAAATAACGAGCGTAAAACGGACGCGCAAAAACAAGTGTGCAGTAACGTTGCGCGCAGAAATCAGTGTGCGGAATGTTTTTTTCACGCGATTCAGCCAATCAGAATTAAGAACCACAGTTGTTTCACGTTAAGTTTTTGCGCCTGTCAAAGTCAATCTGCGCATATATGCTGCAGCAATAAAAAAAACATGCACAACTTCTCAAATTTATTGGTTTGGTATGAGTAGAATGTGTAACTATACTTTGCTGTGTATTTTTTTTGGGCTGGTGTATTTGGTTTCGGCCAGGTTGATAGAATTTGCCATTAACACCAGCTTTTAGGAGTTGCTAAAATTATGCGCACAAAGGCTGTGCGTTACAAACTGCGCATAGATTGTAATACCATCCGCGTACCAGCGCACAAACGCATTTTCGCTCACAATGTTAAGTATAGGACGCGCGCAGTACAGTAAGCTCGCGCAGCGTTCACGCAGGTTCACCCGCGGTAGACGATTACGTGCGTTTGTTGCGCTGACATTGTAATACGACGTTCAGCGCAAAGGGTTTTACCCCTCGCGTTAATGCGTTTTTGCATGCGTTAAGATTGTAATAGAGCCCATACTTTGTACATATAAGTATATAAATATATATTTTTATATATATATATATTTATTTATTTATTACACACAGGGCAGGATATCTGAAAAGCTTTTAGGCACAAAATGCTTAAGTTTACCTATACAGTACATAGAGGTCTATTCACTAAAGGTGAAAACCAGGACATCTGTCAGGAGAAGAGAACAATGTAGACCCGATTTGGAAAGTGAGATAAATGGGAGAATATTTCTGGTTTGGCTATTTTGACCTGGAATTTTCACTTCTGCCAATTCACCTTACTTCACCTTTTAGTGAGCACACCTGATAGAACCACAAGTAGATATGTGCGCTTCATTTTTCGAATCGCAATTGGGACGACATTTACAGATTCGTATTACGGAAGCACTTCCGAAATAATAGGTTCAGTCCAAAACGGAAGGAAAACGAAATTAAACAAAACAGAATATAACGAATTGATCCCCTTTTCACAAATCGATTCGTTATTCCTTTTCACTTTCTTTCACAGATTCCGCACCGCATCCCTGTCCATTGCCGTGGTGCTGAATCTGTTGCATTCAGCACCACAGGCCATGGAAAGAGCCGTGGTGCAATTTGGCGGCAGTGAAATTCCCTATAGACAAGTAATGGTTAATCTATTCGGAGAACCCCGAACAACACCGAAATGTCAGTGGAATACTCTGATTTTCGGAGGTTTCATTCGGCAGGTTTAAACAGGTTTAAGATAGTTTCCAATGTGAAAAAAAATGCCCGTTTTTATTAAATATTTATTCAACTGTTTATTCTTTCCATTTGCAGCAAAAAGCCTTTTTATTTATTGATTTTTTTATTATTTTTTGGTGAATTTTTTGGATTCCTAATTATTTTAAAACAACAAGGCTTTTTTCTTTGCCGAACACAGCATTTTTTTTTCTTTCCTTCAGTCTCGCTTTGCTTATTGTGGTTGCAACAAAGGTAATCAGCGGCAGATGGTCAATAAACAAAGGTTTTAATTTTGGTTTAACCCTTTCGCTGCTGAGGCTTTTCCTGCCCCTGTGCTGAGGTCATTTTTACCGGTTTTGCTCATCATGTTTAAACGTGTTTTGAAGGCTTATTTTAGTATATTACCCAGACATATTGTATATCGTTCTTTCCGTCAGACTCGGTAGATTCATAATATGTCATTATTATATGTATACGTTATGTCATGTCTGTATATTATAACAAAAAATGCAATAAAATATGTATTTTCAATAATTTACAATGTGTAAAGTGTTTTTTTCCACATTTTAACATGCGAGCAATTGCGGTTATATTTTGTATGGGGTGCGCTTGTTAAAAAAATTAGAGATGGGGTCTCGTTACATTTTTTTTGGGGGAAAATTACACTATTTTTAACAAATTCACCGCATACAAAAATCGTTAGTGCAGCATCATTGTTCACATTATAATTGAAATGGGAACAATATTGCTGCATTAACAAACCAAAAAAAAGAAAAAAAAGTGTTTATTTTTTTTTTTATAATTTTTTTTAAATTTTTTTTTATTTTTATTTTTATTTTTTATTTTTTTGACAAACTTTTTCACAGTAGTGTTTGGTATCGTTGGAACGGCTATGCTCTGGCCGATCCAGCAATACCAAACTTTAACCCCTAGCTGCCACGGATCGGGAAATAGGGAGTTCATTGGAACTGCCTATCTCCACCGTTGGTGGCAGTTAGGGGTTAAGTCCAGGACTGGCGTCATCGTGCTACGCACGATGACGCCAGTCCTCAGGGGGAGTTCCCGGAGGCTTGGCCGACATCCAAGATGTCGGCCAGCTCCGGGAAAGGATTGCGAACCGGCGCTTTTCAGCGCCGATTCGCGATCCAGCTCCCCAGGGGTTAATGCCAGGCACCTTTTGGAAGGGCAGGCTGTGCCCTTCCAAATGGTGCCTGGGTTAACCCCCGCAACGCCGCCGATCGGAGGGAGAGAGGTCCGAAGGACCTCCCCCCCTCCCTTCAGGCGCCTCCTCCGCACATACGGGGGGGCGCCTGAATTAGGTGTCATCGCGCTGCCGCGATGACACCTAATTCCAGCGGCTGCGGTTCCGGATGCGCGGCTGACATCGAGGATGTCAGCCCGCACCGGAGGGGCCAGCGATCGGCCGGAACCCAGCCGAACGCTGACCCCAATGGGAGGACGCGCTGAGCGCGTCCTCTGCATACCAGCGGTAATGCGGAGGACGCGCTGAGCGCGTCCTCCGCATTGAAGTGGTTAAAAAATGAAATTCGTCTGGTACCACAGAGCAGAAGATCATGTGATCCCCCATTTCCTTTTACTGTTGGCAGGAGGAAACTGGGAACAAATAGTTCCCGATGTCCATCAGCTTTCCTTGTGTGACACCATTATGCAAGCTTTCTCAGGACTTGTGTTGGTTTCCACCAAGTCCCATGGATTCTAGGAGATGTTACTAGAGGCAGTGTATGGCGCCACTGTTGCTATCAACCATTGTCTTCCTTCTTTTAAGAGTCAAGCTGCTAGTATGGTGTCTTCCTTGAGATAAAGACGGTAATCGGGAGTTGCCAAGAGATAGACTCGCGCTGACTTTATCCTTTTTGCAGCTCTCTATTACCTGTGAGCCGCAATAAGTCTAGAGCTGTTCTAAGCCGGAATAAAAAATAAAAACCATCCCATTCAATTATTGTTTTAATAACAAGGCATGACAGATATTTGATTTAAGAAGCCCAAACTGCGTGGGAGTAAAACTGTGAAAAACAATCATCTCTAATCATTTTCAGCTAATCTGTATCATTCGTAAAGTGCTAAAATATTCTCCTCCTCTGTCGGCTTCAGACTGGGAGAGCGATGCTTGGTATTCAAATAAAGCATATATGTAGGCTATACAACGGATTTAAGATAAAGGCAGCAAAGGAGCAACCTAAAAAGAAACTCCAATCTCCGGAAACATGCAGAAAAGAGGGAGTAACCCAAACATAGGAAATCAAAACCAGAAAAACTGTCAGTCTGGAAACATAAGGTCTCATTATTCTCAATGGGGTTGAGGTCTGGGCTGTGCGGTGGCCAATCCATGTGTGGAAATGATGTCTCATGCTCCCTGAACTAGGCTTGTGCACCGATTTTTTTTTTCGGTTCATTCGGATTTTGTAAATTTTAGTTTCGACTCGTTTCGGACGATTTTCGTTTCGGTTCGCTTTTCGTATCGACTTTTTTTCGTGATTTCGGAAATTTTTCGTGATTTTCGGAACGTCTGTTCTCCTCGTTTCAAAGTGTCTATTCGTTTTGACGTAAACTAATGGTTTTTCGGATACGATAATTCTGCCGATACGATAATTCTGCCATTGAGATTTCTCATGTTTTACAAGAAGGATACATTGAGATTTCTCTGGTTTTACAAGAAGGATACATTGAGATTGCTCTGGTTTTCCAGGAAGGAAACATTGAGATGGGAATGATACAAAATTTAATTACAGAATCAGCGATATAAATACGATGTCCGAAATTACTGAAATGGAACCGAAATCATGAATGGAATGAAAATGAATTTTGATTTTACACATTTCTAGTCCATTCGAAAATTCCGAAAAGTTTTCGTTCCGGCACAAAAATTTGTTCGGATCTGCCGTTTTCGGATCGTAAAATTTTCAGAAATTCGGCCGAATCCGAATGAAATTTCGTGAAAATTCCGAAATTCCGAAACCCAAAACGCACATCCCTACCCTGAACCACTCTTGCACAATTTGAGCCCGATGAATCCTGGCATTGCCATTTTGGAATATGCCCGCTGTGCCATCAGGGAAGAAAAACCCATTGATGGAAATTCAGTATTTTCAGGGAGTCACGTGACAGTATTTTTGGGCACATAACGTTGCTGAACCTAAAAAAATAAAGGGCCCTATTACATTCCTAACGCAAAAATGCTCATGCTGCGCAGGATTTTTTGCGCACAGCATTAAGGCTGGGTTCACACCTCAGCATTTTACAGCGTGTTCCTACATGCTGTAAAACACCGAGACACGGAAATCCCATTATTTCCTATGGGACCTGTTCACACCTGGGTGTTTTACGGAGCGCAGGAACGCGCTGTAAAACGTCCTACGCCCAAAGAAGTTCGGGAGCTTCTTTGGGGCGTATTTGCAGCACGTTCACTCTGCAGTCTATTTGCGTGAACGCGCTGCAATGCGCGTTTGTGTGTATTTTACATTTGCGCAATGTGCGCGTTAAAAAACATGCGTATTGCGCGCGTAAAAAAAACCCCAAGTGTTAACCCAGCCTTAAGCGTTAACGCGTGAAAATTAACAGTGGGATTACAATCCTCGCACATTTTCTCATCCGTCAAAAAATAACGTTCGTAAAACCGCCGCGCAAAAATACGCACAAAGCACCGTTGTGCGAAGAAATCAGTGAGTGCAATGTCATTTTTGACGCGAGTCCGTCATTTTTTAACCCGAGTCCGTCATATTTTTTTACTCGAGTCCGTCATTTTTTTTACGCGAATCCGTCACTTTTGTGTGGACTGCGCACAACAGAAGTAAGTTCTGACGGAAGACAAGGTAGTGGCCGTCATTTTTGACAGATCTAGTAAAAAAAACGTGTGCATTGACGATCTCTGTTGTGAATCCGCAGTTTGGTACGGTCAGGTTGTTACAATTTGCCGTTACCACCAGCTTTTCAAAGACGTTAAAATTATGCGCGCAAACGCTGTCCATTAAATTTTGCGCTAAGATTGTAATACCATGCGCGCACCAGCGCACAAACGCATTTGCGCTCACGATGTTAAGTATAGGACACGCACAGTTCATAATGCTCACGCAGGTCCATCCGTGTTAAACGTTAACACACATTTTTTGCGCGGACGTTGTAATACGACGTTCAGCGCAAAGGGTTTTGCCCTCGCGTTGTCGCGATTTTTGCGCACGTGCAAAATTGCGCGCGAGGAATGTAATAGGGCCCAAACTGTATAGAGATGAGATGGTTATACACTTTATTTTCTTTCATATTCAAAATTTTTTTATTGTGAAAGCAGAACAGCTGCACAGAAAACATTAACGGCCTCGCAGGGCCGGGTAGAGTCAGCAATAAAGATATATATCAAAATGGGGAGAGGGTGAAGAGGGCCGAGTGGGACATCACAAATCAGGTGGGAACAATCAGAAAAACTGAAACAGCGTAGTCCGACAATGGGGCATCAGTGAAAAATCAAAGAGGTGAGGAGAGAAGAGAAAAAAAAAAGGGGGAGAAAAGATTAAAGGACTGCCCATTATGTCGTGGCATTCCCTGCTCTCCCATCATCCCTAAGTAGACCGGGGGCCGTGGAAGAGACCACAGGGCCGGGAGACCTGGGGCCAGGCGGACGGCCAGAGCCTAGTTTGCCACCCTAGCGGCTCACCCAGGGTGCTACCCAATGTCCCATATATAGAACACAAAAAAAAAGAGGGGGGACAGTCCCGATGCACCATCAGACAAAACAGCAAGTCCCATATGTCAGCAAGGAAGTCTGCATGCTCACTCGGAAGGACACAAACAGTTAACTAAGGTGGGGGGAGAGAATCAAAAACTTCAGCAGAGGAGCATATAACAAAAACGTCCCCAAGAGGAGTCTCAAATGTGTAGAATCAAATGATGGGTGGTATCAACAGGTAGGGGGTTCAAAGTTGAAAAATACAGAAAAATAGTCATAACCACATCAGCATCCCGTATCTGCACCGTACAGGGAGAAGGGTATAACAGGGAAACTCAGCCGGGATCCATGGTGACGATTGGTCCCAAATCCTCCGGGGGGAGGATGTAGAGATGCCAAGGGTCGTAAACAATGCCCAAGCATCCTCTGGAGAGGTAACAGAGAGGAGGATATTATCATGGGTGATGTGTATGAATCCAGCTACTCCCCAGCGGTAGCGAATTCCTTCTGCCCGGAGGCGTGCCGGCCCGTAAACTCATGAAATCGGCGCCGAGCAGTGAGTGTGATGAAGGGTAAGTCATGGAACAGGGTGAGTAGCGTCGAACCATACGAAAAGGGAGAACGCGCTTCGGGCAAGGACATCAGACGTGTCTTTACAGTCACCTCCCTGACCACCGCAAGAATATCCCTCGGAGCTCCTATCGGGCTGTTGCGGCCTTACGGAGGCGAACTGCCGATCCGAACAAAGCAGGTGCGTCAGGTGGCAACTTAAGGAGGTGACGGGCAAGTCCATTCACAAAGTCCAATTCAGAGGCCGATGGTTCCTGTCTCTGGGACTCCCCGAATCCGAAATTACGCCGAAGGTGACGTGCTTCCACAGTTTCCAATGCTCTGGAAAGTAGGTCTACCTGGGTCTGAAGAGAGTCCACGTGGCTCATCACTGTCGCCTGCCCTGTCACCACAATGTCTGGTCTGGCCTGCACATGCTCAACAGTGCTCCGCAGCTCCGCAAGCTCACTGTGTAGTCCATGAATGTCTTGTTTCCAAACCGCCCGTAACTCCTCGACCAAGTGAGGTACGTCATTTTTCGTGAAAGGTTTAGGTCCCGTCAGGTCCGCGGTCGATATACACGGAACCGTGTGCTTGAAAGTCTGTTCCCCGTGAGGGAATCTCTGCCCGTGCGTCCACTCGTACAACCGTGGGCCTGGCTCGGTTACGGCCATCTCCCGCAGCATCCTCTTCCTCCGAGCTAAAATCGTGTGGGGTAAACACCATGGCATCACTCACCCGAGTTCTGTGGTCTCCCCCCAACGAGGTTCGTATATCCCGCTGTCTGGGGCTCCCAGTCGAGAGTGTCTTCCGAAAAGACCTCTTCCCTATCTCTGTTCCAGAGCGGCAGGGAAATGGATGTAGGCTCTCAAAATGGCTGCCGCAGTTAGGCCGCCGGTCAGTAACGAGTCAGGAAGCGGCGCGAACGGGCGCGTAAACTGCTAGTTGTCGCTGCGGACAAATTGCCAAGTGTCAAGCAACCTCTGGGGGCTTCAAAAATCCGTAGGGCCGGTGGTGGTCGCTTTAAAAGCAGCAAGGATCAAAGGTAGCTCACGGAGCTCATCGAAGATGCGACCATCCACCATGCCGCTTAGCTCCCAGGGTATACACTTTAAAAACCATGGCACCCTCAGGATTACATTTTAGATTTCGAGTTGTGCCACTTGTGACATTATTGGTATATGGAAATAGTGTGAGATGTTTTATAGATAAGGATACATTATTCCCTTTAGGTGCTTTTGAATAATAAGTATGGTACATAGTAAATATAGAGGGTCACCCCAGTATACAGTTGTGTTCAAAATTATTCAACCCCCAATGCTGTAAAGGGTTTTAGGGAATTTAGTGTACATTTGTAATTGTATTCAGAATGAAATCCTACAAGGACTTTTTAAAGAACCATATGCAACTAAAATGACATCAATTGGTTTTGTAATACAGTAGTAAATGTTTCTTTTGTGAATTCTTCATTGACACAATTATTCAACCCCTTAAAGACTACCACTCTGAAGAACAGAGGTTCATTCAAGTGTTTTCAATCATCAGGTATTGAAAACACCTGTGGATGTCACGGAGCAGCAATAAAGCATAATAAGCACCAATTAGGCAGCTTTAAAATGACTGTGATACTCAGCTGCTTCTAGACATTTACTGGTGTGGTTACAAACATGGTGAAGTCAAGAGAATGGTCCAGGAAGACAAGAGAAGAGGTGATTACTCTTCACAGGAAGGGCAATGGCTATAAGAAGATTGCAAAGATGTTAAACATACTAAGAGAGACCTTAGGAAGCATCATTCGCAAATTCAAGGCAAAGGGCACTGTTGAAACGCTACCTGGTCGTGGCAGAAAGAAGATGCTGACTTCGACTGCTGTGCGCTACCTGAAGCGTAGAGTGGAGAAAAGTCCCCGTGTGACTGCTGAGGAACTGAGAAAAGATTTGTCAGATGTGGGTACTGAAGTTTCAGCTCAGAAAATACGGCGTACACTGCGTAATGAAGGTCTCCATGCCAGAACTCCCAGGCGCACCCCCTTGCTGTCTCCAAAGAATAAGAAGAGTCGACTGCAGTATGCCAAAAGTCATGTGGACAAACCACAGAAGTTTTGGGATAGTGTCCTGTGGACTGATGAAACAAAATTAGAACTGTTTGGGCCCCTGGATCAACGCTATGTTTGGAGGAGGAAGAACAAGGCCTATGAAGAAAAGAACACCTTGCCTACTGTGAAGCATGGCGGGGGGTCAATCATGCTTTGGGGCTGTTTTGCTTCTGCAGGTACAGGAAAGCTTCAGCGTGTGCAAGGTACCATGAATTCTCTTCAGTACCAGGAGATATTGGATGACAATGTGATGCAGTCCGTCACAAACCTGAGGCTTGGGAGACGTTGGACCTTTCAACAGGACAATGATCCCAAGCATACCTCCAAGTCCACTAGAGCATGGTTGCAGATTAAAGGCTGGAACATTTTGGAGTGGCCATCGCAGTCACCTGACTTAAATCCGATTGAGAACCTCTGGTGGGACTTAAAGAAAGCAGTTGCAGTGCGCAAGCCTAAGAGTGTGACTGAACTGGAGGCTTTTGCCCATGACGAATGGGGGCGAAGATACCCGTAGATCGCTGCAAGACACTTGTGTCAAACTATGCTTCACGTTTAAAAGCTGTTATAACTGTAAAAGGATGTTGTACTAAGTACTAAGATTGAATGTCACTTGGGGGTTGAATAAAACTGATAATGATGTGAGCACAGAAAAGACATTTGTGGTTATTTCATTATAAATGTTATGTTATATTTGTCTGACCTACACGTGCCTCTTTGATTTAATTGTAAGCAAGATGACTGAATGATCAAAATCAATGTCAAACTGGTCAAAACACTCAATTTCAGTGGGGATTGAATAATTTTGAACACAACTGTACATTGACGTTAAGGTTGATTGGGAGAAGTGATTGCCTGTACATATGTAGAAATATCCCCCTGTGCAATGGGTAGAGGGTTAGATGTGATAGGAACCATTAATGTGTTAGAAGGGGGTGGGACTTCACTGTAAGATGATAAGCCGCTATAGCTACCCGGTCAGAAGATAATATAGGTATGTGCCTGTCAGCATCTACCGCGTCGTCGCGGTAGATAAACTAAATTTCAGTTTATGATGGAGCAAGCCGGAGGTAATGAGCATGCATTGCACGCATTTTTGGTTTACATCTCTCGCGTCAATAATAGGTGCCAGTAACTGCACGCCTGCGTGGATTCTGAGCTTAAGACGCCAGGAGAATGACGTATCAGGCAACCGGACGCAGGAAATTCTGGGGGAAAAAGATCCCTGTATATTGAGTCCAGGAAAAAGAAAGGAAGAATCCAAATGGCTGAGCGTATTCCCGCTTTTTGTTTAGGATATGCGTTTGGACAGCAAATAATATGGAGGTATATATAAGGAGGAATCAGGTTCATTTGACCATGAAGGCCAGCTGAGGAAGCCAGAGGAACATTGATCCTGGAGGCGAAACGCGTTCTGGCATAATTTTATATGTTTTATTGTAATAAATTTTATTTGGTTTTATATATACATTCGCTGTCCTGGATTTGCATAACAAAAACACAACAGGGGTTGTTGGTTAGCTTAGAACAGCCATTTAATGCATAGACACGTGCATGGAGAAAAAATTCATATGGGATATTGACGTTTTGGCATCCAAATATTTCTGAATCAAAAAATTTGCTCTTTATGATATTGGATTGGTTTGGATTATTCCAATGATTCATATTCAGAAAATAGAATTACTTTTGTCACTTTTAACCCTTTCACGTCGGATGAGTTGTGCCTGGCGGGAGTTAATGCCAGCGGTTGTACCTGTATGCCCCGCTTGCCGGCCGCTGCGGCGGGCCCCTCCTCCAGCCCTTCTAGCTGCTGACACTCATCATTGGCTGCAGGGGGATGGCCTGAGTTTGTGGGGGTGGGGCTGAGGCAGCCTATTGGTGGTAAAGATCTCATGTGCTGTAGAGGGGCAATGCTGGCATCAAAAATTTTGGGGCCCCTTACTGAATCACTGCTCGGGATCCCCCCTTTCCTGAAACTGCCCATTTCAGTACAGTAATTAAAATAAACCATATTGGCTCCTCTTCTTCTTGATTTTACAGGGATTGGGCTAAATTGCTGGTGGGAGATCATTCGGTCTGGACCTCTACCTGGTGTGGTCCTTACTAATCTATCCCTCTGTGATGAGTCTGAGTGCTCTTACCAGCCCCAGAAGCTGTGGGCTGCAGGGAAATTTGTTGGCTTCTTGGTGGGCCAGCGCTGGTTGGCATGGAGGGACCCTTACAGATGTGGCACAAACTTCAAAGGATCTGGCCACTGGCCAGGGCCTGTTTCTCGTGGAGACACTGGGCCCCTGAGCGTGTCATGGGCTGCCACCCCATGACGGTACCCTGTAGAGAGGTCAGGAAAAGAAGACTCACCTCTTCATTTGCTGGCGAGAGGTAACCGAATGCTGAAATTTAGCGTTCGGTTATCTTTCCTGGCCATTCGGCTGTCCAGAGAGCAGGCAGTTCGCCAAATGTTGGCGAATTGCCTGCACATATGGTGCCTGTTCGGTGCCTGTTCAAGGGCAGTGAAAACCCCATAACTTCGTCTATCCAGAGAACAAAAACCAGCAGTGAAAAGTTGCAAAATGCCCTGCCATTCGGTTGCTTCAATCGACAGGTTTATTCAGGCGAATCCCATAGGCTTCAATGTTAAAAATATTCCCATTTTAATTCAATATCTAATAAACCGTTTATTATAGTATTCTGCAGTAAAGAGTCTCTTTATTTATAGATTTTTTAGGATATTTTAAGCATTTTTCAGGATTTTTTAGCAATTTTTTTTCCGTTTTTTTTTAAAAAAAGATTTTTAAATGTTTTTTCTTTTTTCTGTAACAGTCCTTTTCATTATCATCCATTGGATCATATGTAAATTTCAGACATTTTCGCTCAGTAGTTTCTTTGCAAACAGCGTTTCACTTTTCAAACATTCAAGCCTACTGTTTTGATTTTTTTCATTTCATTCGTCTGCAGTGTCGGGTTTTTCCGGTGGCTGCTCTGCGCTGTGATCAGCTCCTGCTCGGGTTTCTCCGGCGTGTTCGGCAGGGTTAATCCAGATGTTTTTGCGGGTTTTGGTGTGCGTTCGCCCTGGTTTTGCGGTGAGTTTTCAGCGGGTTTGCCGGCGACTTTTCCCTGCATTATGGCTGCCCTGTGGTGCTTGCTGAATACACCACAGGGTCACCGAAATGGGATCACCAAATCGCACCGAATTGATGAGACCGAAAAGTCACGAACGTGCAGTGACTTTTCGATTCTCTTTGAATAACCCTGTTAGTCTTACCCGTGCAAGCTGCATATCAATAACCAAATCTGCCTACCAGTCAACCTGCCTGGTAGATCAAAGTAGATAAAAGTGTCATTTCCTCAAGGCATTTTTTTTTTTTTAAATGCTTTTTTGGTGTCTTTTTATTTTAACACATCTTCATCAGGACGCTTTTTTTTAACATGACTTTTTTTGGTGTCATTCTCGTAAGTTACCCCCATATAATATAATTGTGCAATGAAAGTGTTAAATAACAGTCGGTAGAAAAAATAAAAGAAGACAGTGACTTGATAAACCCACTGTTGATGAATTCACTGTGAGCTTTACGTCATGGAAAAGGTACTAAATGGCAAATTAGCACAAATTATCATATTATAAATCTACTCGAGCATGTGCAGAGAATTCAATTTCTCACTTTTTATCAACCCCTGAACGGCAGAAAATGCTTGCAAATAAGAGAAAACGTTTTAATATATGCCACATAATAAAAAACACGCTGCAGCAATGTTTTGCGCGTACATTAACAGTGTACAGTAACCCAAACGAAGCGCTGCGTCTGTACAATTAGAATTTCTCAACCTTTCAGCTAGAGATTTAATAAGAAGCATAACTCCAACTGCAAATGACACTTCATAAAGGAGGTTTACGCTTTCTGTGTTATAAAACGGGATTACAGTATTTGGAAGGAAAGTGTGCAATTCATGCTATTGTGGGCACATGAATACGACCGAGGTCCTAAACTGAGCTGGTTACAATGCTAATAATATACAGTTGTGTTCAAAATTATTCAACCCCCACTGAAATTGAGTGTTTTGGCCAGTTTGACATTGATTTTGATCATTCAGTCATCTTGCTTACAATTAAATCAAAGAGGCACGTGTAGGTCAGACAAATATAACATAACATTTATAATGAAATAACCACAAATGTCTTTTCTGTGCTCACATCATTATCAGTTTTATTCAACCCCCAAGTGACATTCAATCTTAGTACTTAGTACAACATCCTTTTACAGTTATAACAACTTTTAAACGTGAAGTATAGCTTGACACAAGTGTCTTGCAGCGATCTACGGGTATCTTCGCCCATTCGTCATGGGTCAAAAACCTCCAGTTCAGTCACATTCTTAGGCTTGCGCACTGCAACTGCTTTCTTTAAGTCCCACCAGAGGTTCTCAATCGGATTTAAGTCAGGTGACTGCGATGGCCACTCCAAAATGTTCCAGCCTTTAGTCTGCAACCATGCTCTAGTGGACTTGGAGGTATGCTTGGGATCATTGTCCTGTGTAAAGGTCCAACGTCTCCCAAGCCTCAGGTTTGTGACGGACTGCATCACATTGTCATCCAATATCTCCTGGTACTGAAGAGAATTCATGGTACCTTGCACACGCTGAAGCTTCCCTGTACCTGCAGAAGCAAAACAGCCCCAAAGCATGATTGACCCCCCGCCATGCTTCACAGTAGGCAAGGTGTTCTTTTCTTCATAGGCCTTGTTCTTCCTCCTCCAAACATAGCGTTGATCCATGGGCCCAAACAGTTCTAATTTTGTTTCATCAGTCCACAGAACACTATCCCAAAACTTCTGTGGTTTGTCCACATGACTTTTGGCATACTGCAGTCGACTCTTCTTATTCTTTGGAGACAGCAAGGGGGTGCACCTGGGAGTTCTGGCATGGAGGCCTTCATTACGAAGTGTGCGCCGTATTGTCTGAGCTGAAACTTCAGTACCCACATCTGACAAATCTTTTCTCAGTTCCTCAGCAGTCACACGGGGACTTTTCTCCACTCTACGCTTAAGGTAGCGCACAGCAGTCGAAGTCAGCATCTTCTTTCTGCCACACCAGGTAGCGTTTCAACAGTGCCCTTTGCCTTGAATTTGCGAATGATGCTTCCTATGGTCTCTCTTGGTATGTTTAACATCTTTGCAATCTTCTTATAGCCATTGCCCTTCCTGTGAAGAGTAATCACCTCTTCTCTTGTCTTCCTGGACCATTCTCTTGACTTCACCATGTTTGTAACCACACCAGTAAATGTCTAGAAGGAGCTGAGTATCACAGTCATTTTAAAGCTGCCTAATTGGGGCTTATTATGCTTTATTGCTGCTCCGTGACATCCACAGGTGTTTTCAATACCTGATTGAAAACACTTGAATGAACCTCTGTTCTTCAGAGTGGTAGTCTTTAATGGGTTGAATAATTGTGTCAATGAAGAATTCACAAAAGAAACATTTACTACTGTATTACAAAACCAATTGATGTCATTTTAGTTGCATATGGTTCTTTAAAAAGTCCTTGTAGGATTTCATTCTGAATACAATTACAAATGTACACTAAATTCCCTAAAACCCTTTACAGCATTGGGGGTTGAATAATTTTGAACACAACTGTAGATATTACGGTTTATTTTATTTGAACATGTAGACCAGTAAAACAGATGGTTGCATGGCCTGGCATGAGTTCTTAGGCTAGGGTCTGACGAAAGCATTTTTCCACACGAACGTGAAAAATGCGTCCGAACGCATTGACGTATTTTTTCACGGAATGCGCAAAAACGGTCAGACGACGCGCATTTTCGGGCGTGATTTTGTACGGATCGTCAATAAAACTCTTTTTGCGTCTGGACGTTATGTAGGCTGGACACTAGCAGCGTCTGACATCTCCTAATCACGCACACACACCGCTATGCCGCAGCTGCGCACTCAGTACGCCAGTACTAGCGGTTCAGCGTTCTCATAAAAATGCGTTCAAATTCCACTTGCGTTGCACGGCCAGACTTTTTGGATTTTGGAGGATTCATCGGTAGCCTTTTTCTATAGGGTCTATTAGACATGTGCATTCGTTTTAGTACTAAAACGATTTCGTCCGAATTTTGGGATATTTTAGTTTTCGTATGACTCAAGAGATACGAAACTGCTTGGTCCAAAAAATGAAAGAAACTAAAGGAAAATGCAATACATTTTAGTTTCAGTTCTTTTTGTAATATTACATTGATGAGTGAAGGAGACCAGCAATGAGGAGCAGCATCGCAAAGCCACAGAAAAGGTTTGTATGTGTAATCCTTCCTGACCCCTACCTGAAAATCTGACAGTGACAGAGCTCCAGAATACTCACACGCAGAGCAAACAGCCAACACAGGAGTGGGAAACCTTTACTTAATCCTTGCATGTCTATGAGACAGACGAGATGATAAATGCAGATGAGATGATAAATGATAATACAGGAGGATGTTCTATACCAGGGTTTCTCGACTCCAGTCCTACAGGCCAGATTTTGCAGATCACCTTGGGGAAATACAGACTGAATACTGCAATCACTGAGCAGCTAATTAGATCAGCTGTGCTGTTCTTCGGATATCCCACAAACCAGGCCTGTTAGTGGGTCCTGAGGATACGAGTTGAGAAACACTGTTCTATACATTATACAGAGAGGGGTATTAATGCAGGAGGATGTTATATACATTAAACAGAGAGGAGCATTTTTTTTGAGCCCTTTAAACATGATGAGCAAAAACGGTAAAAATGAGCTCAGCACACAGAGGTGAAATGGTCCAGCAGTGAAGGGGTTAAACCCGTCGAACAAAACCTCAGAAAATTTGGGCATTTCACCAACCTTTCGGGGCTGTTCGGCATTCTCTGAATAGATGAACCATTACTTCTTTATGGGGAATTTCACTGTTGGTGCTGGTCACCGAATTGCACCATATTCCACTTGCAATTCGCCAATATTTGTTGAATTGGCAGCTTTCTCAATAGCCAAATTGCCACGAAATTGCACCGTATGGGGGAATGTCACTGTTCGGTGGCAAATTCGGCTCTCTTTGAATAACCCCTTTTGTAACTTGTTCAATGTAACCTAAATTTTGCCATTTGGTTCAAGGCACCACAAGGTGTTACCTATATATTATTATCACATATAGTGGTCCACTTAACTCTCACATATTTGATACTTTAAATCTCCGGCCCCCCAGGATGTTTCTGAACTACAACTCCCATAATTCCCTTGCAACCTGTTGCATTGCAGGAATTCCGGGGAATTGTAGGCATCAACATCTGGGGGGAGGGGGGCGTGAGTTTAACAGAACTGCTTTAAATATTTTATTTCGTCTGAACTTAACAAGATAATTCGCACTAAAGAACATAAAATTATGTTTTTTTTCCTTCAATTTCTAGGGGTAAAGAGAAGGGCCATGATGTGGATATTATAATTACATGTCCTCGGGAAGACAAGGAAAAAAGTATTTTGCACAATACCATTTCCATATTGAAAAATCAGGTATGAGCGCAAAAAGATCACATGACGCATCGTGTCCGTGTCCTACTGTCCTTTACATACTTGTACCTTTTTTCGTGTATGCATTATTCAAGCTGTGTCACTAACGCATTTTATGGCCATTTTATTGGAGGTTATCCAGACAACGTTTCTCAGCCTGACACTTTAACCAAAACGTTGGCGGGATAACGTCCAATAAAATGGTCACTTTTTGATCTGAGCGTCTGGCTTCCCTTCTGAATTGGATGTTGCTTTCATGGGCCATTTGTGAGTCTGTGAGCACCAGTCTATTAACCCCATTATTATGCTTTGTGCAAACCCTCTTTCATTCTAATAAATACATTTAAGGGACAATTACTCTGGTCACAAGGGGTTATTCAGAGAGATCCGAACTGGCCCCGAAATTGCACCGAACGGTGAATTACCATGTACGGTGCAATTCCGTGGCCAATCGGCTATTCAAAAAGCAGGCAGGTCGCCAATTTTTGGCGAATTGCCAGCGAAATACAGTGATGTTCGGCGGCAGTGAAATCCCCCATAGAGAAGTAAGGGGTAATTCAGAGAGACCCGATCTGGTCCCGAAATGTCACCAAAATGTCAGAAGCAATGGTTAATCTATTCAGAGAACACCGAACAGCAGTGAAAAGTTGCCGAAGTGCCCTGATGTTCGGTGGTTTCATTCGGCAGGTTTAATCAGGTGAATCCCATAGGCTTCAATGTTAAAAATATTCCCGTTTTAATCCAATATCTAATAAACCATGAATTATTTTAATTTGCAGCAAAAAGTCTATTTATTTATATTTTATGATTTTTTTTAGGCATTTTTCGGGATTTTTTTTAGCAAAAACTTATTTTAGGATTTATTTTTTTTAATAGCGCTTTTTCTTATTTCTGTGACAGATCTTTTTATTATAATTCATAGGACCTTATAGGTAAATTCCAGACATTTTCATCCAGTAGTTTTTTGCCAACAGTGTTTCAAATTTTTAAAGTTTCGATCCCTTTGGTTTTTTGTTTTTTACCCCCGTTCGTCGGCTTCTCGCCTTTTTACAGCGGCTGGTCGGTGCTGCGTTCGGTTGATCAGCAGCTTTTTTTGGACGCGTTTGGCGGGTTTGCGGCAGATCGCCCGGTGCGTTTGCCTTTTTCTTGGAAGTTTTTCGAGTTGCTTCAATTTTTATTCAGCGGTTTTGCGGCGTTTTTTCCCTATCAATATGGCGGTTTTGAGATGGCTTTTCCCTGCACTTCAGGGACCCTGCGGTGAATGCTGAATTTACCACAGGGTTGGGGACTTTTATTCCCTTAAGTGCGGGGAACAAGAAGAGGACGGAAAAGGCGTTTGGAGTCGCGGTCCTCGTCGCGGGACAGGAGGTGAGTATACGATTTTTTATTTTTTATTTTTTGGCTGGTGTTAACCGATTTTGCAGAAGTGGAATCCATTAACACCAAGTCCTGCCTCTGGTTTACTTTTCGCTGACCAGAGCCGGACGTTGATCAGCGTTAGGACTTTTTAATCCTAAAACTGATTAACACTTTGTGCTCCCCATGTTAAGTATATGGAGCGCAAAGTAGTGTAACCTCGCGCTGAAAAGCGCAAGTTTCCAAACGCTGACGGGTTACTTAACCCGTTTGCGTTTGGATCGTTATATGCAGTAGCCACCGCGGCTAACGTTAATGCTCACGCAGGTGAGCATTAACATTAGCGTCAAGATTGTAATGTGGCCCTTTGTTTTTCAGAGAAAATGTGTAATTATGTCTTTATCGATTGGGGAAAGTATCAGTATCAAACATTTCCTTTCAATGACAAATCCAACCCCCCCCTCAAAAAAAAAAACCTGTGTGGCCACTTAATGTTGTGTTTGTCAACCCAGGGATTGATTTTTTTGGATAATCTCTGATAACTGAACTTCTCAATTGTAGTATGCAGCACTTATAGAATCTCAGAGTATTGGACAACTAGACTTTGCAGGGACATGAAGATCTGCCATTTACAAAACCGGACAAACCACATTTTAAATAGTGAAGACAACGTGTAAGCAAATGAGAATCTTGATAAAATTACTACCTTAGCCCTAGTTTATGTCTATCTTCAATGTTCTCAAGTCCTCACAGCCTTACAAATATCTTAAGGGTCTGTGGGTAACAGTGAGATGCCCTCGTTTAGTAGATTCCATCCTGGACCCTGTCTCGGTTTTTCTACTCATGTAATACATAGACTGTAACTGTTACAACGGAAGGGAGTATATTTAAAAGGAAACAAAGTAGCAAAACAAGAGGACATAGTCTTAGATTAGAGGGGCAAAGGTTTAAAAGTAACATCAGGAAGCATTATTTTACTGAGAGGGTGGTGGATACATGGAACAGTCTTCCACTTGAAGTGGTAGAGGCCAAAACAGTAATTGAATTTAAGCAAGCATGGGATAGGCATAAGGCTATCCTAAACAAAACTTAACCCCTTAATGACCCCTGACGTACCCTGTACGTCCTGTCCTCGGGTCTCCCTTAGACCTGCGGACGTACAGGGTACGTCAGCGGCGCCAAATCCCCCTCCCGCCCGATACTCACCTCCCTCGTCGGATCCCATGGC
Source organism: Leptobrachium leishanense (assembly GCA_009667805.1). Lineage (NCBI taxonomy): Eukaryota > Metazoa > Chordata > Amphibia > Anura > Megophryidae > Leptobrachium > Leptobrachium leishanense. The sequence goes on from CM019068.1 coordinate 33,749,471, forward strand.
GATCTGGCAGGGAGGAAGCCTGCCCATGTGATTTACATGGGCAGGTGAGGCTGATGACGTCGCCACGCTGCGTGGTGACGTCATCAGAAGGTGCCCCCATGTGTTTCAATGGAGGGGAGGGGGGGAGCTCCTTCGGAGCCCTCTATCTCCCCAACCATTGAAGCTAGGGAGATGCCGTTTGCACCGCTGGAGAGGGGAGAGCCTCCCCTTTCCAGCAGTGTATGGCATTAACAGTTTTGCCACCAGATCACGTTGCGGCGCCAATTGGCGCCAAAACGCGATTCAAACCTGGAGGGGGGTTGACATCTTGGATGTCAGCCAAGCCTCCAGGCCCCCCCCCACCCACTGACAACCTCACCATATGTGTGAGGATGTCAGTGGGCCAGTTAACCCTCTAGCTGCCATGTAGAGATAAGGGGATCCTAAGGATCCCTTTATCTCCCGATCCATGGCAGCTGGATGGTCATATTTGCCATCATTTGAAAGGCCTGATCATGGCCTTTCAAATGATACCAAACATGACCAGGTTTGGTTTTAAAAAAAAATTAAAAAAAAAAAAAAAAAAAACAAATAATAAAACAAATAAAATAAAAAAATGTTTTTTTTTTTAAAGTTTTTTTTGTCTGGGGGGAGTTTAATTAAATAGGACCTAGGCTGTCATCTAAAAATAATTAGCACAAAATGGTCAGAATGAGCGCAGCGCACATAGGTGAACTGTCTCAGCAGTGAAGGGGTTAAAAAGCAAACGCATGTTAAAATTGGGTATTTCTAGTCTCGGGACAAAATTTTGAACCTATTTAGTCGGGGTCTTTTTGGGTGGTTGTAGATTTTGGGGATTAAATTACGAAAAAGTGTGTTTTTACCATTTTTTTCCTCAAATTTCATATTTTTTTTTATAGTAAAGTATTCAATATGATGGAAATAATGGTATTTCTAGAAAGTCCATTTAATGGCGGGAAAAAGGGTGTATAATATGTGTGGGTCGAATAAACGAGTAAGAGGAAAATTTGTCCTAAACACTAACAGCGCAGAAACGTAAAAACAGCAGCGGTCACTAAAAGACGGATTTGTGTAAAACCGCCCGGTCACTAAGGGGTTAAACTTAAATCCAGGTAAAGTATCCATGTAATTGGGCAGACTAGATGGGCCGTAAGGTTCTTATCTGCCGACATTTTCTAGGTTTCTATGTTAGTGTTTTAAAATTGGTTTTAGGCCTAGAAACCAGCACCCTAAGACACATAAGGTTCCATTTAATTATATGTTTATATATATATTTTTTTCCAAATATATTGTATTGAATTATTATTATTTTTTTTTTATTAGTACTGGTGGATTTATTTAAAAAATTTGGCTAGTGCCGATAGTTGAAAAATGCTGCGGGTCTGATAACAAGCCAGCCAGGAAAATGGCTAAAAAAGTGTACTTTCAGCCAGCATTATACAGATTTATGCCTTTAAACAGGAATATTAATATTTGAATAATCAGATATAATAAAAATATATATATTGTATATTTCAGTGTAATTCAATTTCCTTGTCTGAAAATTAATTTATTTTTTCGAAAATGGGCATATTGATGAATTCACAACAAATCGATATAGCTGATATTTCCTATGAAAAGTCTAGCCACGACAGCAGATATTCAATACAGATTTTTACAGTGAATCGAAATGCCGGCAAACCCGCATTGAATCTCCCAATCCAAAAAATGGCCGAATTAGGTCCTTATATTGCCCATTGTGTCGGATTAAATTGAGCACACAGTTTAAGAAGTATTCATTCAAAGAAACGTTTTCTAGCATGGTTGAGCCTTGTACTTGTCCATGATTAGGGGACCAGTCCTAAATAAATAAGTGTATGTCAGGCTCGCGCCACGAAGGAACCATGGCACAGCCTCTGTGTAGTGATATATAATCCCAAGCGCTGGGGGTAAGCAGGCACACCGACACTGGAGGCAGTATATGTACAAAAAGGCTGTATTGAAGAATGGTTCACAGCAAACAGTCCAGCACAGAACAGACGGTAACACAGAAAATAGGCAAGTGGATAGTGGGCCACATAGTCTCTCTCCAGATACGCTTGAGGAGAAACAGGAGCCTTTAGGCAAAATGTACAGTACCTTGATTGAAGGTTGGTCTCCTTGGAGAGAGCTTGAGGGCTGGAAGCCACTTGAGAGTCTCTGGACCCATTGGATAGTGGGCCACACAGTGGATCGTCCAGCAAGCAGGAACCAGGTAATGCAGACACAGCAAGGATACACGGCAGAGCAAAATAAATCAGGAAACATACAATGACAAGAGGGAGCTCTCAAGACCTCTGAACACAGGAAGGGAAAAACACAAAATGAAAGAGCAAAGGGGAGGAGGGTGTGGTCTGGTTTTATGCAAAACCTCAGTTTCAGACACAGTTAACCCTTAGGTGGGAAGCAGGTAATGAGAGCTAGTGACCCAGGCTGACCACAGCAGGCTCTCAGGGCTGAGGCATGACAGTGTAGGAACTCACAGATATTTGTGACCCATATTAACTGTTGTCATCTCACCCTTAACCCATCACACACTCAGATTCGATTGTATTGAATGAACTGCTGCATTTAAATACAAAAAATATCAAAGAATGCATTGATAAAAAATCTCTGTATGTTTATATTATTGATGTCTCATTTTAGACACCTCGGTCTACAAAGTAATTGTATGTGTTTGCTGTTTTTGAAGGAGCTGCTCATCTTCTATGACATAATTGAATCAACATTTGACAACAAAAAATTGCCTAGTAAATGTGTGGATGCGTTGGATCACTTTCAAAAATGCTTCACGATTCTCAAACTTCAGAAGAAGAAAGAAGGAACCATGGAGTCCATGAACTCTGACAGCAAAATCAGGAACTGGAAGGCTGTACGAGTGGATTTTGTGATACCACCATACAAGCAATATGCCTATGCTCTCCTTGGCTGGACAGGCTCCAGGGTAAGATGCAAAGCATTGCCTGTAGGAGTTAAAATCAAAATTTTACAAGGGCGGTGGAGTGGGTTATGGTGTGTCCGATGCAATGGCTAAAGAGCTAGAGTGCAGATGGGTAGAGGGTGGAATCACAAATAAATACGGAATCGAAATGGATAGTAGCAACATGACGCTTCGGAATTGCATGACTGAAGAAGGCATTGTACAAAAGTCAACTGAATGGCATGACAAATTTAATCTACCACTATATGATAGAATGGACACACTAGTCACTTGATTATTTAGAACTTCTATTCCATGTCCAAAACAGGTGGAGTCAGGAAAAATGTGCCATTCAATCAGCTTGGATGCATAGCAAGCAACATTTTTGATTGTATATTCCTTGACAGAAAAAAATTAGAATAACTTTGTGTTCCCCGCTGTGAAAGGACTGAAAGAAGTGTATATTATCTAAATCTCGTATTTGGAGATGATCAATGGATTTAGTGGTCCAACTCAGAAGTTGTAGTCCATTTGAAGCATCATGGTAAAAATAGGCTAATAGTCCTGGCATTAAAAATCAATGCATGTAATTAAAATAAAAGTGACAACTTCGTTATATGTTTGGAGGCCATGCTGAAGTTTGTACATGGAATGGAAAAGTTATACCTTAGATCTACGTCAGAGAAGTCACCGTTCTTAAAGAGACACTCCATGCTCCATGACCATTTAGATGAAATTAAGTATTCATGTGAGTAGTGTGTCCCCGCATCCCTAGATATGACAGCCTTCCAAAAAGGAGAGCATTCCTCCACCCAGAAGGCTGTCAATCAGCTAGTGCTGGACAGCCTTCTGGGTTTATGTGACTGTAATATCCTATTGTATTAAACTAGGCCAGAAGATACCATTGTACTGGAGGAAAGGTAGATTTTAAAGGATACTTTTAAGCAAAAAAAGATGAAATTTGAGCCTCGGGAGACTTTAAAATTGAACTCCTAGTCTTCGTCCCTCTTCTAGCTTAGAGCATCCTTTAAAAATGGAGGGTTATGCAAACAGATTATTGATAGCGTCTCAGCAGGGAGAAAATGAGTGACTGCCCTCTAAATGAGACTGCTTTTAAAGAGACAGCTATACTAATACTTCATACAATGAAAAGCCTCTGAATGTGGATATATTAATAGGAGAAACTCCCGGAAATGTTAAATTATCTAGGGGATTTTGCATAAAATAGGACAGCAGCTGGCTTTATCATGGAACAATCAGAAACACTATTCATATGTCCAGAAGGGCAACATGAATGATGTGTTGCTGCAACCTTCCTACATTTTTCTTTGTGTTGTTAACACATTTAAGTTGACCAGTGGAAATGTCTTATGGAGAACATCGGGTGGACAAACCATCAAGCTGTTCACGTTTACTTCACAATTATCAGCCCTCAAAAAGGAACAGGGCACATGTTATCTCCTATCTGCAAAAAGTTTGCATCTAACTGTCATGGGTAAATAGCGGGTTTTCGAGAAGAGGAAATTGAACTTCTCGAGTTCTGCCTTTCCGTTGACTTGGTCTGTGTTATTATCATGTTCATTGCAGAATGTAAATGCTGCTTGTGTTGCGATTCTTCCTCCCCTTACCAGATGTAGGTTTACCAACAGCGTCTTATACGTTCTATTTATTTACTAGAGCTGAGCAGCAAAAAATAGAATCCCAAGAATAAGTAACTTTACGGAGTCTAAACTGCAGAGAGAATTTGGATTTTCTCAGTCTGGCGACAGGTTTGCTATGTCTTCTATGCTAAACTTAATGGGGTGTGACCCCTTTCACTACCCACAACTGTTATATGCTGTATACACTGGGCTCTATTCCACAGTTGATTCTAATGTTGCATCTTGATATGTAATCGTTAGCGCTAGCTTTAGTAACTTTAACGTCTGGCATCGATATTCCGATCTTGACGCTAAACTGGGGTGAAAAAGATTTTCACCTTGCAGCTTGCGCGAACTTACTGTACTTTGCGCTCCCCATGTTAAGGACAGGAGACGCAATCTATTTTTAGCGTCTCGACAAGTGAGAGTTTAGCAGTTCACCATTGGAATGCGAAATGCTAAATTTTAACAACTCTGAAAAGCTGGTGTTAAATGATTCTGCAAATGCAAAATCATTTAGCAAGTTGAACCCCTCCTAAAAATCCAATACTCACCTCTCATCCCATGGTAAAAAGGGTGGCACGTTCCACCGCTTCTTCTCCCCAGGAGCAGAGTGAGAATGGGAACAAATAGTTCCTCGTGACCCTCCGCGATCACTCTGTAGCACTGAGCGATCTTGCAAGAACAAGGTCACGCAGAGCTCGCAGCCCGGAAGCGCAAGCCTCCATGGTGTGCTATGGACTCCAATAGCAGATAGTTGTGGTGGCACAGAAGCACTACTGCGTGTATCAGGAACCTTGGCGTTGCGTTCTGGGGCGAGGTGCTGAGATAACATTGTATTCCGGGTAAGGTGCAAACATGGAGACGGTAAGGGAAAATCTGCAAGCGTACATTATCCTGCTTATTGTCTCCATGTTAGCATCAACTAGGGGATATAGCCCACAAATTCATACTGGAATAGAAACGTAAATTTACATAAGTCTAATTTACGGTACATACTTTTTTAACATAATAGCACTCTTCTCTCTGGAGAAACAAATTCTCTGAGCTTTTACTTCTATCACCCTGTATTACTGTAAAAAAGCTACAAGGATCAGCTCCCACCCAAAATGTAACAAAACGATCAACACATTTTCCTGCTGCATTGCAGCAGCACAGGGAGGGCAGAATACACAGAGAGCTCAGGGAGTCATTCACTGCTGCACGTGTATAAGATTCAGAGGTTAAAATGACTGAAAGTCCCTGTACAGTACAGATACATGGTGTTGCTGTAATTGCCATACACAGGGATTATGCGGCACATACAGATACAAGGTGTTGCTGTAATTGCCATACACAGGGATTATGCGGCACATACAGATACAAGGTGTTGCTGTAATTGCCATACACAGGCATTATTCAGCACATACAGATACAAGGTGTTACTGTAATTGCCATACACAGGCAATATGCAGCACATACAGATACAAGGTGTTGCTGTAATTGCCATACACAGGCATTATGCAGCACATACAGATACAAGGTGTTGCTGTAATTGCTATACACAGGCATTATGCAGCACATACAGATACAAGGTGTTGCTGTAAATGCTATACACAGGCATTATGCAGCACATACAGATACAAGGTGTTGCTGTAATTGCCATACACAGGGATTATGCGGCACATACAGATACAAGGTGTTGCTGTAATTGCCATACGCAGGAATTATGCAGCACATACAGATACAAGGTGTTGCTGTAATTGCCATACACAGGCATTATGCAGCACATACAGATATTGCATTGCTAAAAATCTCATTACAATCATTACAAATCTCCATAAACAGGAGATCTGACCATTTTTATTATTGTAATTAACACAAAGGCCATTTCTGGCTGCATTATAAATATAATGCAGACCCCATTTGTCATTTGTACAATATAAAGGACACCATCAAGTGCTTGGGACCTTTCATCCCAGCAATATCTCTGTAACATATATACAAATACATTTTAAAAAAATGATGACTTTAATCTATTAAGTAGCCAAAAAAATCTTTACGCCAAATTACATACGTAACACTTAGGCTAGGGTCAGACTAACGCATCTTTCGCGTTGTCCGTGAAAAAGTGCGTTCGAATGAATGGACGCATTTTTTCCCGGAATACGCGATAGCGGTCATACCATGTGCATTTTCGTCCGTGATTTTGTACGGATCATCAATAAAACACTTTTTGGTTTTGGACGTTATGTTAGCCGGACGTGTGCAGCATCTGACGTCTCCTAATCACGCATACACGCCGCTATGCGGACGCAGCGCACTCTGTACGTCAGTACTAGCGGTTTGACGTTCTCGAAAAAATGCGTTCGTTTGCCACTTGCGTTGCCCGGCCGCACTTTTGTGCGGCTGTTCTTCATATGCAGCCCGGCATTGGACATCATTTGCTGCTAGCACGGCCGTGATTTAGTGCGGTTAAACGCACGTTAAAACTGCTTTCGTCTGACCTTAGCCTTAAATGTAGGATAAAATAGTATCGCATGTTACACATACTCATTATAATAGTATTTTTTTTTACATTTCTGCGCGTAGATTGTAATACCATCCGCGTACCAGTGCAAAAACGCATTTGCGCTCACAATGTTAAGTATAGGACGCGCGCAGTAAAGTACGCTCGCGCAGGGTTCGCGCAGGTTCACCCGCGGTAGACGTATACACGCGTTTGTTGCACTGACATTGTAATACGACGTTCAACGCAAAGGGTTTTACCCTTCGCGTTAATGCGTTTTTGCACCGGCGCAAACATTTGCGCGAAGATTGTAATAGAGCCCATAGTGTTTGGAAGGGAAATTATACATGTAAGGGCTATTTTACCTCATTTATTTTATACGTATCACTTCTTGATTGTTTTCTGGCTTTCCTTGTTCTTTTACCTGCTTGATTCCCCAGATCCAGTCAAGGCGAAGAGTGATTTGTTAGAAAGGGCAGGATGTCAGCACTGCAAACCAAATCATTTTTCTGATCAGGCTTGATCGAGTCCTACAAAAATAAGAAGAAAATAAGACTCACATTCTTTGCCCTAACAATAATGTAATAAAGTACAGAAATGCTTAAATAGGTAATTGTAAAAATACTTTAAAAAGCTGACAATATCATAGCTGCGTTGTGTAATCGTAGCTCTCCACAATTTGCTGTTTCTATGCTGCGCAAGTTGTGTAAAAGCACAAATAGCATAGAAAAGCTTCAAGGACCTCAAGGTTCAGGAATCCCTGAGCCAAAGAAGAGGAGCTGCAAGGGACAAAAGATGAGTAAAATCACCTAAAAAGATTTACAGGGTTATCCAAAGAGATTCGAATTGCTTGAGAAAGGTAACCGAACGCTGAAAATCAGCGTTCGGTTACCTTTCCTGGCCATTCGGCTATCCAGAGAGCAGGCAATTCTCCAAATCCTGGCGAATTGCCTGCACATACGGTGCCTGTTCGGTCCCTGTTCGAGGGCAGTGAAATCCCCATCAAAAAGCACTGCTTCGGCTATTCAGAGAACACAAACCAGCAGTGAAAGGTTCCCCTAATGCTCTGCCATTCGGTGGTTTAATTCGGCAAATTTATTCAGGAGAATCCCATAGGCTTCAATGTTAAAAATATTCCCGTTTTAATTCAATATCTAATAAACCATTCATTATAAAATTCTGCAGCAAAAAGTCTCTTTATTTATAGATTTTTTAGGATACTTTAAGCATTTTTCTGAATTTTTTAAAAAAAAATTAAAAGTCCGATTTTTTTTTTTTTTTTTTCAGTTTGCTTATTTTTTTTGTAACAGCCCTCTTTATTATCATTCCCTGGACCTCCTGTGAAAATTTCAGACATTTTCGCTCAGTAGTTTCTTTGCAAACAGCGTTTCTTTTTCCCAGATTCATACAAATGGTTTTTCTAATTTATTCACTGCCTCCTCTACGTCACAGCTGCTTCGGCTCTGTGTGATTCGGCTCCTTTTCGGCTCCTGTTCGGCTCCTCTTGGAAGGTTAATCCAGATGTTTTTGCTTGTTTTCATAGTGCATTCGGTTAGTTTTCGGTGAGTTTACGGCAGCTTTTCCCTGCAATTCGGGGACCCTGTGCTGTTTGCTGAATACACCGCAGGTTCACCGAAATGCAATCGGCAAAAGGAACCGAATTGAAGAGAACGAAAAGTCACCGAACGTGCGGTGACTTTTCGAATCTCTTTGGATAACCCTGTTAAAAAAAATTGGGTCAGCAGTAGGGGGTGGGAGATCCTGCCAAAACTCCATTAACCAAAATACTTGGCTACAAAGTATTTAATATTCAAACACAAAAAATACTTCCAATGCTGCCTTATATATCAAAGTATGCTTTTTTTTTATCTGGTCTCTGTTGAAGGTCAACTTTATCAAGGGAATATTGCTGGAAAAAGCCACCTCTCTCAATTATATGCAATAACGAGCTCGACGTATCCCTCCTATCAATGTGTCGCCTTTACCAGCAGTTAGCAAAAGGATGAAAAAAGCATTCTTTGATAGAAAGTCTACTCCATGACACACCATCCATCACATGCTGGTGATTGGTACCATCCTTACTGCCTACAGGAATCTATCTCCTGTCTCTTTGAAATCAAGAGGTTACTTTTTGTGCTTCCAATTAAGTGCATTTTAAATGAGATCTGCAGCTCCGCGTGACTGTGCCCTCATTATATCAACGCCTATTACTTAGATTTTTTTCTTCTTTTGTGAAATGTCATTTAAAGTTTCTCGTTTGCATTCAAAGAAAGGTGATGGCATCGTCTGCATAATCATGTTTGCGACTAAACAAATTTGTCCTAAATGCAAACAAGGAAGCCAGGCTAATCTTGCATTAGAAATGGATGCAAGTGGAGTGTTGTAGACTAATTTTTGGTTTTTCATTGTATTGTAAAGCATTCAGGGGTCAAGTCGAGGGGGAACGCGTGGGAACGGAGTTCCTGCACTAATTTTGCAGAGGGAACGGAGTTCCCTTTGGTCCCATACTCTATAAAGCTTGTAGTTAGGTGTTCAATCATATATTTCTCTATTAAGTCACAATAAATATAGGATTTATGATATATTTTTGTTATATTCCACATATTTATTTGCAAAGTATTTTACCAGGAAGGATACATTGAGATTTCTCTAGTATTCAAGTATGTCCTAGGTTTAAGAAATTGAATTGTTACAGTAGGTATAGAAATACAAGTAACAAACGGTTAGGCAGGCATATTATGGATATATACACACACAGGCAGGTACAATAGGTACAAAAATACAAAGTAATAAAATGCAAGATATTAAAAAAACAATACAAATATACAGATTAAGACAGAAAATAAATATGTAGGAAATAGTTATTATGTTACATGTTTACAGGTGCATTCTGTATTGAGGTATGTTAATAGAGATCTCTAGTGACTTTAGACTGGGGGAAGATTTGATGGCGTCTGGGAGGTTATTCCAGAATTGTGGAGCTCTGTAGGAAAATGAGGATCGAGACACTTTCTTTTTGTATTGTGGTATTGCAAGTAAGATGCAGGTCCTGGATCGGAGGTTATAGGATGAGGGAACTGCTGGGGGAAGCAGTTTATTCAGGTAGGGTGGCAGCTTCCCAGAAAACCTCTTAAACACCAGGTTGGAAAGGTGAAGGGTGCATCTGTATTAAAGCGATGGCCAGTTTAGTTCTTTTAACATGTCACAATGGTGGGTCATGTAGTTACATTGTAGCACAAAGTGGCAGAATGAGTTATACAGTGTAGTAAGTTTCTGGAGGTGTGTTTGTGGGGCAGCTGCATACACTACATCTCCGTATTCAATAGTCAGCATAAGTATTTGTTGTACAGTCTGCTTTCTTATTGACATAGATATAATATTCACTGCTATATTTATGTATATGAGTGTGTTTGTGTTACGTGCAAGGTGATAATTGCTTATTGGGAGACAGAAATCCTGGCGAGTTCCCACACTTCTTTTTTTAGGACTTGATCCCTGATTGTATTCGTATATGTGTGTATACTGTATATACATACACATGCATATATATTGCATGTCCAAAAAGATCTATTCAATAATATGACTCTTTTTGTGCCATTGTTGTGTTATACTCACGTTCTGTGCTGCCCTGTCCTCACACACCTTAGGCTGACCATCCATTGGGTCCATAGTCGGACAACTGACTTGGTCATCCAACTGGACAACTTATTTGTACAATCCGGGACTTCCACTGCAAGTGACTATGGGCGACCCAGGTCGACCAACAGACAGACCGACGGACAGACTGCCGAACGCTGCCAACGACTGCATAGAAGAAAAAACAAAAAACGCTGCCGAACTGCAGAAAAACAAAACAGAACTCCGCTATTCTTCTAATAGGTGTTTAAACTAGAGATGGGCTGGCAGTTTGATCCGAACATGAGTTCGATTCGAACATTGCCTGTTCGGCGAACATCGAACATTTCCACGTGTTCGCCGCCTGTTCGCCCACAATGCACCACAATGGACCACAATGCACTTTTCCACTGGCCTGAAGCTCATAATTGGCTACAGCCTTGCACCTGACCACAGGTCAGGTGCAAGACAGGTGCAAGACTATGCCAATCAGGGCTCAGAGTCCTAATTGGGCAAATTTTGGCAAATTTTGCAAATTGGGCAAATTTTGCCCAATCATGGGTTCACAGAGCTAAGTCCCGCAGCACACTATTTAAGGCTTTCCTGCAGCCTCAGCACATGTTTTTTTTTGCAGGAGTGAGAGGAGATTGTTCTTTCAGTGTGTCTCACAGACGTCTAGCAGATTTCTGTGCATTGTAATCTGCGTCTTCTCACTGCCAGCTATTGGGGTCTCACTTTCTTCTAGCAGATAATTATCTGGGAATTGTAATCTGTGTCTTCTCACTGCCAGCTATTGGGGTCTCACTTTCTTCTAGCAGATAATTATCTTGGAATTGTAATCTGTGTCTTCTCACTGCCAGCTATTGGGGTCTCACAGACGTCTAGCAGATATCTGGGAATTGTAATCTGTGTCTTCTCACTGCCAGCTATTGGGGTCTCACTTTCATCTAGCAGATAATTATCTGGGAATTGTAACCTGTGTCTTCTCACTGCCATCTATCAGGGGGTCCCACATACTTCTAGCAGATATCTGGGAATTGTAATCTGTGTGTTGGCACTGCCAGCTGCTGCCAGGCTATCAGGATGCATGACTGATTTATAGCATTGTTCTGCAAAATCAGTATATCTTTAATCTAATTCTAGATACCATACAATAACACAGTTTAATCAGAGTTCATCTGTTTATCTATTCAGAGTAGAATCTGGGTGTTGCCAGCTATCAGCCAGGGTGTATCACTGACGTATAGCATTGTTCTGCAAAATCTATATATCTTTTATCTAATTCTAGATACCATACAATAACACAGTTTAATCAGAATTAATCTGTTTATCTATTCAGAGTAGAATCTGGGTGTTGCCAGCTATCAGCCAGGCTGTATCACTGAGGTATTATATTGTTCTGGAAAATCTGTCTATCTTTAATCTATATATCACTCACCATGTCAGAAAGACCAAAAAGGACAGGCAGACACTCCCAGACGCAGATAAAAGGGCAAGCAGCCTCTGTGTCGGAAGGCTGTGCCCCTGGTCCTCGTGGACGTGGTGCATCCTCTGCAGGGGCACGCTTGTCCTTGTTTCTAACTGGTGCTGGCCGTCTTAAGCAGCAGCAACATACAGAGGATTTGCAGGATTGGCTAACCAGGCCATCCTCATCCTCCTCATTCTCTGCCAACCAGGCTTGTAGTGATTTACAGTCCACCTCAGCTGCCAAAACATCTAATTCAGCCTCCATGTCCAAAGCTACTCCTGCCGTAGCCTCACTATCATACACAGAGGAGTCAGCTGAATTGTTTGACTACAGTGACAGTGACGTGCTGCTTGATGATGCGCAGCAACTCCAGTGCTCTGATTCAAACTCTGAGTTTGAGGAAGGGAGTATAATCAGCCTAGAGGGAGGGGGTGCCAGTGACACACAAAGAACTGGCACTCATGCTCCCCCAGCAGCTGCAGCATATTGCGAGGTTGGCTCCAGTGACGAAGAGATAGGGGTGATGACAATGATGATGAGGGAGGAGGAGGAGGAGGCACAACAAAAATGAGGCAGAATGTCCTCTATGAGCAACCGTAGCCAGTCGAATGCATCAGATGTCAGAGCTGCTCAGGTGCAGAGCGCTGTTGTCTCACAGCACACGTGCAGTATCTTTGCTGTCTGGGAGTTCTTCACGACATGTGCAGCAGACTGCAGCGTTGCTATTTGTAAGCTATGTCGGAAGAGGATCAAGCGTGGGAAAGACATCAGACACGTGCTTGAGGTGACATATGGCCAGCTGCCATGCATTCCGTTGCCACAACACTTTGCATAGGTCCTCCGCCTCCTCATCTGTCTCTACCCCCACTATATGTCCTGCCATGTCATTGCCTACAACCTCCACTGACAGGGATGATGCTACAGTAATGGGTGTACCACGTCCTTCCTCTGAATATGCCCGCATCCCATCAGCTGCAGATTTATGCAGTCAGATTTAGTTGCCCCAGCTGCTGCAGCGGAAGAAAAAATATTGTCCCAACCATCCACATGCACAACGTCTAAATGCCAGCTTGGCAAAATTACTCGCATTACAGCTGCTGCCTTTCCAGCTGGCGGACTCTGCTTCCTTCCGTGAATTTGCCGAATGTGCTGTACCACAGTGGCAGGTTCCAAAATGCCATTTATTTTCACGGAAGGCCATTCCAGCACTATACCAGCACGTGGAAGACAATGTTATGGAGTCATTGGGAAAGGCAGTCAGCAGCAAGGTGCACATGACTTTAGACACGTGGTCCAGCAAGCATGGACAGGGCTGTTACTATTCCTTCATGGAACACTGGGCATCTCTGCTTGCAGCTGGGAGGGATCCAGGACAGGGCTCTGTGCTAGAGCTTGCTCATCCACCACGCCTCCAGAGAGCTGCTTATATGAGGTCTGTCTGCTCCAACACCTCTTCCTCCTCCTCCTTCTTCTCTGTCTCTGGCGAAGTGGCAGTTAAACCGACGCGTGGCAGGGGCTACGCAATGGCTCAAGCAAAAAGATGCCATGCTGTGCTTGAGCTGGTTTGTTTAGGGGACAGTAGCCACACCGGGCCAGAAATTCTGTCAGCTCTGCAGGGGCAGGTGCAGAGATGGTTAACACCACTCCAGCTTCAGCTCGTCTGATAATGGCAGCAACCTTCTCTCCGCCCTACGCCTGGCTAAGTTGACGCATTTACCATGCCTACCACACATCCTAAATCTGGTGGTACAGCGTTTCCTAACCAGGTACCCAGGGTTGGAAGAGCTTCTCAGCCAGACCAGAAAAGTCTGCAGCCACTTCAGACGGTCATTCCCAGCAAGTGTTCGCCTGGAGAAATTCAAAGAGAATTCCACATTCCCACAAACCGTCTGATCTGTGACATGCCCACCAGGTGGAACTCGACAATGGCAATGCTGCAGCGTCTGCACTAGCAGCAGAAGGCCGTAAATGAGTACTTGTGTGAGTATGGCACAAGGACAGGTTCAGGTCAACTTGTTTTTTTTCCCCCCGCAGTGGCTGATGATCAAGGATGCATGCACTATACTGTCACCATTTGAGGAGGCAATGAGGATGGTGAGCAGGGACAGTGAATGCATCAGTGACGCAATTCCTTTAGTGTTCCTGCTGGAGAGCACTCTGCAGGGAATTATAGATGTGGCACTAGAGGCAGAGCAGCGGGAGGAAGAGGAGGACTTCACTAGCTCTCAAGGCCCCAGTCTTTACGCAGACAGGATTCCTGCGGGTCCTCAGATCAGACAGGAGGAGGATGAGGAGGAATATTTAAGTTGTGGGGGCATTGAATGTGGGGATTCCTCAAGGGATGGGTTTGTGTCCCCAGAAACCCAAGGACTAGTACGTGGCTGGGACTGGAGGAGGTAGTGCACGAAACGGTCATCCTCAGCGACCAGGAACACTCTGAAGCTAATGCCACCTCCAACCTACACTGCATGGGCTCCCTTATCCTGCAAAGCCTGCTAAAGGTCCCCGGGATTCGTGCTATCAAGGAGAGGGATCATTCCTGGTTGGCAACCCTTCTTGATCCACGATACAAGGGTAAGGTTGCAGAGCTCATCCTACCCTCACAGAGGGAGCACAGGATGAAACAACTTGAGGATGCTCTAAAGCGACACTTGTGTAACACCTTTCCAGACACTGGTAGGTTACCAACTGATGACACAGGTGCTTCTGATGCTGCTGTTTATCAGAGGAAGAGCGGTGAAGGGGGCTGCTTGACTGGTGCTTTCTCCAATTTTTTTAGTTCACGATGCCCAGGGACGTCAAATGTAGGCACCCATTGCCAGCGTCTTCACCATATGGTGCAGGACTATCTAGGGGCAAGGGCAGACCTGGATACCTTTACAGCAGATGATCCACTGGCTTACTGGGTGTTGAGATTGGAGATCACTGGCCAGAATTTAGCCAATATGCTATGCAGCTACTAGGTTGCCCTTCATCCAGCGTGCTTTCTGAAAGGACGTTCAGTGCCGTTGGAGGTTTTGTTACAGACAAAAGAGTGCGTCTGTCCACCGACTCTGTAAACCGGCTGACATTTATAAAAATGAATCTGTCCTGGATCAGCAGCTATCACTCCCCTGATGCTGATGTAACTGAATAGGTCGGGGATCTCTTCTGCATTCCCAAAACCTCCACCACTGCACTCTTCCACAATACCTCAGAGGGGTTACAGTGTGAAGGTACTAGCTGGCATCAAAGGCCCAATATTTGGGTGCACTGACGCGTGTACCAGAATCAAATCATTTTAATATTTGAATGCAGAGTCCACCCCTGCACTCTTCCACAATACCTAAGAGGGGTTACGGTGTGAAGGCACTAGCTGGCACCAAAGGCCCAATATTTGGGTGCACTGACGCGTGTACCAGATTCATATAATTTTAATATTTGACCGCAGGGTCCACCCCTGCACTTTTCCACAATTCCTCAGAGGGGTTACTGTGTGAAGGCACTAGCTGGCACCAAAGTTCCAAATTTAATGAACCTGTTGTTACTTTCATCGAAAACATGCATAAGTTTCACCATAATTTAGCCAAAAAATCACTAAACTTGTTCTGCGTGTCCAAAAAGTCTCCTCTTTTCATATAGGCTGCCGCCCCAAGCAGTTGTTTATGAATAGATTAAAGGAAAACCATTTACTGTCATTTGAAATTTGTCATTTTTTTCTTTTTTAATGTTTCTATACATCCGACAAATCCGCCACTTCACAGAGCAGGTTATGGGGACCTCCTAGGCACGATATTTGAAGGAATTTTTCGCTTTTATTTTTAACCCTTATTTCATGGAAAACTCACTGTCCCTTTAAAAACTTTTTTTTTTTACTTTTTGTCCTTGTTTCCTGTCCCCCAGGGCACTACCCAGACCCCCATACACCTTTTATGGCAAATATATAGCATATATGCCCTCTTGAAGTTTATTCGGCGCAAGGTCTTGTTACCAGTGGGGTACCTCAGGGGTCAGTACTTGGACCCATTCTATTTAATATTTTTATTAGTGATATTGCAGAAGGTATTAATGGAAAAGTATGTCTTTTTGCTGATGACACAAAGATTTGCAACAGGGTTGACGTTCCTGGAGGGATCAGCCAAATGACAAATGATTTAGGTAAACTAAAAAAATGTTCTGAGCTGTGGCAATTGAGTTTTAATGTGGATAAGTGCAAGATAATGCACCTGGGACGTAAAAACCCAAGGGCTGAATATAGAATATTTGATACAGTCCTAACCTCAACATCTGAGGAAAGGGATTTAGGGGTCATTATTTCAGAGGATCTAAGGGTAAGTAATCAATGTAATAGAGCAGCAGGAAATGCTGGCAGAATGCTTGGTTGTGTAGGGAGAGGTATTAGCAGTAGGAAAAGGGAAGTGCTCATGCCACTGTACAGAGCACTGGTGAGACCTCACTTGGAGTACTGTGTGCAGTACTGGAGATCGTATCTCCAGAAGGATATAGACATCTTAGAGAGAGTTCAGAGAAGGGCTACTAAAATGGTGTACGGCTTGAAGGAGAAAAGTTACCAGGAAAGGCTTAATGATCTTAACATGTACAGCTTGGAAAAAAGACGAGACAGAGGAGATATGATAGAAACATTTAAATACGTAAAGGGAATCCACAAGGTAGAGGAAGGGAGTATATTTAAAAGGAAACAAAGTAGCAAAACAAGAGGACATAGTCTTAGATTAGAGGGGCAAAGGTTTAAAAGTAACATCAGAAAGCATTATTTTACTGAGAGGGTGGTGGATACATGGAACAGTCTTCCAGTTGAAGTGGTAGAGGCCAAAACAGTAATTGAATTTAAGCAAGCATGGGATAGGCATAAGGCTATCCTAAACAAAAGATAAATCCAGGTAAAGTATCCATGTAATTGGGCAGACTAGATGGGCCGAAAGGTTCTTATCTGCCGACATTTTTCTATGTTTCTATGTTTCTATGTTTTTTGGAGGGCACTCTAAAAATTGAATTTTGAGTCCCATTGACTTGCATTGAGTTCGAGTTTGAACATTTGGAAAGTTCGATTTCGAATGCGAACCGAACTCATGGGTGTTCGGCTCATCCCTAATGACCATGTGCCCCAGCAGAGTGATCGAAAATCACTGGTATAACTCAGCTAAAAAATCCTTAGACAATAGATAGGAACTAAAATATGAAACGCCTTGAGGCTAAAAGAAACTTTTAAAACTATATTTTTTGATTTGCTAATGAAATTGTTCATAGAGCAAAGAAACTATGGGACCCGTGAACTCTTGGAATTATTTTATGACTGTCAGGTAATTGTCAACATAGTACCAAACGAGGAAAAACGTGATTGCAGCACTGTCCTGTATAAATGCAACAAGTAAGAAATGAAACACAAGAATAGGGGAAAATTAACTGTTCCTTTAAAAACGTCTCTTTTTTTAAACTTTTTTTCCTTGTTTCCTGTCCCTCAGGGCACTACCCGGACCCCCAAATACCTTTTATGGCAAATATCTTGCATATATCCCCTCTTGCAGGGCACTCTAAAAATCGAACGTTCGAGTCCCATTGACTTGCATTGAGTTCGGATCGTGTTTGCGTCCGAACTCGAGCTTTTGAAATTGTTCGAATGCGAACTGAACACGGGGCTGTTCGGCTCATCCCTAGTTTAAACCAATAGAAAATATATTTAAAATGTGTGTAAATAATAAAAAGTTCTTTAACCTCCCTGACGGTTTTCCCGATTGTGGCTCGGGGTTAACTTTTTGTACTGAAAGCGTATCCCCGAGCCACACTCGGGCTGGATACTTACATGTCCTGCGCTCCCTCGCTGATCTCCGCAGTCTCCTCCAGCCGCTTGCAATGTCACACTGCCTGACGACCACACCTAGGGAGAGTAACAACAGTGCTGAACTTTTTCCATTTGTACACAGTCTGTCTTACCGTGGACACATGAACATCAAGGCTTTTGGAGATACTTTTGTAACCCTTTCCAGCTTCATGCAAGTCAACAATTCTTGATCGTAGGTCTTCTGAGAGCTCTTTTCTGCGAGGCATGGTTCACATCAGGCAGTGCTTCTTGAAACCAGTAAACCCAAAACTGGTGTGTGTTTTTAAAGGGCAGGACAGCTTTCAGCAACACATCCAATAATATCACACTGATTGGACTCGAAGTTGGCACACTCCTGGCTCCAATTAGCTCTTGGAGAAGTCATTAGGCTGGGGGTTCACATACTTTTTCCACCCTGCACTGTGAATGTTTACATGTTTTGTTCAATAAACACATGAAAACATATAATGTTTGTGTTGTATTATTTTAAGCAGACTGTGTTTTTCAGATTGTTGTGACTTAGATGAAGATCAGAGCACATTTTATGACCAATTCATGCAAAACTCCACGTAATCCCAAAGGGTTCACATACTTTTTCTTGCAATTGTATATACGCAAGATGTGGGCTGGCCTGGGCAATATATATATACGCATGATGTGAGCTGGCCTGGGCAATATATATACGCATGATGGCGCATCTGTGACTGTCTGTGAGCATGATGTGGGCAGGCCTGGGCAATATATAAATACGCATGATGTGAGCTAGCCTGGGCAATATATATATACGCATTATGTGAGCTGGCCTGGGCAATATATATATGTACACATGATGTGAGCTGGCCATATACGCATGATGTGAGCTGGCCTAGGCAATAGGGATGAGCCGAACACCCCCCGAGTTCGGTTAAGGCCCGAACCCGAACTTCTCATTTGTTCGGGTCCGAACCCGAACCCGAACCCCCATGCAAGTCAATGGGGCTGAAAATTCGTTTTTTAGAGTGCCCTCCAAGAGGGCATATATGCTACATATTTGCCATAAAAGGTGTGTGGGGGTCCGTGTAGTGCCCTGGGGGACAGGAAACAAGGACAAAAAGTAAAAAAAAAATGTTTTTAAAGGGACAGTGAGTTTTCCATGAAATAAGGGTTAAAAATAAAAATAATAATAATAATAAAAAAAAAATATCGTGCCTAGGAGGTCCGCATAACCTGCCCGTGAAGTGGCGGATTTCTAGGATGTATAGAAATATGTAAAAACCAAAAAATGACATTTCAAATGACGGTAAATGCTTTGCCTTTAATCTATCCATAAACAACTGCTTGGGGCGGCAGTCTGTAAGAAAAGAGGAGACATTTTCGGACACGCAGAAAAAGTTTACTGATTTTTTGGCGGTGAAAAGCAGGAGAATGGAAACTTCTAGACCAAAAAGCCGATTTGGAAAGTGAGATAAATGGGAGAATTTTTCTGGTTAGGCTATTTTGACCAGAAAAATTCTCCCATTTAGGCTAGGGTCAGACTAGCGAATTTTTAACGTGCGTTTAGGCGCACTTAATCACGGCCGCACTAGCAGCAAATGACGGGCAATGACGGCCAATATATGAAGTACAGTCGCACGAAAGTCCGGCTGCGCAACGCAAGTGGAAAATGAACGCATTTTTTCGAGAATGCAGAACCGCTAGTACGTACGTACAGAGTGCGCTGCGTCCCCTAGCGGCGTGTGTGCGTGATTTGGAGACATCAGACCCTGCTCATGTCCGGCCAACATAACGTCCAGACACCCAAAGTTTCCTGGTTTGGATCCGTAAAAAATCACGCACAAAAATGCGCATCGTATGATCGTTTTCGCGCAATCCGTGAAAAAGTACGGCAATGCGTTCGGACGCACTTTTTGACGGTCGCTGCGAAAAATGCGTTAGTCTGACCCTAGCCTTATCTCACTTTCCAAATTGGCTATTTGGTCCAGATTGTTCTCTTTTCCTGCCATTCTCCTGGTTTTCACCTTTCTCTGAACAACCCTGAGAGAGAGGTGAAAGCCAGGAGAACTGGCAGGAGAAGAGAACAATCTAGACCAAATAGCCAATTTGGAAAGTGAGTTAAATGGGAGAATTTTTCTGGTTTGGCTATTTTGACCTAGAATTTGCACTTCTCCAGTTATTCTCCTGCTTTTCACCCCTCTCTGAATAACCCTGTGAATGTTTAATCCCGAGGTGAAAAATAACATTGCTTTCGATTTTTTTCAAACACCAGTTAACCACTTGGCTGCTATGGACGCGCTTAGCGTGTCCAGCCAAGTGGTTCTCCTGTGCAATGGACGCGCTGATGCACGCGTCCATGCACAGGAGGCAGCAATCCGCCGGATTCTGGCGGATTGCTGCGCCCCCCGGTGCGGGCTGACTTCTTGGATGTCAGCCCAGCCCTCCGGGACCCCGGCGGAGCAATTAGATGTCATCGCGGCGGCGCGATGACATCTAATTCAGGCACCCCCCCACATGTGCGGAGGAAGCGCCGGAAAGGGAGGGGGCAGGTCCTTCGGACCTCTCTCCCTCCCGATCGCCGGGGGGCAGAGGGTTAATCCAGGCACCGTTTGGAAGGGCACAGCCTGCCCTTCCAAACGGTGGCTGTGATTAACCCCTGGGGAGCCGGATCACGAATCGGCGCTGAAAAGCGCTGGATCGTGATCCTCTCTTGGAGCTGGCCGACATCTTGGATGTCGGCCAAGCCTCCAGGAACTCCCCCTGAGGACTGGCGTCATCATGCATAGCACGATGACGCCAGTCCTGGAGTTAACCCCTAGCTGCCACCAATGGTGGAGATAGGGGGTTCCAATGAACCCCCTATCTCCCGATCCGTGGCAGCTAGGGGTTAATGTTTGATATCGTTGGATCGGTCAGAGCATGGCCTTTCCAAGGATACTAAACATGAGCATGAAAAATGTTTTTTTTTTAAAAATAAAAAAATTAAAAAAAATTAAAAAAAAATAAACAAGTTTTTTTGTTTGTTTTTGTTTTGTTATTGCAGCAATATTGTTCCCATTTCAATTATAATGTGAACAATAATGCTGCACTAACGATTTTTGTATGCGGTGCGTTTGTTAAAAAAGTGAAATTTTCCCCAAAAAAAAAAGGTAACGAGACCCCATTTCTAAATTTTTTAACAAGCGCACCCCATACAAAATATAACCGCAAATGATCGCATGCTAAAATCTGAAAAAAAACACTTTACACATAACAAATTATTGAAAATTCTAATTTTATTGCATTTTTTGTTATAATATACAGACATGACATAACGTATACATATAATAATGACATATTATGAATCTGCCAAGTCTGCCGGAAAGAACGATATATAATATGTCTGGGTCATATATCAAAATATGGCTACAAAACGCGATTAAACATGATGAGCAAAAGCGGTAAAAATGATCTCAGCACAGAGGTGTGAGAAGCCTCAGCAGCGAAAGGGTTAAATGCAGCATATTAGGATGTTTTAGGAGGGAAATTAATTCTCAAATCTCAATCAGAAGCAGACACCACCCCACCCTCAGTATATTGTACAATGTATCAAATTGATTACCAGACTAAAAACACCTGGTGTTATGCCCGTTTGTGAACAGAGGTCATTTAGAGTTGATAATCTTTCCACGTACACATTAGTTTTTAATTCAATATCTAATAAACCGTTGCTTATAATATTCTGCAGTAAAGAGTCTCTTTATCTCTAGATTTTTTAGTATTTTTTTAAGCATTTTCTATACTTTTTTCAAAATTTCTTTTTTTTTTTTAACCCGAACCGAACACGCCCAAAAAGTTTGAAATTCGCCAACTTTCGAACTACCAAAGTTCGGGTCGAACTCCGAACCGTCCGTACCCGAACAGCTCATCCCTAATCCTCAGGTCCCCCAACCAGGTAAGGTTTCCCAGCTATCTGAAGCACAGCACAGGTGATATGATTTGCAGCTCAGTGATTGAAGGATTCAGTCTGCATTGCCACAAGGTATTCCATAACACCTGGCCTGGTGGGGGAGGGTTGAGTGCCAGGGTTGGAAAATTGTCATAAACTGATACAAAATAGTAGATTTTGCAATTACAGATTCTATTTTCCTTACGAACGGATACATAAAGAAAGACAAAACTGTACAAACAGAAGAAAAATATGTTATTAATTATGTTTTTTTAACTTTACAGCAGTTGGAAAGAGATTTACGGAGGTATGCCAACCATGAGAAAAATATGATGCTGGATAACCATGGACTTTATGACAAGAGCAAGGTGACCAATCGTTTACCTTAAAGGTTTCATTGGTTTTTTTTACAACTCATTAGCTGTCGCACATCTTCACTTGATTTCAGTTTATAATATGCATTTTATCCCAATCTTTGGCCTTTTTCGTGCTAGAAACAACAAGGGACTGGTCTTTAAAAGCCAAATGTGCATTTCAATGTTAAGTAGTTTTTGAACAGATTATCCCGAGTTATTTCTTGATTTACATAATTCAAGTGTATCACTATTCAGATTGAGTGCTTTTCTATGTGTCCATAATACCATCATCTGTCAGCAGACCACCTTATTAACTGAAAATCATTCATGATGATAGCTTTTATTGTCTGACTTAATAATAAATAATGCTAAACGTAGAATGAAGCATGGAAAACAGGCATTCCACTGGCCATAAAAATGGAAAGTAGTCACTCCAAATGTAAAAATGGAAACCATGCAATCCATGATATAGCTTTTCTATACTTCATACCATGTTGGATAGTTGTACCAATCCGCCACATATTGGGGACACCAGCTGGAATCGGTTGTAGCTCCATGGTTCCTATTTATTGTGAAGAGAAATACAGTGAAGCATGACAGACTTGCACCACCTGTAGAGGTGAATATCATCTTTGACACTATCTGTAAATTTTTCAAACGCTTCATCTGTCACGGTTACTGATCCGATCATGCAAAAAAAGTCACAACCCTAACTGACAGTCCTTGAAGTGGCCGGTAAAAACTAACTAGAAACACACAAGGGCAGAAATTGTAGTTGAAAGGATAGCCAAGGTCAGAAGCAAAGGAGATCATTCAAGCACAGTCGAGGAAACAGAATCGCAGCCGTACAAGCCAAAATCAAAAAAGGAACCAGAGAAATCAAGTGTTAGATCCTCCGCTGCCTGGTATCCCAGCGGACGGCAGCACCTTCCTCGCTGCTCATCACTGGCCAGCCGTTGAGTGAAGTATCGGAAGGACACACTCACGTGGGGAGGACGCCGGGCAGGGCACAGCATGATGGCGCGGCGCCCAACAGAGTTTAAAATCAGAGGTCTGAGATATGTTCCTTGCCCTGACATGGTTTTCACTCCTCTCAGTGCTCATGTGCTTACCTTCTGTTTAACCCGTTATTGACTCCGGATTGTCTGACATATTTCTCCCGGCTCTTGACCCTTGGCAATCCTCTGACAACCCGCTCTGGCATATGACCCCTGTCAACTCTGATTACCCACTAGGGCATATGATTCTTGACAATTCTGACTACCCACTCTGGCATGCCTCTGATGACCCGGTTGACTTAACCCATGTTTGTTGGCTCTCGAGCAACTCTGGTGTTAACCCCTAGTGCCTGTGACTTTGCCTGTGAATACCTTTGTATTGTTTGTATTTTGGACATAGGTAGATATTCTGGCCAGATAAAGGACTGGTAGTGTTGGATAGCTCGACTGCGTGCAGGGATCAGACATTATATCCAGAAGGTAATTGACAGCAAGTGGTCAAACACAAACCAAAGGTCGTTTCAAAAAATGTAGCCAAAGAAAACAAGGAGTACACTCTTGGGTATAACAAACCATATCAGGGCATAGATCTGTGAGTGCCTCAGGATTAAATAGCCATAAGTTTGTTTTGACCAACTGGTGTCAAACCTGTGCGCCAAAATGCCCTAGATTGTTGCACACGTAATGACGCCGCGAGCGGCTTTGATCCCGAAAGACTTTCAGCATCTAAGCTAGAAGAATATGTTGTGGTCAAATGTCCAGCGTAAAAAAGAATGGCCGTCTAAGCCACGGATAGAAAGGCTGCATTAATATGCAAAACCATTGTCCAGAAGGATGCTGGGATACAGGTTATGTGACAATCTCATCTCATACCAAGCCATAGAAGAAACTTTGGTCCGTATAAAATAAAAATTTTCATTGATTTTAAACTTAAAATCTACTGTATCCCCCCCCCCATCTCTCTCTCTCTCTAGTCTCTAAGGACCTTGACCAGAGTAAAGAAAGGCTAAAACTACAGTTTTGTTCATACATCGTACACTTTACTGCCCTTTGCAAGCTGATTTCAGTACAGGTTCTTTCAGTACAGGACTTTCCTCCAAGACCATACACTGCTGAATCCATAGGTTTAAATTAGATCGATCTCTACGGAGATATGTCTTTCCTCTGGGGATTTTTTTTTGTCTTGTGCATCCTCAATAGGAAATTAGGTTGGCCAAGTGTTGGTAATTAATCACATTGGTTGTTTTGTCACTTGTCAACAGCAAGAAGCCAAAACTAGGTCTGTACTCCACATTATCCATTTGATTTGCTAAAAAGTTCCTTTTAAGTGGCATCAGAATGTCATTTTTGTCTATTCTTTTCATTGCTTCAGTCTGCCCAAAGCTATTTACTTGCACAGTTGAACAGGCTTTTTAAATGCCTTTTTAAGTTGCATGTAATAGTCTAATTTTGGCAGACACTGTGCAGAGATTATATGCTTCTAATAGGGAAAATAGAACATGTAGACCATTTTGATAAATTAAACATCCGGCATCTGTACAGCTTCTTTCAGATGTTTTCCAGAATGCCCGAGACAAGCGTTAAGGGCGTACAGATGATTATATATTGATTTCTAATGTTATCGGTATTACTAATGTAGCCGTCGCCGCTGCAATTAAACGCCGTCTCTTTGCACACACAATACCAGATGCACTTTTTGCATTAGCTAAATGATTCAAAATCTTTTTATCATTTTGCGGCTAGAAAATGTGCATTTGAATTGAGTTATTTCTGTGTCTTCGCACCTGGCTGACGAGGACTAATTAGTTTACATTTTCCTTGTAGACCGAAATGTGCCCGTGTACCGACTTCAATAAACTTCGGAACGATTACTTTCTAAATGCCTTTCCTGCGAGAAATGAAAAATAATTTGCCAAAATGACCAATTCGACATCTGGGAACGCAGCTATTCACATTACTTGTAGTAATTGATATGTATTTAGCTAATTTGATCATTTCGATAAGTGTTTTTACATTAGAGTTATGGATTAAAATATTGCCTCTGTACAGGAATGTAAAACCAGATCACGTACGTCTCATAGCGTGGTTATAAAAGGAGGGTGTGGGATAAGGAACGTGATTGTTTCCTTTATGCCACCATCTCTGGTTTAACTGGAGGCATGTTTATTCCTGAGACGAGGGGTAAACAGGGTAGTGTCTGCCGAAAGAGGGGGTTTCTCTGCCTAAAAAAGCCGATCAGCCGCCGAACGAGGTAAAAAAACCCAGACCCCTCCGATTTTTAAAAGGTATTTAAAACAGAAGAAATGCATTAAAAGGCATGGAAATAATAAATAAGGTCCTATAAATAATAATAAAAAGATGTGTTGCAGAATTTAAAAAAAACATCCATTTAAAAAAAATTCTGAATAAAAAAGTTTGCACGAAAAAAATCCTGAAAAATACCTGAAAAATTCTAAATAACAAATTAATAAAAATACTTTTTGCTGCAACTGAAAAGAATAAACAGTTGAATAAAAAGGTTTTAAAAAAACGAGATTTTTTTTTACTTTGAAACCTGGGATTGGCCTGTTTAAAAATCGGAGCATTTCATCAACATTTTCGGTGCTGTTTGGTGTTCTCTGAATAGATTAACCATTACTTCTCTATGGGGAATTTCCCTGTCGTCGAAGGGTGTCGAATGGCACCATGTTTCATTACCAATTTGCCTATATTTGGCGAATTGTCAGCTTTCTGAATCGCCGAATTGCAATTATTGTTAAATTCGGTGGCAAAATCGGCACTCTTTGAAAAAAAAGTGGAATGCCTTTACCTTCTCCTTTATTGAATGTATGATGGGAACCAGGGTATCCTCTGAGTCTTTTGCACGCACAGTACAGTCTCTTTTTTGTTTTTTATTAGGAGTTCATCTAGCCTTCTCGATGTTCTTTTTTTCCCCATATTGACCTAGAAGTACATACTTTAATAAAAAATCAGTAAGTGAACCATAAAATCCCAAAGTTCATGAACGATCTTGGTATTGCCCTCATACTATATCCCCTTCATGCAGAAGATAAGCCATAGACTGACAGGAAATGAAGTATTATGAGCCTTAAGAGTAGCTGGGTTTAACGCGAGATACTTATAGAAAGGTAGAAATGCAAAATGTTGACAATCCTCTGATATACAATGTTTTAAATGGTAAAAACACATTTGAAATGGGCTAATCAGAATTAGGAAATCTCAGCATCAATGCTAATCGAATCAAGAGATCCCAGGTAAAAAAAAAGCCTGTAGCATACAGAAAGGCATGTGGAAAAAAGTCAACTACAATATCTTCAAATAGCGGCACCATGGAAGCGACATGTCTAGAAGGGGACTTTCTAGAGACTGACAAACACAATGAAGGAAGCTTCAGCAGGGAGCTAGTTTGTCTGATAAAGTTAATTGATGAATATGGTAGCTGTGCCACAGTTATGGTTGCCATGATTATAGCAACCAGGTGGGAGGTCCCAAAGTCCAGTTGTGTGGGATAACCGCTTGTGTTTGGGGTCCGATCCCAGATATGACTCCTGGCATTTTCTGCCTTGTGAAGGATGCATACTCCTCACGTACACGATAGGCCTCAAGATGGCTTCCACGCAGCACTCCATTTACAGTTTTTCACCCCTATTTTCTATTACGCTCTTCGCTTAAAAAAACTGGCGCAAGGGAGGAAAAACTGCACCCGCAGTTTTCTCCCTTGCGCCTGCGTTTTAGGCTGGGGTCAGACCAGCGCACTTTTAACGTGCGTTCTGGCGCACATAATTACGGCCGCGCTAGCAGCAGATGATGGGCAATGACGGCCAATATACGATGTACGGCAGCACAAAAGTCCGGCCGTGCAACGCAAGTGGAATTGGAACGCATTTTTCTGAGAACGCTGAACCGCTAGTACTGACGTACTGAGTGCGCAGCTGCGGCATAGCGGCGTGTTTGCGTGATTAGGAGATGTCAGACGCTGCTAATGTCCAGCCTACATAACGTCCAGACGCAAAAAGAGTTTTATTGACGATCCGTACAAAATCACGCCCGAAAATGCGCGTCGTCTGACCGTTTTTGCGCATTCCGTGAAAAAATACGTCAATGCGTACGGATGCACTTTTTCACGTTCGTGGGGAAAAATGCTTTCGTCTGACCCTAGCCTTAATGCTGGATTACAATGCAGGCGCAAAAAATGCTGCCTGCATTGTTTCCGAGCATAAAATTCTGGATGCTCGCGGCAGCACTGGGTGAGATCCAGCCAGTCGGCGTAGTGATACGCAGGGAGAGACTTGGGGGGACTTTTTCCCCCAGTCTTTCCCTGCTCCTGCTGGCCGGAGGAGGTGGACAGAGCCGCGGTACTCACCGCGGGACAGAGGGTAAGTATAGGATGCTTTTTTTATTTTTTAAGCCTGGTGTTAACGGATTCTGCAGAAGCGGAATCCATTAACACCAAGTCCTGGCTCTGGTTAACTTTTCGCTAACCAGAGCCAAGCGTTAATCAGCGCTGGGACATTGTAATCCAGCGCTGATTAACACTTTGCGCTCTCCATGTTAAGTATAGGGAGCGTAAAGTACAGTAACCTCGCGCAGAGGAGCGCAAGGTACCAAACGCAAACAGGTTTTTTAACCCGTTTGCGTTTGGATTGGAATATGCGTTAAATACTGCGGCAAACGTTAATGCTCACGGAAGTGAGCGTTAACGTTTGGATCAACATTGTAATAGAGCCCATAGCCTTTTCACCGTATTTTTTGCCCTCTCTACCAACCCTAAGGCCTCTCTCATGCATCATTTATTTTCCAGGTAGGCCTCCTCTTCAAAGGCCTCTTCTTCAAAGGTCTGCCTGGCTTGGTCTCTACTCAGGTGAGATGTGGAGACACACATATAAGTATACCTCTCTTTTTTGGTCACCTGTGCAACCGTATTGAAAATTTAAGTAGTCTAGCTAGCCCTATTAAAAAAAGGACATCTCTGTAATTTGGACAGAATTAACACCCTGTGAAAATCCTTCAAAGCAGAGGTCTCCTTTTCATCATGAAGACTGTCAATCAGTAGCCACTGGACAGCCATCAGGAAGTTGGGTTTTGTAGGTACATTAAAGAGAAACTCTAGGCACTGTGACCCCACAATGTAATTTGAGTGGTCACAATGACCTCAGTGTTTTCACCCCTCTTCCTAAATCAGTCCTTCGACTGCAGGATATGAATTCCACCCGTAATCAATGATCTCAATTTCATCAGGAATTGTGAGTCTCCTGCAGCCAATGGCTTTCAATTCGCTCAAATTGTGAGCCATTGATTGGAAAGACACTTGCTCGAGTGTCAAGCCACAGGACAGTAAAGGAACACTTTAGTCATCCTGGCCACTTTGAAAAGATAGAGTTCCCCTCTTGAGTTTCTTCCACCCCACCCAGCGTCACCACCAGACAGGATTTTAAATTTCCTGGCTGCCTGTCTCCAGATCGGTCACTAGTGATGTCAGAATGCTCGTTGCGTGCTGACATCACCCTCTCTGAGACCACCCGCGATATTGAGCGTTCTCAGAGGCAGCAATCGATCGGATCTGCACATGCAGCTCTGATCCATCGTTCTGTGCTGACGCAGCAAAACTTGCGTACGTAAAGTGTGCAAGTCCATAGTGGTGTGTAATTTGCGGTTACTACACTATGCAAATTGTGTGGGAGCGTAAACTGTGTAGTAAAACTTCAGAGATTTCTGAATTCGGATGTCCCTGAGCTAAAAAGGAGGCGGTGCGTGTGGCTTGGGAGAAAAGATGAGTAGAATCACCTTAAATATACAACATTAAAAAAAATTGGACAGAGGATGTCAGCATCTCCCCAATTATTTAAGGGCAAAAAAAAACAATAACGTCTATTTTATAATAAATATCCCTTTAATGTAACCTCTGCGGCTTGAGAGGAGAGTGCAAAGAATGTGATTTTTGGAAAAGACTAAAGGTTAAAATAGGAGGGGTGCAGAGTGGGTTAGGAGGGTTTAGGCTAGGGTCAGACGAACGCATTTGTCGCGTTGTCCGTGAAAAGGTGCGTTCGAACGAATGGACGCATTTTTTCACGGAATACGCAATAGCGGCCATACGATGCGCATTTCCGTCCGTGATTTTGTACGGATCATCAATAAAACCCTTTTTGTGTCTGGACGTTATGTTGGCCGGACATTAGCAGCGTCTGACCTCTCCTAATCACGCACACACGCCGCTATGCGGACGCAGCGCACTCTGTACGTCAGTAGTAGCGGTTTGACGTTCTAGAAAAAATGCGTTCGTTTGCCACTTGCGTTGCGCGGACGAACCTTCGTGCGGCCGTTCTTCGTATGTTATCCGGCATTGGACGTCATTTGCTGCTAGCACGGCCGTGATTTCGTGCGGTTAAACGCACGTTAAAAATGCTTTCGTCTGACCTTAGCCTTAATGTCAGTCTATACTACAATAGCACAACGTAGATTTCTGGCAATATCAGAGGATGATTTGCAACACAAAATAAACCACCCCCGCAGATTTGATTGCTGTTATTAAAACACGACCACCTTATTTTGAGAATAAAAATGAATAAGGGAAGTACAAATTCAAATGTTTCGAATGGCAGTAAATATGGATCATCCGTTCCGATTTCTGAGAGAAATATATAAACCAAAGCATTTGGAAGCGCTAAAAGCCGTTAATATAAAATCCCTGCACCCTCTCGAGTCTTGCAATTTATGTAATTCCACAAGCAAAAAAAGTATTTTCTGATTAATGTATTCAAAAATTATTCATTGGCCTTTTAGAAGTGTTTATAACTTTGCATTTCTAAACACGCACTGCATATAAAACATACATTTATTTGTGAATATTTACTTTATATAAATGAATCTACTTCAACCCAGAACAAGTAGCATGAATTAAGTGATCTCCTTAATCATCATTCCTTGTCTCATCGTTTGTTGGAGGAAAATTTATAATTGTCATACAGCACTTATTATGGATGTTTAACAATTCAGCTCGAGATGAAGTTCTCATCTGTTACACGGCATGAGGCGAGCTGGTTGTAAATGGTGAGTGGGTGTATGAGAAGTTGATGCTGTAAAAAAGCATAAGAATATTAACAAAATGCTTAATTTCATTATAGTTTGCTTCTTCCTCTGCACATAATCACAAACCCCGTGTTTTATCATAGAACAATTGACTGAAAAATACTGTAATTGCCTATTAACCCCTTCTCTTCGAGCATGTATACACAAACTTCCCTTTTTCGTAGCTGATAAAATAGAATTTGGTTTCTATACAGTATTACCTACTTGGCTTGTGCACCGGTTTTTTTTTCGGTTCGATGCCGTTCGATTTTTCTGATTTTTAAACTTTTCAATTCGGCTCGTTTCGACCGATTTCTGCTTCGATTCGGTTCGGCTAGACTCGTTTTTCGTGTACATATTTTTTTCGGAATATCGACCATTTTTCGTATTTTCGTGTCACTTTGCTCGTTTTGTATCGACTTTTCGTAATTTCGAAAATTTTCGTTTTTCGGAATTGTACATGTTTTCGGAATATATACAGTTTTTCGTATTTTCTTGTCTGCTCGTTTTTTGTATCGACTTTTCGTAACTTCGGAAATTTTCGTTTTTTCGGAACGTCTGTTCTCCTCGTTTCAAAGCAATAAATTTCGATTTGACACATTTCAAGTCCATTCGAAAATTCCGAAAATATTTAGTTTCGGCTCGGAAAACTTTTCGGATCTGCCATTTTCGGATCTATAAATTTTTGGAAATTCGGCCGCATCCGAAAACACGAATCGGGAAATTTCGTGAAAATTCCGAAATTCCGAAACCCGAAACGCACATCCCTATTACCTACCCCCTGTGTGCTTTGTTTTCACCCACAAGGGAATGTTTTATACTTTCTATTAGGGATGTGCACTGATTTATTTTTCGGTTCGGTTCGTTCGGGTTTTTAAAATTTTCATTTCGGATCGTTTCGACCGATTTTCATTTCGGCTCGTTTCGTTTCGCCTCTTTTTTTCGTATCGACTTTTTTTTCGTTATATCGGAAATTTTCGGTCTTTTCGGATCGTCTGTTCTCTTCGCTCCAAAGTGTCTATTTGTTTTTTACTTAGCTGAATGGTATTTCGGTCGATACGGTAATTCTGCCGATTCTATCGTTTTTTTATGAAAGATCCTTTTTTACTTATGAATATGCCTTGCACAACTTTATTTAATCATATTAAAATGGTATGAAAGGAAAAAAATTAACAAAATGATTTAAAAAACTTCAAAAATACTGACCCAAATGGTCTGACTTTAAAAATAAAAACCAGAACCAAATGTTTTAAAAAGGAAAAAAAGCTGAACAAAATTATCTGAAATGAAAAAAAAACAAAAAAAACAGAACAAATTAAATGATTTATAAAGAAAGAAAAAAATAGAATAGCAAAAGACATGAGCCACTAATAGGGAGCCGCTCATAGAATAGTTAGACGTGAGCCATTAATTGGGAGCCGCTAATGGATTATTGAGACAAGAGCCATTAATAGGGAGTCACCAATAAATTAGATACTCGTGAGCCATGAATAGGGAACTAGTGGATTAGGGAGACATGAGCCATTAATATGGAGCAGTTTATGGATTAGGAAGGCGTTAGCCATTAATATGGAGCAGCTAATGGATTAGGGAGACATGAGCCATTAATAGGGAGCCGCCAATATCTTAGATAGACGCGAGCCATTAATAGGGAGCTGCTATTGGATTAGTGAGACATAAGCCATTAATAGGGAGCCACTATTAATAGATTAGCAAAATGTGAGCCATTAATATGGAGCTGCCCATATATTACTGAGACCTGAGCTGCTAACAGATTCGAGAGACCTTAGTCGCTAATAGATTAGCAAAATGTGAGCCATTAATAGGGAACCGCTACTAGATTAGACATGAGCCGCCAACAGATTAGCAAAACGTGAGCCACTAATCGGGAGCCGCTCATAGAATAGTTAGACTTGAGCCATTAATTGGGAGCCGCTAATGGATTATTGAGACGAGAGCCATTAATAGGGAGTCGCCAATAAATTAGATACTTGTGAGCCATGAATAGGGAGCTAGTGGATTAGGGACACATGTGCCATTAATATGGAGCAGCTAGTGGATAAGGAAGACGTGAGCCATTAATATGGAGCCGCTAATGGATTAGGGAGACATGAGCCATTGATAGGGAGCCATCAATAGACGCAAGCCATTAATAGGGAGCTGCTATTGGATTAGTGAGACATAAACCATTAATAGGGAGCCACTATTAATAGATTAGCAAAATGTGAGCCATTAATAGGGA
Organism: Leptobrachium leishanense; assembly: GCA_009667805.1. Classification (NCBI taxonomy): domain Eukaryota; kingdom Metazoa; phylum Chordata; class Amphibia; order Anura; family Megophryidae; genus Leptobrachium; species Leptobrachium leishanense. The sequence goes on from CM019068.1 coordinate 33,782,000, forward strand.
GCCGCTACTGGATTAGCGAGATGAGAGCCATTAATAGGGAGCCGCTAGTGGATTAGCGAGATGTGAGCCATTAATTATAGTTGACTCCCTATTACCGGCTCTGTTATGAGGTACTCACTATGTTAGCAGCTTGATTCCTAATAGTTGGAAGCCGGTAATTTTCTGGCAGTGGTGACACACGACCACTGGTAATGTCTCCTAGAGTCCACTGGACTCCCTGGAGACCAGAAATCGCTATTAAGGATGGTCAAAATTGATCTCCGTTTAATGGGTTGGAGGAATAGTTGTGTGATTTGGAAAACTTGGTGGAGTTTCCACAAACTACCTTCCAATCAAGGAGGATATTGACAGCCGGTGATTCCAATGAAGCGCCACATTGATGACATGGAAGAAAAACAAATCGCGAGAGGGAAACATTTTCATCCAGTCAGTTTTTCAATACTTTTTCAAGAACCATTTTGCTGTGTTAAGTGGTAGCCGGCCACCTGATAAGGGTAAAATTAACAATAAAATCAAAGTTCCAATTCTGCCCTCCCCCCCATTTATTCATTAGACATATTGAATTTACAAGTACACAGCTGGGCTCGTGTTTGCGTAATGTATTATTATGTGCAGCTCAACCTTTCATTTCCACCATTCTCCAATATCCAAAATAATTGTTCATTGTTGCATTTCCATGAAAACATTTTTAAGGTAATATTAAAAATACTACCAAAAGTGATCAGTGCTCTTTCTTGTTGCAATATCTACAAAGACCAAATATTGACCCATGAATAAGTATGTGTCTCATGAGGCAACGTGGGGTCCTGCTGCAATTTTCTTTACGCTTGCTGTTGTCCTCTTGAGATTCCATTTATTTAGAAGTAGCAGAATTATTTCGTCTCCATAAGGAGACTTGTGAATTACCTGCCTGAAGAGGTTCTTTAGGTAGCGGCAGGTTTTCCACTGAGGGACCAGCTTGATGGGCAAGAACAGGCTTGAAAAGAACTAGCTGGAGAACATGGGCAGTTGAGCTTTAATAATTTCCCTGAGTGAGGATGATAACTTTCTGTGGGAAGAGGCTCGTCGGAGAGAACATATTACAGAGTGTAGATTTTTCGGAAAAATTTATAAAGTACAGTAGTGAGTGATCCTTAAAGGCAACTTAGATCCTGAATTTCTTTTTATCAACTGCATTACGTACATTATAAATTCAACGGTTAACTTGTGGTGAAATCTACCAATATATTCCCATTATCATTAGCATCTGGTGGTAAAAATAATTTCCCCCCAATCCCCAATTTAAGAAACTGCAACCCAACACTCAACATTAACTGTTGGCAGTAAATACCAGCAGAAACACTCAAATTGGAGTCTAAACATCATAAAATCTGTAAATTAAAGGGACACTATACTTATTCTGACTTCTTTAGCTTTTTAAAGTGTTCAGGATGTGAGGAGTGTCCCCTTCTCTTCCCCCCTCTTTGCTGCCCTGATCTGGTAGAAACAGGGTGAAGTGGAGGTGTTCTGTCCCCACAGTGTCTTTGTAGAAACAGACAGGCATTTACAATGAAAGGCATATATAGATATTTAATTCCAGGCATTCATAATCAAAATTTACAGTCATTGAAAAGATTAATCTGGATCATTTATATTCTGTCCTTTTATACGGTGTGAAAAAAGGGTAATTTCACTTCCATGTAGAGAGAAAGCATTCTGTAGCTCTCCTGGAATGACTTCCTGATGTACAAGCCTTTCTTCCTACCAGCATGCAAAGCGTCTCAGCACCAATTTGACACATTACAGGGTTATTCAAAGAGATCCGAATTGTAAATCCGAACGGTAACCGAACAGTTAAATTCAACGTTCGGTTATCTTTTCTGGCCATTCGGCTATCCAGAGAGCAGGCAGTTCGCCAAATGTTGGCAAAGTGACTGCACATACGGTGCCTGTTCGGTGCCTGTTCAAGGGCAGTGAAATCCCCATAGAGAAGCAATGCTTCGTCTATTCAGAGAACAAAAACCAGCAGTGAAAGTTGCCGAATTGCCCTGCTGTTCTGTGGTTTCATTCGACAGGTTTATTCAGGCGAATCCCATAGGCTTCAATGTTAAAAATATTCCCGTTTTAATTCAATATCTAATAAACCGTTGATTATAATATTGTGCAGTAAAGAGTCTCTTTATTTATAGATTTTTTAGGATCTTTTAGGCATTTTTCGGGATTTTTTTGTGAAATTTTTTTTCCGTTTGTTTTTTTAAATCGTTTTTTCTTTTTTCTGTAACAGCCCTTTTTATTATCATTCATTGGATCTTCTATGTAAATTTCAGACATTTTCGTTCTGTAGTTTCTTTGCAAACAGCGTTTCACGTTTCAAACATTCAAACGTACTGGTTTTTTTTTCACTTCATTCGTCTGCAGTGTCGGCTTTTTCTGGTGGCTACTCTGCGCTGTGATAAGCAGCTGCTCGGGTTTCTCCTGCATGTTCGGCAGAGTTAATCCAGATGTTTTTGCCGGTTTCGGTGTGTGTTCGCTGGGTTTTGCGGTGAGTGTTCTGTGGGTTTGCGGTGGCTTTTCCCTGCATTTCGGCGGCCCTGTGGTGCTTGATGAATACACCGCAGGGTCGCCTAAATGGGATTGCCTAATCGCACCGAATTGAAGAGAACGAAAAGTCACCGAACGTGCGGTGACTTTTCGATAACTTTGAATAACCCTGATAGATCTGATCACATGTCATAAAACTACAATTCCAAGAAGACATTTCCCTTAAGGGGACAGTTCTCAATTCCTATAATACTATCTCTTAAGGAGACAGATACAATTACTGACTATTATCAAGCTGCTGTAGTCAGCACAGGAGGAGTCCCCTCCAACCCACCAAGTGCCACCAGCAGCCTGTCACATGGGCACCTGGCACAAGCCGCGGTGGGGTCCATATTCAGAGTTAAAAGCCCACAAGGCAGGAGACACCACTGACTACATACAGACAACCAGTAGGCAGGAGGTGAGGACACCACAAGGCTGGGCAGAGGACGCCACAAGGCTCCTGCACAGCACAACCAAAGGAAAGAAATCCCTAACTCTGACAGGATGGTCCTGAACCCCTTGGCGGCGGAAGACATGCAGAGGTTGACCTCCGCATGTTGTGCTATGGAACTTGCATTCGTGAAGTAAGCAAGTTCTTAGCCGTGCCCAATTTGCGGTTTCTATGCTATGCATGTTGTGTAGGAGGGCCAATTGCATAGTAACGCTTCAGTGATTTTTGGATTCTGAAACCCTTGAGCTGATGGACACCCTGTATACTCTTGATATTTGGGAGACTCCTTATTCATATAGGATCTGCTATGGAATAAATTTTTCTCTGGAGAGTTACCGATGATGGTATTTACGGCTTTCAAAAACTGAATGAATAGAATGCGTCTCCCTCTTATTTTTCCATCGATAGCACCGAGCTTCGTTGGACCCGAGGGTATTATTGAAATGGCTTATATCTATAACATTCCCTTTTACAATCACACTGGGTAGAATTGCCATTTCAAAGAATTATTGCTTTCATGTGACATTTGTCACTAAATATACAGCAGGATTAGGACCAGATTAGTTTGGTTTTAAACCAATCTTGATAATGTAACAATCACAATAGAAAAAGTACAGGAAAGTTAGACTCTGAATTTGCATTTTAAGTATGGCGTTGACAAGCGCGGCTCTTTGCGTGTCAGATAATGTCTTTCAAGCAGACATCAAAGCTGAATATTGCCTTTGGAATAATACACTTAACATCACACACAAATACAAAATATCACACGCTCCATGACAAGAAGAAAAGAGATAAGATTACGACATAATTACATACGGAAATAGGCAGTTAGAAGGGAAATGGAAAACGTATTCACATTGATCCAAGTCCTTGGCGAATGTCATTACATATCTCTTCCTGCTTATTTTAGATCTGCTGTTGTCATAGTTAAGGATAACCTCACATAGGCATGTTTTGGTGATATATTACCAGATTGCAAATTTCCTAAATAAAAAGAGAACTAAAGACTAATATATTAGGACACCCAGGAAATATTTGCTGTTATCACACCTGTTCGTTCTATTTCTTTTTGCCTGTAACTATTTACATGCAGTATACACATACATATAGACACACTAGGAATGTGCACAATGAAAAAATGTGTTTAGTTCCGCTTCGTTCCATTTTTCAATTTGTTTCGGTGCATTCATTATATTGTCGTGATTCGTATTTCGGATTGATTCGATATTCCGTCTTTATTGGTAATTCATTTCTCGGATCACTCCGTTTTTCGTTTTTATTAGTTATTTCATTTTTATTAGCTATTTTGGAATGTGAAACGGATGATTTTATTACTTTAGATTAGATAAAATTAGATTAGGGTAAAAAACCTAATAACCTTTTCTTTGGTGCTGAAACCTATTCAGTACCAAGGACAGCAGCTATTCTTGGTGCTGAAACCTATTCAGTACCAAGGACACCATCCCCGTGGTGCTCCGGAGCCACCATGGGCCTGCTGTCCTTGGTACTGAATAGGTGTAAGCACCATGGATAGCAGATCCGTGGGACTCCGGAGCACGATACAGTGCAATTTTGTGGCAATTCCTCTATTAAGAAAGCTTTCAATTCGCCAAATATTGGCGAATTGCCAGTGAAATACAGTACAGTTCATCCCAGATCACCTCAATTTAGTGACCTTTGGCGACAGTGAAATTGTTCCTTAGAGAAGTAATGGTTAATCTATTCAGAGAACGTCAAACTGCACCGAAATGTTGGCGAAATGCCTAGATTTTTGGCGCTTCAGTTCAACAGGTTTAAACAGGCAAATCCCATAGGCTTCAATGTAAAAAAATTACCGTTCCATTATTTTTTTATTCATTGTTCATTCTTTTCATTTGCAGCAAAAAGTCTCAATTTATTTTTTAGGCAAAATTTTTGATTTCCATTAGTTTAAATAGCGTGTATTTTTTATTCTGTAGCAGACCTTTTTATAATTTTATAGAATTCATTATTTCTATGCATTTTTCTTGTTTCAAACAACTTTTAATTTTTTTTTCGTTTTTCTTTTACACCCAGTTCGGCTGCGTTCGGCTGTCTGTTCGGCAGTTGGCAGGCTGATCGGCGGCATTCTGCGGATCCTGTTCAGCGCACTTCAAGTACCCTGCGGTCAACGCTGAATTCACCGCAGTGTCGGTGAACTAAAATTGCGAAGGGAATCGAAGTGCGCCAAATGAAAGAGCACCCAAATTTCGGTAAAATTTCGGTGCTCTGTGTATAACCCCTATAATGTATTTGACACAAAGTCTAGCAGGGTTATTCAAAGAGATCCGAATTGCTTGAGAAAGGTAACCGAACGCTGAAAATCAGCGTTCGGTTACCTTTCCTGGCCATTCGGCTATCCAGAGAGCAGGCAATTCGCCAAATCCTGGCGAATTGCCTGCACATGCAGTGCCTGTTCGGTGCCTGTTCGAGGGCAGTGAAATCCCCATAAAAAAGCAATGCTTCGTCTATCCAGAGAGCACAAACCAGCAGTGAAAGGTTCCTCTAATGCCCTGCCATTCGGTGGTTTCATGCGGCAGATTTATTCAAGAGAATCCCATAGACTTCAATGTTAAAAATATTCCCGTTTTAATTAAATATCTAATAAACCGTTCATTATAAAATTCTGCAGTAAAGAGTCTCTTTATTTATAGATTTTTCAGGATATTTTAAGCATTTTTCTGGATTTTGTTTTTAAAAAGTCTGATTTTTTTTATTTTTTAACCCCTTCGCTGCGGTGGACGCGCTCAGTGCGTCCAACCGCATGTCACGTTGCGTGCGGAGGACGCGCTGAGCGCGTCCAGCCTTTGGGGTCAGCGTTCGGCCGGGTTCCGGCCAATCGCTGGCCCCCCCGGTGCGGGCTGACCTCCTCGATGTCAGCCCAGCATCCGGAACCGCCGCCGGGCTAATTAGGTGTCATCGCGGCTGCGCGATGACACCTAATTCAGGCGCCCCCCCGCATGTGCGGAGGAGGCGCCTGAAAGGGAGGGGGAAGGTCCTTCGGACCTCTCTCCCTCCCGATCGGCGGCGTTGCGGGGGTTAACCCAGGCACCATTTGGAAGGGCACAGCCTGCCCTTCCAAATGGTACCTGGCATTAACCCCTGGGGAGCCGGATCACGAATCAGCGCTGAAAAGCGCCGGTTCGTGATCCTTTCCCGGAGCTGGTCGACATCTTGGATGTCGGCCAAGCCTCCGGGAACTCCCCCTGAGGACTGGCGTCATCGTGCATAGCACGATGACGCCAGTCCTAGAGTTAACCCCTAGCTGCCACCAATGGTGGAAATAGGGAGTTCCAATGAACTCCCTATCTCCCGATCCGTGGCAGCTAGGGGTTAAAGTTTGGTATTGTTGGATCGGCCAGAGCATGTCCGTTCCAACGATACCAAACTCGAATGTGAAAAAAGTTAGTTAAAAAAATAAATAAATAAAAATAAAAATAAAAAATATTTTAAAAAAAATTATAAAAAAAAAATAAACAAGTTTGTTTTTCTTTTTTTTGGTTTGTTAATGCAGCAATATTGTTCCCATTTCAATTATAATGTGAACAATGATGCTGCACTAACGATTTTTGTATGCGGTGCGTTTGTTAAAAATCGTGTAATTTTCCCCAAAAAAAAATGTAACGAGACCCCATCTCTAATTTTTTTAACAAGTGCACCCCATACAAAATATAACCGCAATTGCTCGCATGTTAAAATGTGAAAAAAAAACACTTTACACATTGCAAATTATTGAAAAATCATATTTTATTGCATTTTTTGTTATAATATACAGACAGGTCATGACGTATACATATAATAATGACATATTATGAATCTGCCGAGTCTGACGGAAAGAACGATATATAATATGTCTGGGTCATATACTAAAATAAGCCTTCAAAACACGTTTAAACATGATGCGCAAAACAGGTAAAAATGACCTCAGCACAGGGGCGGGAAAAGCCTCAGCAGCGAAAGGGTTAAAACTTTACTTATTTTTTCTGTTAACAGCCCTTTTTATTTTCATTCCCTGGACCTCATATGTAAATTTCAGACATTTTCGCTCAGTAGTTTCTTTGCAAACAGCGTTTCACTTTTCAAACATTCAAGCAAACTGTTTTCCTAATTTATTCACTTCACTCTTCTGCGGTGTCAGATTTTTCTGGCAGCTATGCTGCGTGTGATCGGCTCCTGCTCGGGTTCTTCTGTGGTTTTCGGTGGGTTACTCCAGATGTTTTTGCGAGTTTTCGGCGTGCATTCGCTGGGTTTTGCAGTGAGTTTTCGGCGGGTTTGCGGCACCCTTTCCCTGCAATTCGGGGACCCTGTGGTGCTTGCTGAATACACCGCATTGTCACCGAAATGGGATCGGCAAAAGGAACCGAATTGAAAAGAACGAAAAGTCACCGAACGTGCAGTGACTTTTTGAATCTCTTTGAATTACCCTTTAGGTCTTCCCATATGCCAGTGGTTCCCAACCACGGTCCTCAAGTCCCCCTAACAGGACAGGTTTGCAGGATATCTGAAGCACAGCACAGGTGACATGATTTGCTGATCAGTGATTGCAGGATTAAGTCTGCATTTCCCCAAGGGAATCCTTAAAACCTGGCCTGTTAGGGGGACCTGAGGACCGTGGTTGGGAACCACTGCCATATGCTAATAATGCAGACCCCGTGTGAGATTATGGAAGTTAAGGGACACCATCTACAGTTTAGAATCTTTGAACCACCGCAACATTTCCATAAGGATAAGGCTAAGGTCAGATGAACGCAGTCTGAGCGCACTCTGCGCGCGTGCATAACGGACAGACGTTCTGACAGAAGATACTGTAGTCGCCTCACGGTCCGTTTTTATTGATGGACATAGAACAAAAAGGGAACTATGGGAAATAAAATTAATATGAAAAATGATAAAAATTGGTACATGATATGAAAAGCCATTTGTGGGTCAAGGTGCTGGACGTCGCAAATACGGTCCGTCTATCTTTGTGTCATCACGCTCACAGAACGCTATGCGGACGTGGCGCACTCTGTGCGTCCAACCTAGCGTTTTTACGTTCTAGCCTAACTTGCGTCCGTTTGCCACGTGCGTTGTGCATGCGCAGTTCGGTGCGCACGTACTTCGTGTGTGGGTCTCTATTGATCATGATTCTATGCTACGACGGACGTTAAACTGTGCGGCAACACAGACGTGATCACTGCATTCGCCTGACACGGGCCTAAACAAACACATATAATAAATATAATATTGCTCATTTTTAGTTGTTTTTTTTAAGAATAATAACTTTTATTCAAAATTTTAATTTTACCTTAAATGTGATGTAACCATGCATTCTGCTTTTCAATTTTTTTTTTAGAATGTTGTATTCAGCAAGAAGCTTCTAGTGGGGAAGGGGTTAAAGTATTATTTGCATTTAAACATATTATTGGTGGAGTCACCGGAGCATTAAAATATATGGTTTCATTTTTATGCGCAATCGTTTCATGTTAGCACCTGTCAAAACTATGATGCTTCCACATATTGTTGTGCCAAGGTTGTTATTGTCATTCAATGTGTGAATTTTGTCACATTTTAACAGATATTGATGTTTATTTATGAAACGGTGACATAATTTTTTTAATAGCTTATGCGAAGCACTCCCACCCCATTACGTGTTGTTTATGTGCTATAATAGGTTTTTCAAATGAAAAATAACGGTCATGACGATAGCTACACAGACGCATAAAAGGATGGAGGGAGATGAACATTAATCAGCTCTGCCGTGTGATCTCTTTATTTAAAGGGACAATGTATTAAAAAATTGACATTCCTCCCTTCCTTTTGCCCTTAAATATTTTAGCAGATGCTGTAAAGATAGTTTTTGGTAGTGAAAGGGTTAAGAAACTTCAATAGGCAAGAGCATTTCAATCCTTCTCACTTTTGAACTGTGGATTTTGGCCCTGCATGGAGAGGAACCAAAGCTAACCAAAACAAGATGTCAAGTGCAACCAGTGTCAACAAAGACAGCAGATAGAGGTGGCTCTATAATTAGGCAAAGTAGGCAGTTGTCTAAGGCTTCACTCAAACCGGGGCCTCGCATGGTGCATATTTGTGTGAGGTCAGTATGCAAATTGTATTCATTTTGCTATTCCACCCAAATTAACTTCTACATTCAAACAAGCTATGGGAACATGTGTTGACTTAGATTGTGTATTTTTTGATATTATGAGAAGTGCCTCACATTTGCGTCTTGGCTAAGGCCTCACATTTGCGTCTTGGCTAAGGCCTCACAATATCTCAGGCTGCCTCTGGAAGCAGTAGTCCATGTGACAAGTCTGAAGACAAAGAGGGTTATTCAAAGAGCACCGAAATTTTGGTCCACTTTCGCTCGGCACACTTCGGTGCGATTCCAGTTCACCAACCCTGCGGTGAATTCCCTACTCACCGCAGGGTCTCCGAAGTGCGCCGAACGTAGAGCCACCAAAGACAGCCGATCAGCCCGCCGAACTGCAGTAAAACCCCCCCTCCCCGAACTCTGCTATTCTTTAAAAGTCGTTTAAAACAATAAAAATGCATTAAAATGTGCTGAAATAATAAATAAGGTCTTATAAAAATTACATATGTCTGCTACAGAATAAAAAAAATGCGATAAAAATGCTATAAAAATTGGAATCAAAAATTTTTGTAAAGATAAATAAAAAGGATTTTGCTGAAACTGAAAAGAATAAATAGTTGAATCAAAAAATAATGAAATGATAATTATTTTTTACATTGAATCCTGTCGAACTGAACCACCGAAAATCAGGGCATTTCACTGACACATCGGTGAAGTTCGGCGTTCTCTGAATAGTTTAACCATTGTTTCTCTGTGGGACAATTTCACTGCCACTGAAGGTTGTCGAATTACATTGATCTGCGGCGAATTGTACTGTATTTCACTGTCGAGTCACCAGTATTTGGCGAATTGCCAGTTCTCTGAATAGCCGAACTATCACCAAGTTGCACCATACGGTGAAATTCACCATTCAGTGCAATTCGGTGGCTAGTTCAGTGCTCGTTGAGTAACTCTTACAGTTAAGAAGTCAGTAAGGTGTCGGGTAGCATGATATCCTCTAACCAGGGGTCAAGTCCAGGGGGAATGCATGTGAACGCAGTTCCTGCACTGTTTTTGGCTAGGGTTAGACGAACGTATTTTTCGCATCATCCGTAAAAAAAGTGGGTCCGAGTGCATGGACGTACTTTTTCACGGAATACGCGATAGCGGTCATACGATGCGCAATTTCGGCCGGGATTTCATACGGATCCAAACCAGGAAACGTTGGGTGTCTGGACGTTATATTGGCTGGAAATGAGCAGCGTCTGACGTCTCCTATTCACGCACACACGCCACTATGCGGCCGCAGCGCACTGTGTACGTCATTACTAACAGTTCGACGTTCTTGCGAAAATGCTTTCATTTGCCGCTTGCTTTGCGCGGCCGTACTTCGTGTGTGGGCCTGCGTTGGACGTCATTTACTGCTACCACGGCCGTCATAAAGTGCGGCTAAACGCACGTTCGCACTGAGTACGTCCGACCCCAGCCTTTGCAGAGGGAACTGATACTGGGGTCTGATAGGGTCTCATACTGTATAAAACTTGAATTCAGGTGTTCACTCATATGTTTCCCTGTTTAGTCACTAGTTAAGTTAGGATTTATCATGCATTTTTGCAGAAATCCATACTGTATATATATATACTTAAATATACTAGATTTGAGTGTGTGTCTAGTACAAGATAATTGCTAATTTGGGGATAGAATTTTTTGTTTGAGAAAGGATTTTACCAGGAAGGATACATTGAGATTTCTCTTGTTTTCAAGTATGTCCTGGGTGGCGAGTATGTACTGTTAGGTGTCTTGCCCAAGGACACTTACTGGAGAGGTGCTCTGGCCAGGATTCAAACCTGTGTCTCCACGGTTATAGAGCAGTGATGTTACCTCTAATCCACCCAGCCGGTACAATCTCGGTGAGTTCCCACACTTCTCTTGTTAGGACTTGACCCCTGCTCCTAACCATAGGAGGCTCTTGACTAGGATTGATATGCAGTAGATAATGACCTTCTAAATATTGCGTTACGATTTAGCAGGAAAAGTCCTTACACAAACTGAAAACATTTTAACCCTATCATTTTGTCATTTACTGAATTTAATGATTGTTTTAATTGTTCTGCTAAAAAAAGAAAAATCAAACAATCTCTTGGATTGTCTAGAGGTAAGAACGCGTCCACCTCCCACCTTACAAAATCAGTAAATTGCTATTGTTTATTTCACAAATTGGCAACTAGTTTGCAAGGGCATCGCATCAACATCTTAGCAAGATGATTAAAGAATGAGAGTGCGATAATCATTAATCATCAAGGACATTTACACCTGTCACCGTGATGTTTTGTTAGTGCGGGGAGAGGTAAGTTATTAGCGATAATGAAAATAAAGTTTAATTAGGATCTGCTGGCAATGAACGATTCATTAAAAAGTTAATATAAATGTCAAAAAGGTGTGATAAGTATTTTTAAATTGCCCTGCACGGGGCGTAAGGTTGTGACAATTAAACACCATTATAGCGGAGAGAGGAACAATGCTAAAGCTGGCCATATGGCCCCTCTGGTGTGATGGATCCTTCACCATGTTTAATATAGTGAAGGTAAACCTGTTGTCCTTTTGATTAAAGCCTGTCATAATATGGACATACTTTCATAGTCTGTCTGCCTGGCTCTCCGTTACTGGATGATTCGGATATACAGCAAAATTACAAAATAAAGAGCCTTGTAGTTCCCATTCTTGCCATTGTAATCCAGTTTCTCTCGAGTGATGCAATAAAAAATTGCACGTATAGAGCTTTCGGGCCCTATTACATTCTTCACGCAAAAACGCATGTTAAATGCGTGAATTTTTGCACCAAGCGTCAAATGTTAACGCGCAGAAATCAACACTGGAATTACAATCCTCGCGCATTTTTCATCCGTCGAGAAATAACACGCGTTACACGGACACGCACAAACGTGCGCACAGTAACATTGGGCGCAGAAATCAGTGTGCGGACTGTTTTTTTCACGCGATTCAGCCAGTCAGACTTAAGAACCTTAGTTGTCTCACGTTAAGTTTTTGCGCCTGTCAAAGTCAATCTGAGTATATATGCTGCAGCAATAATAAATGCACACACAGCTTCTCAAATTTATTGGTTTGGGTATGTGTAGAACGTGTAGCTATACAGTTGTGTTCAAAATTATTCAACCCCCAATGCTGTAAAGGGTTTTAGGGAATTTAGTGTACATTTGTAATTGTATTCAGAATGAAATCCTACAAGGACTTTTTAAAGAACCATATGCAACTAAAATGACATCAAATGGTTTTGTAATACAGTAGTAAATGTTTCTTTTGTGAATTCTTCATTGACACAATTATTCAACCCCTTAAAGACTACCACTCTGAAGAACAGAGGTTCATTCAAGTGTTTTCAATCAGGTATTGAAAACACCTGTGGATGTCACAGAGCAGCAATAAAGCATAATAAGCACCAATTAGGCAGCTTTAAAATGACTGTGATACTCAGCTCCTTCTAGACATTTACTGGTGTGGTTACAAACATGGTGAAGTCAAGAGAATGGTCCAGGAAGACAAGAGAAGAGGTGATTAGTCTTCACAGGAAGGGCAATGGCTATAAGAAGATTGCAAAGATGTTAAACATACCAAGAGAGACCATAGGAAGCATCATTCGCAAATTCAAGGCAAAGGGCACTGTTGAAACGCTACCTGGTCATGGCAGAAAGAAGATGCTGACTTTGACTGCTGTGCGCTACCTGAAGCGTAGAGTGGAGAAAAGTCCCCGTGTGACTGCTGAGGAACTGAGAAAAGATTTGTCAGATGTGGGTACTGAAGTTTCAGCTCAGACAATACGGCGCACACTGCGTAATGAAGGCCTCCATGCCAGAACTCCCAGGCGCACCCCCTTGCTGTCTCCAAAGAATAAGAAGAGTCGACTGCAGTATGCCAAAAGTCATGTGGACAAACCACAGAAGTTTTGGGATAGTGTTCTGTGGACTGATGAAACAAAATTAGAACGGTTTGGGCCCATGGATCAACGCTATGTTTGGAGGAGGAAGAACAAGGCCTATGAAGAAAAGAACACCTTGCCTACTGTGAAGCATGGCGGGGGGTCAAACATGCTTTGGGGCTGTTTTGCTTCTGCAGGTACAGGGAAGCTTCAGCGTGTGCAAGGTACCATGAATTCTCTTCAGTACCAGGAGATATTGGATGACAATGTGATGCAGTCCGTCACAAACCTGAGGCTTGGGAGACGTTGGACCTTTCAACAGGACAATGATCCCAAGCATACCTCCAAGTCCACTAGAGCATGTTTGCAGATTAAATGCTGGAACATTTTGGAGTGGCCATCGCAGTCACCTGACTTAAATCCGATTGAGAACCTCTGGTGGGTGTCACGTTCCATGCTGGCATACCTGTCTTCCTGCCCTCTGTATTTGTATATTGTGTTTTTTCCCTTGTGTTTCTGTTGCTGCCAATTCCTGGGTGGCCTCCCAGGGGTTAATTGGTGTTCTGTGTGCTGCTCACCTGTTTACCCTTGCCTTGATTCCCCTGACTATATTAGAGCAATGTACCTATAGGACATTGCTGGGTCATTTTTACTTAGCAAGGAGCTCTCAGGACACAAGTCGCAAGGAGACCAGGCAGTGTTCCTGTTATCCTCTGTTTGTTCATCCTTGTTTAGTTTTTGCCTCTGTTATTTCTGTTCCAGTTTATGTCAGTTCCTTTTGTGTATTTAGTTCTGTCTATTGCTGTATTTTGGTTTGCTGTTTATGTTCCATTCTGATTCCCCGGTTACCGATTTTGGCTTGGCTGACTTCCCTTCTGGTTCCTATTCCTGTATCCTGTATGACGTACTCTCTCTGGTTATGACCTTTTGGCTTTCCTCTATATGACTACTCTATAGTATTTTCCTTGTCTGTACCGTTTCCAGATAACCCTGTCATCTGTATACAACAAAAGACTCTGTACGGCTTCAAGGTAATACTTTCCTTTAGATTAGATCCGGCTATCCTAAAGACCGGCCTTTCAGTGCAGGGAATCTTTGGTATTGCCGTACAGAGGTCTTTTGTTAACCCTGTGTTGCTTTCATCTGTCCTTGCAGTTTACACTGCATCTCTGCATATAGGGGCTTCTCTCAGGAACCAGGGCCTCACCTTGCTGCGAGTTATATTCATAGGGATATATATACAGACCGACCACTTCCAAGGATCGGAGGGCAAGGATAGGGTGGTGCGTGCCTGGTGGTACTGCCACCGTGACAGTGGGACTTAAAGAAAGCAGTTGCAGTGCGCAAGCCTAAGAATGTGACTGAACTGGAGGCTTTTGCCCATGACGAATGGGCGAAGATACCCGTAGATCGCTGCAAGACACTTGTGTCAAGCTATGCTTCACGTTTAAAAGCTGTTATAACTGTAAAAGGATGTTGTACTAAGTACTAAGATTGAATGTCACTTGGGGGTTGAATAAAACTGATAATGATGTGAGCACAGAAAAGACATTTGTGGTTATTTCATTATAAATGTTATGTTATATTTGTCTGACCTACACGTGCCTCTTTGATTTAATTGTAAGCAAGATGACTGAATGATCAAAATCTATGTCAAACTGGCCAAAACACTCAATTTCAGTGGGGGTTCAATAATTTTGAACACAACTGTACTTTGCTGTATTTTGTTTTGGGCTGGTGTATTTGGTTTCGGGCAGGTTGATAGAATTTGCCATTAACACAGCTTTTAGGAGTTGCTAAAATTATGCACGCAAACGCTGTGCGTTACAAACTGTGCACAGATTGTAATACCATCCGCGTACAAGCGCACAAACGCATTTGTGCTCACAATGTTAAGTATAGGACGCGCGAAGTACAGTAAGCTCGCGCAGCGTTCGCGCAGATTCACCCGCGGTAGACGTATTCGTGCGTTTGTTGCACTGACATTGCAATACGACGTCCAGCGCAAAGGGTTTTGCCTCTCGCGTTAATGCGGTTTTGCGCGGTCGCAAACGTATGCGTGAAGATTGTAATAGGGCCCTTCATGTCTCTCGAGCTCCTATACCAATGGTCGGCAACAATGGCCTTTCACACAATAAAACATCGTGACAAACAAGATATAAAATTATTGTTATTATTATAAAATAGAATGGTGAATTTCATCGTACGGTGCAATTTCGTGGAAGTTCGTCTACTCACTAAAGTGTCAATTCACCAAACACTGGTGAATTGACAGCGAAATACGGTGCAGTTCGCTGCAGATCGCCACAATTCTGCGATCTACGGCAGCAATGAATTTGTCCCATAGAGGAGTAATGGTAGTATTCAGAGTCTGCCGAACTGCACTGAAGTGTCAGTGAAATGCCCTGATTTTTGACGGTTCAGTTCAACAGGTTTAAACAGGAAAATCCCATAGGTTTCAATCTAAAAAAATATTGTTTTCAGATATATATTTTCAACCGTTTATTCTTTTCAGTTTCAGCAAAAAGTCTTCTTTATTTATATCTAAAAAGAATTGTTATGTGTTTGGATTTTTATGTGAAATTTTTGATTCCTTTTTTTATTTTTATTCTGTAACAGACCTTTGTATTATTTTTTTATAGGATCTTTTATTTTATTATTTCCACACATTTTCATGCCTTTTTATTGTTTTGAAGTCTTTTTAAGATGAGCAGATTTCTGGTTTTGTTCTTTCCTGCAGTGTGGCGGTCTTCAGCGGGCTGATCGGAGGTTGGCGGCGGGGTTTGGCAGGCTTATCGGCGGCTCCACGTTCGGCGCACTTTGGGGACCCTGCGAAGAATAGTGATTTCACCGCAAGGTCGTCGAACTGGAATCGCACCGAAGTGCACCGAATGAAGGAGCACCGAAATTTTGGGGCTCTTTGAATAACCCTCATAGTTGTGGAGTGAGGGAAGATTATCCAGAGTCCCACTATATTATGTTGATGATATCAAACACACTGCTCCGTCTCACCACCAACACCCTGGGTCCTTAGGAAATGTAGCAAATGAGCAGAAAGCACAAATTTTATTTTTTTAAATATTTTGTTTAGACAGTGCTTAGTTTTGTCAGAAATATCCACTAGAGTCATTTGTGTTTAATGCATATGTTTAGCATCAATAAACAAACATTTGTAGTATGGAAGAAGGGTTCCATAACTCAAACATTTGTTTCTTGATGCTCATCTGATGTATTAAACACCGATAATGCTAGTGCATATTTATGTAAAATAACAGCGCTGTCTAAACAATATATATTTTTATTTAAAAAAACAAGAAACATTTTTTAAATTGTTAGTTTATTCCCAACTTGAGCTAATTTGATTAATGGAATAACACAAGTCCTAATTGGATTCGCACGGACTCAGACTGGGATGCTCTGTCAGGGTTATTCAAAGAGCTCCGAATTGCTGGCGAAAGGTAACTGAACGCTGAAATTCAGCGTACTGTTACCTTTCCTGGCCATTCGGCTCTCCATAGAGCAGACAGTTTGCCAAATATTGGTTAATTGCTGCACACACGGTGGCTGTTCGGTGCCTGTTCGAGGGCAGTGAAATCCCCATAGAGAAGCATTCATATTCAGAGAACACAAACCAGCAGTGAAAAGTTGCCGAAATGCCCTGCTGTTCAGTGGCTTCATTCGACAGATTTATTCAGGCGAATCCCATAGGCTTCAATGTTAAAAATATTCCCGTTTTAATGCAATATCTAATAAACCATTTATTATAATATTCTACAGTAAAAAGTCTCTTTATTTATAGATTTTTTAGGATCTTTTAAGCATTTTTCGATATTTTTTTTGCAAAAAAAAATCAGTTTTTTTTTAAAAAAAAACTTTTTTTCTTTTTTCTGTAACAGCCCTTTTTATTATCATTCATAGGATCTTATATGTAAATTTCAGACATTTTCGCTCGGTAGTTTGTTTGCAAACAGCGTTTCAGTTTTCAAACAGTCAAGCGTACTGGTTTTTTTTTTCACTCCCATTCGTCTGCAGTGTCATTATTTTCCGGCAGTTGCTCTGCGTTGTGATCGGCTCCTGCTTGGGTTTCTCCGGCGTGTTCGGCGGGGTTAATCCAGATGTTTTTGCCGGTTTCGGTCTGCGTTCGCCTGTGTTTTGCGGTGCGTGTTCGGCGGGTTTGCGGCAGGTTTTCCCTGCACTACGACGGCCCTGTGGTGCTTGCTGAATACACTGCAGGGTCGCCGAAATGGGATCGCCAAATCGCACCGAATTGAAGAGAACGAAAAGTCACCAAACGGGCGGTGACTTTTCGAATCTCTTTGAATAACCCTGTGTGTCTTTGATGTGTATCTCTCCTGTGGACAAACAACTCAAGTGAAAACCATCACTATGCACATCTGTCTTGCAGCTGAAACTTGGGCTTTTTACACTTATTTATTTATTTATTTACTTACTTATAGTATTTCACCAGGAAGGATACATTGAGATTTCTCTCGCTTTCAAGTATGTCCTGGGTTCAAAAACATTGAATTGTTAGTCGTTTCAGAGAAACAAAGTAAATAAAATGCAAGATATTAAAAACAACACACTTGTGTACCGTGTTCATGTTTAAGTATGCGGTTCGGCTGTCAACTGCATTTATAACATCCCGCTTTGAACCCTGTATTCAAGCCGCGATCCAGATCTCACACTCGCCTGTGAGTTTGAGTGTGTTGGCCTTTAACGAAGGGGAAATCAAGGCTTTTCATCATAAATCTTTCAGCTTTCTGGCTCAGATCTCTGTGTGAGAACTCACAGTTCGATTTTTAGACCCACCTGTGAAAAAATCGTGAATCCAGGCCATTTCATTATTATTTCTTCCTTTGTTAATAGAAATAAATTCCGCCGCGTACATAAAGCAGGATTGTTCACGCTGTTAGAAATTGTGGTTTACAACAATTTTCGACAACAAAAGCAATGCATCTTTTATAAGTACCTTTAGAAGCATTTCAGGTATGAAATATATCCAATAAATTGTACAGCACCTAAAGACAAAATCCTGTTAGGTGCCGCTTATTTTTTTTCTTCTTAAGAATTGCTCTTGGCTTATCACCAGTTCAAATTATTATAAAACAGCAGGTTTTAAAAGTCACGTCGTCAATATGTTATTCAAGCCAAGTGTACTTTGTGCATTTTAATAGTCCAACAAATTCCTCAATGAACAAAGTAACTGTTAAAGGGATACTCTATTATTATAGTCATCATATTATATAGCGTCAACAGTTTCTGCAGCGCTTTACAATAACCAAAGGGAACGAGATAAACGGACATATTTATTTATTTATAAAGGATTTTACCAGGAAGGATACATTGAGATTTCTCTCGTTTTCAACATATGACCGAAACAAGAGTTGTAGAGGGCCCTGCTCATGGGAGCTTACGGTCTAGAGGGATTGGGGTTGAGGAAGACCAGGGGAGTTTTACTGGACGGCAGGATCATGAGTGCCAGTGGTTTGGGAATGGTGGGGCCATGGAAGCAGCTTCAATCATGAGTGAGTGGATGAGCAGAGGGGTGAGTTGCATCAGTGATGTGTTATGCTAATCTGAAGAGATGGGTTTCGAGGGATTTCTTGAAGGCTTGAAGATCAGGGGAGAGTCTGATAGGGCGAGGCAAGTCATTCCACAGGACCGGAGCTGCCCTTGAAAAGTCATGGAGGCGAGAGTTGGCCGTGTGCGTGTAGACAGATAACAGGAGGAGATCACCTGCTGACCAAAGTTGTCTGGATGGGACGTGCTTGCGGAGTAATGAAGACATGTAAGGGGAGGGGTCGAGTTATTGAGCGATTTGAACGTGAACATCCGTATTTTAAACTTCATCCTCGTACGTACAGGAAGCCAATGGAGGGACCGGCAGAGGGGGGAGGTACGGGAGGTGCGTCTGGTGAGAAAAATAAGCCTGGCACCTGCATTCATTAGATTCATTAGAGTGCTACTGACCGCCTCTACCCAATTATGGGCCCTATCACCTGCCCTAAACTAAAACGGGGACGCTAAGTGGAAAAATTTGCCCTCACAAATCTCCCCTTAGCATCTCCATTTTACAAGCGCATTACATCCCCCAGCATCCTGCCCGTAGCGCCTGCTAGTTTCCTGGATGCTCAGGGCAGCACTAACACGCCACTGTGAGCATCCCCTCCATGGAGTCCACAGGAGGAGTCAAAGAGGGAGTTATTAGTACAGTCTGCACCAGGCAGAGGAGCAGACCAATTGATCTCCCTCCACGGAACACTTTAGATGTTGTTCAATGAAGAATTTTTGGTCGACGCACTTTCACGAGCTGAATTCGCCAACCCTGCGGTGAATTCAGCAATCACCATATCCCGAAGTGCGGTAAGTGCGAAGTGTGGTATCCCGAAGTGCGCCGAATGAATCCGTTGCTGATAAATCCTTTGAACACCACCTATAAACACCCGAATGTTGCTGACAAACCAGTGGATAAACACCAAACGAATCCGATAAACCACTGAATGCTGCCTTAATAACACCAAATGCAGCCGACGATCCGCCAAACTGACCACTGAACGCCGCCGAAAATAGCCGATCAGCTGCCGAACAGGGGTAAAAATAAGACAAAAACAAAAAGCACATTATTTTCAAAAGGCGGTTTGATCAAAAATAAAACATGAAAATGCATGGAAATAATATATAAGGTCCTATTAATAACAATAAAAAAAGGTCTGTTATAGAATAAAAAAAACGCCATTTAATACAAAATCCGAATCAAATATTTTGCTGAAAAAATCCAGAAAAATGCCGAAAAAATGCTGGAAATTAAGTAAAAATAGTTCTATGCATTTGCAGGAAAAAATAACGGTTGAATAAAAAATGGATAAAAACGTGGGAAGATTTTTACATTGAAACCTATGGGATTCGTCTGTTTAAACCTTTTGAAGGAAAGCTTAAAAAATCTGGGCATTTCGTCAACTTTTCACTGCTGTTCGGCGTTCTCTGAATAGATTAACCATAACTTCTCTATGGGGAATTGCACCGTATGTCTCTGGAAATTCGCTAATATTTGGCAAATTGCCAGCTTTTTGAATAGTTGGATGGCCACGAAATTGCACCGTGTGGGGAAATTCACCGTTTGGTGCAATTCGGTAGCCAATTCGGCTCTATGAATAACTCCTTTCGTATCCCTTAGCTGGACCACCAGTTATTTAGTCCACTCCTCGTCAAATAAGATAAGCAGAAGAGGAGGCAAAATATCTTATTTTTGATTACAGGGTTATTCAAAGAGAATCGAAAAGTCACCGCACTTTCGGTGACTTTTCGCTCTCTTCAATTCAGCTTGATTTGGAGATCCCATTTCGGCGACGCTGCGGTGTATTCGGCAAGCACCACAGGGCCGACGTAATGCAGGGAAAAGTCGCCACAAACCCTCCGAAAACTCACCGCAAAACCAGGGTGAATGCACACTGAAACCTGCAAAAACATCTGGATTAACCCTGCTGAATACACCGGAGAAACCCGAGCAGGAGCCGATCACAGCGCAGAGCAGCCGTCGGAAAAACCCGACACCGCAGACGAATGGAGTGAAAAAAAAACAAAAACAGTACGCTTGAATGTTTGAAAATTGAAACGCTGTTTGCAAACAGACTACTGAGTGAAAATGTCTGAAATTTACATATGAGGTCCAATGAATGATAATAAAGAAAAAATGAGAAAGAATGAGAAAAAAGAAAAAACGTAAATTTTTTTTAACCACTTCAATGCGGAGGACGCGCTCAGCGCGTCCTCCGCATTACCGCTTCTGTGCTGAGGACGCGCTGAGCGCGTCCTCCCATTGGGGTCAGCGTTCGGCCGGGTTCCGGCCGATCGCTGGCCCCCCCGGTGCGGGCTGACATCCTCGATGTCAGCCCGGCATCCGGAACCGCAGCCGCTGGAATTAGGTGTCATCGCGGCAGCGCGATGACACCTAATTCAGGCGCCCCCCCCGCATGTGCGGAGGAGGCGCCTGAAAGGGAGGGGGGAGGTCCTTCGGACCTCTCTCCCTCCCGATCGGCGGCGTTGCGGGGGTTAACCCAGGCACCATTTGGAAGAGCACAGCCTGCCCTTCCAAATGGTGCCTGGCATTAACCCCTGGGGAGCTGGATCGCGAATCGGCGCTGAAAAGCGCCGGTTCGCGATCCTTTCCCGGAGCTGGCCGACATCTTGGATGTCGGCCAAGCCTCTGGGAACTCCCCCTGAGGACTGGTGTCATCGTGCGTAGCACGATGACGCCAGTCCTAGAGTTAACCCCTAACTGCCACCAACTGTGGAGATAGGGAGTTCCAATGAACTCCCTATCTCCTGATCCGTGGCAGCTAGGGGTTAATGTTTGGTATGGTTGTATCGGCCAGAGCATGGCCGCTCCAACGATACCAAACACGAATGTGAAAAAGTTTTTAAAAAAAAATTAAAATTAAAAATAAAAATATATTTAAAAAAAAATTATAAAAAAAAGAATAAACATTTTTTTTTCTTTTTTTTGGTTTGTTAGTGTAGCAATATTGTTCCCATTTCAATTATAATGTGAACAATGATGCTGCACTAACGATTTTTGTATGCGGTGCGTTTGTTAAAAATCGCGTAATTTTCCCCCAAAAAAAATGTAACGAGACCCCATCTCTAATTTTTTTAACAAGCGCACCCCATACAAAATGTAACCGCAATTGCTCGCATGTTAAAATGTGAAAAAAAACACTTTACACGTTGTAAATTATTGAAAATACATATTTTATTGCATTTTTTGTTATAATATACAGACATGACATAACGTATACATATAATAATGACATATTATGAATCTACCGAGTCTGACGGAAAGAACGATATATAATATGTCTGGGTCATATACTAAAATAAGCCTTCAAAACACGTTTAAACATGATGAGCAAAACCGGTAAAAATGACCTCAGCACAGAGGCGGGAAAAGCCTCAGCAGCGAAAGGGTTAAAAAAAAAGAAAAATTTGTTTGCAAAATAATTCCCAAAAAATGCATAAAAGATTCAAAAAAATCTATAAATAAAGAGACTTTTTACCGCAGAATATTATAATCTACGGTTTAATAGATATTGAATTAAAACGGGAATATTTTTAACATTGAAGCCTATGGGATTCGCCTGAATAAGCCTGTCGAATGAAGCAACCGCAGGGCATTTCGGCAACTTTTCCTTGCTGGTTTTTGTTCTCTGAATAGACGAAGCATTGCTTCTCTATGGGGATTTCACTGCCCTCGAACAGGCACCGAACAGGCATCGTATGTGCAGGCAATTCGCCAACATTTGGCGAATTGCCTGCTCTCTGAAATATAGCCAAATGGCCAGGAAAGGTAACCGAATGCTGATTTTCAGCGTTCAGTTACCTTTCGGCAGCCATTCGAATCTCTTTGAATAACCCTGATAGTTTACTGAAATTGTTAGCTGAAGGAAAGGGGGTCCGACCAGTGGGTCAGTAAGGAACCCCAAGATTTCTGATAGTATCCCTGAATAGAATATCGTTTCCTCTAAATAATCCTCAACGCTTTCTTCTGCTGTTTTAAAAGCAGCTCCCCTGTAGCAAGAGCTCTGTACGCTTGCCTAATAATTTATCGTTCAACAAATTGTTATTCTTTAGAAAATGGAAAAGGGTCCAAGTTCAAACTTTACTCACAGTCGGATTTCTTTCCTCGCTCTCTATTTTGTTTTTTTAAATCATCTGTACGTTGAGCGAAAAAAAAAAATGTCTTTTAGGCTGAAAGCATAAATTACGTGTAATAACTTATCATCTTTCACGCCTGCGAGAGGACATACTCTAGTTGTTTTTCCCGTTCTTATTAAAAATTCCCTTCACACCTCCTTTGTCCATATTAACGCAGTGTATCATTTCTCTGCGGCTGATCTGCCGCTGGAGCGTTTAATCAACAGAACAACAGCCTATGAAATATGAATTCAATAATGTTTTTTTTTAGTAGTTAAAATAGATCGCCCCTTATTGAATGTTTCGCGAACCTTGATTGCTCGCTTGACCTCAAGGTAAGCAACACCAAAGGCATTGGCATTCTACAACCTCCGAAAACTCAATAAAAGGCTCTTACGTGGTGTTTTTGAGGACAGTCTAGAGCAGGGCTCAAAATTTCAAGTCCCAAGCTACTAGCCAGTAGGGATGAGCTGTTCGGTTCGATCTGTTCGGAGTTTGCATCGAACATCGGCCGTTCGACAGTTCGAGAACTTCAAACTTTTTGGGACGTTCGCCAAAAGTTCGAAAATTTTTTGAAAAAAGTATAACAAATGCTTAAAAAATACTAAAAAAATATAGAAATAAAGAGGCTCTTTACTGCAGAATATTATATGCAACGGTTTATTAGATATTGCATTAAAATGGGAATATTTTTAACAATAAAGCCTATGGGATAAACATTCTTGTTACTAAAACATCAGGCAGACACGGCCCTCTAATCAGGCACTGTAGAGGGCAGCCTGCAGGGGCCTCCCAAGGATCCCCTTGAGGAGCATGCGGACGCCGGAGGACATAGCTGCGACTACGCAGGCTAGCCGCCCGGGTGCATGTGGCAGAGACAGGCAGTGCAGGGAGGGACCTGCGGCCATGGCAGACCCCCCCCCATAACCAGGATCCAGAGAGCCCCCACTGACCACCAGGCTAAGGTAAGGTGACACATTTCTCAAAAAATTAAAATCCAAGGACATTTTTAAATGTCCCCGAGAACATAAAATAAAACCTTTTTTTTCTTTCTCTACCTGGCTGAATGTAAAAATCGAACTTTCGAGTCCCATTGACTTGCTTTGAGTTTGGTTCGTGTTCGAGTTTGAACTCGAGCTTTTGAAATTGTTCGAGTTCGAATGCGAACCGAACACGGGGTGTTCGGCTTATCACTACTAGCCAGACCTTAAGAATTACTCGCCACTAGTTGCCCCATCTAACCCCTATCCTGCTCTGCCTGCATCCGCATTCCTACTCGTCCTCATGTAATTTCCACTCGCCATTGCTAGTAGGCGAGTGGAAATTTTGAGGCCTGGTCTAGAGATCCATCTCACGACTTTCAACATGAATAATCTGAGACTTTTGCCAAGGAATTTTCACTTTTTTTACTGCCCTCTAGGACAGGTTTCAGTTGGACGCCAAGAAAAGGAATGGCGGTCACACTGCAGGATTTAAAGGGACATTACCACCAAAGAGCTGTAACTAGATTACTTGTGCATTACAAACAAAACCACCTTATAAAACACATGCTGCTGTTTGTTTTTATTTGTTTGAAGTAATTGCAAGTAAAAAGGAAAACTAAAAGGTAGTTTTTTATCTCCTGTTTCCATTTTGTGGCTTTTTCCCATGATGCAACATTTACCAAATTCTGTGCAAGCATTTTACTTTACAGCTGTATCATTGCTTCTACAGTATTTAACAGTCTGTGGGGTGGAGGAGGGGATGTTTAGATGAGGCTGCAGGGGGTGTATTGTGTTCACCAGGCTACTTGAGATAAAGGATGAAAGCTGAATTAGATAACACAGGAAGCTTAAAGACTTCTAATCTACCGCCTGGCGATGTCCTTCAAATACATCCCACATGATACAATGATGTGAGTCGTTACTGACCCATTCACTCCATTCTATGGCCAAAGCCACACAGTGAGGAGCAAGTGATGGAAAGATACTGTCGGGGGGGGGGGGTTGCAACACAAAATATCATACAATGGATGCACCCAGTGACACATATAGAGGAAAATATTTTCTTACCTAAACATACAAGAGACAAACAAAGTGCATGTAAGATCAGCAATGTAAAATAAACACAATAGGACATTTCATCTTTTTGGTGGTAGGGGCCCTGTAATAAGGCTGTTTTAATCAGAACAAGGAGTGACAACATTTCAGCTCATTCCATGAGCCTTTATTGAGTATGTATGCTGAAGCAGTGTCTCTTCTTGCTCTAGCTAAAGCTGTCTCATCACATCCTACAGTGATGCCCTGCATTCCTTTTCTTGACTACTAACATCTGGTGGGGACTAACTACCTGCCGTATGGAACCTGTGGTGGTGGATATCTAGGCGCGTGCTGCCACTAACCTTTGTATATTCCACGTTTTCAGTTTGATGACAGTCCTGGAGGATTTTCAATGAATGCTATCTTCTCTGTAAAATAACATGGCGGCAAAATTCCTTCTTGACTTTCCCAAGGAAGCTCGATACTTTGAACCCTATTCCAAAACTGGTGTAAAATTAACCAGAGCCATTACATCTATGGAGTTACGAAGATTACAGCAGCTTCAGTCAAGTTTGCACCAGAGTTGGAATCAATGGCGTGCGCAGCCCATTTCTTTAGGGTGTGCGCCTGTGGAATATTTATTATTTACATATCTATGCTTGGATAATTTTGTATAGAACAGTTACTTTTAGTTGGGAATAACCAATGTTTATGTAGTGATACAGTCAATATTCATGCAATTTATCACGAACCAGCTAAGGAACAGTCAAAATATTTATGTAGGGGTCAAAGATGAACCCCTCATCCAACATTATGGTGTGCCTGGGCACACTCGGCGCACCCTGTGCGCACACCTTTGATTGGAATACAGCCCCTTGTTTTTAAGTTTATTTTTAAATTATTATGTGTTGCAATGTACTGTATCGCTATATGTCTTTGATGCTTATCTTTGCAAGTGCCTCTTCCAGAACTTTCTTTCTGTGCTATGTACCAACAGACCCTAGCTGAATTTGTCATTTCTCCAGTGTGTTATCACTGTTCACACTCATGGACATTGGAACTGCTGCATTTTTGTCATGCTGCAGCCACATGGGCCCTTTCCAAGTGTGTTGCCCACATTGTCACAGTCGTAGTACCCTCCCCCCCAAGAGCCAGCTCTGCTTCCTGCGTCCTGATCGTGACGAACATCAAGTACAGTGGCAAGAAAACGTATGTGAACCCTTTGGGATTATGTGGAGTTTTGCATGAATTGGTCATAAAATGTGCTCTGATCTTCATCTAAGTCACAACAATTTGAAAATCACAGTCTGCTTAAAATAATACAACACAAACATTATATGTTTTCATGTTTTTATTGAACAGAACATGTAAACATTCACAGTGCAGGGTGGAAAAAGTATGTGAACCTTTGGACTTAATAACTGGTTGACCCTCCTTTGGCAGCAATAACCTCAACCAAACGTTTCCTGTAGTTGCAGATCAGACCTGCACAGCGATCTGGAGTAATTTTGGACCACTCTTCTTCACAAAACTGTTTAAGTGTAGCAATATTCTTGGGATGACTGGTGTGAATCGCTCTTTTAAGGTCATGCCACAGCATTTCAATCGGGTTGAGGTCAGCACTCTGACTGGGCCACTCCAGAAGGGGCAGTTTGTTTTGTTGAAGCCATTCTATTGTTGAATTACTTGTATGCTTTGGGTCATTGTGCTGTTGCATCACCCATCCTCTGCAGAGCTTCAGTTGGCGGACAGATGGTCTTACGTTTTCCTGCAAAATGTCTTGATAAACTCTGGAATTCATTTTTCCA
The DNA here is from genome assembly GCA_009667805.1 of Leptobrachium leishanense. Classification (NCBI taxonomy): domain Eukaryota; kingdom Metazoa; phylum Chordata; class Amphibia; order Anura; family Megophryidae; genus Leptobrachium; species Leptobrachium leishanense. Next base: position 33,808,536 of record CM019068.1, read on the forward strand.
TCAATGACAACAATCCGTCCAGGCCCTGAGGCCGCAAAGCAGTCCCAAACCATGATGCTCCCTCCGCCATGTTTTACAGTGGGGATGAAGTTTTGATGTTGGTGTGCTGTTCCTTTTTCTCCACACATAGTGTTGTGTGTTTTTTCCAAACAACTCAATTTTGGTTTCATCTGTCCACAGAATATTGTGCCAGTAGTGCTGTGGAACATCCAGGTGCTCTTTTGCAAACTTCAAACGTGCTGCAATATTCTTTTTGGACAGCAATGGCTTCCTCCGTGGTGTCCTTCCATGTACTCCATTCTTGTTTAATGTTTTCCTTATTGTAGATGTGTCAACAAAAATGTTAGCATGTGCCAGAGATTTCTGTAAGTCTTTAGCTGGCACTCTAGGATTCTTCTTTACCTCATTAAGCATTCTGCACTGTGCTCTTGCAGTCATCTTTACAGGACGACCACGCCTAGGGAGAGTAGCAACAGTGCTGAACTTTCTCCATTTGTAGACAGTCTGTCTTACCGTGGACACATGAACATCAAGGCTTTTTGGAGATACTTTTGTAACCCTTTCCAGCTTCATGAAAGTCAACAATTCTTGATCGTAGGTCTTCTGAGAGCTCTTTTCTGCGAGGCATGTTCACATCAGGCAGTGCTTCTTGAAACCAGTAAACCCAAAACTGGTGTGTGTTTTTAAAGAGCAGGACAGCTTTCAGCAACACATCCAATAATATCACACTGATTGGACTCAAGGTTGGCTCACTCCTGGCTCCAATTAGCTCTTGGAGAAGTCATTAGGCTAGGGGTTCACATACTTTTCCCACTCTGCACTGTGAATGTTTACATGTTCTGTTCAATAAAAACATGAAAACATAAAATGTTTGTGTTGTATTATTTTAAGCTATAATGTTTGTGTTGTATTATTTTAAGCAGACTGTGGTTTTCAAATTGTTGTGACCTAGATGAAGATCAGAGCACATTTTATGACCAATTCATGCAAAACTCCATGTAATCCCAAAGGGTTCACATACTTTTTCTTGCCACTGTATATGGAGAGATATGTAGAGATAGATGCAGGTGTTATGACGGCTCGGACTCAGTTACTGCAAAAGTCGCAGAGTATATTTGTGTGGTTGCACACTATTAGATAACACGGACAAAAATAAAAGTGAGTAATCATCTGAACGTTCACATAAATCCTGCTAAAAATAAGTACTAAGTAGGATTGCGCGACATGCAAAGATTTTCTCACTTGTGAATTTGAGCATTTTTTTTTGAGTACGTTCCATTTCTGTTACTGGACTCTAAGGCTAAAAACGGACAAAATGGTTTTGCTTTTTAATTTATTTTCCCTCCTACATCCGTCAAAATATATACGTCAGTGAAAAAAACGGACTGTCTGGCCACTACTGCGTCTTCCGTACTAACGTACGTCCGTAGAAATCACGCTCGTCTGACCCTAGCCTAAAAGTTTCTTTTAGCCTCAAGGCGTTTCATATTTTAGTTCCTATCTATTGTCTAAGGATTTTTTAGTTGAGTTATACCAGTGATTTTCGATCACTCTGCTGGGGCACATGGTCATTAGGGATGAGCCGAACACCCCCGAGTTCAGTTCGCATTCGAACTCGAACTTTCCAACTGTTCGAACTCGAACTCAATGCAAGTCAATGGGACTCAAAATTCGGTTTTTTAGAGTGCCCTCCAAGAGGGCATATATGCTATATATTTGCCATAACAGGTGTATGGGGGTCCGGGTAGTGCCCTGGGGGACAGGAAACAAGGACAAAAAGTAAAAAAAATGTTTTTAAAGTTTTCCATGAAATAAGGGTTAAAAATAAAAGTGAAAAATTCCTTCAAATATCGTGCCTAGGAGGTCCCCATAACCTGCCCGTGAAGTGGCGGATTTCTAGGATGTATAGAAATATGTTAAAACCAAAAAATGACATTTCAAATGACGGTAAATGCTTTTCCTTTAATCTATCCATAAACAACTGCTTAGGGCGGCAGTCTGTATGAAAAGAGGAGACATTTTCGGACACGCAGAAAAAGTTTACTGATTTTTTGGCGGTGAAAAGCAGGAGAATGGAAACTTCTAGACCAAAAAGCCGATTTGGAAAGTGAGATAAATGGGAGAATTTTTCTGGTTAGGCTATTTTGACCTAGAATTTTCCATTCTCCAGTCATTCTCCTGAGTTTCACCTTTCTCTGAATAACCCTGTCAGGGTTATTCAGAGAGCGGTGAAGAGCAGGAGAATGACTGGAGAATGGAAAATTCTAGGTCAAAATAGCCAAACCAGAAAACTTCTCCCATTTAGGCTAGGGTCAGACTAGCAAATTTTTAACGTGCGTTTAGGCGCACTTAATCACGGCCACACTAGCAGCAAATGACGGGCAATGGCGGCCAATATACGAAGTACGGTCGCACGAAAGTCCGGCTGCGCAACGCAAGTGGAAAATGAACGCATTTTTTTCGAGAACGCCTGTGAAGTGGCGGATTTCTAAGATGTATAGAAACATTTAAAAACAAAAAAATGACATTTCAAATGACGGTAAATGCTTTTCCTTTAATCTATTCATAAACAACTGCTTGGGGCGGCAGCCTGTACGGCAGCCTCAGGCTAGGGTCAGACGAGCGTGATTTCTACAGACTGTACGTCCGTGCACACGGACGTACGTCAGTACGGAAGACGCAGTAGTGGCCAGACAGTCCGTTTTTTTCACTGACGTATATATTTTGACGGATGTAGGAGGGAAAATAAATTAAAAAGCAAAACCATTTTGTCCGTGAAAAATGCTGGACGTATAAATGCAGTCCGTCTGACCACGTTCCATCACTCACACACAAAGCTATGCGGACGTTGCGGACGCAGCGCACTTTGTGCGGCCGTTCTAGCGGTTGTACGTTCTTGCCTGCCTTGCGTCTTGGGCCGCGGCCATTGTGCGTCCGCAGTTCAGTGCGGACGTACTTCGTGTGTCGGGCTTCGATGGGCTTCCTGTCATGCTATCACGGACGTACTTTTAGGCGCAATCACGGACGTGAACACTACGCTCGTCTGACAGCAGCCTTAATTTCATGCCCCTTGTAATAGACTAGAAAATCCGGTTCCGTTCGGATTCCAAACATTTCGTATGTTTGAAGCTTCCCATACTTCGCACCAGATTGATCAGGAATATTGGAAGCGTCCGATACGTTTCCTATATTCTGAATTGTGATGTAATAAAATATAAAAACCTATAGGATGACGCACATACGGCTCCAGAATGATTGACAGCATGCAGTGATGCAATGGACGCAAATGACACCCAGGATGAAGCTCGTGCTCCAAAATGATGCACAGAATGGGGCATATGCTCCAAAAAGGATGCACTGAATGGGGCATATGCTCCAAAAAGGATGCACTGAATGGGGCATATGCTCCAAAAAGGATGCACTGAATGGGGCATATGCTCCAAAAAGGATGCACAGAATGGGGCATATGCTCCAAAAAGGATCCACAGAATGGGGCATATACTTCGAAAAGGATGCACAGAATGGGGCATATGTTCCAAAATGATGCACAAAAATAAGCATGTGCTCAAAAAATGTTGCACAGAAGGGAAGCATAGGCATCAATAAAACTGTGGGTTATTCCGATTTAATACAGTTACAGTTACAAGCATTTATAAAGCGCCAACAGATTCCTTAGCGCCGTACGGGAGAGCGCCGTAATGGGAGAAACAGAATAACAAATATACATACACATTACACGCATGGAACAGTAGGAGGGAAGGACCCTGCTTGGGAGCTTACAAAAGAGGAGAGGGGTGACACAGTAGATGAGGGTACCTGGAGTATGTGTAGGAGGGGGTGTATGTGGGCTGATAGGGAAGATGGAGCAAGAGATGTACAGTGGGGGATCATGGAGTGAGCCGATAGGCTTCTCTAAAGTAATGAATTTTCAGAGACTTCTTGAAGGACACGAGACGGGGTGAGTCTAATGTTGCGGGGGTGGGAGTTCCATAGAAATGGGGCAACTCGGGAGAAGTCCTGAAGGCGGGAGTTGGGGGTGCGGGTACGAGGAACAAATGCAAATTTGTCACATTATAGTCAGCTCGTTTTGGATCATTTCGGGATGTTTTTATTTGGCAAGTGGTTCTGATATTGGCAATTCAGATCACTCCTAATTGCCGAACTGACATTTATTTAGCCGAATTCTGAATTAATCCAAACACAATTGCACCTGTCTACCTTGTAATACTGACCATTTGTGTTGCAGAATAAAATAAATAGAAGCTGCTCCCCATGCAACAAATCCAAGTTACAAAGTAACGCAACGCACATCATAAGGTTTAGCTTCCACACCAGAGTTTCCTCTATTCCAAGGATAAAACATAGCAGTGATGACATCCCAGCTGGTTTAGAACTGCATGTCCCATGATGCTCTGCCAGCCATATGTGACCATGGGACATGTTCCGAAACATCCGGGGTGCCAAGGTTTGTCTTCACTGAAATAGTTTGAGGGACTGCACTGTGTTACCTATATCTATTCATAACATGCAGGGTTATTCAAAGAGAAATCGAAAAGTCACTGCACGTTCGGTGACTTTTCGTTCTCTTCAATTCGGTCTGATTTGTCGATCCCATTTCGGCGACCCTGCGGTGTATTCAGCAATAACCACAGGGCCAACATAATGCAGGGAAAAGCTGCCGCAAACCCGCCAGAAAAGTCACCGCAAATCCCAGGCGAACACACACCGAAACCGGCAAAAACATCTGGATTAACCTGCCGAAGACGCCAGAGAAACCCGAGCAGCCACCGACAACAGCGCAGAGCAGCCGCCGGAAAAACCCGACACCGCAGACGAATGGAGTGAAAAAAATAAAAAACAGTACGCTTGAATGTTTGAAAAGTAAAATGCTGTTTGCAAAGAAACTACTGAGTGAAAATGTCTGGAATTTACATATAAGATGCAATGACTGATAATAAAAAGGGCTGTTACAGAAAAAAGAAAAAACTATTTAAAAAATAAATGGAATTTTTTTGCAAAGAAATCCCGAAATATGCCTAAAAGATCCTAAAAAAAATCTAAAAATAAAGGGACTCTTTACTGCAGAATATTATAATCAACGGTTTATTAGATATCAAATTAAAATGGGAATATTTTTAACATTGAAGCCTATGGGATTTGCCTGAATAAACCTGCCGAATGAAACCACCGAATGGCAGGGCATTTCGGGAACTTTTCACTGCTGGTTTGTGTTCTCTGAATAGACGAAGCATTGCTTCTCTATGGGGATTTTACTGCCCTCAAACAGGCACCGAACAAGCACCGTATGTGCAGGCAATTCGCCAGGATTTGGTGAATTGCCTGCTCTCTGGATAGCCGGATGGGCAAGAAAAGTAACCGAATGCTGATTTTCAGCGTTCGGTTCCCTTTCGGCAACCATTCAGATCTCTTTGAATAACCCTGATGAGGTTTTTGGTAATGACCCTTTATCAATGCAAAAAGTCTATTGTCATTTATTTGGTTCCTGCACTGATGGAGCCAGAGTGCTGGTGGTGACTGATGCTGCTGCCTGTTGGAATATTTTTGTAGGACCGGTTGTAGTCCCCTCAGCCTTTATGTTGTATATTCTAACAATGATGAATATGTGGTGCCGTAAACCTGTGTCAATTAAATTTTTCTGTTTACAATTAAAAGAATTTGGCAAATACATCTAATTAAATCGCTCTGATGTCCCCAGCTTTCTTTTGCCGGACACATGTGTCCCCTTGTTGTTCAGTGATTTATTAAATTAAGTGGGAATAGTGAAGAACAAGGGGATTGCAAAGTTAATGAGCGTGTAGGTAATTAAATCAGGATTTAATTTGTATATCATTCTTGTTGCCAAGACTTACATTACTATTAAACATGGCAAAGTTATCCAGTGAACATGAGCACTGCAAAAACATGATAATCCCCATGTCCACGAGCAATCTACCATCACCAAGCACACACTGCAGGTACCAATTACCATAACCACAGTCTGGGTCACTTACTGTAAATTGTATCAAAATGTAACTGCAATTACTTATAATGTTCACTTATGTTTTATGTGTTCTTTTCTTCAAACGTGCAACATTGCTTCATAGATTTTCTCAAGGTCACACATGAAAGGGAAAGCATTTTCAGTGCAACCTTTTTCATAAAAGTGTTTTCTTTATGACAAATCATCGCTAAAGGGATACTCTAGGTCAAAATGGGAGGAGGTGGACAGAGAGGTAAACAATAAACCCTTTCGGCCCTGAAGCATCGCATGGAGAGCCATTGCCATCGTTTTTGGAAAATCATTTTTAATTATACAGTAAGAAATATTAACAATAATAATGTATTCCTTAAAGTAATACCCTATTTGGCAGGCAAAGGTCACCATCTAGTGGCCAGAGTAAGTTACTGCAATTCTGAGCTCTGCGCACGATCAGCTGGGGAGATGCCACTCAGACACATTTCCAGCTGGTTTTAAAAAGTGTTAACACCGCCTAGAGCATCACGGTGCTAAACGTTTAGGACAATGTTCTGGAGCCCAAATATAAATTAAATTCATTTTCAACAAACAAATTTTGTATGCAATGATACAGCATATCTCCAGATTGTGTTATCATGATCTCGGGCTGCTGTGTCTGCTGCTGCTTATAGTGTATACACGATCATAGTAGTGAGGGGTTAACGATATTACTGATATTCCAAAAGACTCCACATTTGATTTTTTCTGCAACTTACTCCTTATTGGCCTACCCAATGCCCATATTGCCCCTTTGCAATCTGTATTGAACGCAGGTGTCAGGCTTACTTTTCTCACCAGACGCACCTCACGTACCTCCCCACTCTGCTGGTGCCTCCATTGGCTTCCTGTACGTTTCAGGATCCAGTTGAAGATACTGATGCTCACGTTCAAATCGCTCAATAACTTGACCCCCCCACATGTCTTTATTACTCCGCAAGCATGTCCCGTCTAGACCTCTGCCTACCCTCTGTCTACACTGGTGCTGCCAACTCTCGCCTCTAACACTTCAAGGGCAGCTCCGGTCCTGTGGAATGATTTACCTCGCCCTATCAAACTCTCCCCTGATCTTCAGGCCTTCAATAAATCACTCAAAACCCATCTCTTCAGATTAGGGTACCACATCACTGATGCAACTCATCCCTCTGCTCACCTACTCACACATGATTGAAGCCGCTTCCATTACCCCGCCATTCCTGAGCCGCTGGCACTAATGATCCTGCCGTCCAGTAAAATTCCTCTTGTCTTCCTCAACCCCAATCCCTCTAGATTGTAAACTCCTATGAGCAGGACCCTCTACACCTCATTTCCATCCTATGTCTGTTTATCTGTATCTTGTTCCCTTTTGGTTATTGTAAAGCGCTGCGGAAACTGTTGGCGCTATATAAATGATGACAATAATAATAATAATTAGTAATTTCAATATTCTCCCTGAATTTTGGAATTGTTTACAGTCTAAAAACATCATACAGCAGAAAACATCAAGGCACGTCGAAACTTTCCGGTATTGTTAAAAATTAATTGTGAAACATAGAAAATGACATTTAAAATCGCATGTACACTTACTGGCTAGTTGAGCTTCTTTTTATCCTTCCTCAGTTGCATTTTCTTACATGCTGAGTCTAATCAGAAAATCTCAGATTCCTGAGTTGTTTTCCGATTGGACGCAGCAGTAACAGAGAACCAAGAAAATAAGATAAACCACTGAATTCAAAGCCATCTTTTCACCTTATTGTTTTATTAAAATCACTTTTTCCTCAATTTCTCCCTGCTGCTCGACTCGGACACGTTCGGTACCGGACATAATTGATTGTGTGTTTTAGAACTAAAGCCGATTTGATAAGCAGACCGAAGGCTAAAATAAAAATGGAAACAAAAAAACCTAAGATATAACTTGTTAACAGACTCATTGTGAATTTATAAAATTCCTTTTATTTGGCTCCTGTAAATCTTTAATGCATAGGATGTAAATTTTAATGCCCACCAAGTTGAGAGATGTGATAGGCCTTCATTCGAGTTCAGAAAAATGTAATTTACGCCAGTAATTATTTCATTTTTTGGGGAAATTAATAAATAAAAGCTTGGGGAAAATGCAGCGTAGCTAAAAATTTAAAAGAATAAAATAATTTTGTTATAAATTATGAGTTACAATAATAGCACGTCCTCTACTTGCTATTATTGTAACGCTCAATTTATAACAAAATTATTTAATTTTTTTAAGTTTTTAGCTACTGTGCATTTTCTTCAAGCTTTTATTATATATAATATATATAATATAAAATATTGATAGAAAACATTAAACCAATCAATCGGAATTGGAAAATTTAATTTACGTCAATAATTATTTCATTTTTTTGGGAAATTAATAAATAAAAGCTTGAGGAAAATGTACCGTAGCTAAAAATAAAAAAATAATAATAATTTTGTTATAAATTGGGAGTTACAATAATAGCAAGTCCTCCGCTTGCTATTATTGTAACGCTCAATTTATAACAAAATTATTTTATTTTTTTAAGTTTTTAGCTACGGTGCATTTTCCTCAAGCTTTTATTATATATTATATATATAATATAAAATATAGATAGAAAACATTAAACCAATCAATCGGAATTGGAAAATTTAATTTACGTCAATAATTATTTCATTTTTTTGGGAAATTAATAAATAAAAGCTTGAGGAAAATGCACCGTAGCTAAAAATAAAAAAATAAATAAAAATTTGTTATAAAATAACAAATAATTTATTTTAGTTCTAAATAATAGCAAGTCCTCCACTTGCTATTATTGTAACGTTCAATTTATAACAAAATTATTTTATTTTTTTAAGTTTTTAGCTACGGTGCATTTTCCTCGAGCTTTTATTATATATAATATAAAATATAATATATAATATAAAATATTGATAGAAAACATTAAACCAATCAATCGGAATTTCATTAAAAGCCATGATTAGAACATACATATCAAGTAATGATGCCGGGAGCTCTCCGACTTCCGTTTTTAAGGCTATCGATCAGCGGTGGCAACATAAAAAATATGAGAAGCTACAAATCAGAGCTCAATGGCTTTCTATAGGCAGTTGCTTTGCACTAAGTGTTGTTAATGGTCCTGTTGCATCCACAAAAGCTGTATTTGCAGCCATTGAAATGGCTTGAATTGATTTGCTCCAAGAAGATAAGGGAGTTACCAGCTGCTCTTATGCAATTTATGGAAGCTTGATTGATGCTGATTACCACTCGGCTATAAGTATGTAGAATTAAGGAAAAAAAAATTATGATAGTTGCAAAAAAAAAAAAAAAATGGTCCATACTATTCAGTCGCTGCATTTCCAATAAGGATGGCATAAAGAATAGTACTGATTGTAATCCTGTAATTCTCAGACACCTTCTGTGTTGCAACTCACCAAGGAAATTACCGAACGGACAAAGAGCGGAAGAAGGTGACCTATGCCTATAGGATGGCTATCCGGATTCAACGTTTCTTGTTCTCTACAACGAGCCGATGGCTGAATCTCTGTCAAATCCCTGTAGATATGATGCATACAAGATATCCCGGCAATCATCTCCACTGTTCTTCCTAGAATTTATTGCTGTAACTGATGGGGCGTACGGAATGTACAATGTTTCAGGTTTCCAGGCAGTTTCACGAGACCTAGTATATTGGAGGATGCAAGAGGTTCGGTATGCCCCAATGGGCTCGGCAATAAATTATGCTCTGAGCAACACAACTGGGATCTGTGGCTTTTGTATGTGAATGCATAAAAAAAGCACTTGGCGATGTGTTATATTACAGCGCGTATATAAAGTTTGAACTCTGTTGCCAGTATACACTGTGCATCAAGCATTACATTTTTATTATTGCAAGTAAAGAAGACATGAGCTCAAAGAACGGACAGAAACTCACCTAGATTTTCGATGTTAAAGAAGAAAGACTGCAAGACAGGGAAGAAGAGCGAGGAGGACTTTTCCCAATCAAAATTTTAGAGTTCTATTTAAAGAAAGACAATATCAAGCAGTATTATGCATATTCAACCAATATGAAGGCATAAAGGGCTCGGGAAAGACTATTTGACAGGTTGGCTTTTGTTGGTTGGCTTTCATTGTCTGGAGCTTGTGTTTTATGAGCTTTGCCAGGGCTGGGGGGGTCTGACAAGGTACATTAGTGTCTGTCTACGTGAAAGACATCAATCACGGAAGCCCAAGTAAATGTTGCATGATAAGACACTATAAATGATAAAAGCTATAGTAAAAGGACCTGGAAGGAAGTGATATATATGGAAACAGAATTAAGATCAAGGATGGGTTAGAGAGAATGGGACCTGAAAGCGCAAGCAAGAGAACGAGACTGGTAAGGATGGTGATTGTGTCGGCAGTGGGCACGTGATGTAAAATAGGAGCTAATGGACTGAGAGGGTGGTAGGCGAGGAGAAAAGGATTAAGGTTGGGATAGCAAAATAGAGGACTGATATGAGGAGTTAAAGCATGGTAATGACTCAAAGAGATATTGGACTCATATAGAATGGAGTAGGTCAAGTCAAGTGCGTGCAATGTTCTCGATTTAGCTATTGCTTCCTTACACAATTTCAGAATTGTGCTCGAATTTAGCCCATAGTAAGAACAAATTCAATGCAATGAAAAAGAAGAGCATATAAAGAGGAAGCAAGCCAATTTGGAGACGAGCAGATGATCCAAAGCAGAAATTTCAGATGTTGTACACAAAGAAAGGATGAGATAGGGACTGGTGACAAGGTAGGGGCAACTTAAAAGGACATTCTATGTACTGCGAACTCTCAATGAAAATTGAGTGGCCAAAGTGCCCTGAGAATCCTCAGCCCTCTCACTCCAGCAGGAGAGGAGGGAGCTCTTGGAGGGCTGATTCAACCCTCCAAAAGCAAGGGCCTAGCCAGGGGTCAAAGTCAAGAGGGAACGCATGGGAATGCAGTTCATCCACTACTTTTGCAGAGAAAACTGAGTTCCAATTGGTCTCACACACTTTTAAGCTTGTGTTCAGGTGTTTGGTCATATCTTTCCCTGTTAAGTCACAATAAATGTAGGATTTATCATTTTATTTGCTAAAATCCACATATATACATAAATATATCAGATTTGAGTGTGGATTTGTGTTAAGTGTGAGATGCTAATTTCTAATTGGGGGACAGAAATCTTCCCACACTTCTTTTTATTTAGGACTTGACCCCTGGGCCTAGCTCATCCTTTAAGCTCTGGTCAGTGAGGGCAGACCTGATCTTCATGGCACGAGCACCAGGAAGCAGTAAGCAATTTGGTTTCCACCTCCTCTCCCAACCACTGGATTGTCTGGAAGCTCGCTGGAGCATCTAGTCCCCCGAGGCCACATGACATGCACCAGCTGTCAGCATGTCACGTCCCGAAGATCAAAGGCCTGTGATACACTGGAAAGAAGGTAAGCTTTCTAAATACCTAAAGGTTTAAAATTGAAGGGGGGGGGGTGTAGACGTCAGGAGGAATTAATTTTAACCACTCCATCCCCACCCTACAATTTAACCCTAGATTATTCCACAGAAGTCTTATGTGTTGTTCATGCTGAAGAAAGGGCACTGAACCTCAAAACTGCTAAATTAATTTGTCAGGATCAGTATAGGAGGGGTACCGGCCTTGTGAATAAGAGCCCGGTATGAAGTGATATACAGTCAGGTCCAGAAATATTGGGACGTCGACACAATTCTAACATCTTTGGCTCTATACACCACCACAATGGAGTTGGAATGAAACAAACACAATGTGCTTTAACTGCATACTGTCCGCTTTAATTTGAGGGTATGTACATCCAACTCAGGTGAATGGTGTAGGACTTACAGCAGTTTGCAAATGTGCCTCCCACTTGTTAAGGGACCGAAAGGAATGGGACAATTGGCTTCTCAGCTGTTCCATGGCCAGGTGTGTGATATTCCCTCATTACCCCAATTACAATGTGCAGATAAAAGTCCCAGAGTTCATTTCAAGTGTTCTATTTGCATTTTGAATCTGTTGCTGTCAACTCTCAAGATGCAATCCAAAGAGCTGTCACTATCAGTGAAGCAAGCCATTTCTGTTAATCTGTATATTTGGTCTTGTGTTAATATCTTGCATTTTACTATTTTGTATTTCTGTAACCACTCAATGTTCTCGAACCCAGGACATACTTGAAAATGAGAGAAATCTCAATGTATCCTTCCTGGTAAAATCCTTTTATAAATAAAATAAAATAAATAAAAAATTAGGCTGAAGAAACAAAACAAACCCATCAGAGAGATAGCAAGAATATTAGGCGTGGCCAAAACAACTGTTTGGAACATTCTCAAAAAGAAGGAAGGCGCCGGCGAGCTCAGCAACACCAAAAGACCCGGGAGACAACGGAAAACAACTGTAGTGGATGACCAAAGAATTCTTTCCCGGGTGAAGAAAACACCCTTCACAACAGTTGGCCAGATCAAGAACACTCTCCAGGAGGTAGGTGTATGTGTGTCAAAGTCAACAATCAAGAGAAGACTTCACCAGAGTGAATACAGAGGGTTCACCACAAGATGTAAACCATTGGTGAGTCTCAAAAACAGGCAGGCCAGATTAGAGATTGCCAAACAACACCTAACAAAGCCATCACAGTTCTGGAACAAGATCTTATGGACAGATGAGACCAAGATCAACTTGTACCAGAGTGATGGGAAGAGAAGAGTATGGAGAAGGAAAGGAACTGCTCATGATCCTAAGCATACCACCTCATCAGTGAAGCATGGTGGTGGTAGTGTCATGGCGTGGGCATGTATGGCTGCCAATGGAACTGGTTCTCTTGTATTTATTGATGATGTGACTGTTGACAAAAGCAGCAGGATGAATTCTGAAGTGTTTTGGGCAATATTATCTGCTCACATTCAGCCAAATGCTGCAGAACTCATTGGACGGCGCTTCACAGTGCAGATGGACAATGACCCAAAGCATACTGCAAAAGCAACCAAAGAGTTTTTGAAGGGACAGAAGTGGAATGTTGGGGGGCGGAGCTGACTGCCGACAGAGAGGGTCGCATTTTGCTGAGCTCCTCGAGGCTTGCCTCATTTTTTGCAGATCCTTGCGACCTACCTTCGGCTGCTGTGCTCGATGGGGAGAGGACTGTGCAGGGGGACCCCTTGATCTGTGCCAGGTCCTTTTTGTGCTCTCTCGGAGCTGTTTGGGACACTTTGCGGTCTCTGACCTGTTTTTGAGGCCTATCCTGGGCGGCCATCTTTGAGCCTTCGTGGCAGTGATATAGGGATCCATATCCCCCCTTTCTTGAAGCGGTGGGGCCCTGATGGAGTGCCTGGATGGGTGCCTGTCCTGGCTATCGGAGGAGGGGGAGCGGCCACTGACACGCAGGGATGTCTGGCGCCTGGTAGCTGAGTTGCGGCTCGGCAGGGATGCAGCTGCTCCATCTGGAGGTGTGACTGAGGGCCCCCTGCGTGGGTGTGGTGTGCTTACCTGCTCGGTCGAGAGGAGAGAAGAGGTATGGAGACCAGGGAATGGCGGTCCTGAAGACACATTGCAGCAGATCGACTGCGGTGATCCGGCTGGGTTGCTCCATGTGCCGATGGTGTCCAGCTTGCCTCTAAGTGGGCTCTCAGAGGGAAACGTCCAGGAGGATTCCGGGTTCCAGGTGGGCCCTGCGACACTCGAGATATCGGAAAGATCTCCCCGCGCGATGATGCTGTCGGCCCAGCTGTTTCTTGGGATGCAGCGGGGTATGGAGACCCCTGGTGGTCCTGGAACAGAGGCTGCCTGGAGGCTGTGTAGATGGCGAGAACCTCTCCCCCCAGACTTCCTAGGGGACGTCCTGGGTGATAATCGATGCATTGACCTGTTGCCACTGCCGACTTTGATCTTGCTCCTGGATGGTGGACGTGGGAAGATCGTGTGTCTTAATTTTGCCCTGGACACTGGCTGACCTGGATAGCCCCACTCCCGGATTCCTGGCTGCTGAATTCCCCTGCATGGCTGTTTCCTCATTTTCCCCCTCAGAAGTGTTTACCCCCCCTGATGTTTTTTCCCTGCTGACATTCCCCTCCCCCCACACACACTTTTTTGAGGACTCTTGCTGAGTTTTTCTCCCCCCCCCCTAGACACTCTTTAGCGGACTTTCCTTCACCTGACCAGGACGTGGATTGTCATGACTGTCTGAGCATCTGGCCCACTTTTTTTTTTTTTTTTTTTAAATTAATTTTATTTTTATTTCTGTGTGCGGGACGATAGGTTGCCCTGGGTGAGCCATTGGAGCGGATACCATGGCTCTGTCTACTCCCTCTGGCCCCAGGACGCCTGGCCCTGTGGCCTCTTCCGTGGCCTCCAGTCATCTTGCGAGGTTGATGGAGCGAGCCAGGAATGCCACTTTTTCCTGGGCTGTCCCCCACCTTCCTTTTTTTTTTTTTTAAATTTATTATTCTTTTATGTGGACGCCCCGTGTCTGATGACGAGACCACCTCCCTGGTCATTTATGTCTGAGTGTCCTTCCCCCTCCCTTTTATTTTTTGCTATCATTGAACCTTGCTGGCTCTTCTCGTTTTTTTTTGTTGTTTTTTGTTTGTTTCTGTATGATCTACTATTGGCTTATTTTCACAATAAAAAATTTTGAATATCAAAAAAAAAAAAAGAAGTGGAATGTTATGCAATGGCCAAGTCAATCACCTGACCTGAATCCCATTGAGCATGCATTTCACTTGCTGAAGACAAAACTGAAGGGAAAATGCCCCAAGAACAAGCAGCAACTGAAGACAGTTGCAGTAGAGGCCTGGCAGAGCATCACCAGGGATGAAACCCAGCGTCTGGTGATGTTTATGCGTTCCAGACTTCAGGCTGTGATTGACTGCAAAGGATTTGCAACCAAGTATTAAGAAGGGAAAGTTTGATTTATGATTATTATTCTGTCCCATTACTTTTGGTCCCTTAACAAGTGGGAGGCACATCTGCAAACTGCTGTAAGTCCTACACCGTTCACCTGAGTTGGATGTACATACCCTCAAATTAAAGCTGACAGTCTGCAGTTAAAGCACATTGCGTTTGTTTCATTCCAACTCCGTTATGGTGGTGTATAGAGCCAAAGATGTTAGAATTGTGTTGACTTCCCAATATTTCTGGACCTGACTGTATATATTATACAGTGGCAAGAAAAAGTATGTGAACCCTTTGGGATTACATGGAGTTTTGCATGAATTGGTCATAAAATGTGCTTTGATCTTCATCTAAGTCACAACAATTTGAAAAACACAGTCTGCTTAAAATAATACAACACAAACATTATATGTTTTCATGGTTTTATTGAACAGAACATGTAAACATTCACAGTGCAGGGTGGAAAAAGTATGTGAACCTTTGGACTTAATTACTGGTTGACCCTCCTTTGGCAGCAATAACTTCAACCAAACGTTTCCTGTAGTTGCAGATCAGACCTGCACAACGATCTGGAGTAATTTTGGACCACTCCTCTTCACAAAACTGTTTGAGTGTAGCAATATTCTTGGGATGTCTGGTGTGAATCTCTCTCTTAAGGTCATGCCACAGCATTTCAATCGGGTTGAGGTCAGGACTCTGACTGGGCCACTCCAGAAGGCGTATTTTGTTTTGTTGAAGCCATTCTTTTGTTGAATTACTTGTATGCTTTGGGTCATTGTCCTGTTGCATCACCCATCTTCTGCGGAGCTTCAGTTGGCGGACATATGGTCTTACGTTTTCCTGCAAAATGAGTCTTTAGCTGACACTCTAGGATTCTTCTTTACCTCATTAAGCATTCTGCGCTGTGCTCTTGCAGTCATCTTTACAGGACGACCACGCCTAGGGAGAGTAGCAACAACAAGTGCTGAACTTTCTCCATTTGTAGACAGTCTGTCTTACCGTGGACACATGAACATCAAGGCTTTTGGAGATACTCTTGTAACCCTTTCTAGCTTCATGCAAGTCAACAATTCTTGATCGTAGGTCTTCTGAGAGCTCTTTTCTGCGAGGCATGGTTCACATCAGGCAGTGCTTCTTGAAACCAGTAAACCCAAAACTGGTGTGTGTTTTTAAAGGGCAGGACAGCTTTCAGCAACACATCCAATAACATCACACTGATTGGACTCAAGGTTGGCTCACTCCTGGCTCCAATTAGCTCTTGGGGAAGTCATTAGGCTAGGGGTTCGCATACTTTTTCCTCCCTGCACTGTGAATGTTTACATGTTATGTTCAATAAACACATGAAAACGTATAATGTTTGTGTTGTATTATTTTAAGCAGACTGTGTTTTTCAAATTGTTGTGACTTAGATGAAGATCAGAGCACATTTTATGACCAATTCATGCAAAACTCCACGTAATCCCAAAGGGTTCACATACTTTTTCTTGCCACTGTATATGTACACACACTTAAAGGAAAGGGTGGAGGCAGAAACAGGAGAGCCGGCAAGCTATAATGACAGGCAAGGCTTGAAGAGGGCTGACCAGACTGAATGGTGGGAGAGGTTACCAGGAGGCTTGGAGAGTCTGGAGTACAGTGGGGATCTTAGAAAGGATGCTAGGAACTTGAATCAAAAATTTCACCTAAAAATCCCCAAAAATGCCTCAAAAAGATTCTAAAAAATACATAAATAAAAAGACTTTTTGCTGCAAATGAAAAGAATAAACGAGTGAGTAAAAAATTTATAATTTTTTTTCCCATATTGAAACCTATGGGATTCGCCTGTATAATCCTGTCGAACTGAAGCACCGCAAATCTGGGAATTTTGCCAACATTTTGGTGCAGTTCAGCGTTTTCTGAATAGATTAACCATCACTTCTCTATGGGGAAGTTCACTGTCGCTGAAGGTTGCCGAATTGAAGCGAATGGAGGGGAATTGCATTGTATTTCGCTGGAAATCTGTCTATATTTGGCGAATTAGGCTGGGGTCAGACGAACGCAGTGCAAACGCGCGTGCAGCCGCACTTTATCACGGCCGTAGTAGCAGCAAATAGTAGCCAATATACGAAGTATGGCCGCACGAAAGTTCGGCCGGGCAACGCAAGCGGCAAACTAATGCATTTTTTCAAGAACGTAAAACCGCTAGTACTGACGTACAGAGAATGCGCTGCGTCCGCTAGTGGCGTGTGTGCGTGATTCGGAGACGTTAGACGCTGCTCATGTCTGGCCAACATAACGTCCAGATGCAAAAAGTGTTTTATTGATGATCTGTACAAAATCACGAACGAAAATACGCATCGTATGACCGCTATCGCGTATTCCGTGAAAAAATATGTCCATTCGTTCGAACACACTTTTTCATGGACGACGCGAAAAATGCGTTCGTCTGACCCTAGCCATACCAGCTTAGTGAGTAGCCGAATTGCCACGAAATTGCACCGTACGGTGAAATTCACCGTTTGATGCAATTCGGTCGGAACTTCGGGCTCTTACTGAATAACCCCTTTTGTGTTATATATGCATTTTTAATACTTTTTGTATCGGTCTACTTGCCAAAAGGAGGAGTTGCAGGGCTTCTTTTGGAAAAGGGACCAATTTTTCATGTTCCAAAGTTAAGTATTGCTCTAATATTACCTGCACTGTTACGGATATACCTTCCAATCTCTACCGTGTGTTACGGAAAATAGGGAAATACATGATGATTAATAATAATGATCTAATTATTACGTGATGAGTTACAACATATCGAACCTGAGACTGAACAATAAGTTCCAGTCCAGTTATTTTGGATTTTCATCCATTCTATAACTTATACTAAAACAACCTTCAAATTTTACATCATTTTATACCCTCACAGAAATAGCTAATTTTCCATTTACATTTTTGGAATGACAGCTATTTTAATTTGAACATCTGTCCATTTCACACCTTCTTCCAGAAAGTGCTTGAATGTTAAGCAGTGATGAATTGAGGAGATTAACCGCTTGATAGACCGGGTGTACGCGGGAAGCCTTCACTTCTATCAGACGTGAACTTTGCCACAAAAACCAGCGTTGACAGTTTCATGAGTGAATGTAAGACATTAAAATAACCATATGCAGCACCATATGCAAACTAATTGCTACAAAGTGAAATGCTTAATTTGCATATGGCGCCAACAAGACGACGGAAGACAATAAAAGGTTTCAGAGATTCTATCGTGTGAAGAACGAAAACAAAGTTGCTGTTTTTTTTTTAAAAAAGTTGACATTAATCATTTTTAGATGGTTCATTGGCTTTTATGATATTTAATAATATATTTCAGTCCACATGCTGTGAAACTCATTATTCAATGAGAATAATGGGTGTTTATCTTAACCTCACACTGTTCTCTGAAAATGTATAAGCATACGACGGAAGAATTGAACCAAATCTGTTCTAAAACGGGGATTAATTTACCGCCAAGTGTTCCCGTCATACCTATGGATGGATCTAAATCGGTACACAAGTTAGTATGTTATGAAGTTGTGACTTCCTGTGGTTTAAACGGAAGCTTGAAAACATAATTTAAATATAATATGAACTGAATTTCCTGTGTGCCCTAAATCTCTGCCATAAATGGGCAAATATTAGTTTTGTTCTTCTAGGAACTTTCAAGTTCACAGACGGATACAGTCATAAATGGATTTTGCCCCTTAGAGTTACAATGACCTTGAAATAGGCATCATATGTCAGTGTTTGAAGATAGCACAAAGCTAGGTAAGGTGGTAAAATGTGAGCAGGATGTTACTTCGCTGCAGAGAGATTTAGATAGATTGGGGGACTGGGCACTTAACCTCCTTGGCGGTATTCCCGAGTGTGACTCTGGGTTAAATTTCACTACCACGAACGGTAACCCCGAACCACACTCGGGCTGGATACATACTCACCTCCTCCTGGCTCCCTCGCTGTCCCCCGCAGTGTGATCGCGGCGAGCTGCTTCCTGGAAGGCTCCCTGCGAGTCACATGATGCAGTGGGCTGGACCGCAGCAAATTTCATTCATAATAAACACTGAATACAAAATGCAATGTTTATGAACGGCCACTAGGTGGCATTACAGGATAAGAAATAGACCATACATCGTCTCACCCTTGTTCTCAGACAGATTTCAGTGTTTTTTGCTGTATTTTATTGAACATCATTTATTTGCATTATTTTGGATAATTATTTTTGGGATAATAAATTATTATCTCGTTTTTCAAACTTTATCGGACTTCGTGTATTTACTATTTTTTTAAATTAATTAATTTATTTATTTATAAAGGATTTTACCAGTAAGGACTCGTGATTGCACGGATTTCAGTGCGTGATTCCTAATTATTACAGGCTAACTATGTACAAAAACACGTTTCCGTTAAAAAAAATTGAGACGCTTTTAGACACAAAATTTTGAAAAAATTAGACCGCCAGGGAGGTTAAACGGAGTTTGAAGTTTAATGTAGATAAATGCAAGGTTATGCAACTTGGAGTGAGTGAAGAACACGCAAGCAACTTATAACCTAAATGGTGCTGAGTAAAGTAAATCATAGCAGGGAAAGGATTTGAGAATAATCAGACTTCAAACTAAGTAACAATGTGCAATGTCAATGTCAGGATCCATCCCTGCAACATTCCAGGAAAGTGGCGGCTGCATGAAAGGTGCTGCCCTTCTGCTCTGAACAAGCAAATAAACAGTTAATTCACCTAACACACACACCACAGGTCACGTGACACACCCCTGTGCCTAATCAATAAAGGCTCCACACCCCCTCTGTTGAAGGCTTCATTCTTGTCTGTTATTCTTAGGAATAAGACCTGCTAACACATGCTCCAGAGATAGCTGCTTTCCCCTATCTACCCACGTGCTCTCCCAGGAACAACTACCCCTCATGACCCTGTGTGTTTCCTCCCTAATCCCACCGTGCTCTCCCAGGAGCAACCATCCTACCTTCTTACCTGGACACAAGGACTGCTTTCCCCATCACCCTCAACCGACCAGTAAGTCCTATTGTGTCCTGTCCCTCAGCCCTCCTGTGTGATTCTCCTCTCCTACGAACTGTGTGCATCCCCGAGACCTGCCTATCGGGCTCATAACCTGAAAGTCCAGTACCTGTAAGGTATTAAACCTGACAGTCAAACAGCAGCCGCCAAGGCAAGCATAGTATTGGCATTAAAAGGGGAATTCACTCTCGGGATGAAAATGTAATTTTGACTCTTTATAAATCATTGGTAAGACGCACCTTGAATATGACGTCTGATTTTGGGCACCTGTTTTAATAAAAGGATATTATAGCGCTAGAAAAAGTGCAGAGACGGGCGACTAAATTAATAAGGGGAATGGAAGGTTTAAGTTATGAGGAAAGACAAACAAGTTTAAACCGGTTTAGTTTAGAGAAATGGAACCTTAGAGGGGATCTGATAACTTTATATAAATATATACGGGGCCTTAGAGGGGATCTGATAACCTTAAATAAATATATACGGGGCCTTAGAGGGGATCTGATAACTTTATATAAATATATACCGGGCCTTAGAGGGGATCTGATAACCTTATATAAATATATACGGGGCCTTAGAGGGGATCTGATAACCTTATATAAATATATACGGGGCCTTAGAGGGGATCTGATAACTTTATATAAATATATACGGGGCCTTAGATGGGATCTGATAACTTTAAATAAATATATACGACGCCTTAGAGGGGATCTGATAACTTTATATAAATATATACAGGGCATTATAAACCATTGTCTGGAAACCTATTCATTAATAGGACTATATTAGGGGCTAGATTACATACAGAACGCTACTGTTAGCATTTGGATATGTAGGGTTACCCCGCTAACATGAGTGACTTTAACGCATGCCCCCCCTCCCCTGTTTACCTTCCTAACGTTATTTAGGAAAGAAAATCCATTAGCGCATTGGTGATTGACTAGCTTGTGCGAGCTTAATGTACTTTGCGCTCTGCCTTGTTAAGTATAGGGTGTGCAATCAGCAATTAGCGTAAAGATAAGTAAGGTATTACAAAGTCCTAACACTAATTACCGCAGCAATGCGGTAATGAACATTTTACCGTCATCTAGAAGCTGTTGCTAACTAATTCTGCTTTTCCAGAATCAGTTAGCGCCAGCTAACCCCTCCTCAATAAATTAGATACTCACCTCTCATCCTGTGGCGAGAACGGCGGCCCGATTCGCTACATTTGGCCGCCGGGAGCAGAGTGACACTGGGGATAGTCCCCAGTCTCCCTCCTCGATCACTCAGCGATCTCGCGAAAAGTGCAACCTTCCATTGAGTCCTATGAACTCCAGGAGGTGATACTCATGGTGGCGCGGAAGGACTACGGCAGATATCACCTACGGTAGTGCATGATTCCGGGGGAAGGTGCCGAGGTAGTGTCTGCTCCAGAATCTCATGCTAAAACAAGGCAGGTTTTCCTCGTTGGTGTCCCTGTTTTAGCATGAAGAATGTAACATGGGCCTTGGTCAATTTTTTTGTTGACTAATAAAAACTAGATGAAAATGTTTGGGAGGAACTAATTTTAATTTAGTTTTAGTTATATATGAGTCAATGAAAAGAACACTGTTGGTGCCTGAATGCAAACAAGATCTATGTGTGTGAAACGGCTCAGGACCAAAAATGCTACAGAAGGGGATGATCTATTTTTCATTTTTAGCAAATTCAAATGTATTGCTCATTGCTAAAATGTTTATGTATACTCTATATTACATTCTTTATTACTTTCTTTTCTCAAATTAATGTTAACGGTGTTCTATAAATAAAATAAAATTTGACGCCGCGTTTCACGTTTTCATTGCACTATTCAAATGTTAATTGGCTTCCCATTAATGGAAATGAATGAGGTCAGGTCAACCTTCCATTCATATCAATTGAGTTGTGAGAATAAAAAGAGGATTAAAGCTTCAAGTACACAGGGTCATTTAACACCTTCTCTGATTTAGAGATTCACACCAAAAGCCTTATAATGTAAACATGCTGAAAAGATAATATATAGGCGAACGGATTTGATTAAAATATTTGAAAGAAAAGAAAATGATCTGCTTTTCTTTTAGAACAAAACTCAATATTATGACAAAATAAAACACAACCTCATAGAGGATGAGGCAACCAAGTCCCTCAAAGGGAATTGATTGCCTTTTCATTCTAGGATATCATGGAGAAAACACCTTCAGGGTTATTCAAAGAGAATCGAAAAGTCACCGCATGTGACTTTTCGTTCCCTTCAATTTGGTGCGATTTGGCAATCCCATTTCGGCGACCCTGCGGTGTATTCAGCAAGCACCACATGGCTGTCGTAGTGCAGGGAAAAGCCACCGCAAACACGATGAACACTCACCGCAAAACCCGCAAAAACATCTGGATTAACCTCACCGAACACGCCGGAGAAACCCGAGCAGCCGCCGATCACAGAGCAGAGCAGCCGCCGGAAAAACCCAACACCGCAGACGAATGGAGTGAAAAAAAAAAAAAGTACGCTTGAATTTTTGAAAAGTGAAACTCTGTTTGCAAAGAAACTACTGAACGAAAATGTCTGAAATTTAAATATAAGATCCAATGAATGATAATAAAAAGGGCTGTTACAGAAGAAAAAAATGATTTAAAAAAAAACAGAAAAAAAGTTTGCAAAATAAATTCCAATTTTTTTTAACATTGAAGCCTATGGGATTCGCCTGAATAAACCTGTCGAATGAAACCACCGAATGGCAGGGCATTTCGGCAAATTTTCACTGCTGTTTTTTGTTCTCTGAATAGACGAAGCATTGTTTCTCTATGGGGGATTTCACTGCCCTCGAACAGGCACCGAACAGCCACCGTATGCAGGTAATTCACCAGTATTTGACAAATTGCCTGCTCTCTGAATAGTCAAAAAACCAATACTGTGTGAGATCTTGATACCAATAAAAAAATATATACGTATCTTTTCCTGGGTTCCCGGAGCGCTCCTCCCTTATACGCTCGAACAGAAATGTACAAAAAAGGTGTGTATAACACGATTGGGAGCACCACCTAGATACATGAAAACAAGAATAGTGTGATACAGTTTCCACACGGGTATTTTGTTATGAGCCCCCTACAAGTCGCACTCACTAGACGCAAACGAAATATAAGCGTATCTTATATCAAGATGTTACCCTCCTCCAGATTCCATCAATGTGTCGATACTTCACCGGAGAGGCGGGTCCTTCGTGCTGCTTGATTTTCGGGATGCTCAAAAACTTTTTCCCTCAGATGTGGGGTGAAAGACTAATCACTCTTGCTTCCACATACAAAAAGAGATTTATTAAAACAATTAAAACATGTAACACTCGACGCGTTTCGTGGCCCAAGCCACTTCCTCAGGAATGTTACACCCATATTAAAAAACACTCTTTATATAGTTTAATTAGCAGTCTTTCAGTCCCAGCATGCATCTGTCCTTCTCATATGATTTCAATTACCAATCCTCCATAGCTCTTCATCTCGGCACCATCTTTGAAATTCTTATGCCAGAAAGTCTCGCTTGGAGTCCATCCAGTATTGTCCCCGTTAGTAAAATTCCAAACACTGATTTTTTCTCTGTTGGATTCTGTTCTTAGGGACGTGAACCTATTCCAAAATAATGAAGTTATTAAAAATAACCAGAGCAACCCTGCTAATTATATTACAAGAATTCTACTCAGCAGATTGCGTCCACTGTGTCATTCTCTGAAGTTTTGCCTGTGCATAACATTCAAGATAGGAAGATGCGCAATAGGGAATTCAATTTGTGGCTTCGGGAATGGTGTCGGGAGCAAGGATTTGGCTTTGTGTCCCATGATAGCTCTAATTGGAGCAGAAAGGAACTGTATAAAAAAGATGGTTTGCATCTTACTCATAGGGGAACATATGTTCTCAGTGAGAAGTTCAAAGGTCTCACAAAGAAATATTTAAACTAGGAGGGGGGACAAAAGGGTAAACAATCTGCCCGATTGTCCCCCAAAACTAAATCGGAGGGTACAAGCAACATGCGAGGTAAAAAATGACAAGCTCAGAGTCGTGTCTATAAATGCTCGCAGTTTAGTCAATAAAATCAATGAACTGGAGGCAATGATGGCAGCTGAAAAAGTAGATTTAGTGGCGGTTACTGAGACATGGTTCAGTGAGAAAAATAACTGGGACATAACAATACCGGGGTACTCTTTATATAGAAAAGACAGAGAAGGTAGGAAAGGAGGAGGAGTGGCCCTGTATGTGAAAAACAACATAAAAACGAACCAAATAAAAGTGAGCGAGGTGAACATAGAGTCAGTTTGGGTTACGCTAACATTTGGCAATCATACAGTAGCTCGTGTAGGTGTGATCTATAGACCCCCTGGACAAGTAGAAGAGCTAGATAATCTGCTGCTTGAGGAAATAGCCAAAATGGTAATGAAGGGGGAAGTTATTATCATGGGGGACTTTAATCTTCCTGATGTGAACTGGAAAACCAAAATAGCTGGGTGCACCAGGAGGACAAATATTCTAAACTCCTTACTGGGATTATCTCTAACACAAGTAGTTGAGGAGCCGACCCGTAAAGAGGCCATATTGGATTTAATACTCACAAATGGAGGTTTGGTATCGGACGTTGTTGTAGGTGAAAATTTGGGATCTAGTGATCACCAATCAGTATGGTTTAATATAAGAACAGGGATGGAGCCGCACCACACAAAAACAAAAGTTTTAGACTTTAAAAAAACAGATTTTTCTAAACTGAGATTTTGTGTGAATGAGTCATTATCAGACTGGAGGAGTTTAAAGGGAGTCCAGGAGAAATGAGATTATTTAAAGGAAGCATTATTGAAGGCCACAGGAAATTGCATTCGGCTTGTTAGCAAAAACAAAAAAGGGAAGAAACCACTGTGGTACTCTGCAGAAGTGGCCAAAATAGTGAAGAACAAGAAGATAGCATTCAATAATTATAGAAAAACTCAGCGTGAAGAGGATAGGCAAACCTATAAGGTTAGGCAGAAAGAGGCAAAGCAATTTATAAGAGCTTCCAAAGCACACGCAGAAGAGAAAATAGCTCAGTCAGTAAAAAAGGGGGACAAAACATTTTTTAGATACATAAATGAGAAAAGAAAAGTAAAACAAGGATTAGTTAGATTAAAAACAAAGGAAGGAAGGTATGTAGAAGAGGATAAAAGTCTCGCTGACTGCCTCAATGAATATTTTTGTTCAGTCTTTGCAGAAGAAAAGGAAGGAAAGGGACCTCAGTTAGGAGAGAACACTAAAGAGACATTTACATATGAGTTTACAGAGGAGGAGGTTCTAAAGCAGCTGTCTAAAGTAAAGACAAATAAATCAATGGGGCCTGATGGGATCCATCCTAAATTATTAAAAGAGCTCAGTGATGTAATAGCAAAACCGTTAACAGATTTATTTAACCAATCCTTGTTAACAGGAGTTGTCCCAGAAGACTGGAAATTAGCAAATGTTGTGCCCATTTACAAGAAGGGTAGTAGGGAGGAATCGGGGAACTATAGGCCAGTTAGTCTTACGTCAGTAGTGGGGAAATTAATGGAAACCATGTTAAAGGAAAGGATTGTTGAACATCTAAAGACACATAGATTACAGGATCAGAAACAACATAGGTTTACCTCAGGGAGATCATGCCAAACTAATCTTATTGATTTTTTTGATTGGGTAACAAAAATAAAAGACACAGGTGGTGCAGTAGACATTGCTTATTTAGATTTCAGTAAGGCTTTTGATACTGTTCCGCATAGAAGGCTTATCAATAAATTGCAATCTTTGAGCTTGGATTCCAATATTGTTGAATGGATTAGGCAGTGGCTGAGTGACAGACAACAGAGGATTGTGGTAAATGGAGTTTATTCGGCGCAAGGTCTTGTTACCAGTGGGGTACCTCAGGGGTCAGTACTTGGACCCATTCTCTTTAATATTTTTATTAGTGATATTGCAGAAGGTATTAATGGAAAAGTATGTCTTTTTGCTGATGACACAAAAATTTGCAAAAGGGTTGACGTTCCTGAGGGATCAGCCAAATGACACATGATTTAGGTAAACTAAAAAAATGGTCGGAGTTGTGGCAATTGAGTTTTAATGTGGATAAGTGCAAGATAATGCACCTGGGACGTAAAAACCCAAGGCTGAATATAGAATATTTGATACAGTCCTAACCTCAACATCTGAGGAAAGGGATTTAGGGGTCATTATTTCAGAGGATCTAAGGGTAAGTAGTCAATGTAATAGAGCAGCAGGAAATGCTAGCAGAATGCTTGGTTGTGTAGGGAGAGGTATTAGCAGTAGGAAAAGGGAAGTGCTCATGCCACTGTACAGAGCACTGGTGAGACCTCACTTGGAGTACTGTGTGCAGTACTGGAGACCGTATCTCCAGAAGGGGTACCTCAGGGGTCAGTACTTGGACCCATTCTCTTTAATATTTTTATTAGTGATATTGCAGAAGGTATTAATGGAAAAGTATGTCTTTTTGCTGATGACACAAAAATTTGCAAAAGGGTTGACGTTCCTGGAGGGATCAGCCAAATGACACATGATTTAGGTAAACTAAAAAAATGGTCGGAGTTGTGGCAATTGAGTTTTAATGTGGATAAGTGCAAGATAATGCACCTGGGACGTAAAAACCCAAGGGCTGAATATAGAATATTTGATACAGTCCTAACCTCAACATCTGAGGAAAGGGATTTAGGGGTCATTATTTCAGAGGATCTAAGGGTAAGTAGTCAATGTAATAGAGCAGCAGGAAATGCTAGCAGAATGCTTGGTTGTGTAGGGAGAGGTATTAGCAGTAGGAAAAGGGAAGTGCTCATGCCACTGTACAGAGCACTGGTGAGACCTCACTTGGAGTACTGTGTGCAGTACTGGAGACCGTATCTCCAGAAGGATATAGACATCTTAGAGAGAGTTCAGAGAAGGGCTACTAAAATGGTGTACGGCTTGAAGGAGAAAAGTTACCAAGAAGGCTTAATGATCTTAACATGTACAGCTTGGAAAAAAGACGAGACAGAGGAGATATGATAGAAACATTTAAATACGTAAAGGGAATCCACAAGGTAGAGGAAGGGAGTTTATTTAAAAGGAAACAAAACAGCAAAACAAGAGGACATAGTCTTAGA
This sequence comes from Leptobrachium leishanense, assembly GCA_009667805.1. Classification (NCBI taxonomy): domain Eukaryota; kingdom Metazoa; phylum Chordata; class Amphibia; order Anura; family Megophryidae; genus Leptobrachium; species Leptobrachium leishanense. The sequence continues at coordinate 33,835,580 of CM019068.1, forward strand.
CTAGAGGGGCAAAGGTTTAAAAGTAACATCAGGAAGCATTATTTTACTGAGCGGGTGGTGGATACATGGAACAGTCTTCCAGTAGAAGTGGTAGAGGCCAAAACAGTAATTGAATTTAAGCAGGCATGGGATAGGCATAAGGCTATCCGAAACAAAAGATAAATCCAGGTCAAGTATCCATGTAATTGGGCAGACTAGATGGGCCGAAAGGTTCTTATCTGCCGACATTTTTCTATGTTTCTATGTTTCTATGTTTCTACTCGAACACAACTAAAAACAGTTAACAATATCCATCTCCAAATTCAAAACCCCGTCTTTCCAAGTTCCTAATTTATGAATCCATTGACACTCCTTCTTAGCTAGAACCTTATATCGCCTCCCCTCCAATCTGGTGTTACCAGTTCTATCCCAAACCATTTTAAGTCCTGAAAATTAAACTGCACGCAATTGTTACAGTGATTCGGAACACTATGGTCAATTTTTCTTCTAATATTATTGTAATGTTCTAAGATCCTGACCTTCAGTTCTCTCTTAGTCCCGCCAACATATTGAGCTCCGCACGGGCATGTAATTACATATATTACTCCCTTACTTCTACAGTTTATGGACTTCTTTATTGGAAAAACTTCTCCCGTTTTTGTACATTTAAAAGATTCCATTCTCTTGCTGCTCAGATGTCTGCAGGCTTCACAGTTCCCACATTTATAGAACCCTGGCAATCTTTCCAAAACATGGGAACCAGGACTTTTATCTTTTATCTCCTTTGGCAGGAGGGTGGGTGCAAATAGTTTTTTTAGGTCTCCTGCTTTTTTAAAAATAACCAAGGGTGACTTAAGTAAAATATCTTTTAATATCTCATCAGTCTTTAGAACATGCCAATGCTTTCTAAAAGTTCTCCTCACTGCATCTGCATGGGGGTTAAATTGGGTAATAAATAGACATGTGCAATCGTTTTAGTACTAAAACGATTTAGTCTGAATTTTGGGATAATTTCGTTTTCGTATGACTCAAGAGAAACGAAACTGTTCAGTACAAAAAACTAAAGAAACTAAAATAAAATGCACTACATTTTAGTTTCAGTCCTTTTTGTGATATTACATTGATGAGTGAAGGAGACCAGCAATGAAGAGCGCAACATCGCAACATGCGAAGTTCTGCACCCGCCACATGTCAATGCAGTAGGATGTTCTATACAGAGAGGGGCATTAATTAATGCAGGAAGATGTTCTATATATTATACAGAGAGGGACATTAATGCAGGAGGCTGTTATATACATTATACAGAGAAAGGTCTTAATTGAGGAGGATGTTCTATACAGAGAGGGACATTAATTCAGGAGGATGTTCTATATATTATACAGAGGGGTATTAATTAATGCAGGAGGATGTTCTAAACATTATACAGAGAGGATCCTTTTTTTTCAGCCCTTTAAATCCAGTGGCTGTGTGCGCGGAGATCGGCTGCTTGTTACATTATCTCAGTACAATGTATCAGGCTCAGCTGTTACAGTAACTGACTAACAGCGCTCAGAGTTTCAGTTAAACAAGGAAATAATATTGTTCTAACCTCTTATATATAAAAATATTATTTACTAGTTTTACTGAAACTCTGAGCGCTGTGATGAGCAGCAGTTACTGTAACAGCTTGGCCTGACACGGGGCAGTATTACAATGTTGGTGCTAACTTAACCAGATCTGTTGTAAACTGAAAACCTCCATAGGCTACAATGGCTCTGGGAAGTTTACAACAGCTCTGGTTAAGTTAACACCAACTATGTAATATGGCCCACATTGTGCTGAGAGTGACAGATACTGTAACAAGCAGCGATCTCAGCCCTCTGAGGAGCCACTACAATAGTAATTGTATCCATTGGTTTTCGGATGAATAAAATTAGTTTTCATACTAAAGAACTGAAAACGAATTTCTTTAGCAACTAAATAAATTGCATTTTAGGACTAATCCATTAGTTCAAAACGAAATTTTGTGCTGTGCACATGTCTAGTAATAAAGGAGAATGCGAATTTATCATCTTTATTGGTATTTTTTGCCTTTTCTTTTATCAATTCCTTTCTATCCCTCTTATTTATTTCTTCAAAGGTTTTATCAAATTTCTTGTTACTATAACCTTTCGAAATATATTTTTCCCTTATGGTTTCAGTCTGTTGCTTAAAAACATTCTTCTCTGTACAATTTCTCTTGATCCTCGTCAGTTGACCTTTTGGGATATTAGTTAACCAGTTCCGTGCATGCGAACTTGAAAAGTCTATTGCAGAATACAAGTCTGTCTGTTTTCTTAAAAAAGGTTTTTGTTTTTATTTTCCTATCCTCAACATAAATGGTTAAATCTAAGAAATCAATAGTACTTTTATGTACATTCGAAGTAAACGACAGATTAAACTCATTTGCACCCAAGGAACAAATAAAATCATTTAAGGATTCAATGCTACCTCTCCAGACAATAATGTCATCGATGAACCTTTTCCAGAGAACGAGGCTTGCCTCCCAGCCATGCAGTGACCTAATTTGTTCGCACTCCCAATTATGCATGTAAATATTGGCATAGCTGGTTGCAAACCTCGTTCCCATGGTAGTCCCACAAACTTTTAAATAGAACCTTGATTCAAACCAAAAGAAATTATGTTGCAGAATGAACAAAATGGAATCCAAAATAAATTCAATTTGATCTTGTTTTAAAGAGTTTTCTATTTCTAGACTCCTCTTTACCATTTCCACTCCCTTCAAATGGGGGATGGACGTATATAAAGCAGTCACATCAATCGTGGCCAGACAGAATTCTTCCTCCCATGGGATTTTGTCTAACTCCCTCAAAATATGTCCAGTATCCTTTAAGTAGGATGGGGTCTTTTGGACCAAGGGTTGTAAAAACCTATCAATGTACCTGGAGAGATTATCTGTTAGGGAATCAATTCCACTGATAATCGGTCTTCCCGGGGGGGTTGTTCAGATCCTTATGGATTTTAGGTAGGAAATAAAACAGGGCTAGCTGGCTCTGCTTATTACAAAGAAAATCTAATTCTTTTACTGTAATAATCCCCTTTTCCTTACCCCTAAGCAATAGAATTTCCAGTTCGACCATAGTGTTCCGAATCACTGTAACAATTGCGTGCAGTTTAATTTTCAGGACTTAAAATGGTTTGGGATAGAACTGGTAATACCAAATTGGAGGGGAGGTGATTTTATTAAGGTTCTAGCTAAGAAGGAGTGTCAATGGATTCATAAATTAGGAACTTGGAAAGACGGGGGTTTGAATTTGGAGCTGGATATTGTTAACTGTTTTTAGTTGTGTTCGAGTAGAATTCTTGTAATATAAATAGGAGGGTTGCTCTGGTTATTTTTAATAACTTCATCATATTGGAATAGGTTCACGTCCCTAAGAACAGAATATAAGAACAGAGAAAAAATCAGTGTTTGGAATAATTTTACTAACGGGGACAATACTGGATTGCTACTGATGGACTCCAAGCGAGACTTTCTGGCATAAGAATTTCAAAGATGGTGCCGAGATGAAGGGCTATGGAGGATTGGTAATTGGAATCATATGAGAAGGACAGATGCATGCTGGGACTGAAAGACTGCTAATTAAACTATATAAAGAGTGTTTTTTAATATGGGTGTAACATTCCTGAGGAAGTGGCTTGGGCCACGAAACGCGTCGAGTGTTACATGTTTTAATTGTTTTAATAAATCTCTTTTTGTATGTGGAAGCAAGAGTGATTCGTCTTTCACCTCACATCTGAGGGAAAAAGTTTTTTGAGCATCCCGAAAATCAAGCAGCACGAAGGACCCGCCTCTCCAGTGAAGTATCGACCCATTGATGGAATCTGGAGGAGGGTAACATCTTGATATAAGATACGCTTATATTTCGTTTGCGTCTAGTGAGTGCGACTTGTAGGGGGCTCATAACAAAATACCCGTGTGGAAACCGTATCACACTATTTTTGTTTTCATGTATCTAGGTGGTGCTCCCAATCGTGTTATACACACCTTTTTTGTACATCTCTGAATAGTCGAATGGCCCCGAGATGTCACCGTTCGCTGAAATTCAGCGTTCGGTTACAATTTGGGGCCAGATCGACAAGACTCTTTGAATAACCCTGCTTAGTTTGGCTCTTTACACCTCAAGAGGCAAAAGCTTTAATTTCAATTATAAGATCTAAACAGTAGAAGGAAAGAATTGTAATAATAACAGGGTAATTCGTTTAATTCGGCAAGTTTATTCAGGAGAATCCCATAGGCTTCAATGTTAAAAATATTCCCGTTTTAATTCAATATCTAATAAACCGTTCATTATAAAATTCTGCAGTAAAAAGTCTCTTTATTTAAAGATTTTTTAGGATATTTTATGCTTTTTTCTGTATTTAATTTTTTTTTTAAAAAGTCCGATTTTTTTTTTTTAAGTTTACTTATTTTTTCTGTAAAAGCCCTTTTTATTATCATTCCCTGGACCTCATATGTCAATTTCAGACATTTTCGCTCAGTAGTTTCTTTGCAAACAGCGTTTCACTTTTCAAACATTCATGCAAACTGTTTTGCCAATTTATTCACTGCCTCTTCTGTGGTGTCGGCTTCTTCCGGAGGCTGTGCTGCGTGTGATCGGCTCCTGCTCGGGTTTTTCCGTGGTTTTCGGCGGGTTAATCCAGATGTTTTTGCGGGTTTTCGGCGTGCATTCACCGGGTTTTGCGGTTAGTTTTTGTCAGGTTTGCGGCAGCTTTTCCCTGCAATTCGGGGACCCTGTGGTGTTTGCTGAATACACCGCAGGGTCACCGAAATGGGATCGGCAAAAGGAACCGAATTGAAGAGAAGGAAAAGTCACCGAACGTGCAGTGAGTTTTCGAATCTCTTTGAATTACCTTGTATATTGCCAAAGTATTCGCTCACCCATCCATATCCGAGTCAAGGCAGGTGAGCGAATACTTTTGGCAATATAGTGTATTACTGATGGAGAAAGTAGACACGTGCACAGGCAACAATTTTTGTTTGGAATCCAAAAATTTCAGATCCCCAAATAACTGCAATCAGCTGAATCTTAATATCGAAAGAATCCAATTTAGTGAGCAGTTTCTGATAGAAAAAAACAACAACAACAAAGGTACGGCTCAGAAATAGCACACCGAATGATGTATAACACAAATGACACGAGAATGGTTCTGAAACGATTCACAGAAAGACACAGAAATGATGCATAGGAAGCTGCCTAGACACAAAAACGATGCAAAGTATGACGCATAGGCTCAAAACTTATGCAGAGGATGATGCACAGAATGACGCATAAACTCAGAAGTGACACACATGATGATTCACAGAATGATACCTAGCCACAGAAATGATGCATGCTCTCATAAATAGCCATTTATTTCATATTCTGAATTATTCTGAATAGATCTAATTATAATTATCCAGATCTGAATATAATCAGATAAGTTTGATCAATCTGGGTTATTAAATTTTTGGACATCAATTCAGTATATCAATGATTTGGATGAGCCGAAATGTCAAAAATTTTCCTGAATATCATTTCAGACTGAACCAAATCGCAAATGTCTAGGAGAAAGCTTAGACCTTGGCATTTGAGGCACAGGTGGCCCACCGTATTACTTCAGCACAGTAGCGCCTACCGATTCCATCCCCACCCAAAAAACAACAGACACCAGTTACAGTATATAGTCTGGCAAAGACAGACTAGGGATTGAAATAGTATTGACCCTTATATCTTTGGGGTACAATAGCAGTTACCCCAGTATTATAATCCCTGCACTCTACTAATCTACTTTCCACATGTGGTAGCGAAACACACATTGTCTTTGGCAGTATGAAGTCCAGGGTACCACACTGATTAAGCAATAAGGAAAAGGACTTTGCATTCAAGCATGGAGCAATAAGGAACTCTTTCTTCCAGCATCATCACAAACAATGTTTTGGATCTGTTAATTATCCTTTATCGAGGCTTTTGGACAGAGCCGACACATTGTAATGATGCCAGAATTCAGAGTTCCTTATTGCACCCATACTTGAGTGACCAGTCCTTTTTCTTTATCCTGGAAGATACTGGGAGATTGGCCACCCTGGTCCATGTAGCACCTTGTTGGGTAAAGCATTGGTAAGGAGAATGCGCACTTCTACACTTAGGCTAGGGTCAGACTGAGGCAGTGCGAACGCGCGTTCTGGCGCACATAATCACGGCCGCACTAGCAGCAGATGCCGGGCAATGACAGCCAATATACGAAGTACGGTCGCACAAAAGTCCGGCTGCGCAACGCAAGTGGAAAATGAACGCATTTTTTCGAGAACGTGAAACCGCTGGTACTGACGTACAGAGTGCGCTGCGGCCGCATAGCAGCGTGTGTGCGTGATTAGGAGATGTCAGACGCTGCTAGTGTCCGGCCAACATAACGTTCAAACTTTTCACCCCATCGTCATGAAATACGTCCAGAATTGCGCATCGTCTGACCACTTAAGCGTATTCCGTGAAAAAATGCGTGCGCACGCATCGACGTACATTTTGACGGTGGCCGCAGAAAATGCGCTCATCTGTCCCTAGCCTTATACTCTCCAAACTGGTTAAGGGCTCTCTATGATCCAGCCACGTTCATATGCAGAATTTGCATTGAGAACATTGATATCTTAATATTTCTTGCAGCAGTTAAATATCCAGATTTTGTACAATCTGTTTATTTCTGTTTTTTTTTATCTTTCTAGAATGTTTTCCTGGAAGCCTACACAGAGCAAGACATCTTTAAACACCTTGGTTTGGAGTATCTGGAACCGTGGGAAAGGAACGCGTAGTTGTTATGATACAAGACAAACCTTGTTAAGTTTTCCTAGAATATACTTTATTGATTGCTTATAAAACAAAGTAGAATTAGCACCTGGTGCTTGATTTTAAAATACACATAATAAATGAAATATGGCATAAATTCAAAGCAGTTTCACAGTATCCGCAGAAATATACTTGCAACGTCGGAAGTTTCACAGTGTGAGCATTGCATTGCTTTTTAGATCTGTAACCACAAGAGATACAACTAATTACCGAGTAACCTAATACTTTTGTACTACTCCAATAAACGTTTACTCATTCTGCAATTTGAGCTGTAATATTATTTGTCTGTAGTGCACCATTCATTTTGTCAGTACACGTGGAAATTTGTTAGAAGAAGCCATGGTAGGTAGAGAAGGACTGGCCACTGCATGCTACAGAATAAACCATTGTTAAAATTGATACAAGAAGAAAACGAAAGTTATGTGCATTTACTAGATAAAAAGTTGAGAATTCATTAAAACCAAATGGTTTACTATGAAAAAGTAAAAATTAAAAAAGTGCCTTTAAAATTTACGTGCCAATTTGGTCATGGCAGAAAACTTTCCAATTGGACCGCGGCCCATTTTTTGGACTTGGAATTTGGCTGCAGCCAAATTCGATGCTCAGAGCCAAAAATGAGTGTAATTTCTCTTAGCTAGAGATTAGGATTAGGGTTAGAGATTAGGGTTAGATTACCATTTGAGCTTCCTTTAGGGTTAGGGTCACATATAGAGTTAGATTTAACCCTAACCTTAAACCCTAACATTCTGCTCCATGTTTGCTTCATTTTTGAGTAACATGTTCTGTCCCTTCGTTTGATGTGAGCATTTTTTAGGATTAGGGTTAAATCTAACCCTAAACATAACCCTAATTTTTAAAGCTAAAGCTAGGCTTAAACCTAAACCTCCTTTCTAACCCTAGAACCAGGGTTCAGAATTTGGCCACTGACAAATCTGCATGTTCTGCGGTCTTTTAAATGACGGTATTTTTTTTCTCAATCTATTTTATTTTTATGTTTTAAAAGTACAACTTCATATTTCTTAAAAACATGTCAACTGGACATTTGGGGAGACCGATGGGTCTCTCCCAGCTGATCCACTCAAGGCCAATGCAAGGCTTTGGAGGTGAATAAAAGGGGCCTTCTTCCAACCTCTATATAAAGTATAACAGTCCCATTTGTGAATAGTTAACGGCTGAAGTTCTATCTCAAATTTTGCAGCTATTCTTTAACGACCAATGGCAATAAATGCTTTCTATACTTTGTATAGAAAGGGTCAGTTTGCAGGCAGCAAGAGAATTACGGACTTTTCCTTGGTAGCTTGTTATTCTCGTCTTGAGCCAGTATTCAGAAAAAAAACTGCTCAAAAACTCCCAAACCTTGCAAAATCTCTTAACACATAAAACTGAACATGCTAAAAAAATCCTTTACTTCTGATCCACTGCACGGAGGACCCGATATTTCCCTTTAGCAGCTCACTGGTTCCTTATTATCAGCTAGTTTGGGATATGGGCCAAAATCTTGCCAACTGGTCCCAGGACTAGCCTTCTGCTATGATTAGCTGATCACAAAACGAAAACATTTTGCTTTTCCCATGATTAATTCACAGCCAAATATTTGCAGCCCATCGACCCACCAAATCAATGCCACGACCTGGTCCTGGTTCTGGACTTCCTTGTTATGTTTCTTGGTTAAAGTATTCCCGTACAGACTGCAGTGGACTCTTATGTAGGTCTTCTAACGTAATTGTAAGGTTATTGACTGTAGGACCGCCGAGTCACCGACCCCTTACATCAAGACGGATATTCGTCTAGCAGTTATAATAAGCAGACCTTGAACAGACGTCCCCCCACCCAAAGGGCAGGCCGCACGTCACCATGGCAACCCGACTCAGGCACAAGAATTCATGAGCCTGCGCAGAAAGAAGGACGGACGTGGGCGTACCTGACAAGGCACCAAGCACACATTAGTGACGTCAGATACCCAGAAGCACACAGTGTATGTCCCATATAAGAAGACGCCGAGCGGGTGAGTCCATTGCTCGTTTATTGATTCTTAATGTTTCAGAGCTATTCCCCGTTGCCTACCTGTCTATTGATTGAACCCCCGGTTAAATAAAACCATTCCTCTCAGCCCTGGTCTCTGCTCAGTACAGGCGTATCAACTGCATATTGGTTCTTTGTTATTTCCACTGATCCTGACAGTAATAGTACGTTTAAGAAAAACTTCAAATCCATTAAATTTTCTTATTTTACATAATTCCCACTTGCTGAAACATTGTATTGACAGAGCTACTATTAGGTTAAGACAAGGGTGATGTCATTGTATGCATGGCCAATCCATTAATTAATCACTTTGTGCACACTTGGATATAAAAAGAAAAATGTACCTTTTGACATACACACTCCATAAAATACGATATTAAATTCTAATGAACGATGGTGACTTTGTAACTTCAAATGTTCCACCAATGAAAATGATTTAGGAAAAAAAATAGAATAAAGTAGGGTTGCATTTCCCTTACTATTAGATTCTTGCACCGTCATCTGTAAGGACGGAGATATTTAATAGCAGCGACAGCTCCCTGAGTCTTTGTGGACGACTTGTAATACGTGTAATGCATTAATCCCCTAATGAGTTTCCTTTCAACGAGGACATCTATCTGTATAAAATGTAAGGTCATTTAGTGAGTATTAATTTGTCATTTTTAGATTAAAGGTGATGGAAAGCGCTTGCTCTTTACAAACTCATTTGCTTTCACAATGGAATTTTCGAAAACCCATTCAGACGATTATACCGTTGCGCACAATGGGGGGAAAAAAGGGAGACACGCGGAGCAATTATCCCAAGAAACAATAGCTTCCTCTTTGAAACTGTGTGTATATGGCATCCGAAAATAGGCCTCTTGCAAAGGTCTCGACGGCGTCCTTACTGCCGAATGAAAATGAGCTGATTAAAATATAGATTAAGTTAAGTATATCTTACCAAAGCGACATGTAGTAGATGACAATCAATATGCCAATCAAAACCCGGGAAACAATGCAAAAATCACTGTATGATATTCAGAGATTACATGGCTGACTGGTGTTTTTCTAATTAGTGTATTGTTCTTTGAGATTCGGGGAAGATATTTATCAGAACTCTCTATTAAGCAAACACAAATCCATGTTTCGGAGAGCCCTCAACCAGCATAGCTGTATTATAATTAATGGTGTGCTATATGGGCATTGTCAGGATAGGTAGTGACTCAACACGCAGAAAGACACAAGAGAGAGAGAGATGAAGAATCCCTGAGCTGATAGTTCCCGACCACTCTAAGGACCGATTTAATCGATAAAGAATAGTATGTAGACAAGCAGAGGTCAGGAAGCCAGAGGTACAAGGAATCAAATAGTAGCCATGGTCTGAAACAGGAGACAAATGGGGAGTCAGTGGAAAAGCCAACGTTCGACACACAGAATAGACAACTAGACATATGAATGTGCTGAGGGGTATGTGAAACCACAACAGGACAATGATGGAGAGAGCAGGTCAACCTTACCTACCGTTAGGCAAGTGGCTGTTGGATGGTGCTTGCCAATGGCATTGGAGGCCAAGTGCGATGGAAAACATGTGTGCGTAAATGATGCACATACTGGCCTCTTCATTCCCAGAATGACGAGTCAACGGAACTACGAGACTCCTGTGGAATTGTGTCAACGGAAAGAGGCTTGCATGGATTTGTGCCAATGGAACGAGGCTCCCACAGAGCTTCGCCTATGGAACAAAGCTTCCATGGAGCTGCGCCAATGGAACAACACTCCATCAGAGCTGTGTCATCAGAGGGGTGCTCAACTGGAGCCATGCCAACAGAAGAGGTGTTTCAAGCTGTGGGTATGACGTTTAGTGCCTACATGTACCATGTTAACTGCAGAAGTGGGAGTCTGTCTATTATGGTGACGCCGGTCAGCAGGAACCCTGCCATGAGCAGGAAGCAGGAAAGATGTTGGCAGGATACCTGACAGGTATGGGGCAGTATAGATATTTTTTCCTAAAGGCATGTTTATAATATAAACAAGGAATGGTGCAGCGCCACACAACATGCATCCACCACCAGGGTGCCCAGATTCCAGCTGATGAAGCCGCTACTTGATGCGGCGAAACGCGTTCTGGTGGTTATTTTAATTATATTTTAATAAATTTTATTTTCTACCTCTAATTTCGTTTCCTGCTTTGCTGTTTCCTGGACTATTGGTGCTGCTTCCCGGATCATTGGTGGTTTTTCTTTTGGGTTTTTTCCCATCCAAAAAAAACCTATGGGCATACATCCATGAGCTGTGAGCTCCCCAAAATGTGAGTACAATCCCAACTGTACACAACACTGTAAACTGTGTTTGTAGATCTACACAAGGAAAATTTTCCCTTTTTTCCACTGCATAAAATTCTGGACAGAAAATTTGCTGTAAGGTGGGGGTCACCTAAGAAACTGAAGACAATCACCCACATGCCTGGACCCACTTAGAGCCAGTGTGATGGCTCTATATCTGTGAGTGGGATATATCTCATATACACCTATATAATCTGTATAATATCAGTGTTGCACTATTACCTGTCTCCTTTTTACACATATGAACGTAAGACTCCAGGACCCCAGAGGGCACTATTCGCGCCGATCCAGGTCATTTATTTCATTATTGCATGTTTATAATATATTTAAAGGTAGTGCTGTTGGAACAAACATTATTTATAGTAAGAATATTTGCTTCTAATATAGCCCTTATAGCATTAACCCTATGGAGTTTTATCTTCTGCAGCTCTAGGTGTATAGAGAGCCACCTCACCTGCAATTAATCTACAGAAGTATAGGGCTGCGAGATTGCGACTCAATATCCCTAGCAGGGTTATTCAGAGAGCGGTGAAAAGCAGGAGAATGACTGGAGAATGGAAAATTCTATTTCAAAGTAGCCAAACCAGAAAAAGTCTCTCATTTATCTCACTTTCCAAATCAGCTATTTTGACCTAGAATTTTCCATTCTCCAGTCATTCTCCTGCTTTTCACCTCTTCTGAATAACCCTGCATATGTTGTTGACTCAAGGGCAATAGCTCCTCTGTCTTCCTCGCCGAACCACTCTTGGGCAATATAGAACACAAGTATTACTTGTTGTAATGGTCTTATATCTTGAATTTATATTGAAAATTATGAGATTTTAGACATTTCTATTAAAAGTCTTATTTCTGTTAAAATATTGAACTATCCTGCTGCTAGATCTGACTTGCTGGATATTCATAAACATCTGCACACCTTCTGCATCCATCAAACATTGTGGAATTATAACTAACACGGCACTTAATAAAATTAAACCTTATGTTAACTTTGACACATTTAAAATATGAACAGTTTTTGTTATATTTTTTAGTAAATGTATAAAAGTGTGTACTTTACAGCATCCATCTGTTCAAAGAAGTAAATGGAGACAGATTATCGTGGTTAATAACAAACTTAGAATGTGTAGTAAAGATAATGGAATGGTGAATCTGTAATTAACTCTTTGCAAGTCTACAGTAAGACTCGTTAGGGAGAAATAATTATTTTTACCTTCTTATTTCTTACATTCTAACGTACATTTATTTTGTTATTAATAGATTGAGCTTGAGAGATATATATATATATACACGTGCGGTTGCCAGTAGGCAATTTTTGGTTTCATTAAGTTAGGACCCACCTTAAGAGGTTGCCGTGACGTGGCCGGTTGGCTTAACCATTTAATGGCCATTACAGTGAACTAAAACCTCTATTTTATTTCTCATGGAGTCATAGGGGTAAACGCAAATGACAACCGTTTTTTTTCTTGTTATGTTTTATACATGAAGGGCCCTATTACAATCTTTGCGTTAAAACGCTCGCGCAACGCGTGAATTTGTGTGCCAAGCGTTAAACGTTAACGCGTGTAAATCAACGCCGGAATTACAATCCTCGAACATTTTTTCATCCGTCGAGCAATAATGCGCGTAAAACGGATGCGCACAAATGCGTGCAGAAATCAGTGTGCGGACTGTTTTTTTCACGCGATTCAGCCAATCAGAATTAAGAACCACAATTATCTCACGTTAAGATTTTGCGCCTGTCAAAGTCAATCTGAGTATATACAGCATGCTGCAGCAATAAAAAAACCACGCACAACTTCTCCATTTTATTGATTGGGTATGTGTAGAATGTGTAACTATACTTTGCTGCATTATTTTTTTTGGGCTGGTGTATTTGAGTTCGGCCAGGTTGATAGAATTTGCCTTTAACACCAGCTTTTAGGAGTTGCTAAAATTATGCGCGCAAAGGCTGTGCGTTACAAACTGCGCATAGATTGTAATACCATTCGCGTACCAGCGTTCATTCGCGTTTGCGCTCACAATGTTAAGTATTGGACGCGCGCAGTAAAGTATGCTCGCGCAGGGTTCGCGCAGGTTCACCTGCGGTAGACGAATACGCGCGTTTGTTGTGCTGACATTGTAATACGACGTTAAGTGCAAAGGGTTTTGCCCCTCGCGTTAATGCGTTTTGGCACCGGTGCAATTGTTTGCACGATGATTGTAATAGGACCCAAAGTGGGCTGCCACCCTGGTAGGGAACGGTGCGTAAAACCACTTTTTGTGCAAATTTGTATATTTTGGTGTATCCCAGCCAGGTAATTTTTTGCTGCTGTCCCGTTCCGTGTTTTCTTTCTCAATCCCAAAGTGGAATGTTTTTGGTGAGGGTATATAAATAAACACACCATTCTGTCTCTTGGCGGAGAAGCAGCGGGAGGACGTGCGGTTGCCGGTAGGCAATTTTTGCTTTCATTAGGTTAGGACCCACCTTAAGAAGTTGCCGAGACGTTGCGGGTGGGCTTAACACTTTAATGGCCATTTCGGCAAACTAAAACCTCAGTTTTGTTTCGCGTCATAGAGGTAAACACGAATGACAACCCTTTTTTTCTTGTTATGTTTTATATATATATTATTTATTTATCAATCTATTATCTATCAAGCCATGTTTGCCTATGGTCCTGTGCTTCAGCTAGACCTTTCCTTTATGTATAAATATTCATCCCACTCTAGGTGGTCCCATTCCTTTGATTGTAGTAATGTTGGTAATTATTGCATAACCTCACACAATCATTATCGCACTGTCTGTGTGGCATTTTCACAGCATGTTTCTACTTTATAGAAAGCACAAACCACTATTCTGAATTGGAATTGGAAGGAGAACGGGGAATATAGTTCCTCAGTCTCCTGCCACGGACCTCGCGCAGCACGAGATCTCATTAAAGAGATTTGGCGCAGCTCTCGTGGTTCCACACAATGGAGTCCTCGAGTGGTGACTGTCACTGCTCACAGTAGTAGCACTTGACATGAAATCCTTGCGCTTCTACGAGAATGCATGCAGTGACTCGCTCATGTAAACGGGTTACAGGAAGCAGTAATCCAGTGAGCTCGCACTCGCAGATTACTGCCCCCAACAGAATAGAGCTCATAAAGAGAAGTACTGGTGTGTTCCAAGAGAAGCGTTAAAGAGACACTACCACTAACACAAGCTGTAAAATGGAAAAATAGAGTAAGGTTTTTTATCATTTTTCCCAGGATGCAACATTTACCAAAATCTGTGCTAAAGTTTTACTTAAATACTGTAGAAGATAAACCACAGCAGTAAACGGTTAATGATGTGAATGTTTATAAGGTGGTAGGAGGTCTATTGTTCTCCAGGCTACTCTAGATATGAGATAGCAGGTGAATGAGATAAAATAGGGAGCTTAAAAGACTTCTAGTCTACCCCTGATTATGTCCTATGAATACATCCCACACAATATAATGATTGGATTCTTTTTTTCTGAATGTCTGACCAATAGAGTCTATTCTATGGCCAAGGCCACACAGTGAAGGGCAAGTGATGGAAAGACACTGCGAGGGGGGGGCAGGTTCTCCAGATTCTTCAGTACTCTTCCGGTTCCTGACCGTCGGCTAAGGATCTACTTACGGTGGGTTCACACCTGAGCGTATCTCATACGCTCGTTTTTTTTTGGGCGTTCATACGCGGGTTTCGATTATGAAACGCGCAAACGCCGATAACAGCACTTCACGTCCATGTCTATGGCCGTGAACGCACTGTAATACGCCCCAAAGAAGCTCCTGTACTTTTTTGGGCGTAGGGCGTTTTACAGAGCGTTCCTACAGGCTGTAAAACGCCCAGGTGTGAACCAGGTCCATAGGAAATCATGGGATTTCCGTGTTTGGGCGTTTTACAGCGTGTAGAAATATGCTGTAAAACGCCCAGGTGTGAACGGGGTCTAAGGGTATGATGTTCAAATAGTGTGGAGAGAGGAGGGCGATTGAGTCCAGGCTACAGAGCAATACAGAAAAAAAAAAAAAAGAAAACCCGAACAAGTCATAAACCTGATCTGTTGGATTTAAAGGACTTTAACACCAGTTAGTCCGTCAGTCATTTCTGGCATTTTTATTGTACTATTAAACACACCATCCTGTGAGAAAGGAAGATTTGATTTGATCATATTCTTAAAAATACTCTTAAGGCAGGGCTTTCAAATTCCCATGAATCTCTGGCCATTTATCGCATTCAGTGATTTCTGGGAATCGTAGGCAATCAACATCGGGGGGGGCGGAGTTTGCCATCCTTGACATAGTGCGTGCATAGGGCATGCAGTCATCCTAAATCTTGTGCTGGTCTTTGCACGGCCACAATGTCTGCCTTAATTCCTGGCACTCATGCTCGTTAGCCATTCACTTATTTTACTGCAGTGTGATGTAGGAAAAACTAATGGGGTTATTCAGAGAGAGGTGAAAACCAGGAGAACTGGCAGGAGAAGAGAACAATCTAGACCAAATAGCCTATTTAGAAAGGGAGATAAATGGGAGAATTGTTCTGGTTTGGCTATTTTGACCTATTATTTTCACTTCTCCAGTCATTCACCTGGTTTTCACCTCTCTCTGAATAACCCTGTAAGAAAATTTTTAAATGATGCTGGAAAATCTCAGCCTCCAGTGAATATCTGCTCCCTGATTGTCCCGCAATCTGAACCAAAAGGGCCTGAGATACGGCTGCAAGTGACGCTCATTAGAAAATGGGCTAAAATTACAATTTTCTACATTTAGCAACACGCAAAATGAACGAGATTATCTGAGATATTCTATTGCAATGTCAGTGGAGAGGAGTTTAAAGGTTAGGAAACTGCTTGAGGAGCTTTTATTGATTTTCTGTTCAAATATGCACTTGAGCGGAGAACAAGCAACTTGTGACATGTCATCAAAATGATACGGCTTGTACAGGGACTCTTAATATTTCATAGGGTTCCTGTTACTGAGGTTTTGACCCAATTCTGCTAATCCAAGGTACATCACATAATTGCATTGGTGTTATTGGTCTCTGATGGTGTGTGTGTGTGTGTGTTTGTTTTTTGGCTTTAACCCTTTCACTAACGAACAACGATTACACTCAATTTTGTATTGTAACACAATGCAATGTAGCATAAAATACCACATTTTGCAAACGGTTAAACCTATTAAATGCAAGCTTAGTGTTCTCCTTGGGTAGGAACAAAATTCTCTGTTAGATGTTACCCTGTATTACTGTAAAGAAACTACAAGGTGCAGCCCCCACCCTCGCTGTAACAAAATGCTCAAACTTTACTGATGCATTGCAGTAAGCATAGCTAAGGGTTCACTCACTGCTGTACAGGGATAAGATGCAGGGGGTTAAAATTGCTGTAAAACCCTGTACAGTACAGATACAAGGAGTTACTGTAATTTCCTTACACAGGCATCATGCAGCACATAAAGATATGGGAATTTTTTGGAAGCTGCAATGCAAATAATCTCATTATGATCGTTACAAATCACCATAAACAGGGGATCTCACCTTCTTTACTATTTGTTTATCATGTTTACTGTATCTGATTTTTATTTTAATGCAGAATCCAGCTGAAGTCAATATGGGACACCATCTACAGTTTAGAACCTTTTATCCCAGTAACATTTCTGTAAAGGATTAACAAATTAAGTATGAGAAATTTTTACATTATTTTAATTATTTAATCATGTCTAAACAGTTTATATGTGAAATTGCTATTTTATTATACACACACACACACTCCTGTAGAAAGGTTGCACTCGACCTAAACAAGCAACAAAAACGGGTGCTTCCAAGAAAAAACAATACAATAAACAAATCATATCAATGACCACATTCCATCAGATCATTCAATTTAAAAAAAAGATAACCATTTTTAAAAATATTCAATCACCTGAGAGAATAAATTATGGGAATTTAGTTTACAAAATATGATCACACTTTGCTTAAGCCAGTCACAGTCGCCAATGTATCCCATCGTTGACAGGTCCTATCTAGGGTTCTGTGTGCAAAACAGATCCAGGATGCAAAAAAATTTGAAATTACAGATGTCATTACCCAGTCTGTAAGTGATCTTACCCAGAGTTCCTTGCTGCATATGACCGAGCATGCAGACCTAGTCTGCATTTACAGAATCAACTCACTTGCAGATTTGGTAAAGATAGATAAGACCTGTCAACAATGGCATACATTGGCAACTGTGACAGGCTTAAGCAAAATGTGATCATATTTTATGAGCTAAATTCCCATCATTTATTCCCTCAGGTGATTGAATATTTTTTAAAATGGTGATAATTTTTGTAATAGAATTATCTGGTGGAATGCGGTCATTGATATGGAGTGCTCTATTTTTGTAAATTATATCTAATATATACAGTTTATTATTGCAGAAGTCATTTACACATCCCAGCAATTCAAAGAACTGCATCACAGAACTCATTTGCTACATTCCCCATATACAGCAAGGAACTCTGGGTAAGATATGCAAATGACATCTGTAATTTCTCATTTTGTTTGCATCCTGGGTCTGTTTTGCATAAAGAACCCTCCAACCAATGCCATGCCTTACTAAATGGCTTTTTTTTTATTATCAGAGATCAGGTTCATGCAACTGGTCAAAGCCAATGCTGGACAACTATATATATATATATATATAATATATATATATATTAGGTAGGCTGTGTTAGTCCAGATGCCAAAATCACGAGTATAGCAGTCTGTATTAATACCTTTTTTATTGGTTATAACAATACATTTAAAAAACAAGCTTTTGAGAGTGTAACCTCTGTTCTTCCAGACCTGAAGGAGAGAGGAATACATTTAAAAGATTGTATTTTAAATGGAATGTTAGTCCAAAAAAGGTATCACTATGTACTGCTATACTTGTGATTTTTATATATATAAAGTTAACAATGCATCCCATGTTTCAGATAAATTAATTTTATTCCAAAATAAAAAGCACTTTGTAGTGAGGTTTAAATATGATAGGTGCTAAACAGTCTAGGGATGTGCATGGCTGAAATATTCGTTTTGTTTAGTATCATTTCGTTTTCAGAATTTCGTAGCTAATTTCATTTTGTATTTTGTTTCGTTTTGTTTCGTATCGATTTGAAATTTCGAATCGATTTGAAATTTCAAATCGATTTGAAATTTCAAATCGATTCGTATTTCCTATATCAATTCCATAGTTGATATCAATTCGAATTTTGGATCACTAAATAGAACCCCAAGTAATAAAATTTCTCTGTTAAAACAAAACCTAGGGTTAAATTTTAAGCTGTGTCACAGATTTAATATTTGAGTCAAATTAAACAGTGAAACTAAATTTATTTGTTTCATAAAGTCCTTTGCTGACTATTACTTGTATTGTAAATTAAGATCAATTCGATAGTTGATATCAATTCGATAGTTCATTTCAAATTCGATAGTTGATATCAGTTATTGAAATTATTCTTTTATGATGATGAAACAGTGTAAATCGAAATAATTAATTTCGTTACACACCGTTTCGTTTAGTTTCAAATTCGTATCGTATCGATTCATTATTCGGAAGTACTTCCGAATATGAATTATCAAATTTCGTTCCAAATTCCGAATTTTTCCGAAACGAATGCACTTCGCTACTAAACACCAGCCATCTCTGTAATTTGTAAAGTTCTTTCTCCTATTGATTGCTTCATCTCATTTCAATCTCTCTATTAGGGATGAGCTGTTCGGTTCGATCAGTTCGGAGTACGATTCGAACATTGGCAGTTCGAAGTTAGATTTTTTTTTTTAAAAAAAGTATTAAAAATGCTTAAAAAATACAAAAAAATCTAGAAATAAAGAGACTCTTTACTGCAGAATATTATAAGCAACGGTTTATTAGATATTGAATTAAAAACAGAATATTTTTAACATTGAAGCCTATGGGATAAAACATTCTTGTTACTAAAACATCAGGCAGACACGGCCCTCTAATCAGGCACTGTAGAGGGCAGCCTGCAGAGGCCTCCCAAGGATCCCCTTGAGGAGCATTGAGGAGCAAGGAGCATGCGGCCGACGGATGACAGAGCTGCGACTGTGCGGGCTAGCTGCCCAGGCGCATGTGGCAGAGACAGGCAGCGCAGGGAGGGAGCCACTGCACCTGTGGCCACGGCAGACCCCCCAGCCCCCACCAGGATCCAGGGAGCCCCCACTGACCACCAGACTAAGGTAAGGCGACACATTTCAAATTTTTCTTGTACTCGGTGTGGCAAATGTTTTGCCCCATAGACTTCAATGTTAAAAATATTGCCGTTTTAATTCAATATCTAATAAACTGTTGTTTATTATATTCTGTAGTAAAGAGTCTCTTTATTTCTAGATTTTTTAAACCTCACAGTAATGTGCGCCGTGTATTATGAGCATTCAGTATTGTATGGGAGTACTGCTTTATGAGTAAGAGTAGTTAAAAAAATAAACGTAAAACTTGAGGGGGTGACACCATGAGTTACCGCACCGGGTGACACCAACCCTAGTGACGCCACTGACGGTGTGAAGGCACTTGCTGCCACCAAAGGCACAATATTTGGGTGCACTGATGCCTGTACCAGATTCATATCATTTTAATATTGGACCGCATGGTCCACCCCTGCACTCTTCCACAATACCACAAAGGGGTTACTTGCGGTGTGAAGGCACTTGCTGCCACCAAAGGCACAATATTTGACGCCTTTACCAGATTCATATCTTTTTAATATAGGACCGCATGGTCCAACTCTGCACTCTTCCACAATACCACAAAAGGGTTACGGTGTGAAGGCACTTGCTGCTACCAAAGGCACAATATTTGGGTGCACTGACGCCTTTACCAGATTCATATATTTTTAATACAGGACCCCATGGTCCAACCCTGCACTCTTCCACAATACCACAGAGGGGTTACTGTATGATGGCACTCGCTGGCCTGGCACCAAAAGCACAATATTTGGGTGCACTGACGCCTTTACCAGATTCATAACTTTTTAATATAGGACCGCATGGTCCAACCCTGCACTCTTCCACAATACCACAGAGGGGTTATGGTGTGACGGCACTGTTGTCGACACTAAAGGCCAAATTTTAAAGCACCTATTGTTACTTTCATCCAAAGCCTGCATAAGTTTCACCATAATTTAGACAAAAAAAATCACTAAACTTGTTCTGTGTGTCCAAAAATGTCTTTTCATACAGGCTGCCGCCCCAAGCAGTTGTTTATGAATAGATTATAGGAAAACCGTTTACCATCATTTGACATATTCAGTTTTAGGCCTGTGCCTGTCAGTGCCATCACTAAACTTCTCCGTAACCAAAAAATGAAATACCAGTCTGGACCTGAACAAATCCCAGCAATGCTGCTGAAAATCAGTGCACCAGCAATTGCTAAACCTGTCGCAACCCTGATTAATGAATCACTGGCGACTGGATACATACCCAAACTCTGGAAGACTGCAAGGGTGGTACCTATCCATAAAAGTGGAGACAATACTTTGGTATCCAACTACCGCCCAATATCACTGCTCCCTGTAATGTCAAAAATTCTGGAAAAATGTGTCTACACTCAATTACGTGATTATTATCAGTATCAGGACTATTTAACCCCAGATCAATCAGGCTTCCGTCCAACCATTCAACTACAACTGCCCTTTTAAAAGTTTGTAATGATATCCAAGCGGGCATGGAACAAGGAAATCTAACTGGAGCCATCTTCCTTGACTTTGCCAAGGCTTTTGACACAGTAGACAATGGCATCCTATTACAAAAACTTAAAAACTCTGGTATTGGTGATAGTAACGTTAACCTGGTTCCAATCATATGTGTCTGATAGGTCTCAATTTGTGTCCATTTCTGACAGCACTTCCCTTCCCCTCCCAGTCACGTGCGGTGTACCCCAAGGCTCGATACTTGGCCCCCTGCTATTCACAATATTCATAAACGATCTGCCCAATGTCTGCAAAGCTTCAACTGTACACATGTACGCAGACGACACAGTAATCTATACCAGCAAACCAAATCTCCCGCAGCTGGAGGCTGTGCTGCAAGAAGAATTCACAGGGGTAGAAAAGTGGATAGCAAATAACAAACTTTTTCTAAATACTGACAAAACGGTTACAATGCTCTTTGGAACCGCACCTAAACTACACAAATTGCAACACCCCATCCATGTGTTGGGACAAAATCAAACGGCACACTGACCACAGTCACCTCTCTCAAATACCTAGGTATGTGGTTAGACCCAAATCTATCTTTTGGCCCCCACATCGAAAAACTCTCATCTAAACTTTACCCCAAACTAGGTGCCCTGTACAGAAACAAATCCTGCCTGAGCCCCCGCGGTAAGAAAGCAGATTGTACAACAAATGCTTATGCCAGCCATTGAATACGGAGATGTAGTGTATGCAGCCGCCCCGCAAACACACCTCCAGAAACTTACTACATTGTTATAACTCATTCTGTCGCTTTGTGCTACAATGTAACTACATGACCCACCATTGTGACATGTTAAAAGAACTAAACTGGCCATCGCTGGACTCTAGACGCACCCTTCACCTTTCCAACCTGGTGTTTAAGAGCTTTTCTGGGAAGCTACCACCCTACCTGAATATGCTGCTTCCCCCGGCAGTTCCCTCATCCTATAACCTCAGATCCAGGACCAGCACCTTACTTGCAATACCGCAATACAAAAAGAAAATGGCTCGATCCTCATTTTCCTACAGAGCACCGCAAATATGGAATAACCTCCCAGACGCCGTCAAATCTTCCCCCAGTCTAAAGTTCCTTAAGAGCTCCCTATTAGCATACCTCAATACGAAATGCACCTGTAAACATGTAACATAATGACTTTATTTCCTCCATATTTATTTTTCTGTTAATCTGTGTATTTGGTCCTGTGTTAATATCTTGCATTTTACTATTTTGTATTTCTGTAACCACTCAATGTTCTCGAACCCAGGACATACTTGAAAACAACAGAAATCTCAATGTATCCTTCCTGGTAAAATCCTTTATAAATAAATAAATAAATTTGAAATGTATTTTTTTTGTTTTTGAATGTTGCTATACATCCTACAAATCCTCCACTTCACGGGCAGGTTATGGGGACCTCCTAGGCACTATATTTGAAGGAATTTTTCAATTTTATTTTTAACCCTTATTTCATGGAAAACTCACTGTTCCTTTAAAAACGTTTTTTTAAAAACTTTTTGTCCTTGTTTCCTGTCCCCCAGGGCACTACCCGGACCCCCATACACCTTTTATGGCAAATATCTTGTATATATGCCCTCTTGGAGGGCACTCTAAAAATTGAACTTTCGAGTCCCATTGACTTGCATTGAGTTCGGTTCGTGTTCGAGTACGAACTCGAACTTTTGAAATTGTTCGAGTTCGAATGCGAACCGAACACGGGGGTGTTTGGCTCATCCTACTCTCTATATCATATCGATCTAGCACTCTATCTTTTTGAGATCATGCTTGGCTTTTGTTACCGTTTTAACCCTAAAGTCTTTCAAGGTTTTTGAGATTTTAATAAAAGCACGCCCACTATAATTCTCAAATCCTGGATCCAGAAAGATTCATACCTAGAGAGTTCCATCTACTGGTGAATCCCCCATCCTGCACTGTACCTCCTGCATGCTGGTCTACACTGCTTTCTGAAACCCTGGCGGCGTTTGCAGGAGCTCGTAGCTTAATGTCTGATTGTAATTTCAATATGCTTACACTAGTGTTTTAAACATTGACAAATTCATTTCATAGAAATGAAAAACTGAAAAAGGACTTGTATGTATGAATAATAGAATTCGAAGGAGATAATGAAGACCTATGTTAATGCCAAAATCAGGGTCAGTGACTGGAGCGATGTTACCAGCTTTGGGAATTACAAGAAATTCCATTTATTACACGGTGAGGGTGGCAGTAGATAATGTCAGAGACCTGGTTTCATTTGCAGGAATGTGATACAAGACCAGATGCTGAGGTTTCTATAAATAAATGTGTTTCTGAAACATTTTATTTCTGCAATAGGTGTCACGTCGAATGCCTTTGCCAAGACTTTATCCCAGGCTTCAAGACAAAGTATCTGTGAAGGCCACTCGACTCTGACTCGGAAGCAATAATGAACAAATGTTAAAAATCTAAAGATTTACAAAATAAAAATTTAAAAGAACAAATAAAAACTTAAAGGGTTATTCGAAGAGCAGCAAACTTGCCAACGAAGTGAATTTCACCGTACAGTGCAATTTAGTGGCAGTAGGGCTATTCAGAAAGCTGGCTATTCGCCAAATACTGGCGAATTTACAGCAAAATATAGTGCAGTTCGGCCCAATTCGGCAATCTTTGGTGGCAGCGAAATTGTCCCATAGAGAAGTCATGGTTAATCTTTTCAGAGAACGCCGAACTGCACCAAAGTGTCAGTGAAATGCCCTGATTTTCAGTGATTCCTGTTCCACAGGTTTAAGGCAAATCCCATAGGATTCAATGTAAAAAATATTATCCTTTTTATTATTTTTTTTATTCAACCTTTTATTCTTTTAATTTTCAGCAAACCGTCTTTCTAATTATTTTTTGAATTTTTTGAGGCAACATTTTTAATTTCCATTTTTTTATTCTGTAACAGACCTTTTTATTCTTTTAGGACCATTTTTATTATTTTCACACATTTTCATGCATTTTTATTGTTCTAAATACCTTTCAAAGAATAGTAGATTTCTGTTTTTTTATCCTTACAGTTCGCCGGCATTCAGTGGTCAGTTCGGCGTTCTCTTCGAAGGCGTTCAGTGGTCTTCAGCGCACTTTGGGGACCCTATGATGAATAGTGAATTCACCACAGGGTCGGCGAAGTGGAATCAACCATTGACATTTTTTATATACAGAATAAAGGAACTAATGAAAACATCTTTCTGATTCTGATGAACATGGTATAAAGTAACACTCACACAGTCAACATGGGCTAGAAGATGCTGATTAGTGTAAATCAACCTTTTGCCAAATTGATCAACAGGGTGTCAACCTCGGTATGTCTGTCCAGTAATAAAATATACAGGGTTATTCAAAGAGAATCGAAAAGTCACCGCACATTTGGTGACTTTTTGTTCTCTTCAATTCGGCTTGATTCGGTGATCCCATTTCGGCGACCCTGCCGTGTATTCAGCAAGCACCACAGGGCCGTCGTAGTGCAGGGAAAAGCCGCAATCCAATGAATCATAATAAAAAGGGCCGTTACAGAAAAAAGAAAAAACATTAAGTTTTTTTTTTTAAAAAATCCCGAAAAATGCTTAAAGATCCTAAAAAAATCTATAAATAAAGAGACTTTTACTGCAGAATATTATAATAAACGGTTTATTAGATATTGCATTAAAACAGGAATATTTTTAACATTGAAGCCTATGGGATTCGCCTGAATAAACCTGTCGAATGAAGCAACCGAATGACAGGGCATTTTGGTAACTTTTCACTGCTGGTTTGTGTTCTCTGAATAGCCGAAGCATTGCTTCTCTATGGGGATTTCACTGCCCTCGAACAGGCACCGAACAGGCACCGTATGTGCAGGCAATTCGCCAACATTTGGCGAACTGCCTGCTCTCTGGATAGCTGAATGGCCAGGAAAGGTAACCGAACACTGAATTTCACTGTTCGGTTACCTTTTGCCAGCAATTCGGATCTCTTTTAATAACCCTGTTTATTTTTTGGGATATGGGGGAAAAAAGGGCAAAAGAAGAATCATGTGACAAACAGGTATTGCCCCTTTTTTAAAAATACTATAGATCCAAAAGGGGAATCATTGCAATGTATCACATGGATTTCTGAAGTTTATACATGGTAATCTTTTGAGATTTCCTGTCTCTCGGCCAATCTGGTAATTTACCCTTGGATATTAGAAAATATATCTTATAACCTTACAGTTATAGGTTCATGAGTGCTTCGATTTGATTCCAGCAATCTTTGGTATTTTAGCATTTTTGACAATGTGTTGTGATCAAAAGAAGGTCTATCACAGGGATCTCAAACACCCGTCCAAAGATGTCAATTGCCTACAAATCCCAGAATTCTTTGAATGCAATAAATGGCCAGAGAATCATGGGGGGTTGTGGTTCAGAAACATTTGGGGCCATATTACAAATAGGGATGAGCCGAACACTCCCTGAGTTCGGTTCGAGCCCGAACCCGAACTTCCCATTTGTTCGGGTCCGAACCCGAACCCGAACTCGAACCCAATGCAAGTCAATGGGGCTGAAAATTCAGTTTTTTAGAGTGCCCTCCAAGAGGGCATATATGCTACATATTTGCCATAAAAGGTGTATGGGGGTCCGGGTAGTGCCCTGGGGGACAGGAAACAAGAACAAAAAGTTAAGAAAAAAACGT
Organism: Leptobrachium leishanense; assembly: GCA_009667805.1. Taxonomy (NCBI): domain Eukaryota; kingdom Metazoa; phylum Chordata; class Amphibia; order Anura; family Megophryidae; genus Leptobrachium; species Leptobrachium leishanense. The sequence continues at coordinate 33,861,127 of CM019068.1, forward strand.
TTTTAAAGGGACAGTGAGTTTTCCATGAAATAAGGGTTAAAAATAAAAACCAAAAATTCCTTCAAATATCGTGCCTAGGAGGTCCCCATAACCTGCCCATGAAGTGGCGGATTTTCTGGGATGTATAGAAACCAGGGACGTGCAATCAGTGCAGGCAAGTGAGGCAGAGCTGCACCTGCCATTAAGTGATAAATTAATAAACTAAAAACAAACTCACCTGCTCCCCCGCTGTCAGCTCCGTCCTCTGCCTCTGCAGGCATTAGTTTTCCCAGCCTACGCAATTTGCATAGCAGGAAGTTTCCCCGCTGCACTAATTGAGTAAACTGCTCAAGATGTGTGCAGCACACGTCAGAGATCACTGCTCATTAGTGCCGCACAGACTGACAGGCACTGATAGAGCATGGGAAAGCTTGGACCAATGGGAAAGCACCATTGGTCCAAGCCATTCCCAGAAAACCCCTACATTAGAGGACTGCCTCTGATTGACAGGAAGTCTAGCAGTTAGACATGCTCCTTCCTGGCAATGATAGGCCAGGCAGCCCTCCAATGCAGGCTGTGAAAAGATTGCATGATGGACAACCCCTGACTGGCTGCATGGGGAGCTGCAGCCCAGGAGCCTGGCACAGGGGTGCTCTGCTCTGCCACAGCTGGGGATGCCCAGTTATACCCCAGGCTGGTTATTGTCTGCTAACTGGGGCTGGAAGAATGCACAACACATCTGCCCCCCAGGAGGGATCTGAGGGGGCGCAGCAGCAGCAGCAGGAAGCCCTCTTTGCCCAGCTGCAAGGTAAGTGACCTCACGGGGGGGAGAGGCCATGGCCATGGCTTTCCTCTGTGCTGATGTTCAGATAGTGCTTAGCTGTCAATCTGTATGATGTATTGTACCTCTAGCCAGGCTGCCTGGGGAGGGACGGGACAGGACAGGACAGGTGGGGGACTCAGCAGATGCAAAGTTGCCAGCAAGACTCTCTCAACTCCTTCTACCAGGGCTGTCAGATCACAGCGTGTGCTTAATGGGTCACTGGCTTTGGGCTGGGGTGTCAGATCTCCATTTTGCTCCCTGTCAGTGCCTGAAAGTGCTGCCCTGCAGTGTGCAGAAGTCAGGTTGGGTCAGTGGCTTGCTTTCCCTTCAGTATAATATGAATGACGCAAAAATGTATAGGTGCTTTAAGGAAACCTAATGGATGTGGCCAGGCTCCTCTTAATACTTTTGTTATAGGGGCAGCATATAGAGCTGTGTGTGTGTTCTTACAGTGCCAGTCTCTTTACACACCCTTTCTTTCACGTGTGTGGTGTTTTTTGTTTTTTTTGCCAGGGGCAAGCGTTGGCTTAACATTTTAGGCTCATAAAAAAAAAAAAAAAATATCGGGTTATTCAGAGAGGTGAAAACCTTGAATTGGCAGGAAAATGAACAGCCAATTTGGAAAGTGAGATAAATGGGAGAATTTTTCTGGTTTAACTTCTACAGTCATTCTCCAAGGTTTTTACCTCTTTCTGAATAGCCCTGATACAGGGTCATTCTTCTGCTTTTCACCGCTCTTTGAATAACCCTGATACAGGGCTATTCAGCAAGAGGTGAAAACCTTGAATGACAGAAGTTAAAATTCTAGGTCAAAATAGTCAAACCAGAAAAATTCTCCCATTTATCTCACTTTCCAAATGGGCTATTTGGTCTAGAATCTGTTTCTCAACTCGTTTCCTCGGCCTGGTTTGCCAGATATGTGAAGCACAGGTGAAATACTTTGCTGCTCAGTGTTTGCAGTATTCAGTCTGCATTTTCCCAAGGTGATCTGAAAAATCTAGCCTGTAGTGGATCCTGAGGACTGGAGTTGAGAAACCCTGGTCTAGATTGTTCATTCTCCTGCCAATTCTCAAGGTTTTCACCTCTCTCTGAATATCCCCGATATTGAATCATTGTGCTGGCTACACTATCGGGGTTATTCAGAGAGAGGTGAAAACCTTGAATTGGCTGGAGAATGAACAATCTAGACCAGGGTTTCTCAACTCCAGTCCTCAGGATCCACTACAGGCTAGATTTTTCAGATCACCTTGGGAAAATGCAGACTGAATACTGCAAACACTTGAGCAGCAAATTATATTACCTGTGCTTCACATATCTGGCAAACCAGGCCGAGGAAACGAGTTGAGAAACAGATTCTAGACCAAATAGCCCATTGAAAAATCTAGACCAAATAGCCAATTTGGAAAGTGAGATAAATGGGAGAATTTTTCTGGTTTGACTATTTTGACCTAGAATTTTAACTTCTCCTGTCATTCTCAAGGTTTTCACCTCTTTCTGAATAGCCCTGTATCAGGGTTATTCAAAGAGCAAGGAAAAGCAGAAGACTGACCCTGTATCAGGGCTATTCAGAAAGAGGTGAAAACCTAAGAGAATGACTGGAGAAGTTAAACTTCTAGGTCAAAATAGTCAAACCAGAAAAATTCTCCCATTTATCTCACTTTCCAAATTGGCTGTTCATTTTCCTGCAAATTCTCAAGGTTTTCACCTCTCTGAATATCCCTGATAGTGTAGCCAGCACAATGATTATCAGGGATATTCAGAGAGAGGTGAAAACCTTGAATTGGCAGGAAAATGAACAGCCAATTTGGAAAGTGAGATAAATGGGAGAATTTTTCTGCTTTGACTATTTTGACCTAGAATGTTCACTTCTCCAGTCATTCTCAAGGTTTTCACCTTTTCTGAATAGCCCTGTATCAGGGTTATTCAGAGAGCGGTGAAAAGCAGGCGAATGACTGGAGAATGGAAAAATTCTAGGTCAAAATAGCAGATCATGAAAGGGAAAATTTTTCTGGTTTGGCTATTTTGACCTAGAATTTTCCATGCTCCTGCTTTTCACCTCTCTGAATGAATAACCCTGTATGAAAACAAGTCCAGGTACAAGGACCCAGGACTGTAGATTTTTCATTTAGGAAGTCTTTGCCAATGCAATTTAGAAGGCATATTGTAAGATAATTGTTCTGTGGGAACCGAATCGGCTTCCAGTCAGTCCTTACTCGCAGTGTCTATCCTTCTGATGTACTAAATGCCTGAAGCCTCCTCTTTGGGAGCTAGAATGTTTTTTGGCTGTTTTGCATTTGTATATCTGGCTCTGATACTAACCAGTGCCTCACCAGCCACTGACCTCACCGCACGTCACTGATAGAAACACTTAAAAACAAAAAAATGACGTTTCATATGACGGTAAATGCTTTTCCTTTAATCTATCCATAAACAACTGCTTGGGGCGGCAGTCTGTATGAAAAGAGGAGACATTTTCAAACACGCAGAAAAAGTTTCCTGATTTTTTTGGCTAAATTATTGTGAAATATATGCAGGCTTTGGATGAAAGTAACAATAGGTGCTTTAAAATAGGTCCTTTAGCGTCCCCAACAGTGCCGTCACACCCTAACCCCTCTGAGGATATGAATCTGATACAGGCGTCAGTGGCAGTGCACCCAAATATTGTGCTTTTGGTGCCAGGCCTGCAAGTACTATCATACAGTAACCCCTCTGTGGTATTGTGGAAGAATGCAGGGGTGGACCATGCGGTCCTATATTGAAAAGATATGATTCTGGTCAAGGCGTCAGTGCACCCAGATATTTTGCCTTTGGTGCAAGACTGCCAGGCCAGCAAGTATCATCATAAAGTAACCCCTCTGTGGTATTGTGGAAGAGTGCAGGGTTGGACCCTGCTGTTCAAAAAAATTAAAATGATATAAATCTGGCACAGGCGTCAGTGCAGCCAAATATTGTGCCTTTCATGGCAGCAAGTGCATTCACACCGTAATCCTTTTGTGGTATTGTGGAAGAGTTCAGTGCTGGAGGTTTTGTGCATGCAGAAGACATACCCGATCTATTCCGTTACTTCGGCATCAGGGGATTGATAGCTGCTGATCCAGGACTGATTCATTTTTATAAATATCAGCCAGTCTACAGAGTCGGTGGACAGACGCACTCTTTTGTCTGTGACAAAACCTCCAGCGGCACTGAACGTCCTTTCGAAAGCACGCTAGATGAAGGGAAACCTAGTAGCTGCATAGCATATTGGCTAAGTTCTGGCCAGTGATCCAATCTCAACACCCAGTAAGCCAGTGGATCATCTTCTGGAAAGGTATCCAGGTCTGCACTTGCCCCTAGGTAGTCCTGCACCATATGGTGAAGACGCTGGCAATGGGTGCCTACATTTGACGTCCCTGGGCGTCGAGGACTAAAAAAATTTAAAAAAGCATCAGTCAAGCGGCCATGGCCTTCACCACTATTCCTCTGATCACCCGCAGCCTCAGAAGCACATGTGTCAGCACTTGGTAATCTACCAATGCCTGGAAAGGTGTTACACAAGTGTCGCTTTAGAGCTTCCTCAAGTTTTTTCATCCTGTGCTCCCTCTGTGTGGGCAGGATGAGCTCTGCAACTTTCCCCTTGTATCGTGGATCAAGAAGGGTTGCCAACCAGTAATGATCCCTCTCCTTGATAGCACGAATCCTGTGGTCCTTTAGTAGGCTTTGCATCATTAGGGAGCCCATGCAGCGTAGGTTGGAGGTGGCATTAGCTTCCGAGTTTTCCTGGTCAATGAGGATGACCATATCGTGCACTTCCTCCTCCCAGCCACGCACTAGCCCTTCTGTTTCTGGGCACACAAAACCCTCCCTTGAGGAATCCCCACCTTCAATGCCCCCACTACTTAAATATTCCTCCTCCTCATCCTCCTCCTGTCTGATCTGAGTAGGACCCACTGGAATGCTGTCTGCGGAAAGACTGGGGCCTTGAGAGCTAGGGAAGGCCTCCTCTGCCTCTAGAGCCACATCTATAATTCCCCGCAGAGTGTGCTCCAGCAGGAACACTAAAGGAATTGTGTCACTGATGCATGCACTGTCCCTGCTCACCATCCTCGTTGCCTCCTCAAATGGTGACAGTACAGTGCATGCATCCTTGATCATCAGCCACTGCGGGGGTGAAAGAAAACCAAGTTGACCAGAACCTGTCCTTGTGCCATACTCACACAGGTACTCGTTGATGGCCCTCTGCTGCTTGTGCAGATGCTGCAGCATTGCTAATGTCGAGTTCCACCTGGTGGGCATGTCACAGATCAGACGGTTTGTGGGAATGTGGAACTCTCTTTGAATTTCTGCCAGGCGAACGCTTGCTGGGAATGACCGTCTGAAGTGGCTGCAGACTTTTCTGGCCTGGATGAGAAGCTCTGGCAGCCCTGGGTACTTGGTTAGGAAACGCTGAACCACCAGATTTAGGAAGTGTGCTAGGCATAGTACATGCGTCAATTTACCCTTGCGTAAGGCGGAGAGAAGGTTGCTGCCATTATCGCAGACGATCATTCCCAGCTCAAGCTGGCGTGGTGTTAACGATCTCTGCACCTGCCCCTGCAGAGCTGACAAAATTTCTGACCCGGTGTGGCTCCTGTCCCCTAAACAAACCAGCTCAAGCACAGTATGGCATCTTTTTGCTTGAGCCATTGCGTAGACCCTGTCAGGCGTCGGTTTAACTGCCACTTCGCCAGAGACAGAGGAGGAGGAAGAGGTGGTGGTGGTGGAGCAGACAGACCTCATACAAGCAGCTTTCTGGAGGCGTGGTGGATGAACAAGCTCCAGCACAGAGCCCCATCTTGGATCCCTCCCAGCTGCAATCAGAGTTACCCAGTGTGCCGTGAAGGAAATGTAACGACCTTGTCCATGCTTGCTGGACCACGTGTCTAAAGTCACATGCACCTTGCTGCTGACTGCCTTTCCCAATGACTCCATAACATTGTCTTCCACGTGCTGGTATAGTGCTGGAATGGCCTTGCGTGAAAAGTAATGGCGTTTTGGAACCTGCCACTGTGGTACAGCACATTCAGCAAATTCACGGAAGGTAGCAGAGTCCACCAGCTGGAAAGGCAGCAGCTGCAATGCGAGTAATTTTGCTAAGCTGGCATTTAGACACTGTGCTTGGGGATGGTTGGGACTATATTTTTTCTTTCGCTGCAGCAGCTGCGGCAATGTAATCTGACTGCGTAAATCTTCAGCTACTGGGATGATGTCACATTGTGAGGAAGCACCTGGTACATCCATTACTGTAGCAGCATCCCTGTCGGTGGAGGTTGTAGGCAATGACATGGCAGGACATACAGTGGGGGTAGAGACAGATGAGGAGGAGGACCTACGCAAAGTTTTGCGCCAACGGGATGTGTGGCACTTATTCATATGTCGCCTCAAGCACGTGGTACCCAAGTGTCCGGTATCTTTCCCACGCTTAAGCCTCATCTGACATAGATTACAAATAGCAACGCTGCGCTCTACTGCACATTTCTTAAAGAACTCCCAGACAACAGAGTTCCTGCATGTGTTCTTTGAGACAACAGCACTCTGCACCCGAGCAGCTCTGACATGTGATGCCTTGGACTGGCTAGTGCTATGGTTGGTCACAGAGGATGTTGTGCCTCGTGTTTGCTGTGCCTCCTCCTCTCCCTCTTCCTCACTTAATTCCTCTGTTCGATCTGGCACCCAGGTGGAGTCAGTGACCTCATCATCATTGTCATCATCATCACCCCCTATCTCCTCGTCACTTGAGCCAACTTGGCAGTATGCTGCAGCTGCTGGGGCAATATGAGTGCTAGTTATTTGTGTGTCATCACTGGCACCCCCTTCCTCTAGGTTGATTATACTCCCTTCCTCAACCTCAGAGATTGAATCAGAGCACTGTACTTGCTGCGCATCCTCAAGCAGCATGTCACTTTCATTGTAGTCAAACAATTCAGCTGACTCCTCCGTGTGTGATAGCGAGGCTACGGCAGGAGTAGCTGTGGACATGGAGGCTGCATTAGATGCTTTGGCAGCTGAGGTGGACTGTAAAGCACTAGAAGCCTGGCTGGCAGAGGACTCAGAGGATGAGGATGGCCTGGTTAGCCAATACACCAAGTCCTCTCTATGTTGCTGCTGCTTAAGACGGCCAGCACCAGTTAGAAAGGACAAGCGTGCCCCTGCAGAGGATGCACCACATCCACCACGACCAGAGGCACAGCCTCCCGACACAGGGGCTGCTTGCCCTCTTATCTGTGTCTGGGAGCGTCTGCCTGTTCATTTTGTTCTTTCAGACATGGTGAGTGATATATAGATTAATATATACAGAACTCTGATTCAACTCTGGTATAAAGATTTAAAGAACTCTGGTATAACTCAGTGAGACACACTGATAGCTGGCAGCCAGTGACCAGAGACAGATCACCTCAATTCACAAATGTTTTGTAGAAATTTGTGACCCCCAAAATACTTGCTGGCAGTGACAAGAGACAGATCACCTCAATTCCCAAATGTTTTTTAGAAATTTGTGACCCCCAAATACTGCGTGGTACTGGCTGTGTGACAAGACACAGATCACCTCAATTCACAAATGTTTGAAAGAAATTAGTGAGCCCCAAAAAGATTTGCTAGCACAGTGACAAGACCCAGAAGATCACCTCAATTCACAAATGTTTTAAAGAAAGTTGTAAACCCCAAAAAAACTTGCTGGCACAGTGACAAGGCACACATCACCTAAATTCCCTGATATTTGGTATAGAAGAGACCCCCCCAGACCCCCCCCAGTAGTGTGGCAGACCGGCAGTAACAACACACACAACTATCTCCTTTGTTATCTCCTCTGAAATGCGTGCAGAATCGGCGCGTTGAAACGTTATATAGTGTGCTGCTGGACTTAGCTCTGTGAGCCCATGATTGGGCAAAATTTGCCCAATCAGGACTGTGAGCGGTGATTGGTATAGTGTTGAACCAGTCTTGCACCAGACCTGTGGTCAGGTGCAAAGCTGTAGCCAATTACGAGCTTCAGGCCAGTGGGAAAATGCATTGTGGTCCATTGTGGTCGAACATGCGGCGAACACCCGGAAATGTTCGGTGTTCGCGATCTCATCGAACAGGCCAAGTTCGGGTCGAACCCCGAACCGTCCGAACCCGAACCGCTCATCCCTAATTACAAACATCACGCTAAAACGGGAACTCTAAGAAGAATTACCTGCGCCTGCAGGTTTCTCCTTAGAAACACTTAACACTTTGCACTCCCAATGTTAAGCATGTTACGTTTTTTAACCCGTTAGCTTTCGGATTGTAATATGGTCCGCCCATGCTAGGGCCACCAGAGCTAACGTTAACGCTCACACAGCTGAGCACTAATGTTATCTAGGGATGAGCTGTTCGGTTCGATCATTCTTCTTAAAAATTTGGTTACTTAACCCATTTGCGTTTGGATTGTAATACTGTGACATCCAGGGCCCCGGGTGGGGATCGGGGGGGGGGGGCCCGGACGCATGGTGCCGCCAGCTGGCCAAATGCCAGGAGCTCCGGCGGCACCCAGCGCAGCTGTGAGTGATCAGGGGACAGGACGTGGCATGATGATGCAGAGCCGCCGGGACTGGTGTGCGCCAATTCTCACCATATACAGTAGCGCAGTACTAGTGCCTAAACGTTGTCGAGCTGGTTTTGTTATAACAACTACTCTCACTCTGTGCCCCTGTCTGGTATATTCCGCTGCTTGTTACTGCTGGTGCGCTTCCATCCTGTCATACACTATAGCGCAGTAATATTTGTGTGTACTGCCACTGACACCTATACCAGATTCATATCATTTTAATATTGGACCGCAGGGTCCCACCCTGCACTCTTCCACAATACCACAGAGGGGTTACGGTGTGACGGCACTGTGGCCGACACTAAAGGCCCAATTTTAAAGCACCTATTGTTACTTTCATCCAAAGCCTGCATAAGGCTGGGGTCAGATGAACGCAGTGCGAACGCGCGTGCAGCCATACTTTATTATGGCCGTAGTAGCAGCAAATGACAGGCAATATACGAAGTACGGCCTCACGAAAGTGTGGTTGCACAACGCAAGCAGCAAACACATTTTTTCGAGAATGTGAAGCCGCTAGTATTGACGTACAGAGTATCGACAGAATTATCGTATCAACAGAAAATATCGGATCCGAAAAACAAACCAATAAACCATTAGTTTATGTCAAAACTAATAGACACTTTGAAACGAGGAGAACAGACGTTCCGAAAAACACAAAAATTACCGAAATCACAAAAAAAGTCGATACGAAAAACGAGCAGACCCGAAAACACGAAAATGGGCGATATTCCGAAAAAAAGTCGATACGAAAATGAGCCGAAACGAACCCGAACAGAAACAGAAATGGAAATCGGCCGAAACGAGTAAAAACGCGTTCGTCTAACCCTAGCCTAAGTTTCACCATAATTTAGCCAAAAAAAATCACTAAGCTTGTTCTGCATATCCTAAAATGTCTCCTCTTTTCATACAGACTGCCGCCCCAAGCGGTTGTTTATGAATAGATTAAAGGAAAACCATTTACCATCATTTGAAATGTCATTTTTTTGTTTTTAAATGTTTCTATACATCCTACAAATCCGCCACTTCACGGGCAGGTTATGGGGACCTCCTAGGCACGATATTTGAAGGAATTATTCGTTTTTATTCTTAACCTTTATTTCATGGAAAATGCACTGTTCCTTTAAAAACGTTTTTTTTTTTTAAAACTTTTTGTCCTTGTTTCCTGTCCCCCAGGGCACTACCCGGACCCCCATACAGCTTTTGTGGCAAATATCTTGCATATATGCCCTCTTGGAGGGCACTCTAAAATTTGAACTTTCGAGTCCCATTGACTTGCATTGAGTTCGGTTCGTGTTCGAGTTCGAACTCGAACTTTCGAAATTGTTCGAGTTCGAATGCGAACCGAACACGGGGGTTAGCTTTAGGATTGTAATATGGCCCTTGGGTGGGTGCCAAAGTTTGAGATCCGTGGTCCATCAGAAAATCTTTTTCCACGCAGTATCAGGTCTTATTTTCGATCTTCACAGAATGTAACAATTTGCAGGTCGGAAAACACAGAGCAGTGATCAAGGATAAAATATGTTAGACCATCAGACAGAAACACAGTGTTTCGGGATGTGAATATATTTGTGAACAGTAAAGTCCTTAGGCCTCTTTGAAACGGATTTTAGCTTTTTTTCTCGAGATACTCCATCGAGAGAGCTTCCTATAGTCGTGTTTCAGAGCGCTGGAGTGTGATTAGAGGTCTTGTACATCGGCACATTTGTTTGGTTTGATATGTCAAGAACAAAGGCTACAATTAAAATCTTTTTTCATATTCATTTCCTCTGTAATGCAAATGTTTTTAAAGAAAATTAACATAAATGCAATGAAAAGAAGAATTACAATTGGTTTCTTTTATCTCCTTCATAGCAACATAACATTTAGGTTGAGAAAAAAAAAAAATTAAAAATAAAAACTAGTCCATCCAGCGCAAACTTCCTTGTTGTTGCTGTTGATCCAAAAGCAGCACAAAAACACAAAAAAACACACATAGAATTAGTTTGCTGCCAAAAAGAGGGAAAATATCCTCCTCCCAAAAAAATGAACAAAAGAAATCCTTTGCCCCAAAAAAGTATTGGAATTACAAATTTTGGGCTTCTGTGAGAATGTTGGAAGATTGAGTATACTCGATGATGGTAGAGAATGGGTTAACTAAACGCAAAGTCTGGATTCAGTTTTTATAGACTGCTGATGTAGAATTGAGTTGTGAGTTCTCCAGAGGAACCCATTTGGAAAAACAGTTTGTGCTCTCCCATTCGCTGCACTCTGGCTAGTCCGATTCGCCGACCCTGTGCAGGGAACAAGCTGCCAAACGCATTCGCAAAAACCCCAGCAAAACAGCCAAATCGATCGGAAACTGCCACTAAACCACCGAATCGTTCCAAAAAACAATGAATCAGTTCGAAAAACCACTTAAAGCCCGCCGATTGCATCCGACGATCCGCCGCAAAACCGCAGAATCGATCTGAAAAAAGCCGACGACCCACCAACCAGAGCGCCAACCAGCTGCCGAAAAAAGCCTACAACAAAAACCTACTGCACGGAAATGCCTGTAAAAAATATATCAAGTCCTATAAATAATAATAAAATGGTCTGTTATGGAAAAATAAATAAAACGTAAATAAATAAATAAAGAGACTTTTTGCTGCAAATGAAAATAATAAACAGTTGAATAAATGTTTAACCCCTTAAGGACGCAGGGCGTACCATGCCGTCCTGCACCACGTGGGCTTAATGCCGCAGGACGGCATGGTACGCCCCGCGGCGTTTGGAGCCCCTGCGCGCCGAAAAACGGCCCGCCTCCCTTCCCACAATGCCGATCGCTGGCTGGGGGTCTGCCTGACACCCGGGCAGACCCTCCCAGCTGGCGATCGGCATTCTGGGAAATGAGGCGGGCCGTTTCCCTCGTGGAATCGGCAAGCCTGCCAATCCGGCGCCTGGAGCTGTCAGTTGCAGCGGTGACAAGCTGTCACCTCTGCAACTGTCAGAATGTCTCAGCCAATGAGGTTGCATTGGCTAAGACATTGTCTCTGCCCCTTTCTCCTGCTCCTCATTGCGATCTGAGGAGCAGAGAGAGAGAGACAGAGAAAGCAGAGCAGAGAAAGCAGAGAGAGAAAAAAAAAACCAGGCACTACCTAAAACCCCAGGCACTGTACCCCACACCCCAGGCAGTGTACCCCACCTGGCACTACCCCACCTGGCTGTACCCCACCTGGCTGTACCCCACCTGGCTGTACCCCACCTGGCTGTACCCCACCTGGCACTACCCCACTTGGCTGTACCCCACCTGGCTGTACCCCACTTGGCTGTACCCCACCTGGCACTACCCCACCTGGCACTACCCCACCTGGCTGTACCCCACCTGGCAGTGTACCCCACCTGGCAGTGTATCCCACCTGGCACTGTACCCCCACTGGCACTGTACCCCCAGGCACCTACTGGCACTGTACCCCCAGGCACTGTACCCCCAGGCACTACCTACTGGCACTGTACCCTCCTGGCAGTGTACCCCACCTGGTAGTGTACCCCACCTGGCTTTACCCCACCTGGCACTGTACCCCACCTGGCAGTGTATCCCACCTGGCAGTGTATCCCACCTGGCACTGTACCCCCACTGGCACTGTACCCACCTGGCACTGTACCCCCCAGGCACCTACTGGCACTGTACCCCCAGGCACTGTACCCCCAGGCACTACCTACTGGCACTGTACCCTCCTGGCAGTGTACCCCACCTGGCACTGTACCCCACCTGGCAGTGTACCCCACCTGGCAGTGTATCCCACCTGGCACTGTACCCCCACTGGCACTGTACCCACCTGGCACTGTACCCCCCAGGCACCTACTGGCACTGTACCCTCCTGGCACAGTACCCCCTGGCTGAAAAAAAAAAAACCAGCCACAGTACTCCCTGGCTGAAAAAAAAAAACCCAGGCACAGTACCCCCTGGCTGAAAAAAAAAAACTGAAAAAAACCTGAAAAAAAACCCAGGCACTGTACCCCCTGGCCTGCAGTGTACCCCTGATTGAGAACCCGCATTGGCATACGACCCTTTGGCATTTCTGACTACCCGCATTGGCATACGACCCCCTGGCATTTCTGACTACCCGCATTGGCATACGACCCCTGGCATTTCTGACTACCCGCATTGGTATACGACCCCTGGCATTTCTGACTACCCACATTGGCATACGACCCCTGGCATTTCTGACTACCCGCATTGGCATACGACCCTTGGCATTCCTGACTACCCTTGTCTAGATAGATAGAAGTACCGGCCACTACCAGGACCGGAAGGGCTTAGTTTAGGTGTTCTAATATTTTATTTGTGTACTTGACCCCATCAGTTCCCCGACCTCCCATAAAAATGTCCTCCCGCTTTTATTCCCCAGAAGAGGCATATGAGATCCTGGCCGCCTCTGAGAGCGACGCTCTCGCCGACAGTGACACCCTCACAGCCTCTGATATAGAGCCCCTTAGTGAACCCTCCAGTGATGGTGACCCCCCACCATCTACTGGGAGGCACGAGAGCATTTGGGTACCCCCAAATATGGCTGCCCCAGAAATACCCCCATTTCTGGCGACTCCTGGCATCACAGTAAGGGTAGAGGACTGTGAGCCAGTGAGCTTTTTTAACCTGTTTATGTCGGACGATGTATTCGAGATGGTGGTTGAGCAAACCAACCTGTTTGCCAACCAGTATCTTGATGCGCATCCGGATTCACATCGCCACAGACGTAACAAGTGGCACCCAACGGATGTGATAGAGTTAAAAAAAATTTGGGCTCTAACCCTCGTAATGGGAATAGTGAAGAAGCCAAGTATCAGGTCTTACTGGCACAAAAACCCCATCCTGGCTACTCCACTATTCCCAAGGGTTATGAAGAGGGAGAGATACGAAAATCTCATGCGATTCCTCCATTTTAATGACAACGCACTGTGCCCACCAAGAAACGACCCAATGCATGACCGCCTCTATAAAATTCGGCCCCTGATCAGTCTTATATCTGCCAAATTCACCGATAATTATGTTCCCGACCAAAATATATCTGTAGACGAGTCCCTTATGAAATTCAAAGGCAGACTGCTCTTCAAGCAGTATATCCCAAGCAAGCGATCCCGGTATGGCGTCAAATTTTATAAATTGTGTGAGTCCACAACAGGCTACACCTGGGCGTTTAGAATATACGAAGGGAAAGATAGCCACCTTGACCCCCCAGGATGCCCCGATTGTATTGGCACCAGTGGAAAAATTGTGTGGGATCTGGTCTATCCCCTATTCAACAAGGGCTATCATTTATGGGTCGATAACTATTACACCAGTATCGACCTATTTAAAAATGTATATTGTTTTGAGACCCTTGCGTGTGGCACAGTGCGGAAGAATCGCAGAGGTTTTCCCCAAATCCTGACAGCAGGCAAAAAAAGTAGAGGCTCCTCTTCATCTCTATGTCAGGAAGAAGTGCTAGCCCTTCGGTTCACCGATAAGTAGGCTTGTGCACCGATTTTTTTTTCGGTTCGATTCGGTTAGATTTTTCGGATTTTTAAACTTTTCGATTCGGCCCGTTTCGACCGATTTCGGTTTCGATTCGATTCGGTTCGGCACGTTTTTCGGGTACATTTTTTTTTCGGAATTTCGACCATTTTTCGTATTTTCGTGTCACTGTGCTCGGTTTTTGTATCGACTTTTCGTAATTTCGGAAATTTCGTTTTTCGGAATTGCACATTTTTCGGAATATCGACCATCTTTCGTATTTTTCGTGTCATTTTGCCCGTTTTTTGTATCGACTTTTCGTTTTTTCGAAAATTTTTCGTTTTTCAGAAATTTTCGTTTTTACAAAATTTTCGTTTTTCAGAAATTTTCGTTTCTACAAAATTTTCGTTTTTCAGAAAATTTTCGTTTTTCGGAAAATTTCCGTTTTTCGGAAAATCTGTTCTCCTCGTTTGACACATTTCAAATCCATTCGAAAAATCCGAAAATTTTCGTTTCGGCTCGGAAAACATTTCGGATCTGAAATTTTCGGATCTAAAAATTTTCGGAAATTCGGCCGCATCCGAAAACACGAATCGGGAAATTTCGTGAAAATTCCGAAATTCCGAAACCCGAAACGCACATCCCTACCGATAAGAAGGATGTATACATGTTATCTACAGTGCATGACGAAAGTACAGTGCCAGTGCCTGTGAGAGGGAGGACTGAGCCACTGGAAAAGCCGAAGTGCATTGTAGATTACAGCAAGTTTATGGGGGGAGTAGACTTGGCTGATCAATGTATACAGCCTTATCTGGTGAACCGAAAGACTAGGGCATGGTACAAGAAGATTGCCATCTATTTGACCGAGATAGCAATTTTCAATGCGTACGTGCTCTACAAGCAGGCAGCAGTACAAAAGCCATATCCCTTCCTAGAATTCATGCTTGAGATCATATCCCAACTTATCCTAACCCCGGCCCCCGTTACATCCGCTTTGGAATCAGGAGATCTCCAAAGATTAAGCGGCCGACACTTTCCTTCCCGAGTCCCTCCCACCCGCTGTAAAAAGTCCCCCCAGAAAAAGTGTCGTGTCTGCCGCAAGAAAGGAATCCGAAAGGATTCTAGTTATTATTGCCCTACCTGCCCATCTCTACCTGGCCTCTTGCATAACCGAGTGCTTCAAAATTTATCATACCGAGCTAAATTACTAAATCCCCTTTTCTGCTTTGTCCCGATTACCCTTTGCTGCCTGTACCGACTCATTGGCTTGTTATACCGACTACCCTTTGTTTGCTGCCTGTACCGACTCATTGGCTTGTTATACCGACTACTCTTTGTTTGCTGCCTGTACCGACTCATTGGCTTGTTATACCGACTACTCTTTGTTTGCTGCCTGTACCGACTCATTGGCTTGTTATAACGACTACTCTGACTTCTGGAATACCCTGAATTTGGCCTGTCCCTGTTTACGTTAAGCCCAGCTATTCTAAAGTGGCTGCACCAAACAACTCAAAATACTAATTTAGAATCATTGACGCGTCATCTTTGGAGCAATATTCTTTCTTGGCGTGCCATGTTCTCTCAAAGTCGACATAAATCCTGAAAATCACTTGTCAAATTACCAAAAAACTAAATAAAAATGCTACATATGGGGTACCGTTGAATTCGTAACACATTGCCGAACACAAATATCAATGTTATAGGCCAGTAAAAGGTTTACCGAGCAGGATATTAGCGGCAAAATAACAGTTTTCGTGTAAAACAAATGCAAAACACAATCATGAAAACTAAGTGTGGCCAGGGTTGTGACCAAGTGTCTACTATAAAAAACTGGACATACCCCATTTTCAACACTCTGGGTTGTCTACTTCTCAAAATGATATGCCATGATGGGGTACTTCTCAAACCTGGGCTGCTATACCCTCTCAAATTCAACCTAGGCCCAGAAAACCAATCTGGCAAACTCTACATTTGATCGTGTAACTTTCCAAAAAGTAAATAAAAATGCAACATGGGGGTACTGTTGAACTCGTAACACATTGCCGAATACAAATATCAATGTTATAGGCCAGTAAAAGGTTGACCGAGCAGGATATTAGCAGCAAAATGACAGTTTTTGTGTAAAACAAATGCAAAACACAATCTTGAAAACTAAGTGTGGCCAGGGTTTGTGACCAAGTGGCTACTATACAAAACTGGACATACCCCATTTTCAACACTCTGGGTTGTCTATTTCTCAAAATGATATGCCATGGTTGTCTACTTCTCAAAATGATATGCCATGTTGGGGTACTTTTCATACCTGGGCTGCCATACCCTTTCAAATTCAACCTAGGCCCAGCAAACCAATCTGGCAAATTTCAAGTTGTAAAACCTGAAATGGGCAAACTCTACATTTGACCGTGTAACTTTCCAAAAAGTAAATAAAAATGCTACATATGGGGTACCGTTGAATTCGTAACACATTGCCGAACACAAATATCAATGTTATAGGCCAGTAAAAGGTTGACCGAGCAGGATATTAGCAGCAAAATTACAGTTTTTGTGTAAAACAAATGCAAAACACAATCTTGAAAACTAAGTGTGGCCAGGGTTTGTGACCAAGTGGCTACTATACAAAACTGGACATACCCCATTTTCAACACTCTGGGTTGTCTATTTCTCAAAATGATATGCCATGATGGGGTACTTCTCAAACCTGGGCTGCCATACCCTCTCAAATTCAACCTAGGCCCAGAAAACCAATCTGGCAAACTCTACACTTGATCGTGTAACTTTCCAAAAAGCAAATTAAAAATGCTAAATGGAGGGTACCGTTGATCTCGTAACACATTGCCGACCACAAATATCAATGTTGTAGACCAGGAAAAGGTTGACTGAGCATGATATTAGCAGCAAAATAACAGTTTTTGTGTGAAAAATGCAAAACACAAACATGAAGACCAAGTTTGCGACTAAGAGACTACTATAAAAAAACAAAACGTACACCATTTGGAATAGCCTGGGTTGTCTACTTTTCAAAATGCTATGACATGTTGGGGTACTTTTCATACCTGGGCTGCCATAACCTCTCAAAGTCAACATAGGGCCAGGAAACCAATCGGCAAATTTCAAGTTGTAAAACGTGAAATGGGCAAACTCTATATTTGACCCTGTAACTTTCCAAAACCTCCTAAAACCTCTACATGGGGGGTACCGTTGAACTCGTAAGACCTTGCCGACCAGAAATATGAGTTTTTTAGGCCAGTAAAATGTTGAGGGAGCATGATATCATCGGTAAAAGAACAGTTTTTGTGTGAAAAATGCAAAACACAAACATGAAGACCAAGTTTGCGACTAAGAGACTACTATAAACAAACAAAACGTACACCATTTGGAATAGCCTGGGTTGTCTACTTTTCAAAATGGTATGACATGTTGGGGTACTTTTCATACCTGGGCTGCCATAACCTCTCAAAGTCAACATAGGGCCAGGAAACCAATCTGGCAAATTTCAAGTTGTGAAACGGGCAAACTCTATATATGACCCTGTAACTTTCCAAAACCTCCTAAAACCTCTACATGGGGGGTACCGTTGAACTCGTAAGACCTTACCGACCAGAAATATGAGTTTTTTAGGCCAGTAAAATGTCGAGGGAGCATGATATCATCGGTAAAAGAACAGTTTTTGTGTGAAAAATGCAAAACACAAACATGAAGACCAAGTTTGCGACTAAGAGACTACTATAAAAAAACAAAACGTACACCATTTGGAATAGCCTGGGTTGTCTACTTTTCAAAATGGTATGACATGTTTGGGTACTTTTCATACCTGGGCTGCCATAACCTCTCAAAGTCAACATAGGGCCAGGAAACCAATCTGGCAAATTTCAAGTTGTAAAACGTGAAATGGGCAAACTCTATATTTGACCCTGTAACTTTCCAAAACCTCCTAAAACCTCTACATGGGGGGTACCGTTGAACTCGTAAGACCTTGCCGACCAGAAATATATGTATTTTATTTCATTTAATGCTAAGCGTACAATGTCATTCACACTAAAAATACAATGGAGAACTTTGAAAATTGCAAAATTCCTTTTTTCTCATAGTTTTTAGGTTTTTTTCATACTATAATATATTTTATATATAAATCTTTGATGGAAGATGAAAGCCCTATTTCTCCTGAACAAAATGATATATAATAAGGGTGGGTACACTTAATATGTAAGAGGTAAATTATGGTTGAACAGCGAATAGCTGAAATTCTACTTTTAGAAGTGTTCAAAAGTGTTCCAAACTTGTAAAATTACTCCCGTCCTTAAGGGGTTAATAAAAAAACAGGCAATTTGTTTTTTTACATTGAAACCTATGAGATTCGCCTGAGTAAACCGGTCAAATGAAACAAAATATGACAGGGAGCTTAAAAGATATAAAATACTTCATTCTATGCCCAATGCCACACAGTGAGGAGCAAGTGTTATAAAGACACTGGGGGGGGGGGGCAGACAATGGATGCACCCGGCGACACATATAGGCTAAAATATTGTCTTAACTAAACATACAAGAGAAAAACAAAGCACATGTAAGACATCAGCAACATTAAATAAACTCAATAAGGACATTTTATTGCTTGGTTTAAGTGTCCCTTTAAAATACAATTTTTATAAAGCGGAAACAGAAACGTTGGCTCCATGTAATGTTATATTTGTGTAGAAACAAATTACTTTTACTATTGTTGAAATGATTTTTAAAGAGCACAAACACAGTAAAAAAATGAAAAATATCTACCTGCTGCATCAATGCAAAACTCAGAACATGAATGCAAGTGAATGCAAAACTGGCTGCCCTATGAAATGTATGGTGAACAGTAACCCAATTTTTCAGTAACCAATTAAAAAATAAACAAAACATGAATTTACACATTAGTGTTGTAATTGTTTTATATATGGAGGATTTTCTGTGTGTTGGAGTCATCCTAGAAATGGAACAAGGGTAAGTGCTTACACAGCAATTTTTGGTGACATTCCTGCCAAAGTGACAGTGAAGCTAGGCCCATGACTAGTCTAGCAGGGTTATTCAAAGAGAATCGAAAAGTCACTGCTCGTTCGGTGACTTTTCGTTCTCTTCAATTCGGTAGGATTTGGCGATCCCATTTCGGCAACCCTGCGGTGTATTCAGCAAGCACCACAGGGCCGTCGTAGTGCAGGGAAAAGCAGCCGCAAACCCGCAGAACCCTCGCCGCAAAACCCGGTGAAGGCACACCGAAACACGCAAAAACACGCCAAACACACCAGAGAAAACCGAGCAGGAGCCGATAAGAGCGCAGAGCAGCCGCCGGAAAAACCTGACACCGCAGACGAATGGAGTGAAAAAAACAAAAAACAGTACGCTTGAATGTTTGAAAAGTGAAACGCTGTTTGCAAAGAAACTACTGAGCGAAAATGTCTGAAATTTACACATAAGATCCAATGAATGATAATAAAAAGGGCTGTTACTGAAAAATGAAAAAACCTTAAAAAAAAATCGGAATTTATTTTTTCAAAAGAATCCCGAAAAATGCCTTAAAGATCCTAAAAAATTTATAAATAAATATACTTTT
This sequence comes from Leptobrachium leishanense, assembly GCA_009667805.1. NCBI lineage: Eukaryota > Metazoa > Chordata > Amphibia > Anura > Megophryidae > Leptobrachium > Leptobrachium leishanense. The sequence goes on from CM019068.1 coordinate 33,880,547, forward strand.
TACTGCAGAATATTATAATGAACGGTTTATTAGATACTGAGTTAAAACGGGAATATTTGTAACATTGAAGCCTATGGGAATCGCCTGAATAAACCTGTCGAATGAAGCCACCGAATGGCAGGGCATTTCGGCAACTTTTCACTGCTGTTTTGTGTTCTCTGAATAGCCAAAGCATTGCTTCTCTATGGGGATTTCAATGCCCTCGAACAGGCACCGAACAGGCACCGTATGTGCAGGCAATTCGCCAGGATTTGGCAAACTGCCTGCTCTCTGAATAGCTGAATGGCCAGGAAAGGTAACCGTACTCTGAATTTCAACGTTCGGTTACCTTTCGCCAGCAATTCGGATCTCTTTGAATAACCCTGTAGATAATCAATTTTTCCATAGTTCTAATTTAAACTAAAAGTAATTGTATCATCGGGGGTTATGAATCAGCTCTCAGCTGGCAAGAAATTGCATCGCGACACTATGCAGGAGCAGTTTTGAAATAAAAGTGAAGAAATCTCAAAGTGAAAGTTTTAATAAGCACTCAGAGTGTTCTATTTTTCAAGATCAGACACAGGTCAGGTTTGTTCTTTTAATAATTAGGTGTAGATGTACAGGGATGGATTTCTTTTTAATTTCCTTTCAACATTCACTTGTTAAAATGTAAAGTCACTTTATAAATAAGAAGTATAATAATAGTTTTCTTATAGCAACATAATGTGCAAGTATAAGCAAAAAATAAGTATAATGTAACCTTTCTCGCTGAATTGGGAATTTATAAACAGAGGGCAAATGGAAAATTACTAATCGGAGAATTATGGCTTTTTAATGAAGTTATAAACAGAATATGTAATTTGTGTACGCATCATAAAAAGGAAAAAAGGACCAGTGAAAGACCGAGGAGTCGGAAGAGCATCAAAGTGTTTGTGTGAATGCAAGTTTAATTAAATATCTTGTAGCTGCTCATAGTTAGTGGAGAGGGTAAAAATGAAGACACACAGGGTTATTCAAAGAGATCCGAATGGCTGCCGAAAGGGAACCGAACTCTGAAAATCAGCTTTCGGTTACCTTTCTTGGCCATTCGGCTATCCAGAGAGCAGGCAATTCGCCAAATCCTGGCGAATTGCCTGCACATACGGTGCCTGTTCGAGGGCAGTGAATCCCCATAAAAAAGCACTGCTTCGGCTATTCAGAGAACACAAACCAGCTGAGAAAAGTTGCCGAAATGCCCTGCCATACGGTGGTTTAATTCGGTAGGTTTATTCAGGCGAATCCCATAGGCTTCAATGTTAAAAAATTTCCGTTTTAATTCAATATCTAATAAACTGTTCATTATAATATTCTGCAGTAAAAAGTCTCTTTATTTATAGATTTTTAGGATATTTTTAGCATTTTTCGGGATTTTTTTTAAAAAAAAATCTGATTTTTTTCTTTTTATCTTTACTTATTTTTTCTGTAACAGTCCTTTTTATTATCATTCATTGGATCATATGTAAATTTCAGACATTTTCGCTCAGTAGTTTCTTTGCAAACAGCGTTTCACTTTTCAAACATTCAAGCAAACAGTTTTTCTAATTTATTCACTGCACTCGTCTGCGGTGGCCTCTGTGAGGGCCGAAACGTCGGCTGGTGCCATTGGGCACATTATTTTAATGTATACTTAGTAAATCATCGATTTTTATCTTATGACCTAAGTCCTGGAGTGCGTCCTATACTTGAAGATTTCTACACTATAATTTTTGGATTTGTGCACCCAGGCAACAATATTGCACTGTGGAATGTGCAGGTTGCCACTGGTTTCATATATATATATATAATAATGAGATATCACAGTCACACCAACTGTACCATTAGACTAGGGTCAGACGAACGCATTTTTCACGTTGTCCGTGAAAAAGAACGTTCGAACGAACGTACGTATTTTTTCCCAGAATATGTGATAGCGGTCATACGATGCGCCTTTTCGTCCGTGATTTTGTACAGATCGTCAATAAAACACTTTTTGTGTCTGGATGTTATGTTAGCCGGACATTAGCAGCGTCTGACGTCTCCTAATCACGCACACACGCCGCTATGCGGTCGCAGCGCACTCTGTACGTCAGTAGTAGCGGTTTGACGTTCTCGAAAAAATGCGTTTGTTGGCCATTTGCGTTGCACGGACGAACTTTCGTGCGGCCGTTCGTCGTATGTTCCCCGGCATTGGACGTCATTTGCTGCTAGCACGGCCGTGATTTCGTGCGGCTAAGGCTAGGGTCAGACTAACGCATTTTTCACGTTGTCCGTGAAAATGTGCGTTCGAAGAATGGACGTATTTTTTCATGGAATACGCAATAGCGGTCATACTATGCGCAGTTTCATCCGTGATTTTGTACGGATCATCAATAAAACCCTTTTTGCATCTGGACGTTATGTTGGCCGGACATTAGCAGCGTCTGACGTCTCCTAATCACACACACACGCCGCTAGCGGACGCAGCGCACTCTGTACGTCAGTACTAGTGGTTTAACGTTCTCGAAAAAATGCGTTCATTTTCCACTTGCGTTGCGCAGCCGGACTTTTGTGCGGCCGTACATCGTATATTGGCCGTCATTGCCCGGCATCTGCTGCTAGTGCGGCCGTAATTAAGTGCGCCAGAACGCGCGTTCGCACTGCCTCAGTCTGACCCTAGCCTCAAAGCACGTGAAAAATGCGTTCGTCTGACCCTAGCCTTACCTGGCACGCTCAAGTACAGGAGAGAGATGAGGTGCCCTTTGGAGAAGCATCGAGGCCAACCTTTTGCCAAAGGACCAGGGCCTTGTTACAATAGCTTTCAAGAGGCATTTCAGGAGTTAACCCTCCTGGTTTCTGATTCTGGAAACTATGCACCGTGGATACAACACTGGACTGTGGATAATTTGCGTATTGCTCAGTTGGCATTTAGGTAAGTGCATTCAACTTCGTTTTCATTTTATTCAAATAGATTTTTGGACGAAATATCAGCTTTTGTGCAATTCGGGAGAATCCGGAATTCTCAACTGCCAAAAAGCTGACATGAACAAAAACTATGAAAAGTTTTCAAATTGATCCAAAATCATTTTCTGCATAATTTTGCTAACTGGGAAAAAAACCAAACACTATTTGTGCAATACTAACCCTAACCCTAAAACATGCAGACATAGTAATTGTAACTATAATCCTAACGCAAGCAGAACCAGTAAGCGTAACAGTAACCCTAAAAGTAGCCTAACCCTAGAAATAACACACTCAGAATCAATAACTGTAACCCTGACAAAAACAGAACCAATAACCGTAACAGGAACCCAACCCTAGAGGTAACCCTAACATTTAGGGGTATAGAGGGTGGTGTAATGGGTAGCGTAGAGTAGAGGGATGGAGGAGGTTTAGAGAAGGTGTAGGGGGTTTAAAATATATGCACCACCAAACTTCCAGGCATTTCCAAAAAAAATGTGATCAATCTAAATTGGTAAATTTCAAAATCCAAAAATATGTCCAAGAGTTGCCGATACAAAGCACAATTTTGGTCTGTGCACACGTCTATTGGTGTTTGCATGTACACATAGGGTACTGATTAGGTTAATGTGATTAGATTAGTGGTCAAGGTGTATGTGTTCCTGCTCTAGTCTTAAAAAGTGTTCTTTTGTCCCATCCCAATCAGTGTCAGGTTGATGGTTATGGATGCTTTTTATGGGCCGCCTTGCAGCTATACTTGGGGTTAGTAGTCATGTAGCATAGAAAGTGACTGCAAGTTCCCTGGGCTAAATCCCAACCTTAGACAAACCCCTGGAATATCCCTTTACACCATTCTAAGGTGGTTTCTAGTTGTACATTTAATTAAATGTTTGATCCTGTTTTTCTATGTAGTGTTTTATGGATATAATAAGCACACTTGGTTCACCTACATAGAGTTTTTGTGTTTATTTGACACATAAATGGGACAGGCAGTCTGGATAAATCACAAAGGTAAACCTGCCTACGCTTTTTAGGTTGACAGACATAACTTTATGCAGTCATAAGGAACATTTTTATTGTGTGCGCGTGCCTCCCACCTATATTTGGAGCTTGATTAATGATTTAGCCATATCTACCAGCTGCTGGGTCTGATAATATAAAAATTACCATTTTACATACAAGCTAATTAACTTTACACTCTTTTCCCAAGAACCTTTGGTGTCTGTTTTCAAACAATTATGTGCGCAGCCAATAGGTTAATTATTATTTTTCTTGAAAGACATGAAGAAAGCATGCACTTTGACCCCTTAAATAAATGAACTAAATGGCAGATCCCTCCTTGGGAATATCACCTGTCGTTCATTTTATCTGAGACATATAACCATTTGTTACAAGGATTTTTTTTTGCTGTAGATCTAGTCATGTAAATGATATCCTTCCATATTAAATAATTTCACTCTGTAATGGTATACTTTCTCTGTATAAAAGTCCACTGTTAGCCATTGTAGAGTCCTGGGCAACAAACAGGTTCTTGGCTCTTTCCGCAATCCTATCAAGGGCCCCTTCTATTTTCTTCCTAGTACTGGAAGGAGGTCTTAGTACCTCGGTGGTCTAGTTGTAAAGAATCAACCGCGTTCATTGTCTACAAGAGGTACCAAAGACCTTCAGGGTAATTCAAAGAGATCCGAATTGCTGGAGAAAGGTAACCGAACGCTGAAAATCAGTGTTCGGTTACCTTTCTTGGCCATTCGGCTAGCCAGAGAGCAGGCAATTACCCAAATTCTGGCGAATTGCCTGCACATACGGTGCCTGTTCGGTGCCTGTTCGAGGGCAGTGAATTCCCCATAGAGAAGCAATGCTTCAGCTATTCAGAGAACACAAAACAGCAGTGAAAGGTTCCCGAAATGCCCTGCCATTCGGTGGTTTCATTCGGCAAGTTTATTCAGGAGAATCTCATAGGCTTCAATGTTAAAAATATTCTGGTTTTAATTCAATATCTAATAAACCGTTCATTATAAAATTCTGCAGTAAAAAGTCTCTTTATTTATAGATTTTTTTGGATATTTTAAGCATTTTTCTTGATTTAGTTTTTTTAAAAAGTCAGTTTTTGTTTTCTTTTAACTTTACTTATTTTTTCTGTAACAGCCCTTTTTATTATCATTCATTGGATCTTATATGTCAATTTCAGACATTTTCGCTCAGTAGTTTCTTTGCAAACAGTGTTTCACTTTTCAATCATTCCTGCAAACTGTTTTCCTTATTTATTCACTGCCTCTTCTGCGGTCTCGGCTTTTTCCGGCGGCTGCGCTGCGTGTGATCGGCTCCTGCTCGGGTTTTTCCGGCGTCTTCGACGGGTTAATCCAGATGTTTTTGCGGGTTTTCGGCGTGCATTCGGCGGGTTTTGCGGTTAGTTTTAGTCGGGTTTGCGGTAGCTTTTCCCTGCAATTCGTGGACCCTGTGGTGCTTGCTGAATACACCGCAGGGTCACCGAAATGGGATCGGCAAAAGGAACCGGATTAAAGAGAACAAAAAGTCACCAAATGTGCGGTGACTTTTCGAATCTCTTTGAATTACCCTGCTTATGTTCTACAGTGTCTCAAATCATGAACAAGCACTCTACCCGGGGTCATGAAATACTTTAATTTGATCGATCTAGAAGTAGCAGCTCAGAAAAGAATGGTGTATTGTCCAAATGTTGATTCTGTTGGTTAGCACCAAATAAAAGTGTTCTAGTTGACACAATTCATCATGTCGGACCATACTTTTCTCTTTCTCTATGGTGATCTAGTCATTTCTTGCTCTATTAAACCATTGATCTGTAGTGTGGGCTTCATGCAGTCAACAATTCAATGTTCTTGAACCCAGGACATACTTGAAAACCAGAGAAATCTCAATGTATCCTTCCTGGTAAAATCCTTTATAAATAAATAAATCTCCCCTTCAACTTTTTCCGATTGACTAGACAGTCCAGGAAAAGTAATCCTCCAAAGTCTTCATAAAGTAGTTTGTGATCACTGAATCAGGTGATCTTTCAAGCCTACAAAGAAAGCAAATATAAGGTTCATGAGGGTCCTGTGAGCACACAACAGCACTAGTGGCCTGCCCTACGGTGGGGCTCTGCTCAGGTCTCGCAAGGTTTAGCCATTACAGAGAAGAGGATACCATCTGAAAATCAGGCTGCAATCATCCAGAAAGGATGGCCATTGGCCAGAGCTATAATGCCCAGGATGTCATCTCTGCATGAGAGGTGCAGCAACGCCATATGATCATTTTGGCCTCATTGGGAGGATATAGCTGACATCTCTCTAGGCACCTCGAGCAAGGGATCCTTGTCTGGATTACCGTAAAGCTCGCAATACTCTCACAAACTCTGTTTTTGCTTACTACAACTTAGAGGGCTCAGGACTTCAAGGCCTTTGGGATCTGATTTTCTTTGTTAGGAACTAGACGTTTCAATTATACCTTGTATTTCCAAAATACGTTGTAGAGCAAAACATAAGACACATCCTGCATTTTAATTCAATGAAGAATTGTAGATGTAGATTCTAGATAGAAATTATAGATTCTCCATATAAGACCTATTGATGACATCATGGTAGAATTATTAATTTGCTAGTCTTATATTGCAAGTCGTACTCGTTACTAATCATGTCAGGACTGAAAAAGTTGACCCCAAGACTCACTATCTCCTTGCCCAGGTGACCCGGCAGATCCTATAGAGTTAAGCTTTAATATCAGAATAATTTAGAAGGTGTTATATTTATCAATCTAGGCATGGTAGAATATTGAGGATCGAATGGCAAATCAAATCAGTTTTGGCCTAAAATTTGAATTTGTAGATTTTATAGATGTATATTCTATAGATTTTCCAGAAGTGTGGACGCACTCAGGGTCTTCTACAAAAACTTTATTCTTCTTACAAATTGAAAAGTCATATCTCATCTCATTATTAAGACCTTGCTAAAAATTCTCATTGAGTCAAAAGGTCAGATTTTAATTTTCAAGAGAAATAAGATGGTATTTATATAGAAGACACACTCAGGTCTATTCAGAGAAAGTTGAGACTCAGGAGAATAACTGGAGAAGTGAAAATTCTAGGTCAAAATAGCCGAACCAGAAAAATTCTCCGATAAATCGGCTATTTGATCCAGATTGTTGTCTTCGCCTGCCAATTCTCCTGATTTTCACCTTTCTTTGAATACACCTGTAAGTGTGTCCACACTCGTGCAATGGTTATTGTATCAGGCCTAAGCACCAGCTCATCTCTTGATGACATTGTTTAAAGTAGGAAGAATGTGTATAAATGCACATGTCACTGCAAGTAGAAGAGCACACAAGGTCTTGTCTTCAATTAATCTTCAAGTTTTATTGTAGGGACTTGGGAAGTGTCTCAACCAGAACTGAAATGTTGACCTTTACCCTCCAGCAAAACCTGAAGATTTATTGAAGACAAGACCTTGTTTTGCTTTCTACATGTAGAGGTATACATATAAACACAATGACTGGTCAGAAAAAGAAAACCAAAAAGCATTGTTTGGATAAGCTCACGCAATGTCACAGCATTTATTTGCGTCCAGAGTGGCATTAATTTGTGGCCAAGATCTTGTGTTGATGATGGGAGAGTCGCAGCACTGCGTAAAGTCTTCTCCAGCACATTATCCCAAAGATTCTCAATGGGGTTAAGGTCTGGACTGTGCGGTGGCCAATCCACGTGTGACAATGATGTTTCATGTTCCCTGAACCACTCTTGCACAATTTGACCCTGATGAATCCTGGCATTGCCATCTTGGAATATGTCCGCTGTGCCATCAGGAGAGAAAAAGCCATTGATGGAAAAACCTGCTCATTCAGTATATTCAGGGAGTCACATGACCTCATTTTATGCTGAAATGTATTAATCACTGCAGTAATTATCCAATGGAAGGCGAGCACCTATATTCTTGGTGAAATTCATGTGGGGACTTTAGTTTTGACCAGTGTATATAACTATCAACCATGCAGAGCCTCCTCTGCAGGATAGCGATAGCAATCTGGATGATCACGTCAGCTTTTGTTGGGCATAATTAGGTTGATTTAGGCTAGGGTCAGATGAGCGCATTCTGTGCGGACTGTGCATCCGTGCAAAACGGACGTACTTTCTGACTAACGACAAGGTAGTGGCCACACAGTCTGTTTTTGTGACTGACGTTTTTTTTGACTGATGTAGATGGGAAATAAAATTAATATGAAAAACCATTTTGTCCGTCAAAAATGCTGGAGGTATAAATGCAGTCCGTCTGACTACGCTCCATCACTCACACACAAAGCTATGCGGACGTTGCGGACACAGCGCACTCTGCACGTCCGTTCTAGCAGTTTTACGCTCTTGCCTAACGTGCGTCTGTTTGCCGCGTCCGTTGTGCGTCTGCACTTCTGTGTGGACGTACTTCGTGTGTGGGGCTCCATTGATCATAATTGTATGCTGTCACGGACGTTAAAATGTGCGGCAACGCGGACATGAACACTAAACTGGTCTGACCCGAGCCTTAACTGGTATTGGATTATCTTTTAAATTATGGAGGTCTAAATATATCCAATTAAACCAAAGCAAAACTCATGATAAACACATGGAATGGCTGATATCTTGGAAGACTCAAGATTCTAAGTAAATATTAAACAATAAACATCCAGTGTGCAAAGATCTTGCACATTGATACATGGTACTGTTTTTGGATGAATCATTCCAAGGTGATAATGAATTGCTTTTCCTTTCATCTATTTATGATTGTAGCAAGCGGTTGTGTGCATGCTTCTCTTCTGTTATTATGAAGCATTTCTAATCTGGCTGCTTTAGCTGAAGGCGCTGTCCCCATTCTTTATTTATTTTATTTTTTTAAATCAAATCATATATATTTTTTTCGTTTTATCAAAATCACAGGTTTTTTGAAAATCCTGGTGAGACGATGAGATTAACCTCTAGCGGAGATGTCTCATTCCACTGCTCGCTCTCTTCCCTTTTTCCTGGCATTCGTGAGATTTCATTATGGAAGTCTTAATATTTCCCACTGCACATATAATGATAAGTTGGTCTAATGGGGTCAGGCAAGCCTCAAGCAATATTTAATGGAGGAATCCTTTATGTGCACTGGAGAATTTTGCTAATTAATGTCTGCTTCTGTTTGTCTTTCATATAAGTATATAACAGGAAGGGTAATGTATTTCTTGCTGCTATGATTTTATATGTCACTGCTAGTGTAGACGAGGCAATCGAGAGGATCCATGTGCAGATTTTAAAACTTTTATAGGTGATACTGACTTAGGGCTCTACTGTTACAATCCTCGCGCTAAAACGGGGGCGGTAGGGAGAAAAAACTGTGCCTGCGGTATTCCCCCTACCGTCCCCGGTTTAGCGGGGGATTACAATGCAGGGGCAAAATATGCTGCCTGCATTGTTTTCGCCCGCTTTGTCCCTGGAGGTGCGCGGCAGCGCTAAGCGCAGCCGCGCGCATCCTCTCAAAGGAGTCCATAGGACTCCATTGAGACAGATGCCGGCGGTCACATGACCAGCTGGATCTCGCCTCGCGAGATCCGGACGGTCGGCATAGGGATACCCAGGGAGAGATTGGGGGGACTTTTTTCCCCCAGTCTTTCCCTGATCCCGCCGGCCAGAGGAGGCGATCGGAGCCGCGGTCCTCGCCGCGGGACATAGGGTGAGTATTAGATTTATTATTTTTATTATTATTATTATTATTATTATTTATTTTTTTTAAGCTGGTATTAACGGATTCTGCAGAAGCGGAATCCGTTAACACCAGGTTCTGGCTCTGGTTAACTTTTCGCTGACCAGAGCCAGACGTTAATCAGCGCTGGGACATTGTAATACCAGCGCTGATTAACACATTGCGCTCCCCATGTTAAGTATAGGGAGCGCAAAGTGCAGCAACCTCGTGCAAAGGAGCGCAAGGTCCCAAACAGGTTTTTTGACCCGTTTGCATTTGGATTGTAATAGGCGGTAAACACCGCAGCTAACGGTAGTCCTCACACAGGTGAGCACTACTGTAGGCGCGGAGATCGTAATAGGAGCCTTATTTTGTTATTGAAATTGTTGATCAAATGTCTTGTTATATGAAACCACCAAAATTGGGAGGGGGAAACAGGTATGGAAAAGTGCCACTAGCCCAATAAACCATTCTTTACATGGAGTGTTGTGTGTTCTTTATCTTTATATGTTTTTTCTTGTATTTTTTTGATACTAAGTAACGAGTATGCATAAATTTAGGGTACCGCAAGGAAGCCCTTTCATTATTGAAAAACAATATACAACGGGCTCTAATACATTCTTCGCGCAAACGTTAACGCGTACGCAAAAACGCATTAACGCGAAGGGCAAAACCCTTTGCTCTGAACGTCGTATTACAATGTCCACGCAAAAAATGTACGTTAACGCTGCGCGAGTGTACTGTACTACGCACGTCCTATACTTAACATTGTGAGCGCAAATGCGTTTGTCCGCTGGTACGCGGATGCTATTATAATCTATGCGCAAAATTTAACGCACAGCGTTTGCGCGCATAATTTTAACGTCTTTTAAAAGCTGGTTCTAACGGCAAATCTGAACGTCCTGCCCGAAACCAAATACACCAGCCCAAAAAAAAAACAATACAGCACAGTATAGTTACACATTCTACACATACCCAAACAACAAAATTGAGAAGTTGTGCGTGTTTTTTTATTGATGCAGCATATATGCGCAGATTGACTTTAACAGGCGCAAAAACTTAACGAGAGACAATTGTGGTTCTTGATTCTGATTGGCTGAATCGCGTGAAAAAACAGCCCGCACACGGATTACTGCGCAGAACGTTGCTGCGCGCGTGTTTTTGCGCGTCTATTTTACGCGCGTTATTTTTTGACGGTTGAAAAAATGCGCGAGGATTATAGCACCAGCGTTGTTTTACGCGCGTTAACGTTTAACCCAGCAAGCAAAAATTCACACGTTCTGCGTGCGTTTTTGCGTGAAGAATGTAATAGAGCCCATCATGTGTAGTGTGACGTTTGGGGGCCCACAGAGCACGTGCACAATGTCTTTCACAAACAGAACAGTTTTAATCACCCTTTCAGGGCAGTCAAAAAGGCAACATAATAAGTACACGCTTGGGTTCAGCGAAATTCAAGCAAAGTCCTGATCTTCAGCACAAATAAACAGAAAAATAATGGTGGCTCACCAACGCTTTAAACAGTCCCAAACCTGGGGAATCCTTTCCCCAAAATGAAGAAGCCTCTCCAGCAAGGCACCGCACGTCTCCTGCTTTTGGAACACACACCCAGCTTCCACTGATTACTTTCTTTTCTCCTTAACTCCCACAATCCTGTCTGGGAGTTGCTGGCTTTTAAATCTCTTCCTGGACAGGAAGATTAACCCTGTGATTGCCCTTAAAGGGACCACAACCCAAATAGGGGTGAAACATATTGTCCATCCAGGACCCAGCCCTGCCGACCTCTACAGTAGGTACACCAAAAGACAGTCCCGTAAACAGCAGTAGATGTTGTTCAGAGCCACCCAGTCAGGATGGTCTTGGACTAACGTCTAAAGCTTGCTATGCATAAATATGTCTGGTGAAAAATATTAAAAAGACATTTCCTGTTTTAGTAACACTGGAAAATAGTTTTTGTGGTATTTTACAATCATAACACCAATTTACTTAAACACAATATTGTATCAGAAAATCTCATATTGGTCGTGTCCACCAAAACGACGTTGATCATAGATTTCAATGTTTTCTTATTTACACACTGGAGTTGTTCAAGTCGACACAATGCAGTGAGACACAACCCCCTTCAAGATAAGGATCCTGCCTACGAAACATGCAATATGCCTCTGCTACACAGTTGTAAGGGTTCCATTCACATAGCAAAGGACAGTCTAGTTGGTTTCCCACTGAACACAAAGATATTGAGTTGCTTTAATGGGGTCAGTCTAGCCCGAAGCTACTCATAATGGAGTAATAATTCTCTTACCCTGGGAGAATTCCTTTAATTAATGCCTACTTCTTTTCCTACGCTCTATGGTTTACCAAAATAGATGCTACATAAAATGGAAATTTTAAAATATAATCAGATCCACACCACCAATATATTCAAACCACATGGACTTTTATTAAAATAATGTAAAGATTGCTTATTGTGTAGTCATTGAGAAGAGATTGCCATGTACGATCCCTTAGTTGGACGAGAATTGCTTCTCAAATTGCTTGGAGGAGCATTGCGAGGAATACATTTTAAAATATCTGCGGTACACAGGTTAACCATCTCCGGTTCAGGTCGTGGAATTAATTCCATTTAGGTGCAGATATTAAACTATGACTTAACAGCAGCTCAAAGATGTATCATAAAATGTTCTTTATTGTTTGCATTAGAATTTTGCTTGATCGACTTAACACAACGTTATTTAAAGTCTTAATATGTCTCTTTCGGAACGAAGGCACAGATGCAAATAAATACAAAGAAATGTCATTTGTAATTCCGCTCGCGAGAAATTAATTTTCCACAGGCGACAGTTATGACAAACTTCCCTGTAGGAGCTCTGTTTCCACAAATAAACATCAGTGTCAGCACCGAAATGAAAAATTCATCGAGGATGCGGAGTGACTTAGGTCATTTTACACAAAGGAAAGATATGTCTCTGACAAAAAAGTTAAGCTACGAAGAGGGTTGCTTAATAAAAATAAATAAAGAGAAGACTTAGAGACCATAAATCATTTTTGGGAAGTTTTCTTTCGTTCACTTTACCTTCAGAATATATGTAGACTTTAGGGTTCTGTACTCTAAAGGCACTGGGTGCTGGACAAAATCCCTACAGCAAGGTTCCCTAATGCCAGCATCCTGACGGCCGACTTCCAGACAGAACAAGTGCTGGACATACCAAGTTCCCTACACAGCCAACTTCCAGACATCCATAATCCCAGCTGCTAACGCTAATACTAACACCCTAACCCGTCGGGAGTTAGGTTTAGGGGTTATGGTTAGGTTTAGGGAGTTAGGGTTAGGGCTGAGTTTAGGGGGTTAGGGTTAGGGCTAGGTTTATGGTTAGGGCTAGGTTTAGGGGGTTAGGGTTAGGGCTAGGTGTAGGGGGTTAGGTTTAGGACTAGGTTTAGGAGGGTTAGAGTTAGGGTTAGGTTTAGCGGGGTTAGGGCTAGGTTTAGGGGAGTTAGAGTTAGAGCTAGAGTTAGGGCTAGGTTTAGGGTGGCTATGGTTAGGGCTAGGTTTAGGGGGTTAGGGCTAGGTTTAGGGGGTTAGGGAGTAGGGTTAGTGTTAGCCACTGGGATTTTGGATGTCTGGAAGTTGGCCGTCAGGGAGTTGTCTGTGTAGGGAAGTTGGCCGTCAGGGAGTTGTCTGTGTAGGGAAGTTGGTCATCGGGATTTTGGCATTAGGGAACCTGGTTGTAGGGATCTCGACCCAAATCCAAGGGCACTATCATCTGCCCTAAGCTAAAACGGGAATGCTAAGGAGAAAAATTTGCGCTCGCAAATTTGCCCTTAGCGTCCCCCATTTTACAAATGGATTACGGGGCAGGAGCTGAATCCAGCAGTCTGGCCCATAATGGCCACTAGCCTCCATGATGCCCAGGGCAGCGCTAACGTTCCGTTGGCAAGCATCCCCTCCTGGAGTCCATAGGACTCCATGGAGGCTTCTGCTGCCAGGTCACATGACCGTCAGGATCTCGCCTCTCGCGAGATCCTGCAGGTCTGCGGAGTGATCACGGAGGGAGACTGGGGACTTTTTCTCCCCAGTTTCACTCTGCTCCCGGCGGCCAGAAGCAGCGGATCGGACCACCATTCTCGCTGCGGGATGAGAGGTGAGTATGTGATTTTTTGGGGGGGGATTTACAGTTGCTGCTATTTGATTCGAACTGAAGTTGTAGCAAACTTTTCAGTTAGCTGCAGCGGTTCATAATTGGCTTTAGGACTTTGTGCTCCCAATGCTTAACAGCAATCAGTAATCAGCATTAGGATCACAAAGTACAGTAAGCTCGCGCTAAGAAACACTAATACCGATGCGCGAACAGGTTTTTTAACGCGTTAGCAACTGGGAGGTGATCTGTGCGGCACTCTATCAACCTAGCGCTAACGCTCAGTTATGTGAGCGCTAGCGTTAAGGAGGTGATTGGGCCCTAAATGTCATTTCGTATCAGTTTGGCATTAGACAAGCAATTGTAAAATATATTTTTTTTACTAGGTGTTTGGGGGAGCTAAAATTTATAAAAGTGTTACTAAAAAGTGCTCTCAGACAGGTGCCTTTTCCATTCAGCACCAAATCGAACAGAAACCACTTGAGCGTTCTGTCGTTGCTCATTTATTTTGGCACTAACTTCCTTAAAAGCTCCAAGAAGTTCATCTCCAACATCCCTAAATACGTGTGGACATACACTGCCTGGCCAAAAACAAGTCACCACGCACCGTAAAAGCATGTGGTGGGAGTGTTATGATCTGGGTTTGCTTCAGTTGGTCAGGTCTAGGTTCAGCAATGATATGTGCCCAAAAAATGAGGTCATGTGACGCCCTGAATATACTGAATGAGCAGGTTTTCCCTTCAATTGTTTTTTTCTCCCCTGATGGCACAGCGGGCATATTCCAAGATGGCAATGCCAGGAATCATCATGCTCAAATTGTGCAAGAGTGGTTGAGGGAGCATGAGACATCATTTTCACACATGGATTGGCCACCGCACAGTCCAGACCTTAACCCCATTGAATCTTTGGGATAATGTGCTGGAGAAGACTTTACGCAGCGCTGCGACTCTTCCAACATCAATACAAGCTCTTGGTCACAAATTAATGCCACTCTGTATGGAAATAAATGCCGTGACATTGCATGAGCTTATCGAAAGGATGTCATGGCAAATGCGTGCTGCAGCCACAACAAAAGGCAGCCCAACAACATATGAGAGTGTACGACTTTTTATTGACCAGGTAGAGTATATTCTCTTTCTTAGGTTCTACTGATTAAAATAAAAAAGACACAGATTTCTTTTTCAAAATGCTGCTAGGAGGTCTGTCTGGCCGTCTGTCAGATCAACGTCATTTTTGGGTAAGATTGTGGCCCCTCATTGTGAGATAACATATGGTTACGGTGGTGCTTAAGCCTAATTATGACCAAACTGATCAGGTACCGACCATTATATCCACTTTTTAGGACATACAGGGTTATTCAGAGAGCTTGAAAAGCAGGAGAATGACTGGAGAATGACTGGAGAATGACTGGAGAATGAAAAATTCTAGGTCAAAATAGACAAACCAGAAAAATTCTCCCTTTCATCTCACTTTCCAAATCGGCTATTTTGACCTAGAATTTTTCATTCTCCAGTCATTCTCCTGCTTTTCACGCTCTCTGAATCACCCTGATAGTATGGGCAGCAAGTGAAGGAGATCTAAAATTCGGCTTATATAAGCATCACATACATACAATCCCGGCATGGTTCCCACCACGGCATGGTTTCCTTTCCAATTTGGTTAGGTATCATTCTATTTTATGTGATTTTATTTGTCCGTTACTGTGATATATCATTGTATTATTTTGAATAAAGATATGCAGGGTTATTCAGACAGCGTGAGAAGCAGGAGAATGACTGGAGAATGACAGGAGAATGAAAAATTCTAGGTCAAAATAGCCGATTTGGAAAGTGAGATGAAGGAGAATTTTTCTGGTTTGGCTATTTTGACCTAGAATTTTTCATTCTTCAGTCATTCTCCTGCTTTTCACGCTCTCTGAATAACCCTGTAACTGTTAGGTAGCTGCTGGCGTCTAACCAGATCTTACATGTAAAATGCCAGGGTTAAGCCCAGATGAGACACCGGTCCAATTGATTCCCCAGTGTTCTGTTGTTTCTAATTTTCAGGAGTGGATCCAGTCAAAGGACAGGCCAATATTTCTTAATCACATTATGATTTCTACCTGTCTGGTTACTGTAAATTCTGATGTACCGAACTGTATTTTCATTTCCCACATGTGTTGGTTTATATGTTAAGATTTCTTACAGTCCATCATCCTTATTTATTATATTGCCCCATCTAACACTTCTTCATTATACCCTTTTTCCATGAAGTCCTTCTGTAGCTTATACGCCTATTGTTGGATTTCAAATGTGCCTTGAGCCACCATCTTTCCTTCAAAAGTCATTGTAAAAAAAGGAAGTTTACCAAATATACTGCTACATACAGGGCCGGATTTATAGCTAGGCAGAGTAGGCATGTGTCTACAGGCGCCTGCCACAAGGGGGCGCCTTGCGCCATATATTTTTTTATAATTTACAAACATTGTATCTTTTGAGTCGTAAGGGCTATAGGGACACACTAGGGATCATTGGAAAGGCCAGATTAAGGCCTTTCCAGAGCTGCCAAATGTAAGCAGGTTAGATTTATGTAAAAATAATAAAATATTATTTTTCTCTTTTTTTTTTTAAATGTTGCACTATTATTCAGTTTACAATTCTAAAGGAAACAGTGATGCCTTGCTAACTCACCTTTTCATTTCCCACACTGCCAGCAAGTGTGGAGCAGATGATACAATGCATTATTTCATTGACAATCTAGACCGTGGCGCTGCAGTGAGGAGAGTCAGGGGAACTTTGGAACCCGCGTCTCTGAATTATGCACAAGGTTAAGTGAGGTGACATTGGAAAGGTCGGAGTCTGGTCTTTAAAATGATACCAAACATGACCATGTAATGTGTAAAAATAAATACATTGAAAAAAGTAAATGCAAAATAGTTTTTTTTCCTATGTTCTCCAGCAGAGGCAATATATGCGTTTACATATAAAACAAACAATGCTGCTGCACTAACTCAACTAAGGCAAAATATTCTGCCCCTTCTGATTTGAGCACAGAGAGAAACTGGTCTTCAATATTTTTTTTTTTTAAAAAATGTCACTTTTAGTTTGCCCCAAAATGAAAATTTAAAAAGTCATTTTTGCTTTTATTGTTGTTTGGGGGCGCGCTCCACATTTATGTGCCTACAGACTCCACATTTATGTGCCTACAGACTCCGGAGATGCAAATCCAGCCCTGGCTACATAGCATGCCTTTAACTGACTAAATGAACAATTTCATTCCAGAAACAACAGCATGCATTTACACTTCAGGTTAGAGCTTCATATCTGCCAGCAGAAACAAAATATATTTTCAGCATATTTTTTTATTTAGAATTAATTTTTATTTAATTTTAAATGTATCCCTTTTGGATAAGTCCCCCTTTAAGGCTAGGGTCAGACGAACGCATTTTTATGTTGTCTGTGAAAAAGTGCGTTCGAACGAATGGACGCATTTTTTCACAGAATACGTGATAGTGGTCATACTATGCGCATTTTCGTCCGTGATTTTGTACGGATCATCAATAAAACACTTTTTGTGTCTGGACGTTATGTTGGCCGGACATTAGCAGCGTCTGACGTCTCCTAATCACGCACACACGCCGCTAGCGGACGCAGCGCACTCTGTACGTCAGTACCTGCGGTTTCACGTTCTCGAAAAAATGCGTTCATTTTCCACTTGCGTTGCGCAGCCGGACTTTTGTGCGACCGTACTTCGTATATTGGCCGTCATTGCCCGGCATCTGCTGCTAGTGCGGCCGTGATTAAGTGCGGCTGCACGCGCGTTCGCACTGCCTCAGTCTGACCCTAGCCTTAGGCATGCAAAATACTTTTTTTTTTAGAACTTAATAATATAGATCTGACAATGAAAAATCCAAACTATTAAAGAGTACATAATAAAACAAAATACAATTTATGAATTGTATTTCGGGACCCAGTTATGGCCACGCAAAAAAATGTTGATGTATCAAATTCTTGCACTCTTTAAAAAAAACATTTAAATGACTAAAAGAATACTGTGTTAAAAATGTGTGTTATATCTTAATGTAACCTAATCCACAGATAAACCATTTAATGGTTGATCAGTACCTTTTGTTCAGCAGAATGCTTGCCTTTGTACTGCAAATGTGATTCATAATATCTTCTATGAATAATTAAAAACTGTATTAAGCAGCGAAGCTGAAGAGCACCATCATGTTATTTTTATAATCCCCTCTTCCAGTTTAATATCGACTGCGCTCGGAATATTAAACCTATACTTATATAACACCGGAGTTGCTTTGTTAGTATTATTTGTGTACAGACGTAATTGTTATGGTAATGTTCCCCTGTAAGTTATTTCAAATCATAGAAAAAAGAACATATTTAGATTATTATAATATTATTATAAACATCATCATCTGTACTTGATTGTATTATCTGGAAAGCCGGATTTAAATGCCGACCATTGTACAGTGAAGAGGTCCACTCCAGACCATTATATGGTAACTCATGTCCTGCCCTCGCCAAGTAATAGTAATGTAAGTAAAAGTAATGTTGGAAAGGCTTTAAATATCAACTCTTTAATTACAGTTAAAAAGAGCTCTGCATTTTACAACCAAAAAATAAGGCAACTTATACTCTAAAGGGGACTTGCAGTGACTCAGACAAACTTCATAACAGTGTGCAGTGCCAGGCAGCTGCTGCAAAAGCAAATCAATTCCTGTCAAGCATTAAAAATGGTATTGATTCACTTGACAAGCATATAATCATTTTACTTCTTTATAAAGCATTGGTAAGACCCAGTTTTAACATGAGGTACAGTTCAGGGGATTGGTATTAACCCCATAATGCTGCCAGGCAGCATTCAGGGACCCTGCGTTGAATGGAGGATCGAGCCTTGCAGCGCTGAGCGCACTAACTGCGCTCAGCGAGGTGGCCAGACGGGCATCGAGTGGAAGGAACGTCCACTCTAAAAGAGAGCTCTGCATTTTACAACCAAAACATAAGGCAACCTATACTCTAAAGGGGATTTGCAGTGACTTAGACAAACTTCATAACAGTGTGCAGTGCCAGGCAGCTGCTGCAAAAGCAAGCAAATTCCTGTCAAGCATTAAAAATGGTATTGATTTACTTGACAAAAATATAATAATTTTACCTCTTTTTAAAGCATTGGTAAGACCCCATTTTAACATGAGGTACAGTTCAGGGGATTGGTATTAACCACTTAATGCTGCCAGGCAGCATTCGGGGACCCTGCATTGAATGGAGGATCGAGCCTTGCAGCGCTGAGCGCACTAACTGTGCTCAGCGAGGTGGCCAGATGAGCATCGAGTGGAAGGAACGACCACGCTCATGGACGTTCCTTTCGCTCTCCAAAGATGGTTGTCTGACCCCAGCTTAAAGGCACAAATCTGCATGATGCGAGGTGAAAACAAGTTTTGGCCAATTTTTGCAGATGAACTGCATTTCTCGTTTATTGGCTCGGGCCCAATTTTTTCAACAGCCGATATTTTGATGAAAAAAAAATCTAGTCAACCACAAGCAGCCAATATTTTTATTCGAAAAATTGATCGATAGACCGAAATGGTGAAAAGTAATTTTATTCCAAACCGCCATCTGAAGCTTTGTACCAAAATGATATTTTCTATCATAAAGAGAACTTTAAATATATGTGCTCATCTAGAAAGAAAAAGAAAAAACAAAACAGTCAACCAAGACCAAGACCAAGGAGCCGTAATAGGCAACTCCTTACTCGTTCAATTCTCATAATGCCTTTTCTGCCAGAGGCGCGAATGCTTACAAATACATCACAAAACTCGTGCTGCAACTGTTTTTTTGCATTGTGGTAGATTTGTATTACACAGTTCAGCTCTTATTCTACTGAAATCATTGAGTTTGACCCAAAAGTATCTCACATGATGAATTTGGTTATAAACAGTAAGTTGATGAATATCCCTAATTATTACATTACCCGTAGGAATTTGAGTTATTTTTCAACTGACCTTACTCTACTCAAATGTGTTATTCAAATCCAAAAACAATCACTAAATAAATAGATTTGCTTTTCGTGGGTTAAAATTGGTATTATTTTCGAGCATTTATTTTGGCCATCCAGACCTTGGCGGATAATGCCGTTAATAAAAACGTATGATCAAAAGTGCGTCAGTGCATCAACAGAAAGGGTTGCATAGAGTGCGTATACATGCTTTTATATTCATCACCCTCTTACCCTTTAAATATTCTCAATTGTGACCATATATTAAAAGTATTAGATAGAAATTAGCAATTGAGATTTCATTATTTTAAGGCCATCAACTCCGTATCTGTCTGCATTGGATGGGAGATGGGTAGTGGTATTGTTTGTGCTGATTTTTGAATTACTATCATATGTCTATTTATTTATCTTTCCATTCATAGACATAACTACTAGGGTCACTGCAGTCGCATGTGCGACTAGGCCCATTCCTCTATGGGGCCTGGCAGTGTAATCCTGTGTCCCTGGTGGTAGACCAAACCAGATGGTGCCCCCTTTCAGATTGTAGTGCTGTCTCAGTCAGGCAGCACAAATGCAATGTGATCATGGTGCACAGTGATTCAGGCCTTGTTGAGGTCCCTTCTGCTGGCCAAGCAACTGCTTCAGTCACTGTTTGGCAGAACTCTTCTCGGTTGCTCTAAATGGCTGAGACGCCATTGCGATTTGAAGTGGGGCTGGCTAGATAAGCAACGAAAAGGGAACTTTCAATTAATGAGAAACAGTGGGTCAAGGAGGGAGAACTGTGGGCCAAGGGGGAGGGTACTGTGGCTCGAGGGGGAAGGACTGTGGGCCAAGGGGGAGAACTGTGGGTCAAGATGTCATGCCACCAGACCCAAATGCAGAAGGAAGAAGAAGACCTGTGCTGGCTCTGCCAGATTTTGAATCTTTTCCACCCAGTCCGCTTGGATCAACCGCTCCTGCATTTCTAGGTTGTTGATCTGTAATCCGCACAATGTAACCTCCATCCCTTTCCTGGTCTTCCACCTCAAGAGATCCTCAGGTGGAATCACTTGTCTTATAGAGGAACGCAGTCCTCCTATTTAAGGGGTGTAAACCCTATCCACAAAGACTTGGCTACAAATCCTATTACAACTCTAACACCCTGCTTCAGAACCTGCTACTGTTACAGACCCTGCATCATAAGAAACTCTATCCTTTGTGTCTGGTCAGGCCTCTTCCTGTCTCTGCCTCCCTGTGCCCCAGTGCTGCAACCTGCCTGCCTTGCTGCACCCTACAATCTATCACCTGCAGAACCACAACCAGTCCTGCTTCCTGTGCGCCTTGTTGCCCAGTCCTCTGTGCCACTTAGAGTACCCACTATCTCCTCCTGTTGCCGGTGTATCATCTGCCTGCTATAATAAACCCCTCTTCACTTGTATCAGTTACCTCAGCACCTCTTCTTCCTGCATCCTGGGCTCTTCCCTCAAACCTTGTACCATGGAGCATGACACGAGCAGGGGGAAGAGTGGGTCAAGGACGGGGGAGAGTACTGTAAGCAAGCTCAAATTTATCGAAGTGCATGATTCGAAGAGGGGTGGTCCAGGGAAGTGACTTTGTCCTCTGGCACAGTGAGGTCTACCTATGCTTTACTATCCATTCATCCATCATATCCATTTACCCAACGTTTTACCATTTTCATTTGAATAAAAAAACAATCTAAGGCGGCGTGATACACATTTAAATGATGTTTTATGCACGATTGATGTGTTTGATAGGTTTTTAATAATTTTTCTATAGAAAAATAGCATTTTATACATTCACGGTCAATGCACGGGAAAGCAATATGCAAACACGTAAAATTGCTATTGCTCTTTTAATCTCCTAATGATCCAAAAAGACAGATGAATCCGTCCTTCTGGAATTATGTTTAATTCACAACTAAAAAGGACAGCAGTTATATGGATGGTAATTTGTATATCCTTGATGTCTGAAGACATTTGGACCCTCAAAGCTATACATACGTTCTGTGTTTTATTTCTTGGATAGAACACTGTTGGAAGGTAGACTATTTATTTTACCTAAAGGCATCAACATTTTCATTTGAGTGACTTATGTGCCAAAGTAGTTTAGCATCGCTTTGAGTGTAATCTGCTTGAAGGAGAATTTCCTGACATTCTGTGACCTATTCGTCCTTACTGACAGTCACGCGTTTTTTAGCATATGTATTGACTTTGTTTAGCAGTGAAGGGAACTACATAGTGCACGCACACTTCAAATGTGATCACCAAGACTAGCCATAAAATACAGCATTGTTGACCTTGCTTCTTTTTTTTACTTATTTCCGCACTCTCTCGTGTTTTAACCAAAAGTGATTTGTGTGATTAGTTTAATAACCCTCTTCCCAACCAAGCAGAAATATTAGTATAGTACTTGAAACCCCACTGCATGAACAGTTAACACGGATTTAAAACTTTAGTATTGTATATATATAAAGGGTTATTCAAAGAGATCCGAATGGCTGGAGAAAGGTAACCAAACGCTGAAAATCAGCGTTCGGTTACCTTTCTTGGCCATTCGACTATTCAGAGAGCAGGCAATTCGCCAAATCCTGGCGAATTGCCTGCACATACGGTGCCTGTTCGGTGCCTGTTCGAGGGCAGTGAAATCCCCATGAAAAAGCACTGCTTCGGCTATTCAGAGAACACAAACCAGCAGTGAAAGGTTCCCCTAATGCCCTGCCATTTGGTGGTTTAATTCGGCAGGTTTATTCAGGAGAATCCCATAGGCTTCAATGTTAAAAATATTCCCGTTTTAATTCAATATCTAATAAACTGTTCATTATGAAATTCTGCAGTAAAGAGTCTCTTTATTTATAGATTTTTTATGATATTTTAAGCATTTTTCTGGATTTTTTTTTTTAAAAGTCCGATTTTTTTTTTTTTAAGTTTACTTATTTTTTCTGTAACAGCCCTTTTTATTATCATTCCCTGGACCTCATATGCAAATTTCAGACATTTTCGCTCAGTAGTTTCTTTGCAAACAGCGTTTCACTTTTCAACCATTCACACAAACTGTTTTGCTAATTTATTCACTGCCTCGTCTGCGGTCTCGGCGGCTTCGCTGCGTGTGATCGGCTCCTGCTCGGGTTTTTCGGCAGGTTAATCCAGATGTTTTAGTGGGTTTTCGGCGTGCATTCGGTGGGTTTTGCGGTTCATTTTCTTCGGGTTTGCGGTAGCTTTTCCCTGCAATTTGGGGACACTGTGGTGTTTGCTGAATACACCGCAGGGTCACCGAAATGCGATCGGCAAAACAAACCGAATTGAAGAGAACGAAAGGTCACCGAATGTGCGGTGACTTTTCGAATCTCTTTGAATTACCCTGATGGTCTCTGCCTCCCTCTTCTCTTCACTTTGATCTGAGGCGAAGGAGGCAGAGAATTTTTGTAATTTTAAAAGTGAAACAAAAAATAAACTTTTTTTTAACCCTTTCAGTGCAAAACTTTGAAAATAGCAAAATTTCCTATTTTATCATAGGGGTAATTCAGAGAGGACCGAAACGTCGCTAACATTTCGGTGTTCTCTCGTTCCCTGCACTTCGGGGAATCAAATTTCCCCACTCTGCTGTGAATTCTGCATTCAGCGCAGGGTCCCCGAAGTGCAGGGAATGGTCGCCGAATCCCGCCACAAGCCTGCCGCCCGCTGCTGGCAACCTGCCGGACATCCACCGCAAACCTGCTGGAGGGCGGCCAAACGCAGCCTCTGAGCACAGCGCCTAGCAGCTGCAGAAGGAAGCCGACAAGCCGCCGGACGGGTAAACAAAACCCCAAACAATACGATTGAAAGTTTTAAAAATTTAAACGCAATGAAAACGACAACGAAAATGTCTGAAAATAACATATAAAGTCCTATGAATGATAATAAAAGGTCTGGAAAAAGTAAATCTGTACTCTTTGGCGCTACCCAGTGGTGTTGGAGAGGTAGTGTGCCTTTTAACTCCAATTCAGACAAATAAAAACAGAGGCCTGTTCAATACCTCAGCAGCTGCTGAATTGCTGCAGCGCAGCAATTCAGTTTGCTGCAGCAGTGTCGTTGAACCCTTTGGATGCGAATTCTGAATCCAAAATGGCCGACGATTTCTTAATGAAAAATTCAGATTGTTTTTCGGATCACTCGGACAAAATATAATAAAGAGAAGCAGTCAGCACAATTCCGTTTGGTACGCACACACCACAAAATGATAGTTTTTAACGAATAAACGTTATGTTTACTTCTGAAACAATATATAAATTGAACTGTAATATATGTCTATGTGCAGGGGGAAATAATAAATAAATATTTTGTGCTTTGGTGAACGAAAACCTCAAAATTAACATTGCTGTACGGAATTATTATTTGCTTCGAGGCGGCGGCCATCTTGCTGTAGGGCATTGTTACTTGCTTCATGCGGCGGCCATCTTTAAAACGTCACACTCAGCATCTCCTCGGGTCGCTGCAAGTGCTAGGTTGAACGGCGTTCAATGGCAAGTTGCTAACTTAGCACTTGCAGCGGCTGAGGTATTGAACAGGCCTCAGGCATAAAACCAAACAAAAATTAGCAACTTGTAAGATATGCGTGTCTGTGTCTCTGTGTACGTGTCTCAAAGGACAAAGTCTCTGTGTGGCCTCTTTCAAGTGCCAGTGTTGGTGGAAAGAAAAGGTATTTTTCTTTTACCCCTCTGCAGTCAGCAGCCTCTCACATCCACTTGGTGTTTTATCCCTTCCCACCTTTGATACAGAATGAAGAGAAAATGTGGCAGAGTTGGTGCTTCAGATGCTCTGGTGGTGGTATATTTGCAGGATCTGTGCTTGCTTCTGGGGTGCTCTGTAGCGCTTAAAAGCAGAAATCATGCATGGCGTAGCACAGTTTACAATAAAAGTGCAAATGTACCATAATTTATGCTACTCACGTTTACTGGTGTCTCAGAGCTCAGACACCAGATTTGAAGGCAGCCAGTGATATTATCTAGGTGCACCGGATCACCTATCAGCCTCAGCCACCTCCTTGTTAGATGTAAATCAGCCAGGACCCAAAAAGGATAAAAACGTGGTGGTTTTATTAAAGCTATTAGTAAAAAGTATAAATTATCAATACACCAATACGTGTGACACATCACCTGATGAAGCCACCTTAGGCGAAACACGTTGGCGAAACCAATCATAAAAAACAAAAAAATTATAGTATAGTATTTTAAATGCAAAAATTCCTTTAAAAATTTACAAAAAGCAAACTCACACTTTCCAAGGCACATACAAAATGTGCATATGGGCATAGGCCATAATGGCTTAGACCTCCCGCAATCAACATCCGGAGCCGTCCATGATCCGCCAACCGGTGGTCACAACTTCTCTGGGGCCTCACAGCACAATGTCCGATTTTCTTAGAGAAACCACTCGACGCGTTTCGTGAGACTACTTGTCTCCCTTAATCAGGAGTCATACTGTTTATTTGTTTTTTGTCCATTTTTAAAGGATTGTTTGCATTAAAAATACTATACTATGATTTTTTTCTCCTTTATGATTTTATTTGCAGATCAAAGTAAAAGTGGAATGCAGATTTGGTGACCCAACTGTATCTGGGGATCCAATACATTTGGTACAATATATTGGAAATTGAATTGTATACGCGGTATTGCGTCATTGTTATTTTTGTATAGTATCAGTATATCTTAGGGCTTCAAGGTGCCCTTTCACTTTGCGCGGCAGTGGACCGAGGATTTTGACACAAATTTTATTGCTTACATTGGGTATTATGCAGGCGGTGTTAAAACTTTGGGGGCATGTTCTGGAGCTCAACTGCAATGGAATGTCATTTGCAATGATAC
This sequence comes from Leptobrachium leishanense, assembly GCA_009667805.1. Classification (NCBI taxonomy): domain Eukaryota; kingdom Metazoa; phylum Chordata; class Amphibia; order Anura; family Megophryidae; genus Leptobrachium; species Leptobrachium leishanense. Next base: position 33,906,139 of record CM019068.1, read on the forward strand.
AACACAGCTCCTGATTAACACGGTCTCATGCTGCTGTGTCTGCTACTGCTGAGCCTGTATACCGGATAACAATAGTGAGGGGTTAAGCTCGTCACTCATGGGCCCACATGCCATTTTGGTTCCTTCAATCCCAGTGCTTTAATTATTACCCAATGACCAAACTCTACTTTTCAAACATATAGGGCCAAATTTCAATGTTGACGCAATCGTTAACTCTCACCTGCGTGAGCATTAACGTTTGCTGCGGTGTTTACCGTATATTACAATGCAAACGGGTTAAGAAACCCGTTTGCGTTTGGTACCTTGCGCTGCACTGCGCTGCGCGAGGTTACTGTACTTTGTGCTCCCTATACTTAACATGGGGAGTGCAAAGTGTTAATCAGCGCTGTATTACAAAGTCCCAGCGCTGATTAACACCTGGCTCTGGTCAGCGAAAAGTTAACCAGAGCCAGGGACTTGGTGTTAACGGATTCCGCTTCTGCAGAATCCATTACCAAAAGGCTAAAAAATTAAAAAATGAATCACATACTCACCCTCTGTCCCGTGGTGAGGACCGTGGCTCCAACCTTCCGGTGGGAGCAGGGAAAGACTGGGGGGAAAAGTCCCCCCCAGTCTCTCCCTGCGCATCCTGAGGCGAGATCCGGCTGGTAATGTGACCGGCAGGGGGAACTCAATGGAGTCCTATGGGCTCCATCGAGTGGATGCTCGCGGCTGCGCTCAGCGCTGCTGCGAGCATCCAGGATTTTAACGGGCGATAACAATGCAGGCAGCATATTTTGCGCCTACATTGTAATCTGTCATGCCTGCTGGTGCTCCTGCAGTGCGGCCTTCCCAACAGAGTCTCTGCATCAGTCTCTGCATCAGGCCACTTTGAATGCCGCACCTGGTCAGGGATCTAGGCCTTTAAATATCAGTCACTGACTGTGCTCTGAGCCCTGACGTGGTTTATTATAGCCCTCAGCGCGTGTCTTTAGCTTCTACATATTGGTTTTCTGGCTTGACTTGTGGCTTGTATATTTGACTGTTTTTTCTGTGTTTATCCCTTGGCTTATGTTTATCTCGTGTACCGACCTCTGGCTTGTTATTACTACGATATCTCTCCTGTCCCTGATCTGTACTTCTATGTATTTTAGATTAGTACCTGGCCATTCTAAGGACCAGCTTCTCAGATTAGGGTTTTTTCTTGCCTTTCTGGGTTTTGTCTGCGTGCTGGGGTGACTCTATATCCTTACATAATCTAGCGATAGCGGGCGCAAGGGGGAACACTGTGTGTGCTGTTTTTCCTCCCTTGCGCCCGCGTTTTAACGCGAAGATTGTAATAGTGTCCACAGTAAGAGAGATAGGAGGAAACATTTTTCTCTACTTTTGCGTAATTTTAAATAAGCACCAAACACTGTATACATATATAACGAACTCCGGAAATAGAGAATAAAAGCGGGTTCCGCAATCTAAGTTACCGAAAGCACAATCTAGATCGTCCAATTGGCGGAAACAGTAGAACATTATAATTGTGTAATTTTCATGCTCAATGCGGTCTGATTGCTAACAGCGCGGCCGTGTCTCTCTTTTCCCCTCTGTAAATTCCACATAGCAGATATTTTAAAAAAACATGGGGGGGGGAGGGAAGGGGGAGAGATAGAAAAAAAAATTATAATTCAAGCTGTCATGGCTGAGAAATATTCATAATTTTGCCCGACTAACCGAAAGCAACAGGAGCCAAAATAATTTTTTTAATATCCTTTGAGGTCAACTATGGCAAGCACCATTATGAAACCGCTGCCACTTCAACCGTCAAAACAACGGGAAAAAAAACCTGTAAAAAAAAAAAAAATCAAGCACAAAAGCTCATCGAAATGAATAGAATTTAATTTAAAAAAGTAAATTGCAGTTATTATTTCCCCTTTATGTAGTTGTCCATCCTGTGAACAGTAAGTTAAAGTGAATGTGATTGCAGTCGGCTAGTTATATTTTTCATTTGTAAGAGGCGAATTCATTTATTTATTTCTGCATGCAATATGTACACGGCAATTTTCTCATGTTATATTAAACTGCAAGCCAGTTGTAATGAAATGCTATTCAGTGAATGAGGGATAGTCATGGATCGACCAATGTGATTAAAAAAATAATAATTAAAAACACAAAATTGAGGTTAAAGGGCACCAGAAAAGCACCAAAAAATTAACCCGTTCTTATTGTGTTTATTTGATGTTGCTGATATCTTACATGAGCTTTGTTTTTCTCTTGTATGTTTAGATAAGAAAATATTTTACTCTGTCGGGGTTATTCAAAGAGATCCGAATTGCTGGAGAAAGGTAACCGAACGCTGAAAATCAGCGTTCGATTACCTTTCCTGGCCATTCGGCTATCCAGAGAGCAGGCAATTCGCCAAATCCTGGCGAACTGCCTGCACATACGGTGCCTGTTTGTTGCCTGTTCGAGGGCAGTGAAATCCCCATGAAAAAGCACTGCTTCGGCTATTCAGAGAACACAAACCAGCAGTGAAAGGTTCCCGAAATGCCCTGCCATTCGGTGGTTTAATTCGGCAGGTTTATTCAGGTGAATCCCATAGGCTTCAATGTTAAAAATATTCCCGTTTTAATTCAGTATCTAATAAACTGTTGATTATAATATTCTGCAGCAAAGAGTCTCTTTATTTATAGATTTTTTAGGATCTTTTAGGAATTTTTTGGGATTTTTTGCAAACATTTTTTTCCCTTTTTTTTTCAAATCGTTTTTTCTTTTTTCTGTAACAGCCCTTTTTATTATCATTCATTACAAACATAGAAACATAGAAACATAGAAAATGTCGGCAGATAAGAACCTTTCGGCCCATCTAGTCTGCCCAATTACATGGATACTTTACCTTGATTTATCTTTTGTTTAGGATAGCCTTATGCCTATCCCATGCCTGCTTTAACTCAATTGGATCTCATATGTAAATTTCAGACATTTTTGTTCAGTAGTTTGTTTGCAAACAGCGTTTCACTTTTCAAACATTCAAGCAAACTGTTTTTTTTTCTTCTTCACCTCCTTCGTCTGCGGTGTCGGCTTTTTCCGGCGGCTGCTCTGCACTGTGATCGGCTCCTGCTCGTGTTTCTCCGACGTCTTCGGGGGGTTAATCCAGATGTTTTTGCGGGTTTTGGTGTGCATGCGCCCTCGTTTTGCGGTGAGTGTTCGGAGGGTTTGCGGCGGCTTTTCCCCTGCATTACGACGGCCCTGTGGTGCTTGCTGAATACACCGCAGGGTCGCCGAAATTGGATAGCCAAATTGCACCGAATTGAAGAGAATGAAAAGTCACCGAACTTGCGGTGACTTTTCGATTCTCTTTGAATAACCCTGTATATGTGTCACTGGGTGCATCCATTGTGTGATATTTTGTGTTGTAAACTGCCCCCCCCACCTGTATTTTTCCTCACTGTGTTGTTTCGCACATAGAATGGAGTCCACCGTTTATTATTTTAATCTGCAGTAAAACGTCTCTTTATTTATTGATTTTTTTAAAAAAACTTTTAGGCATTTTCAGGATTTTTCGACAAAATTCTTTTCCGTTTTTTTTATATACAGGGTTATCCAAAGAGATTCGAAAAGTCCTGCACGTTCGGTGACTTTTTTGATCTCTTCAATTCGGTTCCTTTTGCCGATCCCATTTCGGTGACCCTGCGGTGTATTCAGCAAGCACCACAGGGTCCCCGAATTGCAGGGAAAAGCTGCCGCAAACTCGACAAAAACAAACCTCAAAACCCACCGAATGCACGTTGAAAACCCTCAAAAACATCTGGATTAACCTGCGAAAACCACGGAAAAAGCCCGAGCAGGAGCCGATCACACGCAGCCGAAGCAGCTGAGACCGCAGACGAGGGAGGTGAATAAATTAGCAAAATAGTTTGTATGAATCTGTGAAAATGCTGTTTGCAAAGAAAGTACTGAGCGAAAATGTCTGAAATTTACATATGAGGTCCAGGGAATGATAATAAAAAGGGCTGTTACAGAAAAAATAAGTAAACTTAAATTTTTTTTTTTTAAAAATCGGACTTTAACCCTTTCGCTGCTGAGGCTTTTCCCGCCCCTATGCTGAGGTCATTTTTACCGGTTTCGCTCATCATGTTTAAACGTGTTTTGAAGGCTTATTTTAGTATATGACCCAGACATATTATATATCGTTCTTTCCGTCAGACTCGGCAGATTCATAATATGTCATTATTATATGTATACGTCATGACATGTCTGTATATTATAACAAAAAATGCAATAAAATCTGAATGTTCAATAATTTACAACGTGTAAAGTGTTTTTTTTTCACATTTTAACATGCGAGCAATTGCGGTTATATTTTGTTTTGTATGGGGTGAGCTTGTTAAAAAAATTAGAGATGGGGGTCTCGTTACATTTTTTTTTGGGGAAAATTACGCGATTTTTAACAAACGCACCGCATACAAAAATCATTAGTGCAGCATCATTGTTCACATTAAAATTGAAATGAGAACAATATTGCTGCATTAACGAACCAAAAAAAAGAAAAAAAAACTTTTTTTTTTTTTTTTAATTCATAGTCAAGTTTGGTATTGTTGGAACGCCATGCTCTGGCCGATCCAACAATACCAAACATTAACCCCTAACTGCCACGGATCGGGAGATAGGGGGTTCATTGGAACCCCCTATCTCCACCATTGGTGGCAGTTAGGGGTTAACTCCAGGACTGGCGTCATCGTGCTATGCACGATGACGCCAGTCCTCAGGGGGCATTCCCGGAAGCTTGGCCGACATCCAAGATGTCGGCCAGCTCCGGGAAATGATCACGAACCGGCGCTTTTCGGCGACGATTCGTGATCCGACCCCCATGGGGTTAATGCCAGGTACCGTTTGGAAGGGCAGGCTGTGCCCTTCCAAACGGTGCCTGGGTTAACCCCCTGCACGCCGCCGATCGGGAGGGAGGGAGAGAGGTCCGAAGGACCTCCCCCCCTCCCTTTCAGGCGGCTCCTCCGCACATGCAGGGGGGGCGCCTGAATTAGGTGTCATCACGCCCCCGCGATGACACCTAATTACTCCGGTGGCGGTTCCGGGTGCTGGGCTGACATCGAGGATGTCAGCCCACACCGGGGGGGAGCCAGCGATCGGCCGGAACCCAGCCGAACGCTGGCCCCAAAGTGAGGACGCGCTCAGCGCGTCCACCGCAAGGAACGTACCTGCGGTTGGACGCGCTGAGCGCGTCCTTAGCATCGAAGTGGTTAAAAAAAATCTGAAAAATGCTTAAAGTATCCTAAAAAATCTATAAATAAAGAGACTTTTTGCTGCAGAATTTTATAATGAACGGTTTATTAGATATTGAATTAAAACGGGAATATTTTTAACATTGAAGTCTATGGGATTCTCCTGAATAAATTTGCCGAATTAAACCACCGAATGGCAGGGCATTAAGGGAACCTTTCACTGCTGGTTTGTGTTCTCTGAATAGCCGAAGCAGTGCTTTTTCATGGGGATTTCACTGCCCTCGAACAGGCACCAAACAGGCACCGTATGTGCAGGCAATTCGCCAGGATTTGGCGAATTGCCTGCTCTCTGGATAGCCGAATGGCCAGGAAAGGTAACCGAACGCTGATTTTCAGCGTTCGGTTACCTTTCTCAAGCAATTCGGATCTCTTTGGATAACTCTGATAGTGTTTTTTCTTTTGTCTGTAACAGACTTTTATTATCATATTTATTAATATTTATTCCTAGGATCTTATATGTTAATTCCAGACATTTTTGTTCAGTAGTTTTTTTTGCAGTGATTAAATTTTGACACTTTCAATCCGTTTTTTTTTGCTTTTTTTAACCCGTCCGGCAGGTTGTCGGCTTTCTTCTGCGGCTGGTCGGCGCTGTACTCGGCGGCTCGTCGACTGCGTTTGGCGGCTATCCGACGGGTGTTTGTATCGGATGTCCGGCAAGTTGACAGCGGCCAGTGACGGGATTGAGGCCGGCGAGTTTCCGGCAGGTTGGTGGCAGCATTCGGCGGCTTATTCCCTGCACTCCGGGAACCCTGCGGTGAATGTTGAATTAATTCATCGCAGGGTCGGGAAAATTTTATTGTCCAAAGTGCAGGGAGCAAAAGAATAACCCTCTATGTCTAGATCAGTTTTATATTTAATCAGAGTTGATGTAAATCTCCCAGAACCCTATAAAGTCTATGCTAAGGTGTTGGTAAGATTTATTTATTAATTTTATAAAGTATTTTACTAGGAAAGATACATTGAGATTTCTCTCGTTTTCAAGTATGTTCTGGGTTCAGGAACATTGAAATGTTACAGAAATACAAAGTAATAAATGCAAGATATTAAAAACAAAACACAAATATACAGATTAACACAGAAAATAAATATGTAGAAATATATTCACTGTGTTACATGTTTACAGGTACATTCTGTATATAGTCACTGTGTTACATGTTTACAGGTGCATTCTGTATATAGTCACTGTGTTACATGTTTACAGGTGCATTCTGTATATAGTCACTGTGTTACATGTTTACAGGTGCATTCTGTATATAGTCACTGTGTTACATGTTTACAGGTGCATTCTGTATATAGTCACTGTGTTACAAGTTTACAGGTGCATTCTGTATATAGACACTGTGTTACATGTTTACAGGTGCATTCTGTATATAGTCACTGTGTTACATGTTTGCAGGTGCATTCTGTATATAGTCACTGTGTTACAAGTTTACAGGTGCATTCTGTATATAGACACTGTGTTACATGTTTACAGGTGCATTCTGTATATAGTCACTGTGTTACATGTTTACAGGTGCATTCTGTATATAGTCACTATGTTACATGTTTACAGGTGAATTCTGTATATAGTCACTATGTTACAAGTTTACAGGTGCATTCTGTATTTAGACACTGTGTTACATGTTTACAGGTGCATTCTGTATAGAAGGCTCTGGTTGTGATGTTGGCTTGTGATCTATCCCTATGTGTTCCATAGTGACAGCTTCAGTTTTACTCCATAATTGTTCCTAGGACCCAAAAAGGTTTTACTCTATTGCTTTTGCTTGATATTATGCTGATGACGTCCGACACGCATCGGGCTCTATTAACTACTTTGCGCAAACGTTAACGCGTGCACAAAAACACATTAACGCGAGGAGGAAACCCCTTCGCCTAGAATGTCATATTACAATGTCCGCGCAAAAAATGTGTGTTAACGTCTACCGCAGGTGAACCTGCGCGAACCCTTTGCGAGCGTAATGTACGTTGCGTGTCCTATTCTTAACATTGTGAGCGCAAATGCGTTTTGTGCGCTGGTACCCGGATGGTATTACACTCTATGTGCAAATTTTAACAGACAACATTTGCGCGCATAATTTTAACGTCTTTGAAAAGCTGGTGGTAACGACAAATCTGAACGTTCTGGCCAAAACCAAATACACCAGCACCAAAAAAAAAATACAGCAACGTACAATTACACATTCTACACATACCCAAACAATAAAATTGAGAGGCTGTGCCTGTTTTTATTATCGCTGCAGCATATATACTCAGATTGATTTTGGCAGGCACAAAAACTGAACGGGAGACAATTGCGGTTCTTAATTCTGCTTGGCTGAATCGCGTTAAAAACAGTCCACACAGCGATTTCTGCGCGCAACGTTAATGCGCGTCTTTTTTACGCGTGTTATTTTTTGACGGATGAAAAAATGCGGACGGATTGTAATACCACCATTATTTTACACGCGTTAACGTTTAACGCTGCGCACAAAAAATTGCGCTCCGCGTGCGCTTTTGAAAGCTGATTTTAATAGAACCCATCATGTCTTACAGCCATCGATATGGAAAACCAGAGTTGATTGCCAGCTTTCCCACGCTGGAATGGCCAGTGCAGAGCCCCTTTAAATCCAGCATAGCTGGAGAAGATTTACTAGTGGAGCAAGGTTGTGGTGCTGATGACGCAATGCACAATTGCGCACTGGTCATCTAAAATGGAGCACCAGTGGGAGCATGGGCCGGGGTCAAGTGTGATGTCATTAGAGGCAAACTCTGAATTATATAATAATTCTAAACCATTAAAATGTATGCATCTCATTACAGCAATATGACAAATAAATTATCAATAACATCTAGGTTCTTCTGTAGGAATTACTCTTAACCCTTTCAATACCGTGATCATGTCTACATGATCAGCGGTAGCAGACACAGCAGCCTGAGATCGTGTTAACACCATCTGGGGTTGTGCTGTTTGCAAATGAAATTCGTTTGTTGCAAACACATTATGTTTGATAAGGGGCTCCAGAAGATGCCCTCAAAGTTTTAGCCCTGTGGACATAATGTTAAAAACGACTAAGGAATGTCCTGACATATCGGGGCATTCCCCAGCCGATAGGGGGACACGGGCTGCAGTTTTACTTGTTTTAACACCTTTTGGCCAGTAGATGGCGACATCTCCTCTTGTTACAGTAAGGAATATATTGTAAATATTCTCAAATATTTCTTACTGTATAACTAAGAATGGTTTTCCATAAATCCACTGGTTCCCGGCAGTGGACTTGTGGAAAATCACTTGGTAGTGAAGGGGCTAAAGCAGTTATTTTAAGGGATGTGAATTAAAGCAATAAATAAAATACTGTTAAAATAGATAGCTATAATTTAATGTCAGTGCTTACACAAAATATAATTTCTTCAACAATACCTGATTTAATGCTTATTATCTCGCAGCTTATCTTTAAAACACTGAATGACCGGTGAAGCAGTAGCGTCAAATCTGTCATTCTTATTTTCTTTTTTTTTTTGCTTTTGAGTTTTTTGATGTATTGATCATGACATAACATTGCCCGAGACATGGATGTCCTTATGCTCCTACAGTGAAAAGGTCATTCAGAGCAGCTGTCCCATAAACATTGAGTGAACAGAGTTCCCTTTTTCAGAATTTATATATTTTGTAAGAAATGTTATTCGAAATAAAATCAAACTTTCAACTGAAAAGTCACTATATTTTTTTTGCACTTATTTGAAAGTTAGGAGAAAAGTAGACAATGGTTATGTTACACCATTTGATGCAAATTTATCCAAAATTACTTGAAAAGTTTGCCAGTACTCATTCTGGAACATCTACATTATTACCAGGGGTCTAAATCCCCCAGTAATAAGTGCCTTATTACTCTCCTTATTATCCGCTCCCAATTAACTGATCATGTGTGGCACATACAGGGTTATTCAAACCTACTGCTGCCAACCCACCGGACAGCAGCTGCAAACCCGCCGGACAGCCGCCAAACACAGCCGACGAGCCGTCGAATACAGCGCCTACCAGCCGCAAAAAAAAGCTGACAAGCCGCCGGATGGGTTAAAAAAAACAAAAACAAGTGAAAGTGTCAACATTGAAATGCTGTTTACAAAACTACTGGACGAAAATGTCTGGAATTAACATATAAGGTCCTATGAATAATAATGAAAAGGTAAAAGTAAAAATAAATCAAACTTTACTTGATGATACATTGCCCTTGAAAAAGCCTGGGATTCCAGACGAAACGCGTCGGGCTTTACATGCTTACAGAATTTGTATTTGTTTTATTTGTATGCTGAATAAATTTTATAAACTCTGGTATCCCGTGGCAGCCATCTGTGATCTGGGAGTTACAAAGGTATAAAAAGCAGAACAGCTGACAGCAGACAGTGGATTATCCACACCTCCGGATGTAACATCTAGTGAAGACAGCCTGATGTACAGGAGTTCCATAGAAGTGCTGATCTACCCCAGGGATCTTGTGAGTCTCATCCAATTTGAGGTTCCTTTTTCACAACAATAATGCACTACATTTGCTTCTTATTGTTGTAGGACTATATACTTCCTTGTATACCCCATTGTCTTGAATAAGGAGGATGAGAACCATCTCCTGGAAGCCTATCCTATACTTTACATGATATATAAGTTAAGTATTTTGCATTCACCCACATAAATATTTCTGTTGTACAGTTTTCAACTGTGGTTGAGTTTTCTCAATTGAATAAGTCAATATTTTTTTGAAAAAAAGTCAGAGTCGCCATTTTTTCTCCCAATGAAAAAACGTTTGAAAGAATTAAAGGGACACTCTACTTATGCTGACCACTTTATTAAAGTTATCAGGATGTGAGGAGTGCCCCCTTCCCATCCCACCCAGTTTCTCCGATCCCACCCAGCATCACCAGCTGTGGGGACTTCAAATTTCCTGGCTACTTGTCACCAGATCAGGCAGAGAGGCAGCAACAGATCGGATCTGTCTATGGTCACAGCTCCGATCCATCGTTCGGCACAGGCAGAACGGCAGGGCTCAAAATTTCAAGACCCAAGCTACTAACCAGGCCATAAGATTTACTCGCCACCAGTTGCTCCACCTACCCCCTACCCAGCCCTTAACTCTGCCCCAAACACAAACCCTTAAATTATCTTATGAAATTACACTGTTAAAGGTTTTATTTAGAATAAAGTTACAAAAATAACTTTAATACCCAGTCATCAGACCCCAGATACATATATACCTGGTCATCAGAGCCCAGTGTGAGCCAGTGACAGAGACGAGCTGGGTCAAGTTAGGCAGCTGATTCCTGTCACCGTGCAGCCTGGGGAAGGGTGAATACGTAGCACGAAATAATTTATTGTGCTGCCTGCGTGTGCGTTTCCACTCGCCCTCACTTAATTTCCACTCGCCAAATGCTAGTAGGCGAGTGGAAATTTTGAGCCCTGCACTACGGAACATGTGCACAAAAGTGCGCAACTCCCATAGCGCTGCGTAATTTGTGGTTCCTATGCTACGCATATTGCAAAGGAATGCAAATTGTGCAGAAAAGCTTCAGGGAGTCCCTGAGTTAAAAAGGAGGAGCTGCGAGCGGCGAGGAAGAAAAGGGAGTAAAATCACCTATAAATAGAAAAATAAAATAGGGCAGTGGTTGTCAGTAGCATCTGCCCAATTTTTTAAGGACAAAAAAACGGAACTCTACTATTAAATCAACAGAGCATCCCTTTAAATAAAGCCCATTAGTAAGTTGAAGTGCGGTTTAAGTTAAGGTCGGAGTTTCCTTTTTGCACAATATAATTCTATGATTTTATCAGCGGTTATTGAAAAAGTTAGCAGTTAGCTGGAAAGTTTAGATTTTTAAGGGTTCTTTTTAAGTGCACAGATAACAACGTGTCTTCCTATTCACAGCAAAGTTCTGGAACACACAGACCATGTACTGGAAGAGGTGACAGTATCATCACATCTCCGATACTACATTTGCTGTGTTTACAGAACGGCTGATTGGCTTCTTGAACTAGTGACACTTTAAATGGCAGCTCTCTTGCTCGTCATGAGAGTTTAGTAGATTATATTGATATGGAAAATGCCACGAGAGCTCATTCCCTCTGTCACAACTGGCAAGAGATACTTGAACTAACAGCCAAGCAGATTTAGCTGCCGCCAGATAATCACAGCACGCGGTCTGTGTCTGTCTGTGCGTTGTTATACGGCAAATTTCTGCATGAACGCTCGAGGTGCTGGGAGTTTCAGCAATGCTTACCCTATAGTATTGCAGCATAGCACTCAATTCTTCCGCAAATAAGAAATAATATAGGTTCAATTCTAATAAATAAAAATACAAGTGTCAGGTGTTTTTCGAAAATAACTAATATATCCAATATTTATTTCTGAAATACTACATTTTAGGTTAGATTGTGGCTTCAATAGGTAAATATATTGGAAATAATTTTCTAAAGAAAGGTACGAGACAGAATGAGGCAAAGGAAGAAAGAATTGAAAGCAGGAAAGACAGAAAGCAAAAAAGAAAGCAAGAATGAATGAGAGAGAGAAAAAGAGATAAAGAGAGAGTAAAAGCAAGAGTGAGAAAAAATAATGAAAAGAGGAAGTAAAAAAGGGAAACGCAAAAGGGAGAGAGAGCGAGAAAAAGAAAAAGCTAGATAAAAGGGAGAGACAGCGAGAGAGAGAAAGAGAGAAAGCTAGATAAAAGGGAGAGGAAGGGAAAGAGAAAGAATGGAAGTGATAAAAGGAGAGAAAAAGCAAGAGAGATAGAAAGAGAAAGAAAACAAAAGTGAGAGAAAGCAAGAAAGTGAAAGAAGAAGCGAGAGAAAGTGAAAGAGAAAGCGAGAGAGAATGTGAATGAGAAAGAAAGCGAGAGAGAAAGCGAGGGAGTGAAAGAGAAAGATAGAAAGAAAGAGAAAGTGAAAGAGAAAGCAAAAGAAAATGAAAGTGAAAGTGAAAAAATAAAGGAAAGAGAAAACAAAAGAGAAAGACTAAAATAAAGTGGGAGAGTTAGACAAGGAAAGAAAGTGAGAAAATGAGAGAAAGAAAGCGAGAGAGAGGGAAAGCAAGAAAGAGGAAATAAGGAAGAGAAATAGAGATAAAGAGAAATAAAGGAAAGGAGAGAGAAGGGATGAGAGTTAAAGAAAGAGAAAGAGCGAATGGAAGTGAAAGAAAGTGAATGGGAGTGCAAGAGTAAAAGAAAGAGAGGAAGAGAGAAAAGAAAAATAAGAAAAAGAGAACAAGAGCAAAAAAGCAATATTTTTTTAATCTGTTAAGGTCCTGATTTTAATAAATATAATATTCTAAATAATGAGAAACAGGCCAGTAAGGTAAATAATAGACTCTAAAACAAAGTATTTTATGTACAATTTTTGTATATTTCTTTTTATGAAAAAATGCTTAACTTTTGTTCAGGAAAGAACTGGTTTTAGCTTCGCTGTGTGTGTGTGTGTGTGTAACTCTCACAGATATAAAAATGATTGGCTTATTCAAACCCGTTGCTAAAATACATAAAGCGCATTTGCTTGGATTGCATTTAAAAGGCTTTTCTGGCCAAAAAATTTCTCATGCGGTAAGTCTGTGCTATAGCAGCATGCCTTTTCTAAGCTGCTGACAAAATCTCCACTGGACAAATCACTGGTTTTATTGTGGTTCTGCTTATTATTATACCCAATTATCATCTAAAAAAATAGAAAGTTATACTTTGGAAAAACGTAATTAGAGTCACGGTGAGTAAATATTTTGCCTGCACTGAATGGAAGCGCTGTATGATGAATGTTCCATCAATACAAATGTGAACCTGCCATTTAAATGCCTTATTATCTTCCATTTGAGGGGAAGGAAACATATTTGCGTCGCTGAAAACACAAAGCATCCCAGTGAAATGTTAGAGGATAGAATTTTACCTAGGACAGTTGATAATAGAAAATTATGGCAATTGTGGCTTATTAATCACTGTGAATACCACAAGTATTGTATGCTTGGATCACAATGAGTTCCCCTTGCCAACTCCCATGGTTCTCATGGTATGTGCTGCCGCGAGATAGAAGATTCTTTGGTGATGACAGGAAAACGATTACCTTGGATCAAGTTTACACAGACTTTGATATTTCTTTCATGTACTAATTTGTTGTCCTACATCAGTGCTTCCCAACCATTGTCCTCGGTGACCCCCTAACAGGCCAGCTTTTAAGGATTCCCTTGGGGAAATGCAGACTGAATCCTGCAATCACTGAGCCGCAAATCCTATCACCTGTGCTGTGCTTCACATATCTGCAAACTTGTCCTGTTAGGGGGACCAGGGTTGTGAACCACTCTCCTACATCTCCATCTTGGTGGAGATGCGTCTACAACCCTGCTGTGGCTCAGCCTCAGGGCCCCTTAGGCTGGCCATCCACTGGGTCCATAGTCAGATAACTAACTTGGCTGTGCGACTATGGACAACTTTTTTGAATGATCTGGGTCGTCTAATGCAAACAACTATGGACAACCAAAATTGACTGACGGGAGGACCACCGAACTGAGAAAAAAAAATACAACTGCTGAATGCTGCCAAAGAAATGGAGGAAACTCCAGTGCAGGCCCTGTTGCTGAAAGGGCTCATTAAATCCATTTTAGCACCAGGGACATCAGACAGTCTCCTTCAGGTCATTAACAGCATTTGGCTGAAACTCCTCCATGTTGTCGGATTGGTCAGACGATGACGGGCAATCCCACAATCGCAGAAATACAGACCAAGTAGACGGCCAGCCTTGTTGTAAATACATGCAGAACAAAAATTTCCAGTCAATCAATGAGTTATTCCATCACAGGTGACACGATGGATAAGTACAAGGGAGATTAATAATCTGTGTTCTTAATAGTTAGTTTAACAATGCTAGTCAGGGTTTCTCCACTAGCGTTGACCTTTCTGATTGTCATGGTAGGTGACATGACCCAACATGCAGAAAGTAGAAATAGAAAAGTACGGAAAGCCTGAGTCCTTAAAACAGCCGGGTAACACTAAGGCTAGTCAAGAAATAGTCAAGGAAACACGTTGAAGTCAAGACAACATAGATACACAATATCGAGAAAACAAGAGCCAATTTCAAGGAATGGGGGGGGTACAGAAAGTCCAAAGAAAGCTGAGGTCAGAAAGACATAAGCGCAAAGACTTTGACATGCAACAAGGCTTAAGTACGAAAGGGCACAAAACAAGCTGAGCCAAGAGGACATAAAGGGCTCTATTACGCTCTTAGTGTTAAAACACGGGCGCAAGGGAGGAAAAACTGCTCCGTTTTAACGCTGGATTACAATGCAGGTGCAGAAAATGCTGCCTGCATTGTTATCGAGCGTAAAATCTTGGATGCTTGCGGCAGCGCTGAGCACAGCCGCGAGCATCCTCTCGTTGGAGTCCATAGGTCGCGAGATCCGGCCGGTTGGCGTAGTGATACGCAGGGAGACACCAGGGGAACTTTTTCCCCAGTCTTTCCCTGCTCCCGCCGGCTGGAGGAGGCGTTTGGAGCCGCTGTTCTCGCCGTGGGACAGAGGGTGAGTATCTGTTCTGTTTTTTTATTTTTACAGCTGGTGTTAACGGATTCTGCGGAAGCGGAATAAGTTAACACCAAGTCCTGGCTCTGGCTAACTTTTCGCTGACCAGAGCCAGGCGTAATCAGCACTGGGACTTTGTAATACCAGCGCTGATTAACACTTTGCGCTCCCCATGTTAAACATAGGGAGCACAAACTACAGTAACCTCACGCAGAGGAGCGCAAGGTACCAAACGCAAATGGATTTTTTAACCCGTTTGCGTTAGGATTGTAATATGCGGTAAATACTGCAGCAAACGTTAATGCTCACGCAAGTAAGCGTTAACGTTAGGAATGTAATAGTGCCCAAAGAATCAGAAACATGCTCATTGGCTGGCATCACCTTTGAAAGCCAGAAGGAGCGAGAATGATGCGGCACGCCACCAGAGCCACAAGGAAAGAAGGCGACAGAATGATACGAGTGCCGTCAAAATGGCTAGATCAGGGCTGCTAAACTCTGGCCAATTACCAAGATTTATTGGCCAGCTATTACGTTGAAAGAATACTGGGAATTGTAGATATCAACATCTCGGGGGCCGTGAGTTTGATGGCCCGGGGCCATATGGTTGGGAAATAATGACAGCATGAGACAGACCTCGACGATGGGTACATGATGAATACTATTGCTTCATTGTCCCCTGTAAGGTTATACAACATACATCTATATTACGTCTGCATCTACAGACCTTCATTTTTATACTTATAAATGTATGTATCTGAAAACCCCATCCAGTATCAAACAACATTCTGTACCCTAGATACACTGTTCCCCTTCTGTCTTCTCTTTTCTTCTCGTATAAAGATCCACCGAACTTTCTCCATGCTTGCTTTCTTCTCGCTTTCTTTCTATCCCTTACCTTTTTAATTCTTCTTTAGTTTTAGTCTTGTTTATTTAGTTTATTCCTCCTATTTATTAATTGGTCATTTGTAGCTTTTAAATGTTTTCTTCATGTTTGTATGTGTAATACTGTGTTGTCATAATTATATAATGTATATAATGTATAATTTCCTGCATTATTGTAGAATTCTAGTAATACCATTTTCTTTCCATTTTTTTTTCTGCATCCAAAACCTCACGTCTGCTTCCATTTCTTTACAATGCATGCTTAGCCTGCTTGAAACATTTCTCGGGCTCACTGTTTGCTGACCTGGAACATTAATCTGACCAGTTGCTGCTGGTGGAACTGATCTGCGCTGATGAAGACTTCAAGCGAACCTACACCTTAAAGCATGGAAGGTTAATCTGATACTTTATCTCTACTCGTGTTTGTTATTCTACTGAGAACATGTATACACAAGGATGATCTTGTTTTTGCTTTGATCAATGATACTTGGCAAAGAAAGGTGAGGGTCATTATTATTGATTGCGCCTTGTTAAGGGAATTAAGTGCTCGGTAATAGAATATTGTAGCAGGAAGGCAAAAGACATAACATCACTAGCGTTCTATACATTGGATTTAGAATATATAATTACTAGGTAAGATGACAATCTAGCTTTGTGTTTTGTTGCATTGTTATTTTCACCTATTAAAATGACTATTATCATCATCATCATAATAATAATATATAAAGCACCAAGAATTTCCGCAGCGTTTTACAATAACCAGCAAAGCAAAAAAAGGAGGGATAAACCCTCAAAGGGACAAGGAGTGCTAACTTAAAACATAACTTTTATTAATTACGATATATCACACAGTAAACCGACAGGATTAAAAAACATAAACACAAATACGATGAGAAACGGCGCGGTGAGGAGCATATATGATTGCCAATTGGCAGCCCTAGGGAACAGATTGGTAGATATTTATTCACAGATAGGTTACCAGATATACGATTAAGTATCAAAGCTTGAAAATGGCAATAACTGCATACTACATTTAGATTGCAGTATAGACAGGACAGGTGACACAATTAGTTTTGGCGATTTCCCAACAATGTTCCTATAAATCTATATATAGATATACGAAGTATGGATTATTGTACAAATGTGAACGCTGAAACCTGCAGATAGATATTGAAAAGGTATTGTTGTGCCAGAATATAGAAGCGATATAAAGTATTCATTTGACCTGGCTACCTTATATTAATATCTGCAAACCAGCAATACTCCAACAGTCAGACAGTCAAAACGGGGAACGCCGCCACGCTCCGGGGCCAGAAAAAAATCACCACCAGAGCATATGGTTGCAAAGTTGCAAAGTTGCCAGATACTGTTAGTAACCAAGGCAAGAAATTACTTATTCCATTTCCTTTCTGTCCCTAGACGATTAGATAAATTCTAACATCGCCCTACCGAATCACATCGCACAACGATTTAAAAAATACACAGGACTCCTGTGTACATGAGTCCTGTGTATTTTTTTTTTTTTAAATCGTTGTGCGATGTGATTCGGTAGGGCGATGTTAGAATTTATCTAATCGTCTAGGGACAGAAAGGAAATGGAATAAGTAATTTCTTGCCTTGGTTACTAACAGTATCTGGCAACTTTGCAACTTTGCAACCATATGCTCTGGTGGTGATTTTTTTCTGGCCCCGGAGCGTGGCGGCGTTCCCCGTTTTGACTGTCTGACTGTTGGAGTATTGCTGGTTTGCAGATATTAATATAAGGTAGCCAGGTCAAATGAATACTTTATATCGCTTCTATATTCTGGCACAACAATACCTTTTCAATATCTATCTGCAGGTTTCAGCGTTCACATTTGTACAATAATCCATACTTTGTATACCTATATATAGATTTATAGCAACATTGTTGGGAAATCGCCAAAACTAATTGTGTCACCTGTCCTGTCTATACTGCAATCTATATGTAGTATGCAGTTATTGCTAATTCCAAGCTTTGATATTTAACTGTATATTTGGTAATCCATGTGTGGCCAATACATATCCACCAATCTGCTCCCTAGGACTGCCTAATTGGCAATCATATATGCTCCTCACCGTGCCGTCTCTCATCGCATTTGTGCCTATGTTTTCTAATTTGTCGGTTTACTGTGTGATATAGGGACAGAAAGGGAATGAAATAAACAAATTTTTGCCTTGGTTACTATCAGCATTTGGCAATTTTGCAACCATATTCTCTGGTGGCGATTTCGTCTGGCCCCGGAGTGCGGTGGCGTTCTCATGTTGTTTGGTTGTTGTAGTATTGCTGGTTTGCAGATATTAATGATTTCAATACAAGGTAGCCAGGTCAAATGAATACTTTATATCGTTTCTATATTCTGGCATAATAATACCTTACAATATTCATCTGCAGGTTTCAGCGTTCACATTTGTACCATAAACCTATACTTCGTATATCTATATATAGATTTATAGGAACATTGTTGGGAAATCGCCAAACCAATTGCGTTATTGTCCTGTCTATACTGCACTCTGGATTTAGTATGCAGTTATTGCCATTTTCAAGCTTTGATACTTAATCGTATATCTGGTAACCTATCTGTGAATAAATATCTACCAATCTGTTCCCTAGGGCTGCCAATTGGCAATCATATATGCTCCTCACCGCGCCGTTTCTCATCGTATTTGTGTTTATGTTTTTTAATCCTGTCGGTTTACTGTGTGATATATCGTAATTAATAAAAGTTATGTTTTAAGTTAGCACTCCTTGTCCCTTTGAGGGTTTATCCCTCCTTTTTTTGCTTTTCCAATATTTATCAGGTTTAATCCTATGTGGGAGTGTCCATACCCGGAGTGAACTTTTACTTTGGGCTGGGGTGATTGCTTACCTCCCTTGTGGAGGTTCCTATGTTTCCCATGAACAATAACCAGCAAGACAAATTTACAAACATAGTGTAACGTTACCCAGGACGGACCTGATTGGATCCCTGGCAACAGACCTCTAGCTCTCCGATCCTTAGAATGGTCGGGACCGCTAACCCTAACCTCTAGCAGCCACAGAGGCCAGGGAAAAAGGCAACACTGAAAAAGAGTATACTGCACAACAGTATACAACAGAGCTATGCAGCACACACCTTAATTGAGAGGCAGTAGATAACCAGACAGGAACACAGAGCAAGGGTGGTTATATAAACAGAACTTTGCAAGCAGCGTAGGGACACTTTGTACTGCGCGACAGTGTATGATAGCGATATGCAACACACACCTTGAATGACAGGCAGCAGATAACCAGACAGGAACACAGAGCAAGGGTGGTTGTATGGACAGAACCTTAGAAGCAGCGTAAGGACACTTAGTACTGCGCGACAGTATATGATAGCGATATGCAACTCACTAACAGCACCATGAGGCAACAGTACAGGCAGGGAGAAAGAGAGAGAGAGTAGTCGAAGCTCAGGCAAAAGGTTGGCAACAATTCGGGTCCTCAGAACAGCAGGGTCAATATCAGATAAACAAACTTAATATTAACGGCAGCGATGCAGGAATGCAAGTTCACGACAAGGTAAGGGCTGATGCGCGGCCGCGCGCTGCTCCTTTGAAGCTCGGCAGCGCCGCCTCATCAGGGTGCCCCCCACCCCCTGATTACATGCGAAGGTGCCGGGTGCCGCCGGAGTTCCTGGCACCCGGCCAGGCGGAACGGCTCCTCCAGGGTCCTGTTGCCTGCCTCCTTGGACCCTGGACGTTACACATAGGAAGAGAAACAAGACTTGTAGAGGGCCTTACTCAAAGGAGCTTACAATCTAGAGGCGTTGTGGCCGAGGAAGAGGCGTTTTATAGATCGTCAGAATCCCTAGCACTTCAGCACTTCTTTCACAGAAATGATGGGGACAAGGAAAAGGCCTCAATCGTTATGTGTGTGATGTAAGTCACATTGGAATTGGGGTGCATGGACCTAGAGGCATATTTGTAGGGTGCAGACCTCATAATCCATATTATTTCATTGGCCTCTCTGGTGTGCAGAACGTTTGTGTAATCTGTTTTATGCAAGAATAATGTTATTCCTATTGTATGGCCTTTGTGTATCTGTTATCTGTTGAGAGGATTGGCCTCCCAGCCTACCCTGTCTCAGGAATGTGTTGATATCTGTATATATTTGAGTTTGTTACATTGATTTGGGTAATCTGCTTTATCAGGCAAACACTGCACCATTATCTGCTGTCTGTAATCTTGTTTATCATCCATATTACAATTGTTGTGCCTTGTTTATAAATGTTACGTAATGTTTAATTTAACTGCCTGTACCTAGCCTAATTATGTGTCACATTCCAAGAAGCAGAAGGAACAGAAACATGAGAATCCTTCATAACATTTCCTAGGGGAGGTTTTGGGTATGTAAATAACCCAGGTTGACCGTATAAATATGTGTGTCTGTCCCTGATTAAAAGGAGTTCCATCTGACCCTATATGCACTCACGACTCATGGTGTGGGTAGCAGCTATATGCAGCAGTAGCTGTTCCGACAAAAACCTCCAGGTCTACAGCCACGGCTTATTTCTGGAGGATGCTAGCAAGGCTCTCTACGTCTACCCATCTTTAAGCTGCCGCCAAGGACTGGAGAAAGGCACGAGAGTCATGAGGGAACACGGGGGTCCAGCAAGGAAGCGGCACTGGCAGATGTGACCCTGTCAGGATACTGAGATCCGTCACAATGTGAAAAAGAAATAGTCCTGTGTATAGAGGAGTAATTACATAAATTTTGGAGTGTTGAATCCATCCAACATCAGAGGTTACTGTGTCCCATGTCAAAATGAGGGGGTAACCTGATATTAACTGAACATATGTATGACAGGATTTTTCAGGATTTTTTCGCCAAAATTATTACCCAATTTTTTTAAAAGCATTTTTTATTTTTTCTGTAACAAACCTTTTTATTGTTATTCATTGGATCTTATATGTTAATTACAGACATTTTCGTCCAGTAGTTATTTTGCAAACAGCGTTTCAAATTTAACACTTTCAATAATTGTTTTTTGTTTTTTACCCCATTCGTCGGCTTGTCGGCTTTTTCCGGTGGCTGATCGGCGCGGTGTTCGTTGGATCAGCGACTTTATTCTGAAGCGTTCTCTGGGTTTGCAGTGGATTGTTGGGTACCTTCTGCGGGTTTTTTTGCAGCATTTTGGATTGATCGGATTTTTCGGATCGTATCGGCGGTTTATCGGCTTGGTTTTTGGTGGATTTTCAGATCCATTCCCTGCACTTCGAGGACCCTGGGATTAATGTTAAATTGACCGCAGGGTCGGGGAATTTGTTTGGGAACGAGAGAGCATCGAAATGTGGGTGACATGTCGGTGCTCTCTGAACACTGTAGATACTCGAGTATACCGCTAGATTTTGATGACAAAAAGTTACCATAAAATTGGAGGGGTCGTGTTATATTTGAGACATCTGCATTGGGTGTAAAAAAAAAATTGCCTTGCTCTGGATTCCAAGTCTCCCAGAAGTTCCGGTAGTCTCGCTGAAGTGAATGTGGGCTCCCTGATGCTTGCAAACACGTCAGGAACTCCCGGATTCAGGAGAGGTCGGATCCATCACAGCCAGAGGGCACATTCGGTTTAAGCCAATCATTCACCTCGCTCGCCTCCACCGGCCATCTAATCGCTAGTAAAGACGGGTGGCAGGCGGCGTCATACTTAGTAACAACTGCAATCATTCTAGAGCAGAGCACCCTGGCCTGAGGGGGAGTCTGACTGTGTTAAGAGAACCTGGAAGGATTTTAATTGTTTACCGGTACAGTATAATTGTGTTCCTCGCGTTATATTTGAGTCTTGAATATTCTCTCATTTCCATAATAAATCTCTATCCCTCGCGTTATATTTGGGAAGCGTTATACTCGAGTATCTACGGTATCTACAGTTAAAGCTAGCAGAAAGTCCCCTTTCAATACATTTTTTTATACTTTTTTAAGCAGTGAGCAACTTTCAAACTACTTGTAATATTAATGCTACAGAGGGAAAGTATCTAAAAGTGTTATATGGACTTGCAAAAAAAAAAAAAGTAATAATTTTATGGTTAAGATTCATTTGATTTCCAGAAAGTAATGACATGTTTTCTATCTTTAAACATTAAATCTTTTATATGAATTGGATCGCAGTGTTTGAAGGATGACCTTTTGAGCATCATAAAAGGAATGGAGGTGGTGAAGCATTTAGAATGTAAATGCTTTATCATTGCGCTTATAATTTGAAGAACACTGCTATCATTTTTTTTCCTATGGCAGTAGATTAAATTTTAGACTTAACAATCTTTTCCCAAAAATAAAATATTCAGATTCTTTTTATTTTTTTTCCCTTTTTGCTTTTTGTAGTCCACGGTAACCCTTTCCATCCACAGCACATTTATGTCACTCATATTTTCAAAACAGGAATAAGAGGTGGAAATAAATCTAGAGTGAAAGTAAAGTAACCATATAAGTACGGTTCATTCTAGAAACCAGCCATAGAACATTAAATATAATTCACATACTTGCTTCGAATGTTACGCATTTAATCAGGCAGAGAGAATTTATTATCTACAATAAAACGTAATAGAAATATAAATTATGCAGATTTTTAACAACAAAGAAATTTATTGCCTATAAAATGATGCATAAAATAAATATTCTGTATTTTAGCATTACTAGTCATAGCAAAAATAATAAAAAAAAGCAACTCCAATACTTTATTATTTAAAAATTGTAAAAGAGAGTTTTTCTCTAGGCTTTTTATGGAATAGAGCAAGTGACCATCAAAACAAACTAAAGGGGTTATTTAGAGAGAGCCGATCTGGCCCCGAAATGGCACCGAACAGTGAATTTCCCTGTTCCCATTTCGGGGCCATTCGTCTATTCAGAGAGCAGGAAGTTCGCCAAATTTTGGCAAACTGCCAGCAAGTGCGGTGCCTGTTCAGCGGCAGTGAAATCCCCCATAGAGAAGCAATGATTAATCTATTCAGAGAACACCGAACAGCAGGGAAAAGTTGCCGAAGTGCCCTGCTGTTCGGTGCTTTCAATCGGCAGGATTATTCAGGCGAATCCCATAGGTTTCAATGTCAAATATTCTCCCATTTTTACGCAAAATCTAATGAACCGTTTATTATTTTATTATGCATCAAAAAGTCTCTTTATTTATTGATTTTTTTTAGGATCTTTTAAGCATTTTTCGGGATTTTTTCGGCAAAATTTTTCTTAATACTGTTTTTTCTTCCGTAACATACCTTTTTATTATTATTCAAATGACCTTATATGTTGATTCCAGACATTTGCGTCCAGTAGTCTTTATGCAAACAGCATTTAAAATTTAAATCATTTTTTTTTTACCCTGTTCGTCGGCTTGATGGTTTTTTCGGCGGCTGGTAGGCGCTGTGTTTGGCGGATCATCGGCTTTTTTCAGACGCGTTCGGCGGGTTTGTGGTGGATCGTCGGGTACGTTCGATGGGTTATCGGTGGATTTTCAGCGATTTTTCAGATCCATTCGTCCTCTTTTCCCTGCACTTTGGGGACCCTGCGGTGAATGCTGAATTTAAATCCCCGTAGTGTGGGGAACGAGAGAGCACTTTCTGTATAACCCCTATATTCCAAATAAAAAATGCACGTCCATGGAGTTAAGCCTTTCACACATCACCTACTGTGGTTGATCCAAAAGAAGGCAAAAAATCCCAGTCTGAAGAGCTTGCTGAAATGCAATATACTGGGGAAAAAAATCCTTTTTGACCCCTGAATGGCGTCAGATTTCTCCTTGGATCAAGCAGCCATTATCACATATTAAATCTTATAACCCAGGGCTTAAAGTTTCAACTCCCAAGCTACTAGCCAGGCCTTAAGAGTTACTTGCCACCAGTTGACCCACCTACCTTGCCCTTAACCCCAAAACACACCATCCTAAATTATCGTCTAAAATTACAATGTTTAATATTTTATTCAGAACATAGTTACAAAAAATAAATAACAACGGCATTAATACCAGACATCAGACCCCAGATACATGTAAACCCAGACATAGACCCCATATACATGTATACCCAGACATCAGACCCCAGATACATGAATACCCAGACATCAAGCCCCAGATACTACTTAAGTGAGTGGAAAGGGACACGCAGGCAGCACAATTATATTGTGCTGTCTGTGCTACGTATTCCAGCGGTGCCCTAAAGAATAAGAAAAAAATGGCTGCTGTCGCAATTTGCAGCACAGGCAGCACAATATAATTTATCGTGCTGCCTGCCTGTGCATTTCCACTTACCATAACTTAGTTTCCAGTCACCAAATGCGAGCAGGCGAGTAGAAATGTTGAGCCCTGTTATAACCCATAATATTATGTTTTTGCAGGAAGCCATCCAGTCATTGTTTAAAAGTCTGTACAGACTATGACCCAACCACCTCGACAGTTTTCTCAAAGTGACTCTGCCTGGCTCACCTTCATTACATGTTATGGTAACGAGGAAACACATTTCCTTTATGGAAAACAAGCAATCTGACACCAGCAAGCTAAAACTAAAGTCTTGCATGAAATATTAAAATATACATTGTAAATATGAAAAGAACCTCAACGCAGAAGTGCAACAGCAAATATTTACTCCATTTAAGCCAAAAGTATGAAGCAAGCAAAACAATTTATATGTTAACCGGTAGAAATAATCAGATGTGGCCGCCTGTCTTCTGAAAGTCTTTATAAAATACCATTTTCAGTGAAGTTTTACTAATTTGATGAAGTATGCTTTCTTTAGCAGTTGGAACCTGTGACTGACATGTCATGCCTGCGGCTGATAATAGGTCTGAATGAGTGAAACAGGAACACATCTGTTCATTAGTGCGCTTTCCTGTTTTGGAGTGCCTCTTGTTAGCTTCTGTAATGCATATTCCAACTTGCTTAGTGCCGTTAACCTACTGGGCAATTAAATGAAAATGCCACTTGTGTTTTGATCTATACCCTAGGTTCGTCAGCCTGAAATCTCAATTTGGGGGGCTTTTTTTTGCCATATAAAGTTTTATTAGTTCATTTATCTATATATATAAACGCGAAAGTCCTGACTAACTGACTCATCAACGCCCAGCTGAAACCGTTTAACCTAGGAACATGAAATTTTGAAGGTGCACTGTTTTTATGATGTAGGCGCCCACTAAGGAAGGATTTTTGGAAACTCCGCCCCTAAGGGGATGAAAAAGGGGGTTGAATATTTTAAACAGGATACCTATAGCTCAAAAACAGAAGATGCTACAGATGTGAAAATCGGTATTTAGATTCTTCTTGAAAAATAAAAAAACACATAATTTACTGTTTTTCAAAAATTTAACTGGGGGGTGATAAAAGGGGGTTAAATATTTTAAATATTTTAAACAGGATACCTATATCTTAAAAACAGAAGATGTTACAGACGTGAAAATCGGTATTTAGATTCTTCTTGAAAAATAAAAACACGTATTTTACAGTTTTTCAAAAATTCAACTGGGGCAAAAAAAGGGGGTTGAATATTTAAAATATTTTAAACAGGATACCTATATCTTAAAAACAGAAGATAGTACAGACGGGAAAATTTGTATTTAGATTCATCTTGACAAATAAAAAAAACACATATTTTACCATTTTTTGAAAATTCCTTGGGGGGGCAGAAAGGGGGGTTGAATACTTTTATCATCAACTGATCCCCTGCATAGTTTTGCTGGTAAGACTCTATCACCCAGTATCCACAGACACCCACATCTCAACTGATCCCCTGCATACTTTTGCTGGTAAGACCCCCATCACCCAGTATTTGCAGGCACCCACATTGTAACGTTACCTTGGTCTCTTTTTTTTAATTTACTTTTGTCTCCTTTCTCCGCCATTTGCTTTGCTAATTAGCATGTGAATCTCCTGCCCTATTGACACAGCCCATCCAGCATCAGGTGTTTACCTTTTAACTTCCTGAATGCAATCAGTCAGTCCTATATAACAGCTAAGAGTGGCTCCATTGAGCCTTGGCTCCAGTGACCTCCCCAAGTGGCATCCTAAGTGGACGCTTAGAGTTGATTTCCTGGAGTTCAGTGGCATCCTAAGTGGACGCTTAGAGTTGATTTCCTGGAGTTCAGTGGCATCCTAAGTGGACGCTTAGAGTTGATTTCCTGGAGTTCAGTGGCATCCTAAGTGGACGCTTAGAGTTGATTTCCTGGAGTTGCGGGACTGGAGGAAGGAACTGCAAGGCCCACTTTTTACTCTGGGTAAACACACGTCTATATTATGCTTTCTCTCACGCTTCTGCTCTTTACTTCTACCTTTCTCCTTAAATGGAACTCCTGCCCCTCTACCACCGACCCCTACACTATCTGCATCTCTCCCTCCCTCCTCTCGTCCCACATGATGGCCTCGCATGAGCTCCTTTGTTTCCTCAGAACATGGTCTCCCTCTAACTCTCGTGCTGCCAATCACTCCCACTCCCACAAATCCCATTCCCACCTTCTCTTTCTCACCTTCCTGCTGTTACTCTATTCAGGTGACATATCCCCTAACCCTGGCCCCACAACACATCCAATACTTCCATCTCATCCTATCTCCATCGCACATAAATCACCTCCCTGCAAGCCCAGCAACCTCATTCCCATAATCCCTCAGCGCCTGTCCTCTTTCTCCTGCGCCCTCTGGAACGCTCGCTCTGTGTGCAACAAACTCACAGCCGTCCATGACCTCTTCCTTTCAAACTCCTTCAACCTCCTAGCTTTAACTGAAACCTGGCTAACATCCTCTGACACGGCCTCCGTTGCTGCTCTCTCACATGGCGGTCTACACTTGAGCCATACCCCCAGACCGGGTGAGAGAAATGGTGGTGGGGTCGGAATCCTGCTCTCTCCCACCTGCACCTACCAGCATCTCCCTCCACCCCCATCCCTCTCCTTCTCCTCCTTCGAGACACACTGCATCCGCCTGTTCTCTCCTCTGGCTCTCAGGGTGGCAGTCATCTACCGCCCACCGGGACCAACCTCCCAGTTCTTTGACCACTTTGCTACCTGGCTTTCTCACTTCCTGTCTTCTAATCTTCCATGCCTAATTCTCGGGGACTTCAACATTCCCATTGATGATCCTTCCGCCCCTGCTGCCTCCAAACTTCTTTCACTCACGTCCTCCCTTGGACTCACACAATCCTCCCTCCTCCCTACCCACCGCGATGGTCACGCTATTGACCTTGTCTTTTCCAACCTCTGCTCCATTTCTGAGTTCAACTGTCGCCCTTTCCCCATCTCTGACCACCACCTTCTCTCTTTCAACCTATCTGGACTTCCTAAACACCCTGCTCCCCCACGCCGCACACACACTCGCAGAAATCTACATGCTGTGGACCCCCATCAATTCTCCAACCTACTTCACCACCTCCCTCACACCTCATCCTTCACCTGCCCTGATGCTGCCACTAATCACTACAACACTACGCTTATCTCTGCTCTAGACACTCTTGCTCCTCTTCCACTCTGTAAGGCCCCACGCCGCCAGCTTCAGCCCTGGCACACCCTCCAGACTCGCTACCTGCAAAGATGCTCCTGCACTGCAGAGCGTGCCTGGAGGAAATCCCGCTCTGAAGCTGATTTTGTTCACTTCAAGTTTATTCTCCGGTCATACACTTCTGCCCTCCACTGGGCCAAACAATCCTTCTTATCATCTCTTATATCTACGCTGTACTCCAACCCTAAATGGCTCTGGTCCACCTTCAACACCCTCCTCTACCCACCTGAACCTCCCCCCACAGCTGCCTTCAGCGCTCAAGACCTGGCAGACTACTTCCTCAGTAAAACTTTAACTATCAGAAGCAACATCCCAACACAAGATAGTTATCTGCCACCTCCACTCCCACAGGTCCCCTCTGCCACCCTCTGCCGCTTCCTCCCAGCCACTGAGGAGGAAGTCAATTCCTTATTGTCCTCCTCACATCTCACCACGTGCCCGCTCCACCCCATTCCCTCACATCTAATTCCTCCCCTCTCCTCCTCCCTCACCCCTGCTCTCACACACATCTTCAACCTATCTCTCTCCACTGGCTCCTTTCCATCCGCCTTCAAACACGCGCTAGTTACCCCTTTACTAAAGAAACCATCCCTCGATCCCAACTCTCCATCCAACTACTGCCCTGTATCCCTGCTTCCCTTTACCTCTAAGCTCTTAGAAAAACTAGTCTTCAACCGCCTCTCCCTCTTCCTGTCCTCCAATTCCCTACTTGACCCCCTGCAATCTGGCTTCCGTCCCCTACACTCAACTGAAACTGCCCTCAAAGTCACCAATGACCTCCTAACTGCTAAAAAACACAGCCACTATTCTATTCTCATCCTGCTTGACCTCTCGGCTGCTTTTGACACTGTTGACCACCCCCTCCTTCTACAGACCCTCAACTCTCTGGGTCTCGGTGACACTGCACTTGCTTGGGTTGACTCCTATTTATCCAACAGGTCCTTCTGTGTGTCCTTTGCTGGTAACTCCTCCTCTTCATTGCCTCTATCTGTTGGTGTACCTCAAGGCTCTATCCTTGGTCCTCTGCTCTTTTCCATCTACACCTCCTCCCTGGGCAAAATCATCAACAGCTTTGGCTTTAATTACCACCTCTACGCTGATGACACTCAGATCTACCTCTCTACCCCTGATCTCTCTCCCCCCCGTCCTTTCAAAAGTCAGTGACTGTTTATCTGGCATCTCCTCCTGGATGGCCTCCCACCACCTAAAGATCAACATGTCAAAGACTGAACTCCTACTTATTCCTCCCTCCAATGCCTCCCCACCTCCTGACTTCTCTATCACGGTGGAGGGTATCACCATCTCCCCATCAAACCAAGTTCGCTGTCTTGAAGTTACACTTGACTCTTTGCTTCATCCCCCACATCAAGTCTCTTTCCTCCTCCTGCCGTACCAACTGCGTAATATTTCCAGAATTCGGCCATTTCTTACCGCTGTCACCACAAAACAACTCATACACGCCCTGGTAATCTCCCGACTCGACTATTGCAATAATCTCTTATCTGGCCTCCCTCTGTCCCGCCTCTCCCCCCTACAATCCATCCTGAACGCCTCCGCCAGGCTAATTCACCTCACCCGCCGCTCTGTCTCTGCCGCTCCCCTCTGCGAGTCCCTTCACTGGCTCCCCATCCACTGCAGAATTAAGTTCAAAATCCTTTTCCTTACCTACAAAACCCTCACTAACTCAGCTCCCCACTACCTGTCCTCACTAATCACCAAATATACCCCAGCCCGCTCCCTAAGGTCAAACAGTGACCTGCGCCTAGCTTCTCCCCGCATCACCTCTTCCCATGATAGAGTGCAGGATTTCTCACGCGCAGCCCCCACTCTCTGGAACGCTCTCCCTCGTACTGTCAGACTTTCCCCTAACTTCTCTTCCTTCAAACGCTCCCTTAAAACGTTCCTATTCAGGGAAGCCTACCACCAACTCACTGACGCAACCATCAATCACTCTCACCTTACAGTCCTCTCCTCCTGTTTCCAACCCCAACCCTCCCAGATTGTTAGTTCCTACGGGAATAGGGCCTCTTCTCCTCCTGTACTGTTTGTCAAATGTTGTTCAATGTATTGTAACCCTGTCTATACTGTGCCTATTGTACAGCGCTGCGGAATATGCTGGCGCTTTATAAATAAAGAATAATAATAATAATTTTATCATAAACGCGAAAGTCCTGACTGACTGACTCATTGACGCCCAGCTGAAACCGTTTAACCTAGGAATGTGAAATTTTGAATGTTTTTATGATTTAGGCACCCACTAAGGAAGGATTTTTGGAAAATCCACCCATAAAGGGGTCAAAAAGGGGGTTGAATATTTTAAACAGGATACCTATAGCTCAAAAACAGAAGATGCTACAGATGTGAAAATCGGTATTTAGATTCGTCTTGAAAAATAAAACACGTATTTTACCATGTTCTGAAAATTCCTTGGGGGGGCAAAAACGGGGGTTGAATACCTTTTATCAGTATACCTATATTTCAAAAACCGAAGATGTTATGGGTGTGAAATTTGGTATTTACAATCTTCGTGAAAAAAAACAAATGTGTGTTTTGCCATTTTCCACAAATCCAATTGGGGGGGGAGTCGGGGGAAAGTGGTCTGAATATTTTTATCATTATACCTATATTTCAAAAACCAAAGATGTTACAGACGTGAAATTTGGTATTTACAATCTTCTTGAAAAATAAAAACAGGTGTTTTGCCATTTTCCAAAAATCCCAGCTGGGGGGTTAAAAAAGGGGGGCTGAATACTTTTAAACAGGTTACCTATATCTCAAAAACAGAAGATGTTACATACGTGAAAATTGGTATTTAGATTCGTCTTGAGAAACAAAAAAACACCTATTTTACCATTTTCCAAAGATTCAGTGGGAGGGGGGCAAAAAGGGGGGTTGAATACTTTTATCAGTATACCTATATTTCAAAAAACAAAGATGTTACAGGTGTGAAATTTGGTATTTACAATCTTCGTGAAAAAAAACAAACATGTGTTTTGCCATTTTCCCCAAATCCAATTAAGGGGGGTCAAGGGAAAGAGGTCTGAATACTTTTATCAGTATATCTATAGTTCACACCTGTAACATCTTGGTCTTTGAAGTTTGGTAATTACAATCTTTTGAGAATAAAGAAACACGTTTTTTACCATTTTCCAAAAATCTAAGTGGGGGGTAAAAAAAGGGGGGTGAATACTTTTAAACATGATACCTACATCTCAAAAACAGAAGATGTTACAGATGTGAAAATTGGTATTTAGATTTGTCTTGAGAAACAAAAAAACACCTATTTTACCATTTTCCAAAAATCCAGTGGGAGGGGGAAAAAGGGAGGTTGAATACTTTTATCAGTATACCTATATTTCAAAAAACCAAAGATGTTACAGGTGTGAAATCTGGCACTTACAATCTTCTTGAAAAATAAAAAAAACACATGTTTTACCATTTTCCAAGAATCCCACGTGGTGGGTGAATACTTTTCAACAGGATACCTATATCTCAAAAACAGAAGATGTTACAGACGTGAAAATTGGTATTTAGATTCGTCTTGAAAATAAAACAACACATGTTTTACCATTTTCCAAAAATCCAGTGGGGGGTGGGCAAAAAGGGGGATGAATACCTTTATCACTATATCTATATTTCAAAAACCAATGATATTACAGGTGTGAAATTCGATATTTACAATCTTCGTGCAAAAGAAAAACATGTTTTACCATTTTCCGAAAATCCAGTTAAGGGTGGTGGGGGAAAGGGATGTGAATACTTTTATCAGTATACCTATATTTCAAAAACCAATGATGTTACAGGTGTGAAATTTGGACTTACATTCTTCTTGAAAAATAAAAAAACACGTATTTTACAATTTTCCAAAAATACCAAGTGGGGGGGAAAGGGGGGTTCTACCAAAAAAACCTCAAGTTTCTTTTAAAAAACAATTTTAACAAATCCTAAAATCCACGCGAGCGAAGCCGCGGGCAAAAGCTAGTATATATATAAAAACGATGCAGCAAAATTGAAACATATTTGGCCTAGAAATATGCAATCAACAAGGAGAACAACATTACTCCAGGGAGCATGCAAATTCAAAATTAACAAAGAGATCGCATGGGGGATATGCGTGAATGGATTTTTTATTTTAGTTTCTTCCTTTAACAACTTATACAAGAGAACAAGGTTACAAAAGTATCTCCAAAAGCCTTGATGTTCATGTGTCCACGGTAAAACAGACTGTCTACAAATGGAGAAAGTTCAGCACTGCTGCTACTCTACCTAGGCGTGGTCGTCCTGTAAAGATAACTGCAAGAGCACAGCGCAGAATGCTTAATGAGGTAAAGAAGAATCCTAGAGTGTCAGCTAAAGACTTACAGAAATCTCTGGCACTTGCTAACATTTTTGTTGACACATCTACAGTAAGGAAAACATTAAACAAGAATGGAGCTTATGGGTGTACACCACGGAGGAAGCCATTGCTGTCCAAAAAGAATATTGCAGCACGTTTGAAGTTTGCAAAAGAGCACCTTGATGTTCCACAGCACTACTGGCAAAATATTCTGTAGACAGATGAAACCAAAATTGAGTTGTTTGTAAAAAACACACAACACTATGGGCCATATTACATACTTGGTGCTAACTTAACCAGAGCAGTTGTAAACTTAAAACCATATTACATAGTTTGTGCTAACTTAACCAGAGCTGTTGTAAACTTAAAACCTCCATAGGCTATAATGGCTCTGGGAAGTTTACAACAGCTCTGGTTAAGTTAGCACCAACTATGTAATATGGTTTTAAGTTTACAACTGCTCTGGTTAAGTTAGCACCAAGTATGTAATATGAACCTATGTGTGGAGAAAAAAAGGCACAGCACACCAACATCAAAACCTCATCCCCACTGTAAAACATGGTGGAGGGAGCATCATGGTTTGGGGCTGCTTTGCTGCCTCAGGGCCTGGACGGATTGTTGTCATTGATGGAAAAATGAATTCCAGAGTTTATCAAGACATTTTGCAGGAAAACGTAAGACCATCTGTCCGCCAACTGAAGCTCCGCAGAGGATCGGTGATGCAACAGGACAATGACCTAAAGCATACAAGTAATTCAACAAAAGAATGGCTTCAACAAAACAAAATACGCCTTCTGGAGTGGCCCAGTCAGAGTCCTGACCTCAACCCGATTGAAATGTTGTGGCATGACCTTAAGAGAGCGATTCACACCAGACATCCCAAGAATATTGTTACACTGAAACAGTCTTGTGAAGAGGAGTGGTCCAAAATTACTCCAGATCGTTGTGCAGGTCTGATCTGCAACTACAGGAAACGTTTGGTTGATGTTATTGCTGCCAAAGGAGGGTCAAACAGTTATTAAGTCCAAAGGTTCACATACTTTTTCCACCCTGCACTGTGAATGTTTACATGTACTGTTCAATAAAAACATGAAAACATATAATGTTTGTGTTGTATTATTTTAAGCAGACTGTGTTTTCAAATTGTTGTGAGTTAGATGAAAATCAGAGCACATTTTATGACCAATTCATGCAAAACTCCACGTAATCCCAAAGGGTTCACATACTTTTCTTGCAACTGTAATGGCATTTATCATTGCAAAGTGATTTCTACCTTTATAATTATTTGCAAATTTATTGGTGGAGCATCGCCCCATATGCCCCTATGGACAAGCCTCCACTGATTAATATATTTAATGGTGCACTCCTTTAGGATTACAGACCGGCTGAAATAGTGCCTATATTTTGCTATGGATATGGTAATATGGTGCCTATTTGAAGCAAGCCCTCATACGCCATGCATTGAAGCAAGAGAAGTCAGGGGCCAGATCACACCTAGGACTTGTGACAATAGGGGAATAGTGATTCCCGGTGATAAGATAACTTCAACAGGGTTATCCAAAGAGATTCGAAAAGTCACCGCACGTTCGGTGACTTTTCGTTCTCTTCAATTCGGTTCGTGTTGCCGATCCCATTTCGGTGACCCTGCGGTGTATTCAGCAAGCACCACAGGGTCCCTGAATTGCAGGGAAAAGCTACCGCAAACCTGACGAAAACTAACCACAAAACCTGCCGAATGCACGCCGAAAACCTGCAAAAACATCTGGATTAACCCGTCGAAGACGCCGGAAAAATCCGAGCAGGAGCCGATCACACGCAGCGAAGCCGCCGGAAAAAGCCGAGAAAAAGCCGACACCGCAGACAGAGGGAGGTGAATAAATTAGCAAAACAGTTTGTATGAATGTGAAAGTGAAAAGCTGTTTGCAAAAGAAACTACTGAGCGAAAATGTATGAAATTTGCATATGAGGTCCAGGGAATGATAATAAAAAGGGCTGTTACAGAAAAAATAAGTAAACTTAAAAAAAAAATCGGACTTTAAAAAAAAATAAAAAAATCTGAAAAATGCTTAAAGTATCCTAAAAAAATCTATAAATAAAGAGACTCTTTACTGCAGAATTTTATAATGAACGATTTATTAGATATTGAATTAAAACGGGAAAATTTTTAACATTGAAGCCTATGGGATTCTCCTGAATTAACTCTCCAAATTAAACCACCGAATGGCAGGGCATTTCGGGAACCTTTCACTGCTGGTTTGTGTTCTCTGAATAGACAAAGCAGTGCTTTTCATGGGGATTTCACTGCCCTCGAACAGGCACCGAACAGGCACCGTATGTGCAGGCAATTCGCCAGGATTTGGCGAATTGCCTGCTCTCTGGATAGCCGAATGGCCAAGAAAGGTAACCAAACGCTGATTTTCAGTGTTTGGTTACCTTTCTCAAGCAATTCTGATCTCTTTGGATAACCCTGCAAGAAGAAAAGTTATCTTGTCACTAACCTTGTAATAGGGCCCTAAAATAGGTCTGGATATTTCACAACAGCTCTTGTTAAGTTTACAATGGAGGTGGAATAACACCACACAGCAAGGAGTCCTACCTAAAGTACAATTAAAAAGAGCACATCTTTTTAGACAATTACATGTGCAACTTAGATATCAAACATATGCCCTGTTGTAACAGCAACAATGGAATTAACCCCTTCACTGCTGAGGCATTTCACCGCTGTGTGCTGATCTCATTTTTACCGCTTTCGCTCATCATGTTTAAGCGCGATTTGAAGCCACATTTTAATAAATGACCCAGACATAATATATATTGTTCTTTCCGGCAGACTCCGCAGATTCATAATATATAATTTTTATATGTATGCGTCATGTCCTGTCTGTATATTATAACAAAAAATACAATAAAAATTGAATTTTTAATCATCTGCAGTGTGTAAAGTGTTTTTTTTCACCTTTTATCACATGAGCGTTTGCAGTTATGTTTTCTATGGAGTGCGCTTGTACAAAAATTTGAAATGGGGACTTGTTACATTTTGTGGGGGGAATTACGTGATTTTTAGCAAACGCACCCTATAGAAAAAAATCATTAGTGCAGCATCATTGTTCACATTATAATTGAAATGTGAACAATAATGCTGCATTAATAAAAACAACACACAATTTTTTAAAAATTTATTTATTATTTTTATTATAATTTTTTTTATTATTGTTTTTACTTTGTACCTAGTCATGTTGGGTATCATTCGAAAGGCCATGATCACAAGAACCCCCTATCTCCACCAGGGGATTTCCTTGGGAAATCCCCTGGCAGCTAGGGGTTCCCCGGCTATCTGACGTCATCACACTATGCATGATGACATCAGGCAGCGAGGGGAGACCCGGGGGTGGAGCCGCCATCCAAGATGGCGGCCCCCACCGGAGCTAAGCTGCACTTCAGCGCCGCAAGGCGCTGAAGTGCAACCCGGCGCTTGAGGGGTTAAAGCCAGGCATCGCTTAAAAGGGGAGACTCTCCCCTTTTAAGCGGTGCCTGGCTTTTGACGCTGCTCCTTTCCGATCGGGAGGGAGAGGGATCCGAACGGATACCCCTCTCCCTTCCAAGCTATCTCCCAGCATTGCCGGGGGGGTCGCCTGGAAATGACGTCATCGCACCAAGCACGATGACATCATTTACGCCAGGAGGAGCTTGACTTCAGCGTCTGAGGACGCTGAAGTCAGAACGCCACGGGACCCCGGACAGAGAGGTGAGTATCTCCGCCAGGGGTCCCGCACAGCTGATGACGTGTGGGGCACGTCCTCAGCATGTAACGTGCATCAATGAGGACGTGCCCCACTCATCTTCAGCAGTGAAAGGGTTAAGAGTAGGAATGAGCTGTTTGGTTTGATCTGTTCGGAGTTCGCATCTAACATCGGCCGTTCGACAGTTTGCGAACTTCAAACTTTTTGGGATGTTCGCCAAAAGTTTGAAAAAAATAATTGAAAAAACAATGAAAAATGCTTAAAAAATACTAAAAAAATCTAGAAATAAAGAGACTCTTTACTGCAGAATATTATAAGCAACTGTTTATTAGATATTGAATTAAAATGGGAATATTTTTAACATTGAAGCCTATGGGATAAAACATTCTTGTTACTAAAACATCAGACAGACACGGCCCTCTAATCAGGCACTCTAGAGGGCAGCCTGCAGGGGCCTCCCAAGGATCCCCTTGAGGAGCATGCGATGACAGAGCTGCGACTGTGCGGGCTAGCCGCCCGGGTGCATGTGGCAGAGACAGGCAGCGCAGGGAGGGAGCCACTGCACCTGCGGCCACGGCAGACCCCCCCAGCCCCAAAACCAGGATCAAGGGAGCCCCCACTGACCACCAGGCTAAGGTAAGGTGACACATTTTTAAAAAAAAATTAATCCGAGGACATTTTTAAATGTTCCCGGGAACATAAAATAAAACCTTTTTTTTTCTTTCTCTACCTGGCTGAATGTATTTAATTATATATATTAGATACATTCAGCCAGGTAGAGGGGGGTGGCATGTGGGCTGCATGGAGTCTCAGGCAGTGGTTTGTTTTTTTGTGTATATTTTTAGCAAATTTATAAGGGAAGGTAAGGGCAGGTATGATATATATATATATATATATTTATATATGTATAGATAAGATATATATCTATATTCTTATAAATATATATATCCAGACTTGTATTACACACACATTTTGGCAACTAATTGCCCCCCCCCCCATTTGGCTGATCCCTCCAGAAGAAATGTTGAACCCGATAGAGTAGAGAATAATATATATATTCTCTGCTCTGTCGGGTTCAACATTTCTTCTTGAAGTTGAGATTGTCCACATGCCACCCCTCCATGTGTGTATGTGTATATTTGGTCTGAGGTCTGTGGGTGGGTGTATATATATATCTGCGTGTTGATATATACGTAAATGTCTGTGTGTGGTATCAATGTAGGCAGCTGTTCCCTGCCACCGTGCAGCCTGGGGAAGGGTGGGGGGCTGCATGGAAGCACCACCAGAATATGCAGCATGAAATAATTTATTGTGCTGCCTGCGTGTACATTTCCACTCGCCCTCACTTAATTTCCACTCGCCAAATGCTAGTAGGCGAGTAGAAATTTTGAGCCCTGCTCCAGAGGTTTTAAAACCACATCTACCATGATGATGCTCTGGTACTTGCGGTACTTGACTGTGTGAGCCTCATTGGTAATGGAGTTCCAAAAAATTTGGAGGGTCACTGTTGCTGACCCCTACTGTAAGACAATGACATCTGTGCTGTCAGCAACCCGCCTTCAATCAGTAT
Source organism: Leptobrachium leishanense (assembly GCA_009667805.1). Classification (NCBI taxonomy): domain Eukaryota; kingdom Metazoa; phylum Chordata; class Amphibia; order Anura; family Megophryidae; genus Leptobrachium; species Leptobrachium leishanense. The sequence continues at coordinate 33,942,950 of CM019068.1, forward strand.
TCTGCAAGATGTTTTCTTTTTCAAGTGTGAAATGTTTAGCAAACGGCTTAGAGTGTAATTTTATTCACTTTGTGAAATGAAAATAGACCTGACAAACCTTTTTAATAATTTAGTAAATGGAGGACCGAAGTCTTTCGTTTCCATATCACAGATAAATATAGCCATAAATATGTTAATTTAATATGTGGAAATGTAAACGCAGCTAATCTAATGGACTCATTTTTGTAAAATGTAATTTGTGGTTATTATCTTTAACAGCAGTTAGAAAAAATCTTAATACAGACTTCCATTTTCTGGAATTGTAAAATGGATAAAAAGTGAATATATTAATTTTCACCGTGAAATGCCAATCCAACGCCCTAATTAAAATATCCCTGTAGCCAGTTTGCAGGAAGCAAAAGGTCAAATTCATTGTCTAAACGGATTTCAGATATTTTCTTTAAACTTGTTTTATGGTAAATAAAACAAATCATGGGTAGTGAAATATATTCAAATTATGCAGCGTTTTTCATATGCAAAGATTATTAAAGGGAAAAAAGCGCAGGTCTTCCTCCTTAGCGTCCCTGTTTTAGCGCCAAACACGTAATACTGCCCAAAGTGTATAAGTTGGATTTTTGGAGATCTGACCCATACAGGGTTATTCAGAGAGATTCGAAAGCACGATCGGTGACCTTTCGTACGGTGACCTTTGGGGCGATTCGGCGATTCCTAGTTCGCTGACCCTGCAGTGTATTCAGCAAGCAGTGCAGGGCCCCCGTAGTGCAGTGAATACTCGCCGCAAACCCGCTAGAACACTTCCTGAACACTCACCGAAAACCTGCAGAAACTACTGCAAAAACACCGCCGAACACACCAGAAAAACCCGATGAGCCGCCAATCACAGCGCAGAGCAGCCGCCAGAAAAAACAGACAGGCAGACGAACGTGGTAAAAAAAACAAAAACAGTACGCTTGAAAGTTTCAAAATTGAAACGCTGTTTGTAAAAAAAATACTGAATGAAAATGTCTAGAATTTACATATAAGATCCAATGAATGATAATAAAAAGGACTGTAAAGGAAAATTGAAAAAACCATTTGAAAAAAAATCGTAAAAGAATGTGGCTGAAAAAATCCCAAAAAATGCCTAAAAGATGCTAAAAAATTGATAAATAAAGAGACTTTTTACTGCAGAATAAAATAATAAACGGTTTATTAGATATTGTATTAAAACGAAGCCTATGTTATTCGCCTGAATAAACCTGCCGAATGAAACCACCGAACAGCAAAGCACTTCGGCAACTTTTCCCTGCTATTCTGTGTTCTCTGAATAGACGAACCATTGCTTCTCTATGGGGATCTCACTGCCGCCGAACAGCACAGTTTGTGCAGGCAATTCGCCATAATTTGGCGAACTGCCTGCTCTCTGACTAGCCGAACGGCCTCGAAATGTCACCGTTCGCTGAAATTCTGTGTCCGGTTACATTTTGGCCACATTCCGGATTTCTCTGAATAACCCCCATAGACTCAATTTTATGCCCAAAGTCTCACAGTGAGGAGCAAGTGATGTAAAGATACGGGGGGGGGGGTGCAGTTTACAACACAAAAGATCACACAATGGATGCACCAGTGACACATATAGAGGAAAATATATTCTTAACAAAACATTCAAAAGAAAAGAAAAGCACATGTAAGATATCAGCAACATAAAATAAACACAATAAGGACATTTGGCGGCAGTGTCCTATTAAGCAACTTTTTAAATATAATACGGCGACAGGTAGATAAGAGAACATAATCGCTTGCAGATTACAGTAGCAAATTGTTCAATGAGGTCAGGGAAGCTGCCACTGTATTATTGTAAATTGTTAATCTATTAGCAATGGGGACAAATGGCAAAAGTCATAAAACAAGAACCAGAGGATATTAACCCCTTCCTGACTGCTGATGTACATAGTACGTCTGATCAGGAATTCCCCTTAACGACTGCTGATGTACATAGTAGGTCACGGTCTCCTAACCTCCCTCCCTCCCTATACTCACCTCTCTTGCTGGGCTCCCGCGGCAGACTGGCAGGCTAGAAACCTTCCCCCTCCTTTTCAGGGGGCCCCCGCAGGCGCGATGACGTCGTAAGATTTAGTAGTAGAGTGCAGACATGATATTTTTTGGTCGTTGCCCTCACTTGTCTGTATTTTCCTTTAACAAAAATGGCATCTCATCTTCATTAAAGTCGCTTGTACAGACAAACACAATGAGCCCTATTACATTCTTTACGCAAAAACGCACGCAGAACGCGTGAATTTTTGCGCGAAGCGTTAAACATTAACGCGCGTAAAACAACGCTGGTATTACAATCCTCGCGCATTTTTTCATCTGCTCAAAAAATAACGCGCGTAAAATGGACGCGCAAAACGCACGCAAAGAAATCAGTGTGCGGACTGTTTTTTTCACGCGATTCAGCCAATCAGAATTAAGAACCACAATTGTCTCACGTTAAGTTTTTGCACCTGTCAAAGTCAATCTGCGCATATATGCTGCATCAATAAAAATAAACACCGACAACTTCTCAAATTTATTGTTTGGGTATGTGTAGAATGTGTAACTATACTTTATTATTATTATTATTATTCTTTATTTATAAAGCGCCAGCATATTCCGCAGCGCTGTACAATAAGCACAGTATAGACAGGGTTACAATACATTGAACAACATTTGACAAACAGTACAGGAGGAGATGAGGGCCCTATTCCCGTAGGAACTCACAATCTATGAGGGTTGGGGTTGGAAACAGGAGGAGAGGACTGTAAGGTGAGAGTGATTGATGGTTGCGTCAGTGAGTTGGGTGGTAGGCTTCCCTAAATAGGAACGTTTTAAGGGAGCGTTTGAAGGAAGAGAAATTAGGGGAAAGTGTGACAGTACGAGGGACAGCGTTACAGAGAGTGGGGGCTGCGCGTGAGAAATCCTGCAGTCTATCATGGGAAGAGGTGATGCAGGGAGAAGCTAGGCGCAGGTCACTGTTTGACCTTAGGGAGCAGGCTGGGTTGTATTTGGTGATTAGTGAGGACAGGTAGTGGGGAGCTGAGTTAGTGAGGGTTTTGTAGGTAAGGATAAGGATTTTGAACTTAACTCTGCAGTGGATGGGGAGCCAGTGAAGGGACTCGCAGAGGGGAGCGGTAGATCTGAGTGTCATCAGCGTAGAGGTGGTAATTAAAGCCAAAGCTGTTGATGATTTTGCCCAGGGAGGAGGTGTAGATGGAAAAGAGCAGAGGACCAAGGACAGAGCCTTGAGGTACACCAACAGATAGAGGCAATGAAGAGGAGGAGTTACCAGCAAAGGACACACAGAAGGACCTGTTGGATAAATAGGAGTCAACCCAAGCGAGTGCAGTGTCACCGAGACCCAGAGAGTTGAGGGTCTGTAGAAGGAGGGGGTGGTCAACAGTGTCAAAAGCAGCCGAGAGGTCAAGCAGGATGATACTTTGCTGCATATTATTTTTTTTGGGCTGGGGTATTTGGTTTCGGCCAGGTTGATAGAATTTGCCATTAACACCAGCTTTTAGGAGTTGCTAAAATTATGAGCGCAAAGGCTGTGCGTTACAAACTGCGCATAGATTGTAATACCATCCGCGTACCAGCGCACATACGCATTTGCGCTCACAAAGTATAGGACGCGCAAAGTACAGTAAGTTCACGCAGCGTTCGCGCAGGTTCACTCGCGGTAGACGTATACGCGCGTTTGTTGCGCTGAGATTGTAATACGACATTCTGCGCAAGGGTTTTGCCCCTCGCGTTAATGCATTTTTGCGCGGGTGCAAACGTATGCGCGAAGAATGTAATAGGGCCCAATGAGTTTAAGGGAATAGCACATGAATAATTTTAATAGTCCACGACTTTATTAAACATATCACATTAAATCAGGGATCTCAAACTCTGCCCCCACAGATGTCTATTGCCTATTGTTCCTAGAATCCTTTGAATGTGATAGATGGTCAGAGAATTATGGGAGTTGTAATTCAAAAAAATCGTGGGGCGGTGGGGAGGTGGATTTTGAGATCCTGGCATTAAACATTTGCATGGCTGTGGAAAAAGTGAACAGTAAGATGTAATAGCTAGTTGATCCTCCTTTGGCGGCAATAACCTAAACCAAGCATTTCCAGTAGCTGTGTATTAGACCTGCACAAATGTATTATCAATGTTCACTGCTGTAATAAGGTTTATTTCCTTTTTGCTTCACTCATGTTGCAGTAAGTTTTGCAACACATATTTTTTTTTAATACTAAAATGCATAACTTGATTCAGCCTCTGATAAGATTTGTTCGTTGTGTGCTTACTTGACATTTTCCCGTTGTTGACCTCACTTGTCCGTATTTTCCTTTAACGATATTCTTTACACAAGGTGATTCAGAAACGTACAAGTCGCTGGCATATGTTGAAACTCTCAAAGCAATAATTTGGAATATATTGGCTGCTTTTGACCTCAGGCAGTAGCAGACTTCACAGGGAACGCTGTTTAATTTTGATCCTGTGATCTAATCATTTTTTTTATTGCTTTTCTCTCTGAGGTGTTAATGATTTTAAATAGGAACAATGTTTTCAACAAAGACTATTACTCATCAACAACAAAACATTTGTAGCTTCTCAACTTTTAAATTCATTTTTTTAAATATCTGCATATATTAAAAAAAATATCTTTCATTCAGTTCATCTGACAGGATGTTTATTCGCAATTTGAGTCAGAAAATAAATATTTCTTATTAGCACACTCTATTCAGTGGCCAATAAGGGGAGACCAGGAAAGGAAGTGACCTCAAGTGACCTACCTATGACATATTTTTTGAAGATTTAGATGAATTATTGTAATAATGGTAAGTATAACCATCATATTTCACTAGGAAAGATGCAGTAAGAAAAAAACAAAGGGTTTATTCACAGAGCTTTGAAGAATCTAATTTCCCAACCCTGTGGTGAATTCAGCATTCAGCAGTCCCTGGAGTGCAGGGAAGGGACTTGAAAATCCGACACAAGACCACTACAAATCCGCCGAAAAAAAAGATGAAAATCAACCGAAAAAATGCAGCCAATACGTAAGTATTGGATCACTTGGAACCGCCTCAAAAAACACACCCTAATATGTCTGGAAAAAGCCAACAATCTGCCGAATGCAGCACTGACCAGACACTGGAAAAAGCCGACAAGCTGGGTAAGGGGGTAAAAAAAAAAAAAAAAAAAAAAAGACAAAATGATTGAGGCTAGGGTCAGACGAACGCATTTTTCATGTCTACCGTCAAAAAGTGCGTTTTATGCGTCCGAACACATTTTTTCATGGAAGACGCGATAGCGGTCATGCGATGCGTAATTTCGGCCGTGATTTTTTACGGATCCAAACCAGGAAACTTTGGGTGTCTGGACGTTATGTTGGCCAGACATGAGCAGCGTCTGAGGTCTCCTAATCATGCACACACGCCGCTATGCGGACGCAGCGCACTCTGTACGTCAGTACTAGTGGTTCGACGTTCTTGCAAAAATGCGTTCGTTTGCTGCTTGCGTTGCGTGGCCGAACTTTCGTGCAGCCGTACTTCGTGTGTGGGCCTGCGTTGAACGTCATTTGCTGCTACCACGGCCGTAATAAAGTGCGGTTAAATGCAAGTTCGCACTGCGTTTGTCTGACCCAAGCCTGAAAGTGTCAAAATTGAAATGCTGTTTGCAAAAAACTACTGAATAAAAATGCCTGGAATTTACATATAAAGTACTATGAATGATAATAAAAAGGTCTGTTACAGAAAAAAGAAAACCTGTGATTCAAAAAAATAAATAATAATTGCAGAAAAACCCTGAAAAATGCCTAAAAGTTCCAAAAAAATGCATAAGTAAAGAGACTTTTTGCTGCAGATTAAAATAATAAATGGTTGTTAGATATTGGATAAAAACGATAATATTTTTAACATTAAAGAACATGAAACCACCGAACAGCAGGGCACTTCGGCAACTTTTTACTGCTGTTCGGTGTCTCTGAATAGATTAACCATTACTTCTCTATGGGGACTTTCACTGCCATCGTACAGGCACGATATTTTTTTTTTTTTGAGAAAGGATTTTGCCAGGAAGGATACATTGAGATTTCTCTCATTTTCAAGTATGTCCTGGGTGGTGGGTATGTACCGTTGTGTGTCTTGCCCAAGGGCACGTACTGGAGAGGTTGCTCGCTGGGATCGAGCCCATGACTCCACAGGCTCTCTCCATGGAGAGCAGTGATGTTACCTCTACTCCACCCAGCCGGCATTTGGTGAACTGCCTGCTCTCTGAATAGCCGAATGGCCACGAAAATGCACTGTATGGTGAAATTCACTGTTCGGTGCCATTTCGGGGCCAGATAAGCTCTCTGTGAATAACCCTGCTTGTATTTTTGGAGCTTTTTGGATTTTAGTATTAATTCACCTTCTTCAGACAGGTCTTGCCACTAAGGCTAGGGTCAGACTAGCGCAGTTTTAACGTGCGTTTAGCCGCACGAAATCACGGCCGTACTAGCAGCAAATGACGTCCAATGCCGGGGAACATACGAAGTACGGCCGCACGAAAATTCGTCCGCGCAACGCAAGTGGCAAACGAACGCATTTTTTCGAGAACGTCAAACCGCTACTACTGACGTACAGAGTGCGCTGCGGCTACATAGCGGCGTGTTTGCGTGATTGGGAGACGTCAGACGCTGCACACGTCCGGCCAACATAACGTGCACACACCAAACACTTCCTGTCTTGTCTGGGGGTAGCTGCAAGTTGCGTTGGACAATGGCTGGGACTGACATCGACGTGGAGAGGCTGATCAATGCAGTGGCAGATCATCCCGAGCTGTGGGACACGGCCTGCGACAGCTACAAAGACCGGCAGAAGAAGGCCAGTGCATGGGTCACAGTGTCCAGGGTGGTGTACCCAGAGTACGAGACGTGGTCTGATAAAGAGCAGAAGCTTCAGAGTGAGTAAATGATCATTTTATTGCATAGAATTCAATTGCATTGAACTTGAATGTAATATCAAACAAAATGGCATAACGAATTTTCGTTGTCAATAAGGATGTGCGTTTCGGCTTTCAGAATTTCGGAATTTAAACGACATTTTCACGATTCGTGTTTTCTGATGCGGGTGATTCCCAGATAATTTTCCGATCCGAAAATGTCAGATCCGAAATGTTTCCGAGCCGAAACAAAATATTGTACGAATATGCTATTGGACTTGAATTGTGTCAAATCGAAATGTATTGTTTTGAAACGAGAACAGACGTTGCGAAAAACGAGAAATGTACGAAATCACGAAAAGTAGATCCAACAAACGAGCAAAGTGACAAAAAAAACGAAAAATGGTCCATATTCCGATTACATATCCCCGAAAAACAAGTCGAACCGAATCGAATCAAAACAGGGTTCGTTCGAAATGAGCCGAATCGAAAACTTTAAACATCCGAAAATTCGAACAGAAAAAATAATCGGTGCACAAGCCTAGGTGTCACATGTCAAATGATGTCCATCTGCCATGGCACCTGCCCTGCATTGCTAGTGAAATAATTAGACAGAGCATCGCGAAACCTGTTGGTGTGTCTATTCACAGGTATTATGTCATCGTTAGCATACTCATCCAGACCCGTTACTGTGAGGGTATCCTCGAAATTAACCCCATCCCTTGCACGAACATAGTTATGTAGGATGCAACAGCATTTCACTATATCCACACAGAAATCCACATTTACATCAAGTGGGCGATGGAAAATCCTCCACTTGTTGCTCAGTATGCCAAAGCTACACTCGACATACCGTCTCGCCCGCGACAGCCTGTAATTAAACACCCGCTTCTTCACAGTCAGGTGTGTCCCCGAGTATGGCCGCAGGAGATGTGTGGATAGGCCGAATGCTTCATCACCCACAAAGGCATAGGGGACTGACACGTCGCTGCCAGGCAAAGGTGCGGGTCTGGGGATGTTCAGGTTCCCACCCTCTATCTCATTCCACAGTGTTGAGTTCCGAAACAGTGTTGAGTCCGAGTCCTTGCCGTATGATCCGACATCCACATACACAAAATTATAGTTGGCATCTGCCACCGCCAGTAGGCCAATTGAAAAATAATGTTTATAATTTTGATACAGTGAGCCACTGTGCAGTGGCTTCACAATGCGGACATGTTTGCCGTCCACCGCTCCCAGGCAGTTGGGATAGTTCGCTCTCTCCCAGAATCCTGCTGCAATTGCCAGCCATGTCTCGCCTGTGGGTGTTGGCAAACATTGGTCCTTCATGGTTTCCCATATTGTTTGGCAGACCTTGCGGACGATCTCACCAGCTGTCGATCTGCCAATGCGGAAGTTGTAATGCAGATCCTTCAAACTGCATCCACTAGCAAGATACCTAGAACATGAAAGAAGCTGTGTTATGATCACATCATATGAACCTAACCTTATGTCACTCTCATCATGTTTTGCAGCACATGAAGCAATCAATAAATGGCGCACGGTGAGGGACAATCACACCCGGGTCCTGAAAAAGGAGGCTGAAGCTGCTCGCTCTGGAGCTGGTGCAAAGAAGAGGCGCAGCTATTTGTATGCTGACCAACTGTCCTTCCTGAGGAAGAGCCAGGAGCCGCGCAAGACTGTGAGCAGTATTGACCGGCCATCCACCTCTAGCTCACAAGGGCAAGAGCTGCAGCCCGCAGGATCTGGCAGCTGCCAGGTGGAGGTCGAGCAGGGTGGTGCGGAGTCCCAGGTGGAGGATGTGGAGTCCCAGCAGGTGCCGGGTACAGCACCCACAGACAGCACCAGTACGGCTCCCAGGAGGAAGAAGCCACCATCAGCTGATGTCGAGCAGGCCATGGTCGCATTCATGGACGCGCACCATACACATCCACGCTGCATGGTCGCTGATTCCGAGGACATGTCCTTTTTCAATTCATGTCTCTCCATGCTCAACATAATGACCCCAGCGCAGAAGCTGGATTATCGCCGCCGAAGCCTGGACCTGATACATGAGATACTGTCCCATCCACAACAGGCACCTGTATATCACGGTGTCGTGCCACAATACCCCCATGGTTATTCCCACCACTGCCAGGCGTTGCCTGCCCGCCCACCCATGTCCCCTGTTGCTGGGCCACCCCCGGAGCCAGAGTACCACCGCAGCCATATGCACGGTCCTCATGACCCAGATGCTCCTCGGTATCATACCATGTGAGGTGTATCGTCTGTTCGTTTATGTTTGTCACAGTTTATTCATGTTGTTCTAATATTTTTATTTTATTACCTTCATTGGACATGCAATAATATATGTGTTTAATATGTTATTGTTATCTTCTGTCATATTATTTTGGGACTAAATATTTTATTTGTTTCACATCGTTGTCAGTGTCATTACTCTTTCGTTACGTGTTGTGCAAGGTGATGCATGCGTGTGTGTGTGGGCATATAACTACTGACCTACAATAGAGCCTCTGCACACCGAGCACATGTCTGATGACTGGCAGCGATGTCATGAATGCACGTGTTTGATAGTACTTACCGCAAAGTGAGGACCAGCATCTCCTCCGGTGGTATGGCAGCCCTCATGTTGGTGTCCCTCTTGGTCAGCGGCTCACGCACCTTCATCAACAGTTCATCAAAGGTGTGGATGGACATCCGCAGGTAGTTGAAGAACTTCACGGGGTCCCTCTCTCGCAGTGGCCTGTACAGTGTCACAAAGTGGCCATGCGTGGGTCTGGCAGTGTTGAGTGGATGGACCCATGTTCGCCGTTGTCTTTTCTTCTTCAGGTACAGGTATCCCAGTGCAGCAAAAAGAAACACTTGGACTGCATCCATCTTGGAAAATGCCACCATTCCCAAAATGCCTTTTTATACCCCTTCCCTTTTATTTGATTCATTCTGCAATTGATTTGGTTGATCATATCTCTCTTCTTCCAGCTCCGTGAAACAAAACGTACGAAAATGCGCATCGTATGACCGCTTTCGCGCATTCCGTTTAAAAATACGTTCGTTCGTTCGACCGCACTTTTTCACGTTCGCGGAGAAAAATGCGTTCGTCTGACCCTAGCCTAAGGTAACATGGCTCCGATCCTTGCAACAGACCATGGCAATGCTGGGAGTGTCTGGGGAGTAGGGATGAGCCAAACACCCCCGTGTTCGGTTCGCATTCGAACTCGAACAATTTCAAAAGCTCGAGTTCAAATGCGAACACGAACCGAACTCAATGCAAGTCAATGGGACTCGAAAGTTCGAATTTTAGAGTGCCCTCCAAGATATTTGCCATAAAAGGTGGCCACCGGAGCTAGGCCGCATTTCGGCGCCGCAAGGCATCTCTATTAGGGATGAGCCTAACACCCCCGAGTTCGGTTCGTATTCGAACGCGAACTTTCCAAATGTTCGAATCCGAACTCGAACCCGAACTCGAACTCAATACAAGTCAATGGGGCTGAAAATTCGGTTTTTAGAGTGCCCTCCAAGAGGGCATATATGCTAGATATTTGCCATAAAAGGTGTATGGGGGTCCAGGTAGTGCCCTGGGGGACAGGAAACAAGGACAAAAGTTAAAAAAAAAGTTTTTAAAGGAATAGTGAGTCTTCCACGAAATAAGGGTTAAAAATAAAAATGAAAAATTCCTTCAAATATCGTGCCTAGGAGGTCCCCATAACCTGCCCATGAAGTGGCTGATTTCTAGGATGTATAGAAACACTTGAAAACAAAAATATTACATTTCAAAAGCCGGTAAATGCTTTTCCTTTAATCTATCCATAAACAACTGCTTGGGGCGGCAGTCTGTATGAAAAGAGGAGACATTTTCGGACACGTAGAAAAAGTTTAGTGATTTTTTGGCTAAATTATTGTGAAACTTATGCAGGCTTTGGATGAAAGTAACAATAGGTGCTTTAAAATTGGGCCTTTAGAGTTGCCAACAGTGCTGTCACACAGTAACCCCTCTGAGGATATGAATCTGGTACAGGCGTCAGTGGCAGTGCACCCAAATATTGTGCCTTTGGTGGCAGAAAGTGCCATCATACAGTAACCCCTCTGTGGTATTGTGGAAGAGTGCAGGGGTGGACCATGCGGTCCTATATTAAAAAGATGTGAATCTGGTACAGGCGTCAGTGGCAGTGCACCCAAATATTGTGCCTTTGGTGGCAGAAAGTGCCATCATACAGTAACCCCTCTGTGGTATTGTGGAAAAGTGCAGGGGTGGAACATGCGGTCCTATATTAAAAATATATGAATCTGGTAAAGGCGTCATTGCACCTAAATATTGTGCCTTTGGTGCCAGGCCAGCAAGTTCCATTATACAGTAATCCCTCTGTGGTATTTTGGAAGAGTGCAGTGGTGGAGGTTTTGGGAATGTTGAAGAGATCCCCGATCTATTCAGTTACATCAGCATTCAGCATCAGGGGAGTGATAGCTGCTGATCCAGGACTGATTCATTTTTATAAATGTCAGCCGGTCTACAGAGTCGGTGGACAGACGCACTCTTTTGTCTGTGACAAAACCTCCAGGGGCACTGAACGTCGTTTCAGAAAGCACGCTGGATGAATGGGAAACTAGTAGCTGCATAGCATATTGCTTGGGGCGGCAGTCTGTATGAAAAGAGGAGACATTTTAGGACATGCAGAACAAGTTTAGTGATTTGTTTTGGCTAAATTATGGTGAAACTTATGCATGCTTTGGATGAAAGTAACAATAGGTGCTTTAAAATTGGGCCTTTAGTGTCGGCAACAGTGCCGTCACACCGTAACCCCTCTGTGGTATTGTGGAAGAGTGCAGGGTTGGACCCTGTGGCCAAATATTAAAATGATATGAATCTGGTAATATAGGCGTCAGTGGCAGTGCACCCAAATATTGTGCCTTTGGTGGCAGCAAGTGCCTTCACACCGTAACCCTGTTGTGGTATTGTGGAATAGTGCAGGGGTGGACCATGCGGTCCTATTTTAAAAAGATATGAATCTGGTAATATAGGCGTCATTGGAAGTGCACCCAAATATTGTGCCTTTGGTGACAGCAAGTGCCTTCACACCGTAACCCTTTTGTGGTATTGTGGAAGAGTGCAGGGTTGGACCATGCGGTCCTATATTAAAAAGATATGAATCTGGTAAAGGCATCAGTGCACCCAAATATTGTGCCTTTGGTGGCAGAAAGTGCCATCATACAGTAACCCCTCTGTGGTATTGTGGAAGAGTGCAGGGTTGGACCATGCGGTCCTATATTAACCACTTGGATGCTGAGGACGCGCTGAGCGCGTCCTCAGCATTCCCGCTGGTATGCGGAGGACGCGCTGAGCGCGTCCTCCCATTGGGGTCAGCGTTCGGCCGGGTTCCGGCCGATCGCTGGCCCCCCCGGTGCGGGCTGACATCCTCGATGTCAGCCCGACATCCGGGACCGCAGCCACCGGAATTAGGTGTCATCGCGGCAGCGCGATGACACCTAATTCAGGCGCCCCCCCGCATGTGCGGAGGAGGCGCCTGAAAGGGAGGGGGGGAGGTCCTTCGGACCTCTCTCCCTCCCGATCGGCGGCTCTGCGGGGGTTAACCCAGGCATCATTTGGAAGGGCACAGCCTGCCCTTCCAAATGATGCCTGGCATTAACCCCTGGGGAGCTGGATCGCGAATCGGCGCTGAAAAGCGCCGGTTTGCGATCCTTTCCCGGAGCTGGCCGACATCTTGGATGTCGGCCAAGCCTCCGGAACTCCCCCTGAGGACTGGCGTCATCGTGCGTAGCACGATGACGCCAGTCCTGGACTTAACCCTTAACTGCCACCAACGGTGGAGATAGGGAGTTCCAATGAACTCCCTATCTCCCGATCCGTGGCAGTTAGGGGTTAAATTTTGGTATGGTTGGATCAGCCAGAGCATGGCCGTTCCAACGATACCATACATGAAAGTGAAAAATGTTGTAAAAAAAAAAAATTAAACATAAAAATAAAAAAAAAAAAAAAAAAATTATAAAAAAAAAATTATAAAAAAATAAATAAACACTTTTTGTTTTTTTTTTTGGTTTGTTAATGCAGCAATATTGTTCCCATTTCAATTATAATGTGAACAATGATGCTGCACTAACGATTTTTGTATGCGGTGCGTTTGTTAAAAATAGTGTAATTTTCCCCAAAAAAAAATGTAACGAGACCCCATCTCTAAGTTTTTTTAACAAGCGCACCCCATACAAAATATAACCGCAATTGCTCGCATGTTAAAATGTGAAAAAAAACACTTTACACATTGTAAATTATTGAAAATACATATTTTATTGCATGAATAAGGGGTGCTCAACCTGTAATTGTTGGTAGATCCCTTCAACGCATGACTTGCTAATATTCTTTTTCTAATTCATCGCTTTGTGTTGAGGATTTCCAATATCTTTTAATTTTGTATTAATTTGATAGCCATTTAACTACTGAGACCTTGGTGGAATCAATTAGTGTAATGCTTCACTCACGAACACGAAAAATGTCCAAGATATAAAAAATATATGGGCACTCTATGCACTGTGACCACTCAACATAAATGGGGGGGGAGGTCTTGGCGGACAGCTTCTGTCCTCCCAGAACAGAGGGTTGGCTCTTCCATGAAGCAGAGATCAACGTGGGCTGACATAAGTTTTGAACTTCGGGCTGGCCACTAGTGACATCAATAGCCTTGATAGTCTGCGTCATGAGAGAGGCAGCCAATGGATCGGCTATGCACAAGCACGTGTGGTTTCCGGTCCACTGTTCTACGCAGGTGCTACAGAAATTGCGGAAGGTAAGTCTGCATGATCCGAGTGATGAGCAATTTGCGTAGGAATTGCATAAAAAAGGTGCAAGGATTGGATTTTGGAAGCCCGGGGCTGAAAATTATTGATGAGTATTGTTAGGAAAAATAAATAAATAATTGGGCAGATGATGTCAACAGCATCGCCCCAATTATTTAATGGCAAAAAAAGAAGAGGTTCATTTTAATAGAGTTTCCCTTTAAGTTATGAGCAAATATCACTGCAAGAATTATATATAATACACAGGGTTAGACATGTGCACAGCACAAAATTTCATTTTGAACTAATGGATTAGTCCTAAAATGCACTTTATTTAGTTGCTGAAGAAATTCGTTTTCAGTTCTTTAGTATGAAAACTAATTTTATTCATCCGAAAACCAATGGATACAATTACTATTGTAGTGGCTCCTCAGAGGGCTGAGATCGCTGCTTGTTACAGTATCTCTCACTCTCAGCACAATGTGGGCCATATTACATAGTTGGTGCTAACATAACCAGAGCTGTTGTAAACGTCCCAGAGCCATTATAGCCTATGGAGGTTTTCAGTTTACAACAGCTCTGGTTAAGTTAGCACCAACATTGTAATACTGCCCCGTGTCAGGCAAAGCTGTTACAGTAACTGACTGCTGCTCATCACAGCGCTCAGAGTTTCAGTAAAAGTAGTAAAAAATATTTTTAGATATAAGAGGTTAGAACAATATTATTTCCTTCTTTTACTGAAACTCTGAGTGCTGTTACAGTCAGTTACTGTAACAGCTGAGCCTGATACATTGTACTGACTGAGAGATAATATAACAAGCAGCCGATCTCAGCACTCACAGCCACTGGATTTAAAGGGCTAAAAAAAGGCTCCTCTCTGTATAATGTTTAGAACATCCTCCTGCATTAATTAATACCCCTCTCTGTATAATGTATACAACATCCACATGCATTAATTAATACCCCTCTCTGTATAATGTATAGAACATCGTCCGGAGTTAATTAATGTCCCTCTCTGTATAGACCATCCTCCTCAATTTATACCTTTCTATGTATAATGTATATAACATCCTCCTGCATTAATACCCCTCTCTGTATAATGTATAGAACATCCTCCTACATCCTACCTCCTACATCCTACATCCTCCTTAATGCCCCTCTCTTTATAGAACATCCTACTGCATTGGCATGTGGAGGGTGCAGAACTTCGGCTGTTGCGCTCTTCATTGCTGGTCTCCTTCACTCTTCAATGTAATTTCACAAAAAGGACTGAAACTAAAATGTAGTGCATTTTATTTTAGTTTCTTTCGTTTTTTGTACTGAGCAGTTTCGTATCTCTTGAGTCATACGAAAACTAAATTATCCCAAAATTCGGACTAAATCGGTTTAGTACTAAAACGAATGCACATGTCTACACAGGGTTATTCAAAGAGATCCGAATTGTGGCCGACAGGTAACCGTATGCTGAATTTCCTGGCCTTTCGGCTATCCAGAGAGCAGGCATAGGCTTCAATGTTAAAAATATTCTCCTTTTAATAATTCAATATCTAATAAACCATTCATTAGTTTATTCTGCAGTAAAAAGTGTCTTTATTTTTTTAGATTATGTAGGTTCTTTTAGGCATTTTTTGGGATTTTTTTGTGAAAATTTCTTTCCATTTTTTTTTTTTAAATTGTTTTTTCTTTTTTCTGTAACAGCCCTTTTTATTATCATTCATTGGATTATATGTAAATTTCAGACATTTTCGTTCTGTAGTTTCTTTGCAAACAGCGTTTCACTTTTCAAACATTCAAGCGTACTGTTTTTTTTTTCACTCCATTCGTCTGCGGTGTCCGGTTTTTCCAGCGACTGCTCTGCGCTGTAATCGGCAGCTGCTCGGGTTTCTCTGTGGTGTTCGGCGGGGTTAATCCAGATGTATTTGCGGGTTTCAGTGTGCGATCTCCGGGTTTTGCGGTGAGTGTTCGTCGGGTTTGCGGCAGCTTTTCCTGCATTTTGACGGCCCTGTGGTGCTTGCTGAATACACCGCAGGGTCGCCGAAATGCTATCGCCAAATCGCACCGAATTGAAGAGAATGAAAAGTCACCGAACGTGCGGTGACTTTTCGATTCTCTTTGAATAACCCTGACAATATTTTTATTTTCCTTTCTCTAAAGTAATTAAATCTCTCATCAAACAACACAGTTTCGCCTGAAGGTATAAGGTTAATGTGATGTAGCACCAAATTGTTATGCGTATCCCCCCTGATTTATTTATCACCATTATATACCCAGTGAATAGACTGCACAAAAACAAGTCTGATTGACCATATTGTTGAGATGTTGGACATCCCAATGTAGGCTTCTCCTTGATTTTTTCCTAATGAAACGGAAGGCAGAAGATGAAAACCGACATTGCATTACTGCTGATGACAGTTGGACCATGAACTTGACAAAAATTTCCTTTATAGGTTTCTAAAAATGGGATAATTCAAAGACTAGCATGATGGGGCTTCTGTACCTGCGAGAATTCCTTTTTTGATGAGATCTTAGACCTTGATCGTGTCATATTTATAGAGGGGGGGGAAGGAAAGGTATAACAGCCTTGCTAAAACCTTAAACCTTTGTTAAAATGATGAAACTCTCAAAGCAGCGAAGAACACAAACTAAAAATGCCCCAGGCATGGTCTGGAGGAAAAAATAATTACAAAACACTACATTAAGGTGACATTACGGTCTCGCTCCTAAAGTTAAAAGTTTGGAAATGTCTGGTTATGGTTCATTAACGCCATAACTCAACAACCTTTTCTGCTTTGTCATTAGGATTGTCGTTAGAATTATTACAACTGTACTTCTCTTTCATCTCAATGTTTGACATTGTGAGTGAAAATCATATCCTTAAGGGAGCTGTTAAAGGAACGAAAAGGAAAAGACAGCCACATGCATTTTAAGAAGGTGTCTTAGCACGACAGCAGGGTTTTGTTTTATTTTTATGGATGCATCTTTTTCCAACAAACATAAAGTGTGTGGAAGGCAAATCGTGGGGTGCATTAGAGTATCCTGGCAACGGCTACGGTAAAAATTGACTTGTTATGTAAATATGTTGCATCACCGAACACTTGAGTTTGTTTTAATCACTAGGGAGGTTTTGAAATGTTTTGATTTCAACAATATAAATGCACACTCACACGTGTCTGTTGAAAATCTGAAATTGCTTTCTCTTGAAATGAAGAATAATCATCACGGATATTAAAAGAGACTGTAGACAAGACGGTTTAAGGGTTCCAGACTTAATAGATGGATTTGCCATAGTCTGTGTGTAGACAGAAAGACTACTTGTTAGCTCTTTATAAAAAAATTGTAACTGTACATGAATGTCAAGGTCAATAGCCATATTCTGGAGGTCACCGTGGAGGCACAGCAAGATTTCTGGAAGAACGGATATATTCTCAAGGTCTCAGTAGACATGGCCAGATTCTCAACATGATTGTGTTCAAGGATTCTGTCGACACAGGTAAGTTCTCGGAATGGAAATAGGCACAACCCAAGGATTTCAGTGGCTGTATTTTTCAAAGTTTCAGTAGACTTTTTTTTTGAGAAAGTATTTTACCAGGAAGGATACATTGAGATTTCTCTCGTTTTCAAGTATGTCCTGGGTGGCGAGTATGTACCGTTAGGTGTCTTGCCCAAGGACACTTACTGGAGAGGTGCACCTGGGGATCAAGCCCATGTCTCCACAGGCTCTCTCCCCACAGAGCAGTGATGTTACCTCTACTCCACCCAGCCGGTACATGAGCAAGTTCGCAACATGAATGGATTGGGCAGGTACCCAAAATGAAAGGTCATGCCATCAAGGTTTCTATTGATAGGTCACAGTGAGTATACCAACCACACAACCAGCATACAGGGACAATATCCCTGAAAGGAAAATCAGTACTTGTAACACCTGGGTCTAAACATCAGAGTCATCTGAGAGAAGACAGAGACTGGGAGAGGAGAACGACACAAGACAAGGAGACAGCAGAGTTCAATAACCACTTCTCTGCATGGAGAGAGCCTGTGGAGTCATGGGTTCGATCCCAGCGAGCAGCCTCTCCAGTAAGTGTTCTTGGGCAAGACACCTAACGGTACATACTCGCCACCCAGGACATACTTGAAAATGAGAGAAATCTCAATGTATCCTTCCTGGTAAAATACTTTCTAAAAAAAATAATAAAAAAATAACAATAAGTAAAGTTACACAGAAAAGCTGGGGTCAAGAAGTGGAGAAAGAATAGTAGACTGTGGATAAGCCATGATCAGAGGCCAGGAAATCAAGCAATAGGAAAACTGACATAATAAAGAGCAATAAACCATAATGAGGCACTGGAAAAAGGTAGAGGAAGGACAGTCAACCATGATGAGGAAGTCCCTTGACCAGGACTGGAGAGGGACAGAACCTCTGGGTACAGTACATAGAATCACTGAAAGGATACACCATTGTCAAAATGATGCATTGGTTGTGGTGCTCCACCAGACCGATGTGTTGAGGGGTAGTCTTGACTACTGGGGGAGTGGGAGAATGGACAGAACAGAAAGAAGGTCAGTGTGGTATACAGCTGGATCCCAGAGTGTTTAGGAATGCAGATTATTGGTTGCAAATCCAGAAAAAATTGAGAGCTATCCAAGGTCAAGGCAGGTGGCACTGGAGTTTTAATGGGATTAAAATTGCCAGAAGGTATGGTACACAAGAGAAGATAGCCTCACTGGAAAGCTGCTCTGCAGGACTGGAAGTGAAGATGCTACAGCAATATGGAATTGTACCTGTCATCATTTTACAGGTAGGTAACATAACCTTTCCAGGGCAGCTCCTAACCAGACGGTACTCATGGGGCCCTACAAACTCCTGGCAGCCTTCCACCATGCCTACTCAGGAGTCAAGATAAACGTCAATCCTCCATCACCATCTTGTAATCCTAGCAGACAGCCAAATCAGCACATAGTACATTGCAGCCACCACGCCAATATTGGGAAAGATTGTCTCACACTGCTTAGTCAGAACACCCTAAAGATCAGCACACCCCAAAACCTGGTGCCGCAGCGCGCTTCAGTGCATGGACTGCACAACGGATGGTTTGACACCAGGTGATTGGCGAGAATGGTGGTGCAGAGTGGCAAGTTGTGACAGAGAGATTTCATGAATCCTCAGAGAAACAACAGAGGGCATGACAGGAAATAAAGAGATACACAGAATGCATCGGAAGATTTCCAGGGAGCTGAAGGATTACCTGAAAGTTGTTACAGTCAAATGGGATAGAATTTTACTCGCCACCCAGGACGAGTAAATACCGTATTTTCTGGAGTATAAGACGACCGGGTGTATAAGATGACCCCCTAATTTTCCAGTTAAAAAATAGGTTTTGGGCTATACTTGTCATATTGTATTGTATATTCCGTGTATAAGACGACCCCCAATTTTTGGGGGATGTTTTTAAGTATAAAAAGTAGACTTATACACCAGAAAATACTGTACTTGAAAACGAGAGAAATCTCAATGTATCCTTCCTGGTAAAAATCTTTTCTCAAAAAAAAAGTCATGCTAATTAATGAAAAATTATCATACCTGTGATACATAAAGGGCCATTTCGTATTTTTAGGAAGAGGTAACCTATAGAAAATATACAGAGTTATTCAAAGAGATCCGAATTGTGGCTGAAAGGTAACCGAACGCTGAAATTCAGCATACGGTTAGCTTTCCTGGCCATTCGGCTACTCAGAGAGCAGGCAGTTCGCCAAATGTTGGTGAATTGCCTACACACACGGTGCCTGTTCGGTGCCTGTTCGAGGGCAGTGAAATCCCCATAGAGAAGCAATGCTTGGTCTATTCAGAGAACACAAACCAGCAGTGAAAAGTTGCCGAATTGCCCTGCCATTCGGTGGTTTCATTCAGCAGGTTTATTCAGGCGAATCCCATAGGCTTCAATGTTAAAAATATTCCAGTTTTAATCCAATATCTAATAAACCGTTGATTATAATATTCTGAAGTAAAAAGTTTCTTCATGTACAGATTTTTTAGGAACTTTTAAGCATTTTTCGGCATTTTTTGCGAAGTTTTTTTAAATTGTTTTTTCTTTTTCCTGTAACAGCCCTTTTTATTATCATTCATTGGATCTTACATGTAAATTACAGTCATTTTCTTTCTGTAGTTTCTTTGCAAACAGCGTTTCACTTTTCAAACATTCAAGTGTACTGTTTTTTTTCACTCCATTCGTCTGCAGTATCGGCTTTTTCCAGCGGCTGCTCTGCGCTCTATTCGGCGGCTGCTCGGGTTTCTCCAGCGTGTTCGACGGGGTTAATCCAGATGTTTTTGTGGGTTTCGGTGAGTGTTCACTGGGTTTGCGGCGGCTTTTCCCTGCACTATGACGGCCCTGTGGTGTTTGCTGAATACACCTCAGGGTTGCCGAAATGGGATCGCCGAATCGCACCGAATTGAAGAGAACGAAAAGTCACCGAACGTGCGGTGACTTTTCGATTCTCTTTGAATAACCCTGATAGATTTAAGACTATACCATTTTTTTCTTAGTGAAGTCAGCACTATTGGCATGTTGACTAAAACATGGAAAATCAAAATATAGAGCATTACAGTCAACACAAAACAGTCACAATCTTAGCCATTAGCTTGGTTATCTTGCAATTCCCTCATCAACTTAAGTGAGTGACTCCATGTACCCGAGTCAGATACTATCAATCGGCAACTAGAAAACATCTATTAATATTTTCTCAATGGGGAATATCAACTGTTAGGTTTCTTGAACTCTTGCCAAGTGATGTTTAACCTTTTACTTATCGAATACTTGGAGCGGGTGAAGTTATTCAGAAGACAATCTGAGAAAATACTAGTATGCTTCAATGTTATGGAAAAAAGCCATTTGTAACAGATGGATCAGCAACCTAAACACGTCACTGTCATTAAAAGACACTTTAGAAAGGGATGGACTGAAAATACATCAGGTATGTTTACAAGAAGGTTTCATAAAGTACATTTTCCAATACTGTAGCAAACAAAACAGAATAACAGCTCAATAACCTAACATCTATGAACCCATAAAAAGAGGAAAAGTATGAGTAAACAGAGAAAGCTTGAGGGAATGGAACTCTGTGATGTTGACTTTCATGCTTTAAACAAAAATTTCAGCATTTTGCATTATATGATATGATAATATAAATGTAACCAATATAAAGAAGTGTCACTAACCTGCAGAACCAGAACCCTAAACTGCCTAACAATGCATATACCCAACCTTCTAATGTCTGTTAACAAAATGACGTAAAGAAATAGTCAACAAAACAAGCTGAGGTCAAGACTGGATAGACAAGCCGAAGATACACAAAAACAGACACTAGGCCTTTTGATAAATTTCTCTAAATTAGTAGGCCAAAATGTTGTCCCTGCGTGTTTTTATTCGATGATGTTCTTCCATTGTATTCGAAGAGGACCTTGACATCTAACAGGTTGTGGGTTGTCCACGGTGCATCCTCAGATGACTGGTAAGGTCTATACGTGCACAAAATGTTCTGCCGCATGTCGAGCAGACATGTGTGTAGGTAATCATGCAGCAACATTTGCAGCTCTGGCTTTCCGAAGTGCTCGCTTCTCTTGTGGTGTATTTGTTCTTCTATCCTCAAATATCTGGCAGCCTTGGAGGTTCAGTGTGCCCCATGTCGATCAAGCTTGATCTTCCCGGGAGGTGATATTGATATCCACGGACTTGAAGGAGGCTTTCAGGTCATCTTTGTATCGTTTCCTTTGTCCCCCGTTCGACCGCTTTCCTTGAGACAGCTCACCATAAAGGAGCTGTTTAGGGATGCGATGATCTGGCATCCTTGCAACATGGCCTGCCCATCGTGTCTGGGCTTTCATCAGCAGGGTGTTAACTGATGAAAGGCCTGCTCTGGAAAGGACTTCTGTGTCTGGCGCCTTGTCCTGCCACCGGATCCTAAGAAGTCTGCGGAGGCAGGTCATATGGAAGTGATTCAGTTATCTTGCATGCCTCCTGTATACAGTCCAAGTCTCGCTGGCATACATCAGGGTAGTTTACGCTACTGCTCCATAGACTTTGTGCTTTGTAGCAAGGCTTATTCCACGGAGGTCCCATACATTGGTCAATAGTCTGCCAAATGTAGAGCTTGCCTTGGCTACTCTGCAGTTGACCTCACTGTCAATTGTCATTGCACGGGAAAGGGTGCTGCCCAAATTATGTAAATTGGTAAACTGCTCACAGCTTTTGTCCCTTCACTGTGATGGTGGGCTCTTGATGTTGGGCTTTTGGAGCTGGCTGATACATCACCTCGGTCTTCTTTGTGTTGATGAAGAGGCCAAAGTTGTCGCAAGCTGCTGAGAATTTGTTATTTACTGACAGCTAGATGACTAGCTAGACAGATGGCTGGACAATTGGTTTGGTTGGCTGAACCGCCTGACAGTAGGCAGGTGGACCGTCCGACAGGAGTAGGGTGGACCGTCTGACTGACAGGAGGAGGGTGGTTCGTCCAAAAGGAGGAGGATGGACCGTCTGACAGGGGCGGAGGACGTCCGACGGGTAGTGAGGGGACTGTCCGACAGGAGGCGGATGGACTGTCCCACAGGTGGCAGGTGGGCCATCCGACAGGCAGGTGGACAGATTTTAAGCCACTAAATACCAGTGTACTTTAGGTGCCATTATATTTATTATGCTATTATTATTATCATATTATTATTAAACAAATAATGGAATTTGAATGTGACATTTGCCCAGTCCATAATTTTCTTTTGTTGTTGCCTCTTGAGGGAATACATGTATTATAAAGTGAATATAATATATATAACCTATATATAAGGTTTTCTTAATCTTTACAAAAAAAAAATTGTAGATCATTATATCTTAAATAATAAACTGGTTACCATATTCCATAAATACTTTTTAGTGCTGCTAGTCTGTTGGAAGAAATGATAAAACAAATATTCTGAGCACATTCATAAAAAGAAGCCAAAAATTCAAAGATAATTAGGTAAATCATTATCTTCTACCATTAATCAATGCCATTTAAACAATTATAAAATATATGCACTTTTATTTTTTATAATTATTAACGCTAATGTTAACTGTGTAAATATTAGAATCAGAATTCTTTGTAATGACACAGGAAACAGTTATGTGATGAAGTAGCAGGTGGAAGATAAGGTGTTGTGTTATAGTCTATCATTCGTGACAAATTTACCGCCGGCTTAATCTCCAAACCATTTTAGACATTAATAGAAAATTTTGAGATAAAGACAAAAACAACCAACCTAACAGTGGTAATAATTCCAAACGTTAATACCATCTGACCAGTTATTGCAATGTTAAAGTATAATAGATATATTCTGGAAGGTCTGTATGCCTCCGGCTTGCTAAACATTGATTGCTTTCCACAATTGCCTGTACATCATGGATAGCAGTTTGCAAATTATCGTGTTGTATACTTATATCGTTACCATTTTTACATCTTCCATTTCCAGGGAGCAGAGCAAAGTGTGCCAGGATTCTGAAAAGCCACAAAGTTGTTTCCTAGAGTCTTACACATATTTCTGAATCCACCTGAATGGAGAGTTAATGATATAGACATACGGTCTTACTCTTTAGGTTCACCAACATTTTTCAGTAATATGAATATCTCTAAAGGGTCACTCTAATACCATGGCCACTTAAGTCTATGTAAATGATCATGGTGGTAAGACAGTGTTTCTTCCTTCCTACTCTCCAGGCCCTCTTCCATAGCTCTTCGCACCTGCAAGTCAGCAGTCATTCTGTGTCCTCCTGATTGTTCTAGAAAGTACATAAGCATGCAAGTGCATGTTGACATAGACTGAGGACGATTCATTCAACCTGTTAAAAACTTCTTGTGAAAGGAGAGGGCCCCCCCCCCAAGGGGGCACATTGATCGGGCTTGGATCAAACCAGAATTCGGCTGAATATATGTCAGCTCGGATCAAGCCAAATTCCAAAACGCCGATACCCGAACTAAATATATCTCTCCATGTAAAAACATCCCGACTTGATCCGAACCAATCTATTTATAAATCGTCCAGATCCGAATATAAACGCATATTTTCGGATTAATATGGAAGGCTCAACAGCTTCACTAATGCCTATATGTCATTTTGTGCATCTTTTTTGGAGTACGTGAGAGGGTCTGAAGCATGTGCGCCCTTCTGTATATCATTTTTTGGAGCATGTGAGCTATTCCGTGAGTCATTTTGGAACATAGGCTTCTTTCCATGCGCCATTTTGGAACAATTTTCCCCATTGTGTGCGTCATATTTTTTAACATAAGCTTCCTTCACTCTGTGCATTGTTTTGGAGCAAGTGTGGTATTCTGCGAGTCATCTTGGTGCATATGCTCCATTCTGGGTGTCATTTTGGTGCATGTGCACGATCAGTGCATCATTCTGGAGCAAATACTTCATTTTGAGGCTACTGAGCCCCGCGGAGCTGCTATCCATGGTGCTTAATAGGTTTCAGCACCAAGAATAGCTGCTGTCCTTGGTACTTAATAGGTTTCAGCAGGAAAGGCAGGGGGATTAGTTTTTTTTAATTATTTTCTACCCTAAACTAGTAATTAATTCATCCGTTTCGAATTCCAAAATTACTAATAAAAACAAATTAACTAATAAAAACAAAATACGAATTGATCCGAAACACAAATTACCAAAAAACGAAATAACAAATTAATCCGAAATACAACTTTTCATATCGTCCAAATTTACGAATCACTCCGAAATCCGAATCACGGTAACATAACGAATGCACCGAAACGAATTGAAAAACGGAAGGAATCGATCCGTAACTAAACATTTTTTTTTGTTCTGCACATGTCTAATATGTATCATTCCATGCTGTTACTCCATTAATTCCTATTGCTCTATTATTTATGATTCTGGTGGGTTCAAATATAGGAACATACCAAAGCAATTATTTAGCAAACATATTAAACAATGCTTACCCTTTTGTTATTTTGCTGTGTTTTCTGTTTTTTTCTGCATCACTGTATGAAAAATGTATAAAAGTGACAATACGAGAAACAAATACTTGCCTGTCAGAAAAACGTGACCCTGTGCAAACCTATCATGCAGCCAAGTTAAATTGGAAAGGCAATGACCATTCACATAAATAAATTTATGAGCGAAACATAATGTTGTACCAAGGAATTCTGAGCATCGCTGTTTACCTGTGAGTCTAAGAGCTTTGTGTGTGACACATATCCAACTTGAAATTGCATTTTTCTATTCACAGCATTTCAAATTCTATTGACAGAAAACCTGTAGTACCAATACCGGAATGGTTCACCAGAGATTAAGTGACCTTTACAGTAAATTAATTTAGACACTGGACTTCCTATAGCTTTCTCTTTTTACCTGGAGCAAAACATGGTATTTGTCTATGCTGCAAGCAAAAAGATATGAGACAATAAACTCTTCCCCAGAGTAACTATTTATAAAACAATCCAGAGATTGACTACAATAAAAATCACTGTATAAAACAGCGTTACGTGATGGTCAAATCGAGAAGGAATGATGTGTTTAAATGCAAAACTGAGTTTAAGAACATGCATTCTAAATCAAAGTATGGCGGTGCATACTAGGATTTTTCATCCCACAAACTAATAATAATCCCATTGGAACATTTTCCATTTTTTAATGGGAAATCTTGCATGGCATGTACAGAGAAACTTATTATTTCCATACCAGATGGATGGAGTAGAGGTAACATCACCGCTCTATAACTGTGGAGACTCAAGTTTGAATACCGACCAGAGCACCTCTCCAATAAGTGTCCTTGGGCAAGACACCTAACGGTACATACTTACCTACCACACAATATTGGTCGTGGAGTCCAGTGGTAACATCTCTACTCTTCAACCATGGAGAAGCAAGTCAAAACACCAGTCAGCACATCTTCCAATACAACTGTGGAGAAATCTCGACTTTACGAGAAGCGAGTAAAACCTAACCACCAGGTCACTACTCTACAATCATGGAAAGACGACCCGATCCCACTCAGAAGAAGCCACCAGCGAGTGTCTTTGGGCAAAGCATCTAACAATCTGGATGCACCTACCTCACAAAATACTTGTACATCTCATAGATTGTAAATTCCCTTGGCAACAGGGTCCCCTGAATCAGTTCATCATCCAAGTGTAGTATTGTAATGTATCAACCCCTTGTACACTGACCTTGTAAAGCGCTGCGGAATTTGTGGCGTTGTAAAAATAAAGGATGATAACAATAATAATTTCCTATACCGTCAATTATAATGGAGTATTTGCCCACTAATATTTTGCAAAAAGGGGGTTCCTTCCCCCCAAGTTTCCAAAGTAGTATTAGCATTAATTTGATACTTGTGATATAAATGTAATGTGTAGACTATTCAATGGGTAAAGCAGTATTTACAGGGTTATTCAAAGAGATTCGAAAAGTCACCACACGTTCGGTGACTTTCCGTTCTCTTCAATTCGGTTCCTTTTGCCGATCCCATTTCGGTGACCCTGCGGTGTATTCAGCAAGCACCACAGGGCCCCCGAATTGCAGGGAAAAGCTACCGCAAACCCGCCGAAAACAAACCGCAAAACCCAGCGAATGCACGCCGAAAACCCTCAAAAACATCTGGACTAACCTGCCGAAAACCACGGAAAAACCTGAGCAGGAGCCGATCACCCGCAGGGACGCCACCGGAAAAAGCCGAGACCGCAGACAGAGGGCAGTGAATAAATTAGGAAAACATTTTGTATGAATGTTTGAAAAGTGAAACGCTGTTTGCAAAGAAACTACTGAGTGAAAATGTCTGAAATTTGCATATGAGGTCCAGGGAATGATAATGAAAAGGGCTGTTACAGAAAAAATAAGTAAACTTTAAAAAAAAAAAAATTTAGAAAAATACTTAAAATATCCTAAAAAAAATCTATAAATAAAGAGACTCTTTACTGCAGAATTTTACAATGAACGGTTTATTAGATATTGAATTAAAACGGGAATATTTTTAACATTGAAGCCTATGGGATTCTCCTGAATAAATTTGCCGAATGAAACCACCGAAAGGCAGGGCATTTCGGGAACCTTTTTTTTTTTTTTTTTAATGTAAAAGTTTTTATTGGAGTTCACACATAAAATGGTACAACATTGCAGAAATGATGAAACTTCAGAGATAAAAGACACAAATTCCTATCATTGACAATAGTCAATACAAATGAAGTATCAGTGTTATCTGATATAGGGTCATTAGTGCGGTCTCCATTTTTCAAACAGATATAATCCTAAACTAACATAAAACACAAAACACGGCAGCACTACATTCGTACATAATGAAATATCTTATATCAAGGTTCCAGACTCGACAAACACCCTCCACCCCTCCCATGTATCATCAAACTGGCACATTGAATTATTCGCGGTGTGGAACATTTCTTCATATTTAAAAACACTTTCAAGGGCCATCATAACTTCTTTCATAGATGGGCAAAATGAGGAACGCCAATGTCTTGCAATAACCGTTTTTGCTGTCCCCAGTACCATAGAGATAAACCTCCTATGACGGATCTGAATAGTAATGGGTAAAATATGTAGGAGGTACATTTTCGGGCATAGTGGGAGTCTAAGTGAAGTGCAGTGAGAAATCAGTCTACTTATTTTAACCCAATAACCCCCCAATGCGGGACATAACCAAAAGGTATGCAGTAGGGAACCGAGGCCGGTAAGGCATCTCCAACAGAAGCCGGTAGACCCCGAGATATGGGCCAAATGGGTTGGTGTTAATTACCATCTACACAGTAATTTAATATGGGCCTCACGGAGATTGGTGCTTCTAGAATATTTGTATATTGTGTCCATGGCGTATGACCAGTCATCTACGGAGAGCGTGAAAGCTAAATATTTTTCCCATTTAACCATATAGGGTAATTTTTTAGGTGGGTTCGGGGTTAAGAGGCTATTGTAACAGAGAGATAGCGGTTTCATTTGACATTTCTTCCCCATACACAGTTTGTGAAAAGCTGAAAGGTTCGTAGGTGTGAAGGAGGTCAGGCCTTTCTGGTGTAGAGCGTGCTTCACACGTAGGTAGGAAAAACAGTCACTCAATGGGATGGCAAACTCCTGTACCAAGTCTGGAAAGGGTTTCAGGGAATGGGGTGTAAAGAGCTGCCACACATGCGTCAAGCCGCGCAAAAACCAAGAATCTAAATTTAAGTCTGGAATATAGCGGCACAGAACTCTGAGCGGGGCGAGACATAATAAGTCATAAGGCCGTACCAACGGGCGACCCCACTGACGCCAGGACGTGAGGGAAAGCATCGAGGCGGGTAGTAGACCCATGGTGCTATTCCTAGGAAGGAGTGGAAGCCACAACAGGTCATGAAGTTTGTATGGGAAAATCATGGCATTCTCCAACTGTAACCATAGAGGTGATTCTTTGAGATGCATCGACGACAACAGTTGGGCTAGTAAGGCTGCTTTATAATACGATTGTAAATCCAAAAAACCCAACCCTCCGGCACGTCGCGGCGCAATGACTGTAGAGGCCGATACTCGAGGGGGCTTCCCTTTCCAAATATGCGCATACAGCAGTTTTTGCAGCCGGAGCAATAAATGCGCCGGTATGAAAACTGGAATATTCCTGAAATAATATAAAATTTGGGGTAAGATACTCATCTTTATGGCCGCAATACGTCCCAGCTAGGAGGATTCGTTTGTGCTCCATGTAGAGAGCTGCTTCTCGATGGAGTTCAAAAGTGGCATGAAGTTTTCCTTTAGGATGGTGCCTCGCGATTTAGTAAGGGAGATTCCAAAGTATTTTAAAGAGGTAGAGCGCCAATCAAAAGGGTACTTGCTGCGCAAAGAGCTAAGGGATGAAGCAGCAACATTTATAGGGAGAGCTTGTGTTTTACTCACATTATTTTTATAGTAAGATAAGGCGCCAAAGCTGTCAAGGAGGCAAAACAGGGGGGGGGAGCGATATCTCCGGGGTGGTCAAAAAGAGCAATATGTCATCTGCGAAAAGTGCCAGCTTGTGCTCCCCATGTGGGGTCGGCATACCTTTGATCGTCTGGGAGATCTTAATCTGCAGCGCTAAGGGTTCTAGGGCCAGAATAAATATTAGCGGGGATAACGGACAGCCCTGTCGGGTGCCATCGGTTATGTGGAAAGAGGAGGATAGAAACCCTGATGCCAAAACTTTCGCAGACGGAGCGGAGTAGAGGGCCATAATACTGTGTACAAATTGTGCTGGTAGACCAAACTTTAATAGCACCAACCGCATATACCCCCAGTGTAGGCGATCGAATGCCTTTTCGGCGTCCAATGCCAGCAAGAGTCCGGAGGTGTTAGTCCTATGGGCCAAATTAATTATATCATAAAATCGTCTGGTATTGTCACACGTCTGGCGGCCTGGGACAAAGCCGGTCTGTTCCGTCGCGATCAATGATGGGAGTAGGGGGCCCAGCCTAGTAGCTAGTAGGTTAGCATACAATTTGGCGTCTACGTTCAACAGGGATATAGGGCGGAAGTTGGCACAGTGCGTCGGGGCTTTACCAGGCTTAGGCAGGGTTACTACTGTTGCTTGCAACATCTCCGGTGGGATGGTGCCAGTGTTCTTAATGTCATTAAAAAGCAGTGTAAGGGTCGGAACTAGTGAGGATGCAAATACCTGATAATACAGATTCGTAAAACCGTCGGGACCAGGAGCTTTATTTTTTGGAAGTGCCTTAATAGCCTTAAGTACCTCCTCCTCTGTAAACGCAGCAAGCAAATCTGTAGCCTGAGAGGAGGGAAGGTGCGCCGCATGGAGAAAGAGATCTATGTCGGCCTGGGTAGGGGACGGTACGGTGTGGTCCAATCCTAGGTTGTACAGGGAGGCATAATAACGTGCAAATTCATCAGTAATGAGGGCCGGGTTATAAATTTTTACATTATTAGCATCCAATAGGTACGGTATGTTGGTTTGCATTCTTTTCCCTTTCAATTTAGACGCCAGCAATCTCCCCGGTTTATTCCCCTGGGTATAATGAGCATAGTTAAGCCGTCTAATTGAGCGTGCCGTGACTTGGAGCATCAGGTGCTCCAACTCGCGGCGCTGCGCAGTCAATTGAGCGGTAATATGAGGGGTAGGCGAGGCTTTATTCTGGGTTTCTAGGTCAGTGATGCGTCGTGTAAGAGCAGTCATCTGAGTATTAAGACGTCTTTTACGCTGCGCTCCTTTCTGTATAAAATGTCCTCGCATCACAGCTTTGTGGGCCAGACAAACCGATGCTGTTGCAACGTCCCCAGTTATGTTCGTCACGAAATACTCCTGGAGGAGTTGTAGGGTTGTTTGCACGTCCTCTCTGTCTACAATGAGTGCGTCATTAAGTCTCCAATTCCCCATCGCCCTCGGTGGAAAAGCAGCCTCAAAAGTGAGCGTAAGCGGAGCATGATCAGACCACGTAATGATGCCAATGGTCGCCTCCAGGAGACGAGACAAAGCTGAGCTATGTATCAAACACAAGTCAATTCTACTATATGAGGAGTGGACATGAGAGAAATATGTGTAGTCGCGTGTATTGGGGTGACATATCCTCCAAGTATCATATAGGTCAAATGAGTGCATGAATTCCCGTAGTTGTTTGCTAGAGGACGGGGGGGGTGCGATAATGGGGGCGGGGTTGGCTCGTCTGAGTGTCAACTTCGGGGTCAGGAGTGCAATTAAAATCCCCACATAGGAACATCGTACCACTAGACATTTTTTTCCCTCTACAAAAAGCTTTCCGCAGATAAGAAACCGGATTATCATTAGGGAGGTATAAATTAGCAAAAGTGACTGGTAATTCGTTCAACGTACCCACAAGAATCAAAAGGCGGCCCAATGGATCCACATACTGAGCCGAACACACAAAAGTCCAATCTCTATGAAACATAATCGAGACACCTTTGGACTTTGTCGGAGCAGTGGAGTGGTAGGCCTCAGTGTACATACGCGATTTCAAAAATGGAGGACGCCTCCTACAAAAATGAGTCTCTTGCAAACAAACAATAGCCGGTTGAGATTTATGCAGGTCACGAAATAAAGCATGGCGTTTGTACGGAGTGTTCAAACCCCTAACATTTAAGGAATAAATCTGGAATTGAGGTTTACTCATTTGTGATTACGCCCTGCCCTCTAGATATCACAGCGGACATTAAAGACAACCTCCTCGGGAGAATGGAGGGACTCCCCTGCACATAATAGCACCTGGAACCGTATAACATAGTGCTTACCAAACAAACAAACAATACATACAGTACATACATAGGTCGAACCAAAAGGAAAAAGAAAAAAGAAAAAGAAAAGAAAATAGAAAAAATAAAAAAAAAATCCGACCAAACTTCAGAGAAAAAAAAAACTGCACTCAATGAGCGCAGCTGAATGGAGTCAATCAACACAGCAGATTGGTATAAGTAGGGAAAAAAAAAACTGTCAAGAAAAACTCCAATAGGGGAAACAACAGTCCCAACTCTACCTGAGAACGACCGTGCCAATTTACAGGCCATTGGGAGGCCTCGGGGCTTGCCGATTAAGAGACCAGGACAGGCCCCCATGAGCGCCCAGTTGAGGTAGATCGAAAAAAGGGTCAGTCCAGCATCCGTGGAAGAGTTCCGACACCCAAGAAGACGGGAAGCAGCATGGCAAAGTAGTAGAAGCACGCCCCAGCGTTGAATAACACAGGGCCAGAGCCTCATTTCGGTCGAACCCGATGCCACTCCGGAGAAACTTTCAGCGGCGAAGATGATTCCTCCCTGGGGGGAGTAAACTCAGACACTACTTTCCATTCCGTCAACAGACGCATGCCAGTGAGGGGATCAGGGATAACGTGCAAGACTCCCTCCCGCCATAACAAGATCTTTGTGGGAAATCCCCAGCGGTACGCCATGCTGTGATCACGTAGAATTTTCGTGAAAGATGAAAATTCCCTTCTTTTAGACATGGTAGCAGTTGACAGGTCAGCGTAAAAGGAAATTTCAGCATACGGAGAAGGCAGAGGCATAGATTTCCGTGATGCTCTCATTAACGCTTCTTTAACATGGAAAAAGTGCACCCGGACTAGAACATCTCTAGAAGCTGAGGGCGGCAGGTTCTTAGCGCGTGGTAATCTGTGTGCCCGATCCATCAGGAAATCCTGTGACGAGTACGTTGGGACTAGGATCTGGAAAAGTTCCAATATATAAGGCTGAAGATCAGCAGGGTTTACTGCTTCTGGAATACCCCGGATCCTTACATTGTTACGCCGCGAACGATCTTCCAAATCGGCCAATTTCGTTGCCATAGCGTCATGTGCAGTCTGCAAAGCTATATGACGGTCCACTAAATCGTTATGGGCCAAACATAGGTCGTCTGTCTTAGCCTCCAAAGAGTCTGTCCTCTCACCCAGATCTTGTACATCGCGCCTCAGTTCCTGCAGCGCCTCTTTAAGATCCGTTTGAATAGTAGCTCTAAGTTCTTGCAGCATGGCATGGAGTCTGCTTTCTGAAGGTGGTAAGATGTCAGACATGCAGGGTGGGCCTGCTACAGCCGCTTCCATGGTGAAAGAGGAAACAGAGGAAGGAGATCCGCCATCTTGGGCCTCACGAACCCGGTCTTTTTTTGCCGATTTTGCCGGTTCCAACACTCGTTGCGCCTTAGGGGGCACCATCTGGAGGCCAGGAGATGTCACCCAGCTGTGGGTGAAGTTTCAGCCCCGGGGTTGCTGTAAATTAGCCGCAGGAATTAAAAGTTTAGCGCCGGTCACAGGAGCTCTCCTCACATGCGACCACGCGCTGCAACGTCCGGCCACGCCCCCCTCGCATTTCGGGAACCTTTCACTGCTGGTTTGTTCTCTGAATAGTCAAAGCAGTGCTTTTTCATGGGGTTTTCACTGCCCTCAAACAGGCACCGAACAGGCACCGTATGTTCAGGTAATTCGCCAGGATTTGGCGAATTGCCTGCTCTCTGGATAGCCGAACGACCAAGAAATTTTCAGCGTTCGGTTACCTTTCTCCAGCCATTCGGATCTCTTTGAATAACCCTGCTTGTATACATAATCATAGTAACATATTCTGAAAAAAAACTTGCGTCCATCGAGTTCAGTCTTTCACACATCACCTACTGCTGTTGATCCAAAATGATTTGCCCACTGTTGACTTTCCCACTCCAGACAGGACCCCAGATCGTTTTACTAATAACTGATACCACACTAATAACTTTCTTGGTACGATGGAGTTGTTGCAGGACACAGCCAAATTTCACAATAGTTTATACCATAACTTTCAAGTATTAATCCATATATATACAATGACAGTGCTTCAAATTACAATATACACTGAGTATCCAGATTATTATGACCACCTGACCTTTTAGACAAATTAGCTATAATTTGGCGCTGAAGTTGCTGGAGGGCCAGACCATTAGAAATAGGGAAGCAGGTTGTTTACTATGACAGTAGAAGTGATTTTTTTTATGAAGATATTAGTAAACAACGCAACTTAACAGCCTTTGAACGTGGGATGATTGTTGGCGCTCGGAGCCATGGAGCGAGTATCAGCAAAACAGCAGAATTTGTTAAGTGTTCAAGAGCAGCTGTTGTTAAAGTGTTGAAAGACTGGACTTTCAGCCGAAAATCTGAGTCTGAATGTGCAAAGTGTGGCCATCATCGACTAGTCAATGTTAGGGCAGAACGGAGAGTGGCAAGACTGATACAAGACAAAAGAATGGCAATCAAATTACTACAGATCTTAATCAGGGATCCTCTCAAATGATCTCTGAGTGTACAGTTCACCGTACACTGCATATAAGGGAGCGTTTGAAGGAAGAGAAACTAGGGGAAAGTCTGACAGTACGAGGGAGAGTGTTCCAGAGGATGGGAGCTGCACGTGAGAAATCCTGCAGTCTACCATGGGAAGAGGTGATGCGGGGAGAAGCTAGGCACATGTCACTGTTTGATCTTAGGGAGCGGGCTGGGGTGTATTTGGTGATTAGTGAGGACAGGTAGTGGGGAGCTGAGTGAGAGCTTTGTAGGTCAGGGTAAAGATTTTGAATTTAATTCTGCAGTGGATGGGGAGGCAGTGGAGGGGCTCGCAGAGAATAGCGGCAGAGACAGAGCGGTGGGTGAGGTGGATGAGCCTGGCAGAGAAATCCCTCTTTATGTAAGCACCACCCCCCAGTGTCCATACTAAAATAGTAATCTTTACAGGGTAAACAAAGTATTTGCGGGAGTGTACACATATAGTTTTTATTGCAGTTCTATTTTATTTCTGCCACTTACTTTTCTTTTTTATATTACCGCGCTGTTAGACTTGGGTACATAACAAACAATAAAGATATTGATCACACGTCTTAATGGCATGGCGTACGTAAGTAAAAGTAAGCACTGAGACTGCCTGGTATAGCATCATTGATCACAGTGCTCAGGATAGCAATTTGTATGCTCGGAAAAAAAGCTATGATTTTCTGTTCCAGCAGAAAACGGCCAGAAATCATATCTCCCAAACTACGTACGATGGTAAATAATGGCGTAATATTTACAAACTATTAGACATACAGAAAGGGTTGTTTTTTTTTTCCCCACTCCTTTTCTTTTATTAATAACACAGTATTGAATGGGTGAAAAGCGGCATTTCGAGATCGTCTGCACTTTACATGGCGTAGAAGAAAAGGAGCGATCAATCACATTCGGCTGCGAGAGACGTTATTTGTTGCGGGGTGCGAGCCGTGTTACCTCCAGCCAGGGAAATAGAATTTAGAATTCTATGAATATCTGCTCCTGAGCGTCGCAAGCAATTAAAAAGTTCAAGGGGATGAACCAATTTTCAAAGCAGCTCTCAAATGAGAGGAAACGCGTGTAATTCACATTTAGCCCCCCTCGCGCCTCTAAAGGTTTGAATAAAGCAATTTCTTTGAGCCAGATATCACACCAGAGATATTTCCAGGAAAAAGGATTGGTAGAGAGAAAGAGAGGAAAAAAAAGCCAAAACACTCTCAAATGATTGATAGGCTTCATTCCCAGAGCTACAATTTTCATTGAAATTGCAGGATATATCCTTTGGGGACAAAGTCAGGGGAAAAAAACTGCATACAATAGAATTTGTCAGCTTGCTCAGCAACCACTAACATATTCGGATGCTGAGCGTTGTATTGAATGCCCTGTTAGAGACCTTTAGGAAAATAATAATGCACAGGTATGGTAAAGCGCAGACAGCCCTGCATGTTGAGTAGGTACATAATGAGTCATGTGTATTTAGTGACCTACTGTTTTGGGCAGAAGTAAGTTTCTGGTTCAACTATAAATATAAGGTTATGTCTTAATCGACAGGTGCCAAGTGCATTTTTATGTGAAGCAGGTTCGCTAAAAAGCAAGTATTTTCTTAGAGAACATATTTATTTATCATCACTGTTCCAAAAAAATGGCTGGCAATTAAAAAGAACAAAATAAAAAACAAAACAATATTAAATTGTGGGTCAGTGTTCTAACCAGCTAGCCATATACGTACACCTGCCAATGCAGAAAAGATACACCTCAACATCAACAAAAAGCACAAAATAGTGTGCACCTTTAGAACTAAGTCAATAAAATACTACAACAAGGATGAACTCACATGGTTCCGAGCCGTCACTAGGCTCTGTCTCAGCACCCAAAGGTTGCTTCACACAATCTCACAAAAGCCTCCACACACACCAGCGGAGTAGCAACAAAATAAATTTAAAACGAGTCTTTAATAAATAAAACATAAAAACAAACTTATCACCAACTCCTTAATTGGCGCTGAGACTCATTTCACCCAGGATTCCCTCCTGTTTCCAGATTTCTCATTTGGCTTCTTCTGGTAAATACGCAAAGAAAATAGGATTTCCTTGTCGTAGTGCTTTATTGGCTTAGTTATACATCTTGGATGCCAGCCAAGCTTTCAAGGGTCTCCCCCTGCCCACTGACATCGTCAGTTGGGGAATTAACCCCTAGCTGCCCAGGGATTTCCTATGGAAATCCAAATGGTGGAGAAATGAGGGTCCAAACTTCCAAAGAACCCCCTATCTCCCGATCAGTGTCAGCTAGAGGGTAATGTTTGGGATCATTGGAAAGGCCAGAGAATGGTAGTTCCAATATTACCAAACATGACCAGTTTACATGTTAAAAAAAAAGTTAAAACAAATTAATAAATAAAAAATATATTTTTCTTCTTTTTTTAACTTATTAGTGCAGGACCATTGTTCACTTTTCAATTATAATGTGAACAATGATGCCGCACTAATGAAAAATGTTGGTTTTTTTTCCACTTTAAGAAGCCTATCCGATAGACTATATAACCGTAATGGCTTGGATGATAAAATGTGAAAAATTATTTTGCACGCTGTAGTTGATGAAATTTTAATGGAAATTCACATTTTCTTACATTTTTTGTTATTGCATCCTGGCAGGACATGACGTATACATATAATAATGATATATTACTAATCTACCGAGTCTGCCGTAAAAAAAGGATATACAATATGTCTGGGTCCTACAATAAAACAGGACTTCAAAATCATGATGAACACAAAATGGTAAAAAAAATTTGCTCAGCAGAGGTGAAATGACTCACCAGTGAAGGGGTTAACACAAATAACCAGTTGACTTATACATAGGGCACCAGTCGAGAAGCACCTAGCACCCTAATCCTGAAATTACAGGCTTGCGTTCACCAGCGTCAACTCAGCTAATAACGTAAAGGAAAGATCAGCTGTTGTTTTCCTTCGTGATTGTCTGAAATGCTGTGAAGTACAACTCTGTCTTTCAGGATTAAGGTTCTCCATTATTGGCGCAAAACCGATTCCTTAACTGATAATTTATATTAGCCCATATGATGAGAATTCATGTGCGGTTTCTATTGTCATTATTGTTTTTTTATCACATTGTATATTTCTACGGACTGCACTGTCGCATTCCATGACAGGTGTGGGGCGCGCTGCAAGAAAAATATTTACAACCAAGTGATATTTACAAGCAAATAAAATGAATATTATATGTATAAACCATATTCACTAGCACATATAGATCATATTTATGAGCGCAGGAGGGTCAACATTTTGCTGGGATTTCGTTAGCCTGATCTTCTTGGGCAGTCTGCCATGGGTCCGTCATAAAGAAGGTTGTTAAACTGGACTTAAGAGCTAATCCTCATTTGATGTTCAAACGTCTTATCCCCGTCGCGCAACCAGCTGATTGCAATACGAGCAAGTAAAAAAAGAGGCATCGCCGTATATTAAAAAGGGTTTAAATAAAAACAACAACAACAAATCAGCTGAGCTGTGTCGTGCGCTATTTTAATATAAGAAATTTGATCTTGCGGCTTCTCAATTTGTCCTCGTACCGAAACCTGAGGGTCTTAATAATCCTCTCCAAACGAAGAACAAGTGCAGATGTTTGGCGCATATGGGAATAACAGTATAACTCCTTTTTAAGAAACAGCTGATGGCATCTTCTTAAAACACACCGTAGATTAGATTAAAGGAGAAACTGATGACAATGCACCGCCATTTATGATAGCAAAGCGTAATGACACCGCCACATAATTGAGTTTTGGATATTCTATGATGTTAAGGAAAAATAACCGTGCTAAATGATTAGACAGGGCTACAAGTAATCACTTTGCAGAAGAATGTTTAAGCGCGCAATACTGTCACCTTATTTTTTTCCTAAATGCCTTCAGAACCTCACAAAAGATCTCATGCTGTCATTTTAATATTTTTTTAATACTTTTGTGTATTGGCACTGCGTCCATTGTATTTTGCTCTGGGTTACCATTGTTGACTATCGCCACCCCCTGTAGTCCTATGAATGACTTGGCGTGGCTCCACACCTCGCCGGCCGTCTATGAATCATACTCGGCGTGCTTATGCTGCTTCTCATACTATTGGCCCTTTGTGGCCAGGTGGTTTGCCGGCATCTAGGAAGTGTCTATTTGCCTCGACGTGCATATAGTACCATTGCTCTTCGAGGTCTGCCCCCTTTTCAGGTGTTCCTTGATTTCTCACTGTATATATGCTCTAACCTGGTACGAGGACATTACAGGTCAGGATTAAGCCCTTAGCGGGCGAAACGCGTCGAGCTATGTGTTTTTTTTCTCTGTTTTTAACTGCTTAATTGTTGGTTGGTCTGATGTATAGCTCTATTGGGCAGACATCCCTGGCTTTGTTTATGTAATAGATTAGAGGTGGCTCAAACCGCCGAGGTATTTAGACAGATTTTGTGGTTATGTCCTCTTTCTATGTGTATTATAATCCAGTGGGAATTCCTACGAACCTGGCGATTCGCTAAATATTGGCAATTTTCCAGCGAAATACGGTGCCTGTTTGCTGGCAGTGAACTCCCCATAGAGAAGCAATAGTCAATCTAATTAGAGAACACCGAGCAGCAGAGAAATGTCAGGGAAATGCCCTGATTTTCAATGGTTTCTTTTGACAGGTTTAATCAGATGAATCGCATAGGTTTCAATGTAAAAAAAATTCCCTGTTTTTCTTAAATATTTATTCTTTTCATTTGCAGCAAAAAGTCTATTTATTTTTTAGGATTTTTATTTAGACATTCTTTGGCAAAATTTTGGATTCCGATTTTTTTTTTTACATGCCGCTTTTTTTTCTGTAACAGACCTTTCTATTATTATTATTCTTAGGACGTATATATTCTTTCCAGGCATTTTCAGGGGGGAGGTTACCTCTGTTCGTCGGCTTGTTGGCTTTTTCCGGTGGCTGGTCGGTGGTCTGTTCGAAAGGTCTGTCGGCAGTTTGCGGATCGGTTCAGCGGTGTGTTTGGCATGTCATCTGCATTTTTCAGCGGGTTTGCAACAGTTTTTCAAAACGATTCAGCAGTTTTGCAGCGGTTTATGTGTTTGATTCAGCAGGTCGATTAGCCACACTTTGGGGACCCTGTGGGGAATGCTGAATTCACCGCAGGGTTGGCAAATTAAACTCTCAGAAGTGTGGTGAACGAGAGAGCAGTGAAATGTCGGAGACATTTTGGTGCTCTCTGAATAACCACATATATATGTTTTGAGGGGCATTGCCAAATGGGTTATATTTGCATATTAAAAGGTTTATAAAGGCATAATATTGCAACGTATAGGCTCTTAAAGTGAGGATTAGGTACACAGTCATAGAACACGGTTTCAATAGGTTACGGTGAACATGGCAGGAAAAAAAAAAAACTAGAGATTTTGTATTAAATATTAAAACTGACTTATTGGACACCAACAGGATATTTAAGAATATGTATAATTTTAGAATAGTGATTTTCCTCCCAAATGTTTGTCTGCATTGTCTGTGACAATAAATGTGGTGGCACTAGTCAACCTGGTCAATATAGTAAGGCTTCCTGCTCTGTATTCCTGTTCCGAGAACCAGATTCCCACACGTCTTCTGCAGTGAAAGGGTTAAATATACTGCAGAGAGGTGCTGCCCGGCAGTGTGTGGATTCATATGCTGCATTAATTATACTGCAGAGAGGTGCTGCCCTGCAGTGTGTGGCTCCACCCCCTGAAGAAAACTCCACCCCCATTGTAACGTGCGTTAAAAGTACAGGAGGGGGTCACAATGAATGCACTTAATGTGCGCGTGAGGCCCCAGCCTTAATCTCCAAAGGTCACATTAGAAACATAGAAACATAGAAAAATTTCAGCAGATAAGAACCTTTCGGCCCATCTAGTCTGCCCAATTACATGGATACTTTATCTGGATTTATCTTTTGTTTAGGATAGCCTTATGCCTATCCCATGCTTGCTTAAATTCAATTACTGTTTTGGCCTCTACCACTTCAACTGGAAGACTGTTCCATGTATCCACCACCCTCTCAGTAAAATAATGCTTCCTGATGTTACTTTTAAACCTTTGCCCCTCTAATCTAAGACTATGTCCTCTTGTTTTGCTACTTTGTTTCCGTTTAAATATACTCCCTTCCTCTATCTTGTGGATTCCCTTTACGTATTTAAATGTTTCTATCGTATATCCTGAGTCCTCTGTCTCCTCTTTTTTCCAAGCTGTACATAGAAAACATTGCTGTTTATTTTCTCTTTTAATAAATTCAATGCAAGCCAAGTGGTTATTATTAATTTGATCAGTCGGTGCATGTTCTTTAAAGCTTTTCTTTCCGTCTTTAAATAAAACTATTTAAGAGATCAGAACAATTCTGTTTCTTGATACATTTTTTATTTAAATGCCTATAATTTGAGTAACATTTCCAATAATACTGTTTTATATGTGAATATTATCCTTACAAATGCATTAAGCAGAGAACCTTATAAATGCTATAAGAATCACATGAAAGGCGTCTTGCAATGTCAAGACTGTTTCATAATATTCTGCTATTTTGACCTCTCTGACAATTTACACAATGGATTATTTTATTAAGTCATAATAACCTCTTTGCTTTCAAGTACCGCTCTCCAGATCTCTTTTTCTCTCCCTCTCCACAGTATGGTAAAGACTGGAGATAACAGAATAGTAAAATGTTCCATAACACGCAGAGGCATTACTTTTAATTTTTCTCTTCTGCAAAAAAAACGGTTTTCTTTGTGGTTGCAATTTTAATTCATAGTCGATACATTAATGATTTTCCAGAAGATGGAACCGCAATTGGTACTCTGAATTCATTAAAAGGCTGGGTTCACACCTGTGCATTTTTTGACGCGCGTATCGCGCAAACGTAAAAAATGTGCGAACGCGCATTGCAGCGCATTCAAGCTGCAGTCTATGGCTTTGAACGAGCTGCAATACGCCCCAAAGAAGCTCCTGTACTTCTTTGAGCATAGGACGTTTAACAGCGCGTTCCTACGTGCTGTAAAACGCCCAGGTGTGAACGGGCCCCATAGGAAATAATGGGATTTCCGTGTTTAGGCGTTTTACAGCCCACAGGAACGCGTTGTAAAATGCCCAGGTGTGAACGGGGCCTAAAGGTCTCAAGCCAACAAATGTCCAATCCTATCCAAGATGAAGAAAAGGTCCTAAACCCAACGAGCACCTCTTCAGTAAGTGTATTTGGGTATGACACCTAACGGTACATACTCGCCACCCAGGACATACTTGAAAATGAGAGAAATCTCAATGTATCCTAACTGGTAAAATCCTTTCTTGAAAAAAAAAACCAAATAACTGCACAATTAAAAAACGCAAACTCTAAACAGGGGTCAGTAACCTTCGTCCTCCAGATAGTATGGAACTACAATTCCCATGAGTCTCCACTCACCTTTTGAGTGGCTGAGCATCATGAGTAGGGTGACCATATCAACCATTTTTAATGCGACACATATTGCTATTTCATGCAGAGGGAGCACAGGGAAAAGTGATGCCCTGTAACATGTATAATTCATATGCTGCAGGAAGGAAATCAAGGCAGGTCACCTGGAAATCCTCTGATTTCTTACCTGCATTGTATTGATTACCCATGGTACGGGTCACATTCTTCATGCACTGCCCATCAGCATGAATAAATTATATGTGTCCCTTTAAACATGGCCGATATGGTCATCCTAATCATGAGAAATGTAGCACCAAAAGATCTGGAGGATCAAGGTTGCTGACCCCTGTTTTAGAGGTGTCTTTTTTTTTTTTTACACACATTAATCTAAATAAAATGCATAAATAGAAGGTATAAACCCCATGCAAAAACATAAATATTTGTAATATTGCTTTTGCATTGTGTGTCATGCATGTTGGATCCCATGAGGAAGGAGGAAACTAGGACCCAGAATGCATGACAGAATACAGAGGAATCTGCCTGTTATCCTCGAACTGCTACAGATGTCAGACTCCAGAGGTTGGATTCTTTTAAATATGTCAAAACAGCTGCCATAGCGACTTTCAAAAAAAAAAAAAAGAAACACCTTTTTGAAAGTGTCAGAGAACAATCAATATCTGAAGATTACATTCACGGCAATTGGCAGGTTTAAAAATAAAAACATAAAAAAAATTCCTTCTCCAAATCCTCTAGTTTATTAAAAAAAACACTCAAGCTCCACTAACAAGACTTAAAGAATGTTTTTTATTATTATAATTATTATTTGGTAATATCAGCATTAACGTATAGTTATAGAAGACATCAATACATTTTCAGGAAGCACAATGCACTGCTGGATGTAACAATGTAACGTTATTCGCATTGCTGTATTGGCACACAGGCAGGGGTGGACTGACCCATCAGGCACTCGGGCACTGCCCGAGGGCCTGCGGGTCAGTAGGGGCCCGGTTTGGGGCGACACACTGGGCCCCCGCCGGTTTCCCTCTGCCTCTGATAGAAATTAACAGGCAGCCAGCGGAGCACTGTGAAAACGTGAGGGGGCGGCGTGTCACGTGAGGGGGCAGCGCCAGTGCAACGTGCCTGCTTCAGTGTTAGACTGGGATGCAGGCACGCTACAGGCGCCACCGCGGCGTTTTCAGAGAGCACCGCTGGCTGAATGTTACTTTCTATGTACAGAAGGAAACTGGAGGGGGCTCACTGTGTTGCCCCAAACCGGGCCCCTACCGTCCCGCATCCCAACAGAGCCCATGAGCAATGGGGGGAGCAATATATATGCATGTTTGAGCTGTTGGGGGCAATTCATTACCATGTTTGAGCTACTGGGGCAATTCATTACCATGTTTGAGCTACTGGGGCAATTCATTACCATGTTTGAGCTACTGGGGAAATTCATTACCATGTTTGAGCTACTGGGGAAATTCATTACCATGTTTGAGCTACTGGGGCAATTCATTACCATGTCTGAGATAATGGGGGCAATTCATATCCATGTTTGAGCTACTGGGGGCAATTCATATCCATGTTTGAGCTACTGGGGAAATTCATTACCATGTTTGAGCTACTGGAGCAATTCATATCCATGTTTGAGCTACTGGGGGAAATTCATATCCATGTTTGAGCTACTGGGGGCAATTCATATCCATGTTTGAGCTACTGGGGAAATTCATTACCATGTTTGAGCTACTGGGGCAATTCATATCCATGTTTGAGCTACTGGGGCAATTCATATCTATGTTTGAGCTACTGGGGGCAATTCATATCCATGTTTGAGCTACTGGGGGCAATTCATTACCATGTTTGAGCTAATGGGGGCAAATTATTACCATGTTTGAGCTACTGGGGGCAATTCATTACCATGTTTGTGTTACGGTGGCCCTCCTCAGGTGCCAAAGGGGGGGTCCTTGCTGCTGAGTGTTTTAAGTCCTTTAGGCTGGTATGTGTTCTGCATATTGCAGGACCCTGTACACAGGATTAAACAGAACCAGACAAGACACACGAGGAAAGCCCAGCGCTGGAAAAAAGGTCCTTTGGATGGCCTTCTAATTATACAGAGTACAGGGTGGGGGTGAACACGAGAAAACGCACACAAATAGATAGCAGGGTCAACCAGACTTGACAAGGAAGAAATATCTAGCAGCAAATGGAACAAGAGATCCTTGAGGTGGTCTCTATAAACAGAACTATGAACTGCTGCACTAGATAAACACACATAAACCAGAAAAACAGACTGGACAGAAATGAATACAGCAGGAAGCAGGGCAGGACTTAACTAGACCTCGA
This sequence comes from Leptobrachium leishanense, assembly GCA_009667805.1. Lineage (NCBI taxonomy): Eukaryota > Metazoa > Chordata > Amphibia > Anura > Megophryidae > Leptobrachium > Leptobrachium leishanense. Next base: position 33,986,204 of record CM019068.1, read on the forward strand.
GGTTATGCTGCAACCAGCAAAACCAACAGGATTGCCTAGCAATAGGTCTCACAGCAGAATAACCAAATGACAGAGACTGTTGTGTGGTACAAACAAAAAAAACAGGATACCACACAGACAAAACACAAAATGGACACCAGCAAGAGAATAGTCTAGATACAAAAGCCAGGAGTCATAAACCAAGAAGTCAAAGTACAGTACCAGGGGATAAACACAAGAGTAGTCAGGACACAAAGCCAGGAATCAATAAACCAAGATATCAAGATATGCAATACAAATTCAGGAACTCAGCAAATCAGAACTACACTGGATCAGGGATCCATTGTACTGACTGCCATTTTATAGGGCAGTTCAGGTCATGTGACCACAGGTCTGGTCAGACGCTGAGACTCCAGGGCCAGAGAACCAAACAGATTAACCCTATACTCCAAAAGGGTTGAGAAGAACTCTCATAACCAGTGGGCATGGCTGGAGGGAACGTAACAGTTTGAGCTACTGGGGGCAATTCATTACCATCTTTGAGCTACTGGGGCAATTCATTACCATGTTTTTTGTTTTTTTTTTAGAAAGGATTTTACCAGGAAGGATACATTGAGATTTCTTTCGTTTTCAAGTATGTCCTGGGTGGCGAGTATGTACCGTTAGGCGTCTTGCCCAAGGACACTTGAGAGGTTGCTCACTGGGATCGAGCCCATGACTCCACAGGCTCTCTCCATGCAGAGCAGTGATGTTACCTCTACTCCACCCAGCCGGTGCTGCTGGTGCAATTCATATCCATGTTTGAGCTACTGGGGGTAATTCATATCCATGTTTGAGCTGCTGGGGGCAATTCATTACCATGTTTGAGCTACTGGGGGCAATTCATTACCATGTTTGAGCTATTGGGGGCAATTCATATCCATGTTTGAGCTGCTGGGGGCAGTATATATCCACGTGTGAGCTGCTGGGGCAATATATATCCACGTGTGAGCTGCTGGGGCAATATATACCCATGTGTGAGCTGCCGGGGGCAATATATACCCACGTGTGAGCTGCTGGGGGCAACAATATATACCCATGTGTTGCTTTGTAGGGGGTTATTATTATTATTATTATTATTATTTTATAAAGCGCCAGCATATTCCGCAGCGCTGTACAATAAGCACAGTACAGACAGGGTTACAATACATTGAACAACATTTGACAAACAGTACAGGAGGAGATGAGGGCCCTATTCCCGTAGGAACTCACAATCTAGGAGGGTTGGGGTTGGAAACAGGAGGAGAGGACTGTAAGGTGAGAGTGATTGATGGTTGTGTCAGTGAGTTGGGTGGTAGGCTTCCCTAAATAGGAATGTTTTCAGGGAGCGTTTGAAGGAAGAGAAGTTAGGGGAAAGTCTGACAGCACGAGGGAGAGCGTTCCAGAGAGTGGGGGCTGCGCGTGAGAAATCCTGCAGTCTATCATGGGAAGAGGTGATGCGGGGAGAAGCTAGGCGCAGGTCACTGTTTGACCTTAGGGAGCGGGCTGGGGTGTATTTGGTGATTAGTGAGGACAGGTAGTGGGGCGCTGAGTTAGTGAGGGTTTTGTAGGTAAGGATAAGGATTTTGAACTTAATTCTGCAGTGGATGGGGAGCCAGTGAAGGGACTCGCAGAGGGGAGCGGCAGAGACAGAGCAGCGGGTGAGGTGAATTAGCCTGGCGGTGGGTTTTTTATGGGTGTGGCCTCCTGTGGGTGCGGAACAAGGGGGTCCCATGACCTCCTATTGCCCGGGGGCCCCATTAGTTGTCATTCCGCCCCTGCACACTGGGTTATTCAAAGAGAATCGAAAAGTTACCGCACGATCGGTGACTTTTCGTTCTCTTCAATTCGGTTTGATTTGGCGATCCCATTATCGGCGACCCTGCGGTGTATTCAGCAAGGACCACAGGGCCCCCGAATTGCAGGGAAAAGTCACTGCAAACCCGCCGGCAACTCACCGCAAAACCCGGCGAAGGCACACCGAAAACCCGCAAAAACATCTGGATTAACCCCGCTGAAAAGGCTGGAAAAACCCGAGCAGGAGCCAATCACACGCAGCGCAGCCGCCGGAAAAACCCGACACAGCAGACGAATGGAGTGAATAAATTAAAAAAACTGTTTGCTTGAATGTTTGAAAATTGAAACGCTGTTTGCAAAAGAAACTACTGAGCAAAAATGTCTGAAATTTACATATGAGGTCCAAGGAATGATAATAAAAAGGGCTGTTACAGAAAAAAGAACAAAATAAAAAAAATAATCGGAAAAAGAAAATTGGGGAAAAAAATCCTGAAAAATGCTTAAAATATCCCAAAAAATCTATAAATAAAGAAACCTTTTACTGCAGAATATTATAATAAACGGTTTATTAGATATTGCATTAAAACAAGAATATTTTTAACATTGAAGCCTATGGGATTCGCCTGAATAAACCTGTCGAATTAAACCACCAAATGGCAGGGCAATTCGGCAACTTTTCACTGCTGGGTTTTGCTCTCTGAATAGCTGAAGAATTGCTTCTCTATGGGGATTCACTGCCCTCGAACAGACAATGAACAGGCACCGTATGTGCAGGCAATTCGCCAACATGTGACGAATTGCCTGCTCTCTGATTAGTCGAATGGCCAAGAAAGGTAACCGAACACTGAATTTCAGCGTTCGGTTACCTTTCAGCAGCCATTCGGATCTCTTTGAATAACCCTGACAGTGTTATTTTTTATGGTGGTCATCATGTTTGGGAGGCTGACTATATGGGTACCAATAAGATGATCTAATTGAAGCATCTGTTAATCTCATTCGAAATTCCGGTCCTTCAAGCATACAGTAACTAGGGGAAAAGTACACTGTAAGAATGAGCTATATGGGGTTTTTTCCACTAAAAAAATACAAAAAAAATATTTCAGAAATGCAGGTTGATAAATACCAATTAATTTAATGTCTTTAGCAGTTAATAGCAGCCCTGAGATACTTTCCTACATAATACAGATTAATATTAATGGGAAATAAATGTATGAAGAAAATAAATATGACCTTGATCCTGAATTGTCAGGCAGGCTCAAGATAGAAATTTAGAACAATAATAAATTGGGTATTTAGATCAGAATTTAAAAAATTAACCATAAAATGGACTAGTACGGGGATTTTCAAAAAAATTTATACCCCTTCCCCTTTCCAGTGGCACACTTTCAAGGCGTCAAAACTGCACATTTTTTTTCTTGTTTTACAGGTGTATTTTATCATTTATAAAACAGATATTAAGATTATGATTAGGGCATTTCACTAACAAGTGATTTTCCAAAAAACACTGTAGGAAACCAGTGGTTTTTTTTTAGAACAAGATTTTTTTATCAATTATACAGTAAGAAATATTTGGGAATATTTTCAATGTATTTTTTACTGTAATAACCTATTTGGCAGGCAGGTGTCACCATCTACTGGCCATAATGAATTACTGCAGTTCTGTACTCTGCAGGAACAGCTGGGGAAAAGTCAGGTAGAGACATTCCCCAGCTGTTTTTAAGAAGTGTTTGCACATTGGGTGTCATGTCTGTAGTACTAAAAACGCATTAACGCGAGGGGAAAAACCCACGTCGTATTACAATGTCTGCGCAAAAAATGCGCGTTAACGTCTACCGCTGGTGAACCTGCGCGAACCCTGCACGAGTGTAATGTACATTGCGTGTCCTATACTTAACATTAGACATGTGCACAGCACAAAATTTCGTTTTGAACTAATGGATTAGTCCTAAAATGCAATTTATTTAGTTGCTAAAGAAATTCGTTTTCAGTTCTTTAGTATGAAAACTAATTTATTTCATTCATCCGAAAACCAGTGGATACAATTACTATTGTAGTGGCTCCTCAGAGGGCTGAGATCGCTGCTTGTTACAGCATCTCTCACTCTCAGCACAATGTGGACCATATTACATAGTTGGTGCTAACTTAACCAGAGCTGTTGTAAACTTCCCAGAGCCATTATAGCCTATGGAGGTTTTCTGTTTACAACAGCTCTGGTTAAGTTAGTACCAACATTGTAATACTGCCCCGTGTCAGGCAAAGCTGTTACAGTAACTGACTGCTGCTCATCACAGCGCTCAGAGTTTCAGTAAAACTAGTAAATAATATTTTTATATATAAGAAGTTAGAACAATATTATTTCCTTGTTTTACTGAAACTCTGAGCGCTGTTACAGTCAGTTACTGTAACAGCTGAGCCTCATACATTGTACTGAGTGATAATGTAACAAGCAGCCGATCTCAGCGCTCACAGCCACTGGATTTAAAGGGTAAAAAAAAGGCTCCTCTCTGTATAATGTTTAGAACATCCTCCTGAATTAATTAATGTCCCTCTCTGTATAGAACATCCTCCTCAATTTATACCTTTCTCTGTATAATGTATATAACATCCTCCTGCATTAATACCCCTCTCTGTATAATGTATAGAACATCCTCCTGCATTAATTAATGCCCCTCGCTGTATAGAACATCCTACTGCATTGGCATGTGGAGGGTGCAGAACTTCGGATGTTGAGATGTTGCGCTCTTCATTGCTGGTCTCCTTCACTCATCAATGTAATATCACAAAAAGGACTGAAACTAAAATGTAGTGCATTTTATTTTAGTTTCTTTCGTTTTTTGTACTGAGCAGTTTTGTTTCTCTTGAGTCATACGAAAACTAAATTATCCCAAAATTCGGACTAAATCGTTTTAGTACTAAAACGAATGCACATGTCTACTTAACATTGTGAGCGCATATGTGTTTGTGCGCTGGTGCGTATGGTATTACAATCTATGCGCAAATTTTAACGGACAACGTTTGCGCGCATAATTTTAACGTCTTTTAAAAGCTGGTGTTAACGGCAAATCTGAACAACCTGGATGAGCCCAAATATACCAGCCCGAAAAAGAAAATACAGCACAGTATAGTTACACATTCTACACATACCCAAACAATAAAATTGAGAAGTTGTGCGTGTTTTTTTATTATTGATGCAGCATATATGCGCAGATTGACTTTGACAGGCGCAAAAACTGAATGGGAGACAATTGTGGTTCTTAATTCTGATTGGCTGAATCGCGTGAAAAACAGTCCGCACACCGATTTCTGCACGCAGCGTTAATGCACGCGTGTTTTTTGCGGGTCTTTTTTACGTGCGTTAATTTTTGACGGATGACAAAATGCGCTCGGATTTTAATACCAGCGTTAATTTACGCACGTTAACGTTTAACGCTTCGCGCACAAATTAATGCGCTGCGCGAGCATTTTTGCGCAAAGAATTTGATAGAGCCCTATATGTGGTACGTCTGAATGCTATGGCACAGTAGCTAAAAGTCACTGGTCTCATAGATGTAAAATATAATGAGGGTTGAAATGAAGAAAAGCAACTGAAGACACTCAATACAAGGATAGGAACTGATTGGTGCAGAGAATGGGAACTAAAGTAGGGGTACTGAGGAGTCTCTTTAAGCGAGCTTCATTGACTGACATGCAATGCCATCACAAAAAACCCTAAAGGTCCAATGATCGTCATAGCATGTCATTGACTAAGGGGTGTTCCAAAGCACACGCAGAAGAGAAAATAGCTCAGTCAGTAAAAAAGGGGGACAAAACATTTTTTAGAAACATAAGTGAGAAAAGAAAAGTAAAACAAGGATTAGTTAGATTAAAAACAAAGGAAGGAAGGTATGTAGAAGAGGATAAAAGTCTCGCTGACTGCCTCAATGAATATTTTTGTTCAGTCTTTGCAGAAGAAAAGGAAGGAAAGGGACCTCAGTTAGGAGGAAACACTAACGAGACAATTACATATCAGTTTACAGAGGAGGAGGTTCTACAGCAGCTGTCTAAAGTAAAGACAAATAAGTCAATGGGGCCTGATGGGATCCACCCTAAATTATTAAAAGAGCTCAGTGATGTAATAGCAAACCGTTAACAGATTTATTTAACCAATCCTTGCTAACGGGAGTCGTCCCAGAAGACTGGAAATTAGCAAATGTTGTGCCCATTCACAAGAAGGGTAGTAGGGAGGAATCTGGGAACTATAGGCCAGTTAGTCTTACGTCAGTAGTGGGGAAATTAATGGAAACCATGTTAAAGGAAAGGATTGTTGACCATCTAAAAACACATAGATTACAGGATCAGAAACAACATGGGTTTACCTCAGGGAGATCATGCCAAACTAATCTTATTGATTTTTTTGATTGTGTAACAAAAATAATAGACACAGGTGGTGCAGTAGACATTGCTTATTTAGATTTCAGTAAGGCTTTTGATACTGTTCCGCATAGAAGGCTTATCAATAAATTGCAATCTTTGAGCTTGGATTCCAATGAATATTGTTGAATGGATTAGGCAGTGGCTGAGTGACATGCAATAGAGGGTTGTGGTAAATGGAGTTTATTCGGCGCAAGGTCTTGTTACCAGTGGGGTACCTCAGGGGTCAGTACTTGGACCCATTCTATTTAATATTTTTATTATTGATATTGCAGAAGGTATTAATGGAAAAGTATGTCTTTTTGCTGATGACACAAAGATTTGCAACAGGGTTGACGTTCCTGGAGGGATCAGCCAAATGACAAATGATTTAGGTAAACTAAAAAAATGGTCGGAGCTGTGGCAATTGAGTTTTAATGTGGATAAGTGCAAGATAATGCACCTGGGACGTAAAAACCCAAGGGCTGAATATAGAATATTTGATACAGTGCTAACCTCAACATCTGAGGAAAGGGATTTAGGGGTTATTATTGCAGAGGATCTAAAGGTAAGTAGTCAATGTAATAGAGCAGCAGGAAATGCTAGCAGAATGCTTGGTTGTGTAGGGAGAGGTATTAGCAGTAGGAAAAGGGAAGTGCTCATGCCACTGTACAGAGCACTGGTGAGACCTCACTTGGAGTACTGTGTGCAGTACTGGAGACCGTATCTCCAGAAGGATATAGACATCTTAGAGAGAGTTCAGAGAAGGGCTACTAAAATGCTGTGCGGCTTGAAGGAGAAAAGTTACCAGGAAAGGCTTAATGATCTTAACATGTACAGCTTGGAAAAAAGACGAGACAGAGGAGATATGATAGAAACATTTAAATACGTAAAGGGAATCCACAAGGTAGAGGAAGGGAGTATATTTAAAAGGAAACAAAGTAGCAAAACAAGAGGACATAGTCTTAGATTAGAGGGGCAAAGGTTTAAAAGTAACATCAGGAAGCATTATTTTACTGAGAGGGTGGTGGATACATGGAACAGTCGTCCAGTTGAAGTGGTAGAGGCCAAAACAGTAATTGAATTTAAGCAGGCATGGGATAGGCATAAGGCTATCCTAAACAAAAGATAAATCCAGGTAAAGTATCCATGTAATTGGGCAGACTAGATGGGCCGAAAGGTTCTTATCTGCCGACATTTTTCTATGTTTCTATGTTTCTATGTGTTACAAGTAAACAGTTTTTGTCTTAGTTCTTAATCTATTGCAGCACAAAGTAAAAGGTACCTTAAAAATACCAAAATCGAAAATAAAAAAACAATGGAGCAAAATCGTGCATATATCAGTTAAATACCAATCTGTCTGATTGTCTGATTTACACTCCTGATGAAGTGGGACAGATGTACCCACGAAACGTATCGAGGGACCTTTGGAAGTGGATCCTGGATGTTAATCGGACGTTTTATTCGGGAGGTCTGAGCCATTGTGGCAAATGTTTATATGCACATTTTGTTATGTGCCTAAAAGAATGTGAGTGTGCTTTTTGTTGAAGAATTTTAAAGAATTTTTTTATTAAAATACTACGCAATGTACTCTCCTTTTTGACTTTTTTTCCTAGATCAAAAGTAAAGACGGAGTACAGATTTGGTGATCCAACTGTGTCTGGTGATCAAAAAGATTGGTATTTAACTGATATTTGCACGATTTTGCGCCATTGTTTTTTATTTTCGATAAGGGGTGTTATACTCACCTCTCCATGCAGAGCTCCTGTATCACTGCTCCTTGTCTGCCTCCATTGCGAGGAATGTCAATGCAGCTGATCCATGTCGCTGCAGTCATGTAGTCAATGTGATGGCTGTCCCATCAACCACATGGTATTGTGAGATGAAGGGTGTTCTCTTCACATATACTGTAGGGTCAAAAGTGATACAGGCATCATGCAATGACTATGTTTGTTTTCATATAAAAATGCAATGGGGCAACAAGATGCAATTAACACACACCACATCGTCCTATGTAGTAACAGGAATGCACCCTACCAGTGTCTCTCAATCCCAGTCCTGATGATCCGCCAAGAGGTCAGGTTGGCAGATATGTGAAGCACAGCACCGGTGATATGATTTACTGCTCAGTGTTTGCAGGATTCAGCCTGCGTTGCTCCAATGTAATCATTTAAACCTGGCCTGTTAGAGAACCTGAGGAACGGCGTTGAGAAACACTGCTCTATACAATCTCTCCACATGCCATAGGTATAATTTATACAAAGGACACATCAGAAGGTCTGACTCTACTGAGGTCCATTTAATTCACAAAAGACTGTTTTTTTTAAGTCTGGCAGTCATTCAAAAATATATTGAAACATTCTGGGATTTGTATTAACGCCAAGTTCATACTCTACCGCATAGCCTTATTACTGATCCTAAGGAGATGTAGATTATTCATTGTACGGAATGTTAACTTTTAATGGACTTGCAAATAAGTCTCTGGATGTAATTAAAACTGTAGCAATTTTAACTTTCCCCCACACTGAGGAGTTTAAATAATAGAGAGCTCTGTGACTTTGAAACCTTCTCTTCACTCTGTACATTCTCTACAAAAATCTCTTGTTGGGCCATTAAAAGTTACTATTTTCCTTTTTTATAATATTTGGCCACCTTATGTGGTCCAGTCCTCATCTGTCAAACTGGTAACATGCCACTAGTTTAACTTAGTGCCTAAGCTTTACAAAATTTTAAATTTGGCGACTTGGAATGCTGCATTATCGGTGGAATGAGGAGCTTCATTTCAATAGATCATTCATTAGAACTGAAAACCCAGCCATGATTTTGTGACGGTTAAATAGATATAGATATATTTTAAAAATTACATAATTGTTTAAATGTTGGAAAGTCAATTTCTAAAGACAAAAAAGTTAGAAATGCACAAGTACATTAAACTAATCAAATCAACTGCTCCTGTTCGGTGATCAATCCCTCTTAAAAGCATTGTGTTTTATTCTATCTATCATCAAATATCTTTGTCCATATTCCTATTTTTATTAAGTTGGTAAAATCAAAGCCGGCGTAGCTTTTATTGTAATAGCAGGACGACTGCACATTTTAAGAATTCCACAATATAGACATGCTTCACAATATGCATGCAGTCCCTGTGCTCAGAGCTCAAAGTTTCCACTCGCCTGTTCTGCTTTGGCGAGAGAAACTTTTAATCTGGCGAGAACTTCTGGATAATGGTGCAAAACCTGGAGCTGCAGGACCTCAAATGGGGGGGGGGGAATCAGGAGAAAGATCGTTTAAAATTTGGTCAAACACATACAGGGTTATTCAAAGAAAGGTGAAACTCTGGAGAACTATTGGAGAAGTGAAAATTCTAGTCAAAATATCTGATTTGGAAAGTGAGATAAATGGGAGAATTTTTCTGGTTTGGCTATTTTGACCTAGAATTTTCACTTCTCCAAAAGGTCTCCAGCGTTTCACCTTTCGCTGAATAACCCTGATAGATACACACATGTATTGTGCACTATTGGTGCTACAATTATACTCTGACACTCTATCCACATACAGACATGCATTCATGCTAGCTACTCAGCTCTCAAATTCATACATATGTCCCTGATTTTACTTCTACTCCACTCTTTTACACCTCAGCATTCACACAGATAATGATAGTTATAACCATGTGCAGCTTTATGCATTTAAAAGTCTATGGACCCTATTCCCTAGTGCGCACTAAAATGGGGACACTAACGGGGAAAATCTGTGCCTGCAGGTTTCCCCATAGCGTCCCCATTTTAGCGTGAGATTTCGGGGCAGGTGCTACCTCAGCACCTCGCCCCGGAATGCAGCACTAACCACTAGGATACTCACACTAGCGCTTCCGCGCTGCCGCGAGTATCACCTCCTGGAGTCAATAGGACTCCATGAAGGGTTGCACTTCAGGGCCACAAGCTCTCGCGAGATTGTACAGCGCGGCAGAGTGATCGCTGAGGGAGACTGGGAACTATTTGTCCCAAGTCTCACTCTGCTCCCGGCAACAAGAAGCGGTGGATCGGGTCACTGTTCTTACCACGGGATGAGGGTTGAGTTTTTATGTAGAAAATAAACATATGAAATATTTGGCTGCTTGCCGCTCAACGTTTAGTCCACATGATACCAACTGTTGGTCATGGGTGAGTCATGTTGGTCATGGGTGGGGGCTGGACATTATGTCCACCCCTACTCACTTCCACACCCACCCCCACACCAGCATGGGTGGGGAGGTCGGGGAAGCTGGCCATAGGGATTTTAATCCAATGCAGAGGATTTCTGAGTTGTAAACAAATTAACCTAAATAGCGAAACGAATCAGTTGAAATGAGACTTATTATTATTATTACTTATTATTAGCACTAAATTAATTATTGTGCCATGCACACCTCTATTGTCGGCACGGTATATGATGCAGCAGCCCTTGAACTTCTTTAAGCAATATTTATTTAAGAGTTGACTTTAGGTCATGGTTTCAGTTTAACCCATAATCATTAACTAATGACAGTGTATATGACAAACCAAAACAGTGACCTAAAGATTATATATATATATATATAAAGTGGCAAGAAAAAGTATGTGAACCCTTTGGGATTAAGTGGACTTTAGCATGAATTGGTCATAAAATGTGCTCTGATCTTCATCTAAGTCACAACAATTTGAAAAACACAGTCTGCTTAAAATAATACAACACAAACACTATATGTTTTCATGTGTTTATTGAACATAACATGTAAACATTCACAGTGCAGGGTGGAAAAAGTATGTGAACCCTTAGCCTAATGACTTCTCCAAGAGCTAATTGGAGCCAGGAGTGAGCCAACCTTGAGTCTAATCAGGGTGATATTATTGGATGTGTTGCTGAAAGCTGTCCTGCCCTTTAAAAACACACACCAGTTTTGGGTTTACTGGTTTCAAGAAGCTCTGCCTGATGTGAACCATGCCTCGCAGAAAAGGGCTCTCAGAAGACCTACGATCAAGAATTGTTGACTTGCATGAAGCTGGAAAGGGTTACAAAAGATTCTCCAAAAGCCTTGATGTTCATGTGTCCACGGTAAGACAGACTGTGTACAAATGGAGAAAGTTCAGCACTGTTGCTACTCTCCCTAGGCGTGGTCGTCCTGTAAAGATGACTGCAAGAGCACAGCGCAGAATGCTTAATGAGGTAAAGAAGAATCCTAGAGTGTCAGCTAAAGACTTACAGAAATGGCACATGCTAACATTTTTGTTGACACATCTACAATAAGGAAAACATTAAACAAGAATGGAGTACATGGGAGGACACCATGGAGGAAGCCATTGCTGTCCAAAAAGAATATTGCAGCATGTTTGGAGTTTGCAAAGGAGCACCTGGATGTTCCACAGCACTACTGGCAAAATATTATGTGGACAGATGAAACCAAAATTGAGTTGTTTGGAAAAAACACACAACACTGTGTGGAGAAAAAAAGGCACAGCACACCAACATCAAAACCTCCTCCCCACTGTAAAACATGGCGGAGGGAACATCATGGTTTGGGGCTGTTTTGCTGCCTCTGGGCCTGGACGTATTGTTGTCATTGATGGAAAAATGAATTCCAGAGTTTCTCAAGACATTTTGCAGGAAAACGTAAGACCATCTGTCCGCCAACTGAAGCTCCGCACAGGATGGGTGATGCAACAGGACAATGACCCAAAGCATACAAGTAATTCAACAAAAGAATGGCTTTAACAAAACAAAATACGCTTTCCGGAGTGGCCCAGTCAGAGTCCTCCTGACCTCAACCCGATTGAAATGCTGTGGCATGACCTTAAGAGAGTGATTCACACCAGACATCCCAAGAATATTGCTACACTGAAACAGTTTTGTGAAGAGGAGTGGTCCAAAATTACTCCAGAGCGTTGTGCAGGTCTGATCTGCAACTACAGGAAATGTTTGGTTGAGGTTATTGCTGCCAAAGGAGGGTCAACCAGTTATTAACTGCAAAGGTTCACATACTTTTTCCACCCTGCACTGTGAATGTTTACATGTTCTGTTCAATAAAATCATGGAAACATATAATGTTTGTGTTGTATTATTTTAAGCAGACTGTGTTTTTCAAATTGTTGTGACTTAGATGAAGATCAGAGCACATTTTATGACCAATTCATGCAAAACTCCATGTAATCCCAAAGGGTTCACATACTTTTCATTGCCACTGTATATATATAATTACATACACTTCTTAGATGGCAAATGCAATATGGTGATTGTTTCACAACTCCAAATCTGTCTCCGAGTTAGTATCCCTCTTTGGTCCAGTTTCCATCTGTTTAGCTGGCAACATTCCACAGAATTTACATAGCGGCTACACAAGAACATTACAAAATAATGAGAAAAACGTGCATATGTTTGATGTATCTATCAATTTAAGTGACATCGAGCCACATGCCAGTGTCGATGAGCAGATTTTCTTGATATGACATGTGTGTGTATGTGCACCGAGAATTAGAAACTTTACAGCAATAAGAATACGGTCATATGGTATACAGCTAATATACTTTTATTCAACTTTTATGGTCTTGAACATAATAGGAAAAGAAAGCTATACAGTATGCTCAAATTTCCAAGTTGTACTTTGAAGAAAAATTGATAGCTTAAAGGGATACTGTATTAAGAAGAAAGTTTCCTTTTTTGCCCTTAAATAATTGGACAGAGGCTGCTGACACTATATTTCGAAAAATATTGTTATTTTTGGTGATTTTACTCACCTTTTCTCTCTCATTGTCCACAGCTCCTCCTCTTTGGCTCAGGGACTCCCGGACCTAAAAGTCCCTAAAGCTTTTCTGCACAACTTACTTATCATAGAAACCGCAAATTGTGCACCACTACGGCCCTGTGCACTGTATGCACGCACGCAAACTGCGTAGTTCCTGTGCAGAACGATGGATTGGAGCTCTGCATACAAGCACAGATCCGATCTATTGCTGCCTCTCTGAGACTGTTTGTTTCTGTCGGCGGTCTTGGAGAAGGTGGCGTTGGCATGCTCTCTGCATGTCAACATAAGTAGTGATCGATCTGGTGACCGGCAGCCAGGAAATCCAAAATCCTGGCTCTTGGTGATGCTATTGATATATATATCTCGAAGCTTCAGAGAAGCTCATGTTAAGCGTTGCATGCTTGCACATTTGGTATAAATAAAGCTGCTCCTATTGAATCCTAGTTCGTGTTCCCGGTCTGTTCATTTTGATCTCATTTATGCTAAAACTTATTTTCCTGGCTATAGAAATGCTTTTAACAATGATTTAATTTCTCCGTAATGTTTGACAATCCCCTTTCTAGTCTGATTAGCAATTTATGTAAAAACAAAACCCAGAGATCATTTGAAATATAACTTTTTGAAACTAATCAATCAGGGAAGTCACTTCCTGTTTCCTGTGCAGTGGAATGCTGGGAGTCACTCCCATATCTCAGAATGTGATTGGCTTCCAACAACCCATGATTTCTGTAACCTTGTTTTTTTTGTTGTTGTCCGTAACGCAGGGCCTTGAAATTGATGGATGGAGTAGAGGTAAAATCACTGCTCCATAACCGTGGAAAATGTGAAGACACCGGTTCGAATCCCAGCAAGAGCACCTCTCCAGTAAGTGCCCTTGGGCAAGACACCTAACGGTACATACTCGCCACCCAGGACATACTTGAAAACGAGAGAAATCTTAATGTATCCTTCCTGGTAAAATAGTTTGTCAAAAAAAATAAGATTTCAAGATGGCTGCCTCCACTCTGGCACACACACAGATCTTCAATAAAATTTACTGATACCCATACAGTAGCTTAGTTAATGGAAATAATATCAATATATTTCTGTTTTAAAACATTTATGGAAGTAGCACATCAGAAGACAGTGTCACTTTGGGAATTGACAGAATTTTATCGTAGAAATTAAAGTGCTATGCCTTTTTTTTTGGTCAAATTTCTATAAATAAGCTTGCCTTCAATTCCCAATTATCTTCTTTGCAGGCACTTAATTCACCTTGCTACATCAAATAGTGTTTGCATCTTATCATTTCTAGACTAAGCAATTTTACTAATAACATGAATATCCAAATTAGTAAAATTCATTTATAGCTTGATGGTGGTTTTTTCCTCCTAATGATAGCAAAATAATGCATAAAATGCAGTAGATAATTCTATTCCGTGGGTTTTTCTTTAATGAACCCTTTGTTATGCAAATTAAATTGTAATAGATCTACCCAAAGATGCTACATATTTATTTTTAAATTTATTATTAGTAAAGCCAAGTAAACGCATAATAATGACTTCTAATTAGATGTTCTCTGGATTATGGTATACCACGGGTCATTAGTACAATAAGCTTTGTTCACCTTAAATAATTAATATCTCCATATTTTAGCTGACTTGAGTTAACTCTGCAGAAAACAATTTTATGCTGAATGCTGTGTTTCTAATTGAAATGTATAATGTGATTGTTAAACCGCCTTTTCGCCTTAAATCATGGAGCAAATAACCTTCCTAAATGCTTTAAGAATTAACAAGAGAGCTAAACTGGAAGGGCAAAATGCGATGAAAAACCTTTTGTTTCCATTTTTTTTTATTATTGTAAATGTGCAGATGAACGAAAATAAAAAGAGATAACATTAGGTTTTGCAGTTTTCCCAGAAGCGTCGGAAGGATTTTTCAAAATTTAAGAATAGAATAAGAGTTGAAGTGAGAGGCATTTGGAAATATGATAAATTATTCTGACATTATTTTAATCTGAGATTTTATTTATTTACATTAATCTAAGATTTTATTTTATATATTAATCTCAGATTTTATTTAATATTAATCTAAGATTTTATTTATTTATATTAACCTGAGATTTTATTTATTTACATTAATCTAAGATTTTATTTATATTAATCTGAGATTTTATTTATTTACATTAATCTAAGATTTTATTTATATTAATCTGAGATTGCATTTATTTACATTAATCTGAGATTTTATTTAATAATCTAAGATTTTATTTATTTATATTAATCTGTGATTTTATTTACATTAATCTGAGATTTTATTTAATATTAATCTAAGATTTTATTTATTTACATTAATCTAAAATTTTATTTATATTAATCTGAGATTGTATTTATTTCCATTAATCTGAGATTTTATTTAATATTAATCTAATATTTTATTTATATTAATCTGAGATTTTATTTATTTACATTAATCTAAGATTTAATTTTTTTTATTCTCTTAATGTTGATTTATAGGAAAAAATAGTTAGAGCAGTAGTAGTAGTAGTAGTAGTAGTAGTAAAAAAAAGCACCCCAAAATATAGCACCCCAAAAAATATTGTATATGCATTGCAGTGTTTATAGACAGGCCAGCACACCTCACACTGCATTTAATCCAGCAAAGAAAAGGGGTGTAAGGTAGTGTTACACAATCACTGTATCCTGGTCACCCATGGGTCAAATACCCCTTGCCTCCTTCATAATTCTTCAGGGTCACGTGACAAAAACTTTAGGCTATAAACATTGGTACAATGGAAGGCCAAGAGGTCAAGTTCTAAAAAAAAAACAAGTGTGGAAACTCCAAGATTTCTGCCACTTAACCAAGTCATCTCTTCCTTAGCACACCACCTATTATACCTTATACATAGGCAGAGTTTAATGGAAAATGTACAATAGATACTACTTATTATGACTTAAAATGGAAACATAAGATTGAACACCCAAAATAAAAGATTTATAGTGTGTGGGACCCATAAGAAATCCATTCTTCCTGTTAAAATAGTGGAGGAACTGCGTTCCCATGCGTTCCTGCAGAACATGACTCCAGGGTAGGTCCTCTTGTTACACTGAATGCGCAACGCTGCAAATTTACTATTTTCTCCTTTTTATCAGTTGTTCCAAGTACAACTCATTTCTGTTTTTCCTGCAGTTCCAGGTCTGTCCTTAGGGAATGGTCGGACTGGAGGTAGCACGACTATTACCAGTATTTTATTGGCTGGGCGAATTAAAACCAACAAATTGAGATACAGTAATGGAGATCACAGTAAAAAGAGGTGAGCGCGCTCACACAAATATAGAGGATCCCAAACAAATTCAGATGGGTGCTGAGGGAATCCAGAACAGCCAAAATGTCCCCAACTGCTATTAGAAACCAAGAAGAAACCCAGCACTTCAAATAAGGCAAAAAGGGCCAGTTTATTTGGTCAGTGGCAACAACATTTAGGCTAGGGTCAAACGAAAGCATTTTTACACGCGAACGTAAAAAAGTGCGTCCGAACGAATTGACGTATTTTTTCACGGAGTGCGCGAAAACGGTCATACGATGCGCATTTTTCGTGCGTGATTTTTTCGGATCGTCAATAAAACTCTTTTTGCGTCTGGACGTTATGTAGGCTGGACATTAGCAGTGTCTGACATCTCCTAATCACGCACACACGCCGCTATGCCGCAGCTGCGCACTCTGTACGTCAGTACTAGCGGTTCGGCGTTCTCGAAAAAATGCGTTCGTTTTCCACGTGCGTTGCGCGGCCGGACTTTCGTGCGACCGTATTTCGTATATTGGCCGTCATTGCCCGTCATCTACTGCTAGTGCGGCCGTAATTATGTGCGCCAGAACGCACGTTAAAAGTGCGCTGGTCTGACCCCAGCCTAAGGCTGTTCAAGCAGCAGGGTACTGAGCTTGAGAAAAGCTACTTTGACAGTGGAAACATTGCAGCTGCTGTGGGTTTGCCTTATTTGGAGTGCCGGGTTCCCTCTTCATTTCTAATAAATTGAGATGCGTCATCATGCAAATTTAGTTGGGGGGAATAGTTGTAAGACTGGACAGATTACATTGAATGAGTCTCACTGACACAACCAGGCCATCACTCTCACCTTGCAGTCCATCTGTCACGTTTTGCGTCTCCAACCCTGTCGCCAGGGGTCAAGTCCTGGGAAAAAAAGTGAGGGAACTCACCCACGAATTCCACAACCCCCATTACCTGAAGAAAATATATATATATATCACGAGTATAGCAGTGCGTGCCGGTGATACCATTTTAATTGGGTTAACTTTACATTTAAAAGACAAGCTTTCAATATTGTAAACTGGAAACTATACTGATCAGTGAAAGGTATCACTACGTACAGGTATACTGGTGATTGTGGCAACTGGACTAACGCATTTTATATATAATATATATATCCAGGCACAGACCCCCAGAATAATATACACAACACTGTGCCCCCAGAATAATATACACAGCACTGAGCCCCCAGAATAATATACACAACACTGAACCCCCAGAATAACATACACAGCACTGAGCCCCCAGAATAATATACACAGCACTGAGCCTCCAGGATAATATACACAGCACTGAACCCCAAGAATAATATACACAGCACTGAGCCCCCAGAATAATATACACAGCACTGAACCCCAAGAATAATATACACAGCACTGGTTATATGGATATATTTTCCCCAGTTCACATGGATATAATTGCCCCCAGTTCACTTGGATATAATTGCCCCAGCTCATATGGGTATATATTGCCCCAGCTCTCATGGATAATGCCCCCCAGCTCTCATGGATAATGCCCCCAGGTCTCATGGATATGCCCCCAGGTCTCATGGATAATGCCCCCAGCTCTCATGGATATGCCCCAGGTCTCATGGATAATGCCCCCAGCTCTCATGGATACTGCCCCAGCTCTCATGGATACTGACCCCAGGTCTCATGGATAATGCCCCCAGCTCTCATGGATATGCCCCAGGTCTCATGGATACTGCCTCCAGGTCTCATGGATATTGCCCCCAGGTCTCATGGATATGCCCCAGGTCTCATGGATAATGCCCCCCAGCTCTCATGGATATGCCCCAGGTCTCATGGATACTGCCCCCAGGTCTCATGGATATTGCCCCCAGGTCTCATGGATATTGCCCCCAGGTCTCATGGATATGCCCCCAGGTCTCATGGATACTGCCCCCAGGTCTCATGGATAATGCCCCCAGGTCTCATGGATACTGCCCCCAGGTCTCATGAATACTGCCCCCAGGTCTCATGGATATTGCCCCCAGGTCTCATGGATATGCCCCAGGTCTCATGGATAACGCCCCCAGCTCTCATGGATATGCCCCAGGTCTCATGGATGCTGCCCCCAGGTCTCATGGATATTGTCCCCAGGTCTCATGGATATAGCCCCCAGGTCTCATGGATATGCCCCAGGTCTCATGGATACTGCCCTCAGGTCTCATGGATAATGCCCCCAGGTCTCATGGATACTGCCCCAGGTCTCATGGATACTGCCCCCAGGTCTCATGGATATTGCCCCCTGGTCTCATGGATACTGCCCCCAGGTCTCATGGATATGCCCCAGGTCTCATGGATAATGCCCCCAGGTCTCATGGATATGCACCAGGTCTCATGGATACTGCCCCCAGGTCTCATGGATAATGCCCCCAGGTCTCATGGATAATGCCCCCAGGTCTCATGGATATGCCCCAGGTCTCATGGATACTGCCCCCAGGTCTCATGGATATGCCCCAGGTCTCATGGATAATGCCCCCAGGTCTCATGGATACTGCCCCCAGGTCTCATGGATACTGCCCCCAGGTCTCATGGATATTGCCCCCAGGTCTCATGGATACTGCCCCCAGGTCTCATGGATATGCTCCAGGTCTCATGGATAATGCCCCCAGGTCTCATGGATATGCCCCAGGTCTCATGGATACTGCCCCCAGGTCTCATGGATAATGCCCCCAGGTCTCATGGATACTGCCCCCAGCTCTCATGGATAATGCCCCCAGGTCTCATGGATAATGCCCCCAGGTCTCATGGAACTGCCCCAGGTCTCATGGATATGCCCCAGGTCTCATGGATACTGCCCCCAGCTCTCATGGATATGCCCCAGCTCTCATGGATAATGCCCCCAGGTCTCATGGATAATGCCCCCAGGTCTCATGGATAATGCCCCCAGGTCTCATGGATACTGCCCCCAGCCCAGCTCACCTCTGCTGCTCCTGCCGCACATTGCCGGCAGCCGCGTGCTTCCTGCTTCAGCGGCGGCTGACAGGAAGTGCAGCCGCTCACCTGGGATCTATGAAACAGCCAGGCGAGCGGCTCCACTTCCTGTCACCGGCCGTTCAAACAGGAAGCACGCGGCCGCCGGCAATGTGCGGCGGCGGCATTCGGGCTCGGGCCACAGCGGGAACGCTGCGTTCCCGCAGCGTTCCCGCTGTGGGAGAAGTGCGGGAATGCCGTTCCTGCGCGTTCCCGCTCGACTCGAGCCCTGCCTGTCGCCCTGTCCCCTGTATATGTTGATAACCAGTTTAGGTACTTTATCTGTGTTGCTGTTCCTGGGTTGCAGCTCAGGGGTTAATGGTTTCTGTTCTCCCAGCTCACCTGTTTGTACTTGTCCTGATCCACTCCCCATAAGAGAGCAATGCGCCCATAGTGCATTGCTCTATCATTTAACTTCATGGTTTCCAGTGTTTGCTATATCTGAGAGCTGCTTGCTAATTTGTTTCCAGTCCCAGTTTGTATATTCTGTTATCGTGTTCTTGGTTTATTTCTGTTTCTCCTGTGTTTTTCAGTTTATAGCTGTTCCCTTGTTTTCTAGTTTTCTGTTTGTTATTCTGATTTCCTGGTTACCGATTATTGTCTGACTTTCCTCCTGATTCTGTATCCCGCGATCTGTATGACGTTCTCTTTCTGGTTCTGACTTCTGTCTTTTCTCGTGACTATGCTTATGCATGATCATAGTCTGTACCGTTTACATTGATCCCTGTCATCTGTATTTGTCATAAGACTATGCACAGCTTCAAGGTAACTTTTCCTCTAGATTAGATCCAGCTATCTCAAAGACCGGCCTATCAGACCAGGGCTTCTGTGGTATTGCCGCTGTATTTGTTGTTTCAGTGTGTTTTGGAGGTGTCAGGGCACTGGTACTGGGGTGGCACCAGAGTATAAGGGGGGTTTGAGCCCAGCGTGCAGTATACTACACAGATGCAGATATGGGTGGAGGCGGATAGACTGACCAGTTTGCCAATACGAATGAGGATGGTGAGAGTGGTTGCTGGATCTGAAGTTATAGTAGAGGAAGCCAGTGTAGAGTAAAAGCATATAGGTCTTTACCCATGCAGGTAAACAGCTACAATGATGAAGTAAGGATAGGAAGGGGCGTGGTGCCTTTATTTTGAGTGTGTGGTGTGACGTGCTTAGTGTTAACTGTTGGTTTGCTGGATGAGCTGTTTGCAGGTTATACAAAAATACAGGTTGCAGGAACAGGGGCAGCATGGAAAGTATTGCTGCCAGGTGCCTCAGAGGACGGATGCAGATGGGGGGGCATGACAGGAGGATGGGCAGACCTCTGTGGCAGTGCACCGGAGTATCCCGCTGGTCAATAGAGCTCTCCCAACGTGGTACACATTGTGCATTTTTGTGAGTTTTAATGTCAGGAACCTATGTTTTTTTTTTTAAATAGTTTACTTATACAGTAAGAAATATTTAGGAATATTCACAATGTATACCTTACTGTAATTACCTATTTAGCAGGCAGATGTCACCATCTACTGGCCAAATGGAGTTACTACAGGTCGGAGTTCCTTGCAGGATCAACTGGAAAGATGTCATGGAGACACATTCCCATTTGTTTTTAAAAAGTGGTAGTACCTCACGCTTCACGCCCAGGGTGCTAAAACGTGTTATGGAGTCCAATTGGAAATGGTAGTCGTTTGTAATAATACAGCTTAGTTCCCGATTGTTTTAAACATAATCTCAGGCTGTTGTGTCTGCTGATCCTGTAAACACATTCTTGATAGTGAAGGGGTTAATTGAAAGATATACATATTACTATGGTAGACAAATTAAAAATGACTAATGAGCCATTTAATATGGTATCCTTTTCTTGACGTGAACTTTTTTCGTTTATACACCTAGCCTCCGCATTAAATCCATCCCACAACAGCTGTATTTCGATGGCGACAGCTTGGAAAATGATCGACTTCTCTTATATAGGTAACTCCTATGTAAACAATTAATTATGAGAATTCTCATTAAAAAGTCTTTTTTTCTTAAAAAGAAATTAAAAATATCCCTGAGGATCAATTAAATACTTCATTATCGGATTGAACTATGCTGATAAATAGCAATATTAATTAGAAATCACTAGATAATTAAGACATTGATGCTTCACGCAGCAATTCATAGAACACTCTGACAAGACTAGCAGCAAAATAACAGACACAAAACACATTTTATGTTGGGTTCCTACGACTTAACGGTTATTCAGAAAGCGTCGAACTTGCCAAGGAAGTCAACAAACTCTGAATTCCCTGCATGGTGCAATTTCGGGGAAGTTCATCTATTCTGAAAGGTGTCTTACTGGCAAATTGCTAGCAAAATATGGTGCAGTTCAGCTCAGATCGCCGCAATTCGGCAGCCAAATTGTCCCATAGAGAAGTAATGGTTAATCTATTTAGAGGACGCTGCAATGCACCGAAGAGTCAGTGAAATGCCCTGATTTTTGGTGATGTAGTTCGACAGTTTTAAACAGGCGAATCCCATAGGATTAATGTAAAAAAAAATATTATCGTTTTTATGTTTCTTTATTCAACCGTTTATTCTTTTCTTTTTCAGCAAAAAGTCTTTTCATTATTTTTTAGAACACCTTTTGGTGTTTTTTAGATTAAATTTTTGATTCTGAATTTTTTTAAAAGGCGTTTTTTTTCTATTCTGTAACAGTCGCTTTATTCTTTTTAAAAGGACCTTTTTATTATTTTGACACATTTTAATGCATTTTTATTGGTTTAAACACCTATCAGAAGAATAGCAGAGTTCCGTGTTTTTTTTTTTCTTCTGCAATTCGGCGGTCACTTCGGTGCACTTCAGGGATCCTGTGGTGAATAGGGAACTCAACGCAGGGTCGGCGAAATGGAATCACCGCAGCGAACCGAACTAGAAAGTAATGGAAATTTTCTGAATAACCCTGTATGTCTCAGCCAATGATTGTAACATTGGTTGAGACTAGGGATGAGCCGAACACCCCCCCCGAGTTCGGTTCGGGCCCAAACCCGAACTTCCCATTTGTTCGGGTCCGAACCCGAACCCCCATGCAAGTCAATGGGGCTGAAAATTCGGTTTTTTAGAGTGCCCTCCAAGAGGGCATATATGCTACATATTTGCCATAAAAGGTGTATGGGGGTCCGGGCAGTGCCCTGGGGGACAGGAAACAAGGACAAAAAGTAAAAAAAAAAACGTTTTTAAAGGGACAGTGAGTTTTCCATGAAAAAAGGGTTAAAAATAAAAACCAAAAATTCCTTCAAATATCGTGCCTAGGAGGTCCTCATAACCTGCCCGTGAAGTGGCGGATTTCTAGGATGTATAGAAATATGTAAAAACCAAAAAATGACATTTCAAATGACGGTAAATGCTTTTCCTTTAATCTATCCATAAACAACTGCTTGGGGCGGCAGTCTGTATGAAAAGAGGAGACATTTTCGGACACGCAGAAAAAGTTTACAAATTTTTTGGCAGTGAAAATCAGGAGAATGACTGGAGAATGGAAAATTCTAGACCAAATAGCCGATTTGGAAAGTGAGATATATGGGAGAATTTTTCTGGTTTGGCTATTTTGACCTAGAATTTTCCATTCTCCAGTCATTCTCCTGAGTTTCACCTTTCTCTGAATAACCCTGTCAGGGTTATTCAGAGAGCAGTGAAGAGCAGGAGAATGACTGGAGAATGGAAAATTCTAGGTCAAAATAGCCAAACCAGAAAAATTCTCCCATTTAGGCTAGGGTCAGACTAGGGAATTTTTAACGTGCGTTTAGGCGCACTTAATCACGGCCACACTAGCAGCAAATGACGGGCAATGACGGCCAATATACAAAGTACGGTCGCACGAAAGTCCGGCTGCGCAACGCAAGTGGAAAATGAACGCATTTTTTTGAGAACGCAGAACCGCTAGTACGGACGTACAGAGTGCGCTGCGTCCACTAGCGGCGTGTGTGCGTGATTTGGAGACGTCAGACCCTGCTCATGTCCGGTCAACATAATGTCCAGACA
Source organism: Leptobrachium leishanense (assembly GCA_009667805.1). Classification (NCBI taxonomy): domain Eukaryota; kingdom Metazoa; phylum Chordata; class Amphibia; order Anura; family Megophryidae; genus Leptobrachium; species Leptobrachium leishanense. Next base: position 34,009,433 of record CM019068.1, read on the forward strand.
CCCAAAGTTTCCTGGTTTGGATCCGTAAAAAATCACGCACAAAAATGCGCATCGTATGACCGTTTTCGCGCAATCCGTGAAAAAATACGGCAATGCGTTCGGACGCACTTTTTGACAGTCGCTACGAAAAATGCGTTAGTCTGACCCTAGCCTTATCTCACTTTCCAAATCGGCTATTTGGTCCAGATTGTTCTCTTTTCCTGCCATTCTCCTGGTTTTCACCTTTCTCTGAACAACCCTGAGAGACAGGTGAAAGCCAGGAGAACTGGCAAGAGAAGAGAACAATCTAGACCAAATAGCCGATTTGGAAAGTGAGATAAATGGGAGAATTTTATTATTTTGACCTAGAATTTTCACTTCTCCAGTTATTCTCCTGCTTTTCACCGCTCACTGAATAACCCTGTGAATGTTTAATCCCGAGGTGAAAAATAACATTGCTTCAGATTTTTTTCAAACACCAGTTAACCACTTGGCTGCTATGGACGTGCTCAGCGCGTCCAGCCAAGTGGTTCTCCTGTGCTATGGACGCGCTGTGCACGTCAATGCACAGGAGGCAGCAATCCGCCGGATTCCGGTGGATTGCTGCGCCCCCCGGTGCAGGCTGACATCTTGGATGTCAGCCCAGCACTCCGGGACCCCGGCGGAGCAATTAGATGTCATCGCGGCGGCGCGATGACATCTAAGGCTAGGGTCAGACTGAGGCAGTGCGAATGACGACCAATATACGAAGTACGGTCGGACAAAAGTGCGGCCGCGCAACGCAAGCGGCAAACAAACGCATTTTTTCGAGAACGTGAAACCACTAGTACTGACGTACAGAGTGCGCTGCGTCCGCTAGCGGCATGTGTGCGTGATTAGGAGACGTCAGACGCTGCTAATGTCCGGCCAACATAACGTCCAGACCCAAAAAGTGTTTTATTGATGATCCGTACAAAATCAACTGCGCATCGTATGACCGCTATTGCGTATTCCGTGAAAAAATACGTCCATTCGTTCGAACGCACTTTTTCACGGACAACGTGAAAAATGCGTTAGTCTGACCCTAGCCTAATTCAGGCGCCCCCCCGCATGTGCGGAGGAAGCGCCTGAAAGGGAGGGGGGAGGTCCTTTGGACCTCTCTCCCTCCCGATCGCCGGTGGACAGAGGGCTAATCCAGGCACCGTTTGGAAGGGCACAGCCTGCCCTTCCAAACGGTGGCTGTGATTAACCCCTGGGGAGCCGGATCACGAATCGGCGCTGAAAAGCGCCCGATCGTGATCCTCTCCTGGAGTTGGCCGACTTCTTGGATGTCGGCCAAGCCTCTAGGAACTCCCCCTGAGGACTGGCATCATCATGCATAGCACGATGACGCCAGTCCTGGAGTTCACTCCTAGCTGCCACCAATGGTGGAGATAGGGGGTTCCATTGAACCCCCTATCTCCCGATCTGTGGCAGCTAGGGGTTAATGTTTGATATCGTTGGATCGGCCAGAGCATGGCCTTTCCAAGGATACTAAACATGAGCATGAAAAATGTTTTTTAAAAAAATAAAAAATACAAATAAAAAATAAATATTTTAAAAAACAAATTCTAAAAAAAAAAATAAACAAGTTTTTTTGTTTGTTTTTGTTTTGTTAATGCAGCAATATTGTTCCCATTTCAATTATATTGTGAACAATAATGCTGCACTAACGATTTTTGTATGCGGTGCGTTTGTTAAAAAAAGCTAAATTTTCCCCAAAAAAAATGTAACGAGACCCCATTTCTAATTTTTTTAACAAGCACACCCCATACAAAGTATAACCGCAAACGATCGCATGTTAAAATGTGGAAAAAAAACACTTTACACATAATAAATATTGAAAAATTCTAATTTTATTGCATTTTTTTGTTATAATATACAGACATGACATAACGTATACATATAATAATGACATATTATGAATCTGCCAAGTCTGCCGGAAAGAACGATATATAATATGTCTGGGTCATATATCAAAATATGGCTACAAAAACGCGGTTAAACATGATGAGCGAAAGCGGTAAAAATGACCTCAGCACAGAGGTGTGAAAAGCCTCAGCAGCGAAAGGGTTAAATGCAGCATATTAGGATGTTTTAAGAGGGAAATTAATTCTCAAATCTCAATCAGAAACAGACACCACCCCACCCCCTCACTATATTGTACAATGTATCAAATTGATTACCAGACTAAAAACACCTGGTGTTATGCCCGTTTGTGAACAGAGGTCATTTAGAGTTGATAATCTTTCCACATACACATTAGTTTTTAATTCAATATCTAATAAACCGTTGCTTATAATATTCTGCAGTAAAGAGTCTCTTTATTTCTAGATTTTTTTGTATTTTTTTAAGCATTTTCTATACTTTTTTCAAAATATCTTTTTTTTTCGAACCCGAACCGAACACGCCAAAAAGTTCGAAATTCGCGAACTTTCGAACTGCCAAAGTTCGGGCCGAACTCCGAACCGTCCGAACCCGAACAGCTCATCCCTAGTCACCGCCACCCCACAAAAAAATTTGGAGAATGTCAACGAAGAGCACCAAAAATTCCACTGAACTGCAACAAACCCCCCCCAAAAAAAGACAACAAAATGGAAGATTCTGCTAATAGGTGATTAAACCAACAAAAATGTGTCTAAATAATAAAAAAGGTCCTTCTAAAAAATAAAAGGTATATTACAAAATAAAAAATAAAAAAAGCCTTTTAAAAGAAATTGAGAAACAAAAATTTTGTATTAAAAATAAAAAAGCTTTTTGCTGAAAATGAAAATAATAAATGGTCTTTAAAGTAAATTAAAAAAAGATATTATGATTTTACATTAAATCCTATGGGATTTGCCTGTTTAAACCTGTTGAATCGAAAATCACCGACATTTCGGTGCAGTTCGGTGTTCTGTGAATAGAAGACACAATAGTCTTCTATGGGGCAAATTTTGGTGCCGCCGAATTGCGGCAAACTGTATCATATTTTGCTGTCAATTTGCCAGTATTTGGTGAAGTGACAGCTTAGTGAATAGACAAACAGCCCAAAATTACACTGAACGGTAAAATTCACCGCTCGTGCAATTTGGGGCCAATTCGGAGGTTAGTGTATAACCCGGGGATGTCCAAACTCCGGCCCCCGAGCTATTCCTGAAATACAACTCCCAGAAATCTCTGACAGCATTAGATGGATGGATAAACATGGGAGTTGTAGTTCAGAGACATCTGAGGGGCCAGAGTTTGGACATCCCTGGTATAACTCCTTGCAAATTAGGGTTATTTAGGCTTAAAATTAATTTTTTAAGGGTTAACAAGGATGTATGGCCATAGGTACTAGCCTTCAAGATGCTACAGACCAATGTTTCCCAACCCTGGTCCTCAGGAAGCACTGACAGGCCAGATTATGCAGAAAGCCATGGGGGAAATGCAGACTGAATCCTGCAATCAGTGAGCAGCAAATCAAATCACCTGTGCTGTGCTTCAGAAATCTGCAAACCTGGCTTGTTAGGGGACCTGAGGACACCGTTGGGATACACTTGTGTAGACTGTATTCATTACCAACATGTTTTTAATTCTTACCCATTCTTAATAATGTATAAAGATATTTTAACGTTCTCTTGAACGGGCCTAAATCTGCTTCTTTTTATTTTCTCCGTCTAATTTTAATATTCTGCTCCTCTAACTTTTCAAATTAAGCCTTGGGATTTAATGTACTTTTTTTTTCCCTCCCAACAAAAGACACACTTGGTAACAATAACCTGATTAAAATAAATACGAAAAAGAAATCCAATCAGCTTGTTTTCACTGTGTATTAATAAAATGGCAGCTATTTGGCAAGGATGCACTAAGGAAGTTCTATTTGTGCTTGATGCAAGCCCAGAAGCAGATGGTTGAGATACAAATGTAGCATTATTATAATTCAAGATGTCAAAATAGTTTCCCACAGATTTTTTACAAATAACAGGAGGAAAACACAGTGTTTGAAAAATGTTGCGCACAGATGCACAACGCCAAAATACACATCGTGCTCTGATAAGGCAGTAACAGAATAATCGTGCTGATGCTGGATTATTAGTGCAGCATGTAAAGTGCAGATAATGAGGTCTGGAGTCCGATCTAGGGATACATCATCTTCAGACAAAAACACCTATGTTTAAGGGAGTCTCACACCTATATAAGGAATATTTTGTCAAGGCATCAAGAGATACATGGTTCCAAAACAGCTTGCGAACGACCTGCTAGTAGGACTCCATTATCTCTTAATATCCAGTAAGGAGGACATGTTTTTAAATTCTACACTCATGTTCTGTAGGGAAAAAAGCTAGTCAAGAATTGTTTTTTTCCTCTCCACTTTTTACCTATGCTTTAACAGATTGAGGCCACTTGATCAATACAACACATCCTTATGGTCAACGTCTTAATGTTAGGATTGCCATTGGACTAGTAACGCTGTCACTGTTAATTTGTGTTAGACTTTGTATCTTCTTGGACTAAATCAATTGTGCAGAAAAAACATGGTGAAACTGTTTACTCAATCAACAACCACTTTACGTCAAGGAAGAAGTTGACAACAAAGATCGTCAAGGTTGGTCGCGTACGTTTCTAAAGAGCTTTGGTTCGTAATATCAGCTACAGAGGGAGAGGATCCATTTTTAATTCTATGCTCACGTTCTGTAGGAAATACCTAGTTGAGAAATGTTGATCTCCTTTCCTTCCTTCTCTTTACCTGTGCTTTTTAACATTTTGATGGAAATTGACCAACACTACAAATCCATACGGTCCTCGTGTGAGCGCTGCGACTGCCATTGTACTATTAGCCTCATCTCCGTTGATCCGTGTTAGACTTTGTGGTGAATCAATTGTGCAGAAGGAACTGAGGAGACAGTTTACTCAACACCTGTTTTACTTTAAGGAATGAGTCAAGACTACAGAAAAGATGGTCAAGGATGGTTGCTTAAGTCCTTAGTATTAAAATGGAGATTGGTATGGAGTCAACTGAGCATGAACCTGTTAGATTTATCAGTAACAACTGTATTGCAAGAACAAAATAAGAGGTTACATCTTCTATAGCTGACATAATGTGAAAACTAGATGAAAAAGATCATATAAAGTGAATGTACCTCTCAACTCAACCCATGACCTTCTTCCCGCACTTCCAGTTCATGTCGCTAATCGCCACTCTTCTTTCTCATACAGGGTTATTCAAAGAGAATCGAAAAGTCACCGCACATTCGGTGACTTTCCGTTATCCTCAATTCGGTTCGATTTGGCGATCCCATTTCGGCGACCCTGCGGTGTATTCAGCAAGCACCACAGGGTCCCCGAATTGCAGTGAAAAGTCGCCGCATACCCGTCGAAAACTCACCGCAAAACCCGGTGAAGGCACACCGAAAACCTGCAAGAAACATCTGGATTAACCCCACCGAAAACGCCAGAAAAACCCAAGCAGGAGCTGATCACACGCAGCGCAGCCGCCGGAAAAACCTGACACCGCAGACGAATGGAGTGAAAAAAACCAAAAACAGTTTGCTTGAATGTTTGAAAAGTGAAACGTTGTTTGCAAAGAAACTACTGAGAGAAAATGTCTGAAATTTACATATGAGGTCCAGGGAATGATAATAAAAAGGGCTGTTACAGAAAAAAGAACAAACGTTTAAAAAAAAAAAAATCTGAAAAAAGTATTGGCAAAAAAATCCCGAAAAATGCTTAAAATATCTCAAAAAATCTATAAATAAAGAGACTCTTTACTGCAGAATATTATAATGAACGGTTTATTAGATATTGAATTAAAATGGGAATATTTTTAACATTGAAGCCTATGGGATTCGCCTGAATAAATCTGCCGCATGAAGCCACCGAATGGCAGGGCAATTCGGCAACTTTTCACTGCTGGTTTTTATTCTCTGAATAGCCGAATCTATGGGGATTTCACTGTCCTTGAACAGGCACCGAACAGGCACCGTATGTGCAGGCAATTCGCCTGCACATCTGGATAGCCGAATGGCCAAGAAAGGTAACCGAACGCTGATTTTCAGCGTTGGGTTACCTTTCGGCACCCATTCGGATCTCTTTGAATAACCCTGTTAGTGTTGACTTTCAATTTACTGAAACTTAAAAAGTAGCTTCCTTATTTTTATGTAAACATTGCATTTACAAAGATGATATCACAATATGCTTCTCTGGAAAAAGAAGAAAAAACAAAAAACATTGGGCTCAATTTAATGCTTCCCGTTGGCTATAAACGTCACTTTTTCTGGCCATTTTTGGTTCAGGAGATTCACATGCAGGTTAAGCGGCTTTTTGATTCCCAGTAAAACTTCAGATTGAATATTGACTCTCGCAGCGATACTTTTCAATGGAAATATGGGCTTTATAGTTTCAATTTGAATTTATCAGTAGGCCGATATCGGGAGAAAGACCCGAAAATGTTTAGCTATATGGATTTTAAGGCAGGGAAATAGAGGGAATTAGACCGAATTTTTTTTTTAAAAAAAAAACATTGGATTTTTTAAATATCAAACAGAGTGTGAAAATGTATCCCCAGGAGGTAAAAGCTGCAGTTCACAGCACTCTCCACCAATGTGCTAAGATATAAACATATAAGAAAAATAGAACATGCAGTACAGTACAACCTTATAGATTGTCAGGTATATTTGATGATACAGGATCTTCAAGGAAGTGCAGAGTCTCTTAAATCAGAGCATACACAAAACATAGCATAATACTGCCAGATATTTAATAAAACATAAAACCACAAAAAGAAGCCACTCACAAAATTAGTGGCACACAGTATATAAAAGTGTGCAAAAGCGCATATTAAGCCGATCCGTTCGAATAGTCACCACAGCCGGAAAGACGTTGTCCTTAAGATGTAGTCTCTGCAGGAGAGCCTGGCCAGGATACCACTCCGTGCTGAGAAGTCCAGATGCCAGGTGGAACCACAGTCCTTCAGACCGACCAATAGGGGAACCGAAGACCTGGATCCATCCGAAATGAATAGAGGACGATCCGACTCGCGGACGAAAATGAATGATGGACGATCCGGCGGGCGAACGAACGAAATGGGGGAAACAAGCAAGTCAGTTCGACGCGTTTCGTCCTCTGACTTATTCATGAACTGGGAACTGGATTTTTTAAATAGACATGTTTAAAAGGCACAAATCTGCATGATGCTGGCTGAAGATGAGCTTTGTGATGGCCAGCTTCCGCTCCCCCAGTTTAGCAGCGTTTTTTGATTATTGTCAAGCCAAAAAAAATAAAAAATCAGCCACAAGCAGCCAATATTTATCCCCCCCCCAAACAAAATCTGATAGTTTCATATGAGGTAAACCCTTACTATATCAGACAAAAACATTTCTGAAGTGGATACAGATTTTCCTACTTTACAAAGCCCTTGACAACAGACCAGTTTGAAAAAAATACTTCAGATTGAATAAGGTAAACTCATAGCGATATCAGGAAGGTCAAGGTTAAAAGAAAACCAAGTGTAGGAATTGAACACAATCACCAACAAGTCACAATGCAGGACTTCGCACATCAACAATTAAACAGCAAGTCTAGAGTATTCATCATTAAACAGCAAGCCTAGAGTATTCATCAAGCTCCAACACCTCATGAGTGTGTAATGGTTTTGGTAGGTGTCTGGTAAAACCAAGAACCCTTTAGGCCAATTGCGGTACCAGGCCTTAATATGGCTGGGCTTCACTATACTGGCAAAAGAGGAGTAACACGCAGTAAATGAAAACACACAACTAATCATAGCCTTCGGCCTTAGTGTGGACAGATCTAAATACAGAGAGAAACCAAAGTGGTACAATAGTGCCCAATCCGGCAAAGGTGAACAAACAAATCCAATAACGACAGAACATGTAGCCAAAGGCTAAGGGAGACAGAGTATCACACACATAACAAAAATGTAGCTAAGGTCAGAGAGTAGCAGTATCACACAAACAAGTAAACGTAGCCAAGGTCAAACCCAGAAAATCTGTCAAAAATACTGAGTACGCTAACTGGTCAAGGAGAACCACGATAGGTCAATGTGAGACAGACAGAGAACGGCTTAAATAGCGTTCACCCCCCTCCTGAATGGTCGCCATCATCAGGCTGTGCCAAAATGTGCGGGATGAGAATGAGGCAAGTGTGTCAGTACTCTGAGAATGATGTTAGTGGCTGTCATGGCTGGGTCACGGCGGTCAGCAGTGCCGTCCTCGCTGCTCGCTGGCTGGCCATCGATTGATAATGTGTGTTCTCGTGGACGCCGGCCTATTAAGCGGCAGCTAGCGGTTGGCACAGCTTGATGATGCGACACCCGCTAGATTCAAAAGCCGGGATGTTCATCTGCCTCATTGCCCTGTCGTGTTTCCTATCCAGATAGTCTGTTCTTGTTCAGTATTAGTATTGTATACTTGTGTATTGACCCTGGCTATCGTTTGACTACTCTTTTGGCTGTTAACCCTTGCTATTCCTGTTTCTCTGTGTACTGACTCTGTTCTGACCACACTCTTGACATTAACCCTTGCATTCCTGTTTTACAATGTTTTGACCTTGGCTCCATTTACTGACCTTTCTCTTGTAGGTATTATATATTTTTTAACCCCATGTACTGAACCCTGGCCTGCCTGAATACCCTCTCTGGTTTCTGACTCCAGCTTAACCCTTTCTTTTCTGTCTTTGTCCTGTAGCTAGATTCCCAGCTATTCTAAAGACCAGCAGTTTAGGTCTCAGATAGCAGTGTCTGCATGAAGGGATCAGGGACATACCTTACAGCGGCCAGCGGCAGAATCACTAGCAGTTTGAGGTGAAATGAAACACTCGCTGATGCTGCCTAAATGGGGGTCATCTTCTGGAACCTGGTCAGCCGGTAAACCTTGCACCCCAGTAGCTGTGACAGAGTAGAGTCATAAAACCAAAAATTTTATGGCCCAACCTTTTACCCGCTCCATTTACAAATCAAACTCAAGGTAATACAGCTTATCCGATAAGTGCAATTGTTTACGGACAAGAATTCAACCAGGTGGAGATAATTGTGAAGCTTCTCTTGCCTCTGGTTGGATTTCACTCATCACAATAACATTGATTATGCAACTTAAGCAAACCCAGGTGCTTCTTGAATACCCCCCTACATATTCATGATATTACATCTTATAGTGTAATTAATGTCTTTGTTTTCACCATGTCAATATTTTCCTAGCATGCCTCAAACCGACCTCTTTTCACCACTCAGTTCCACGATCTAATGAAGATCCACTCAATTAGATCCACTCGATCTAATGAAACCACAAACAATCGTTAAATAGACATGTGCATTCGTTTTAGTACTAAAACGATTTAGTCCGAATTTTGGGATAATTTAGTTTTAGTATGACTCAAGAGAAACAAAACTGCTCAGTACAAAAAACGAAAGAAACTAAAATAAAATGCACTACATTTTAGTTTCAGTCCTTTTTGTGATATTACATTGATGAGTGAAGGAGACCAGCAATGAAGAGAGCAACATCCGAAGTTCTGCACCCTCAACATGCCATTGCAGTAGGATGTTCTATACAGAGAGGGGCATTAATTAATGCAGAAGGATGTTCTATACATTATACAGAGAGGGGTATTAATGCAGGAGGATGTTATATACATTATACAGAGAAAGGTATAAATTGAGTAGGATGTTCTATACAGAGAGGGACATTAATTAATTCAGGAGGATGTTCTAAATATTATACAGAGAGGGGTATTAATTAATGCAAGTGGATGTTGTATACATTATACAGAGAGGAGCCTTTTTTTTAGCACTTTAAATCCAGTGGCTGTGAGCGCTGAGATCGGCTGCTTGTTACATTATCTCTCAGTACAATGTATCAGGCTCAGCTGTTACAGTAACTGACTGTAACAGCGCTCAGAGTTTCAGTAAAGCAAGGAAATAATATTGTTCTAAGCTCTTATATATAAAGATATTATTTACTAGTTTTACTGAAACTCTGAGCGCTGTGATGAGCAGCAGTCAGTTACTGTAACAGCTTTGCCTGACACGGGGCAGTATTACAATGTTGGTGCTAACTTAACCAGAGCTGTTGTAAACTGAAAACCTCCATAGGCTATAATGGCTCTGGGAAGTTTACAACAGCTCTGGTTAAGTTAGCACCAACTATGTAATATGGCCCACATTGTGCTGAGAGAGAGAGATACTGTAACAAGCAGCGATCTCAGCCCTCTGAGGAGCCACTACAATAGTAATTATATCCACTAGTTTTCGGATGAATGAAATTAGTTTTCATACTAAAGAACTGAAAACGAATTTCTTTAGCAACTAAATAAATTGGATTTTAGGACTAATCCAATAGTTCAAAATGAAATTTTGTGCTGTGCACATGTCTATCGTTAAAGGATCCATTGTCAAACCCATTTTGAAAATCCTATCATCCAACTTTCAATGTGTTCATTTATTTTTTGGTTTTCCCAATATAAGCATTTGCTATTATCCCCATAGAGTTATATTTTATATAATCCCATAATGTTACTGCTAAATTTGAAGTAAATTTGTGCAAATCAATGTAAAACCAGTGTGAATATGTGAAATTAGGGAAAATGCACGTATACATTGAGTAAAGCATGCTTATCCTTTCTCCGGGCCTCGCATCAATGGATAATATATGGAGAGGAGAAAAATATATATAGTGCAACTCGGTTTATATATCGTGACTTTTATATATATAGATAAATCATCACTTATGTGGCTCAGAGCCTATATAAAATATTGGCTCTGTATACGTGCGATGTACCGATTAAAGGGTTGGCACCGTCCTCCACACGCAGGAAGCTTGAGCAACCCTTCTCGGTTGTCTGTTTTGCTATCCGCCAGGAAGGTTCTTCTGCCTGAGATCCTGTAGTTTCCCTGGAGGATCCTTTGACTCTCTCACCTCTCCGATGTATTGAGTGGGGGATTGAAATCAAGAGGGGAAAAAAAATTAATTAAAGTGTAATAAAAAATTATTTTATTCCTTTAAAATGAATACATAGCTTTAAAAAGCTACTAAAAATCGCCTGGGGGAAATAAAAAGTCCTGAAACGCGTTTCGCCAATGGGTCTTGGCTTCCTCAGTCAGATTCTGTATAAGTATATTTTCCCTACTTGCACATATTCGCACTGGTTTTTTCATCAATTTGCACAAATTTATTTGCGCTTGGAGTAACATTGTGGGATAGTATTAGTCGAAAGCGACCTACAGGGAGTTAGGTCGCCCACTCCGAACTTTAGCAGCATACCTAAAAATACGTATATTTACATACAGTACTAGGCGCCAGGGATTGTCACCTTCTTTCCTTTGCACAAATATATTTTATATATTTTATACAATTTATAATTTGTAATTTGTAATTCATATAGAGGAAAAGTATAAGTGTTACAAAAAGGAAACCGCGTCGCACTGATGGGATTTTATTTATTTATTTATTCTTAAGAATTGACAAAAACCACATTGGTTATAATACAGAGGAGACTCGTAAATAACAACAAAGAAGGCCACAAATTGCATTGTCTCCTCTGCAGCAACCATAAATTACACAGTTTAAAAGGAAAGTGAAAATAGGTTTTGAGCCTGCAGAGAGAAAGAGAGAGAGAGGGGTCACTTCAAGTTTAATTGAAATGAGGATTGAAATTGGGTGTGATGTGTGGAGCATCACAAGAAAAAGAAACTGAATGGAGACAAAAGGAATAGAGATAAAACCGCTTTTTTATTTTTTTAAATTTTAAAGGCTACACCTCATTATCACATTAACGATTTAAGTAGTGTTCCAAATCAAAGGCTCCTCATTACATAAAATATAGAACTTGCTTCTGATAGCGATACGGTTTAAAACTTCTGGCAGTAATTTTAAAACGTTAACTGCTTTAAGATCAAGTAATTAGAATGTGCATTTTTTTTTACATATATGTAATAAGCTTATGATGTCAAGCCCTTGACACTGTCCCAAGCAGGTTATTACTGTTTGTGATTGGTTTCGCAGCTATAAAAGCTCTACCTTATTTATTTATTTATTTATAAAGGATTTTACCAGGAAGGATACATTGAGATTTCTCTCGTTTTCAAGTATGTCCTGGGTTCAAGAACATTGAGTGGTTACAGAAATACAAAATAGTAAAATGCAAGATATTAACACAAAACCAAATATACAGACTAACAGAAAAATAAATACGTAGGAAATAAAGTCATTATGTTACATGTTTACAGGTACATTCCGTATTGAGGTATATCAATAGAGATCTCTTAAGGGACTTTAGACTGGGGGAAGATTTGATGGCGTCTGGGAGGTTATTCCATAATTGCGGTGCTCTGTAGGAAAATGAGGATCGAGACACTTTTTGTATTGTGGTATTGCAAGTAAGGTGCCGGTCCTGGATCGGAGGTTATAGGATGAGGGAACTGCTGGGGCAATCAGCCTATTCAGGTAGGGTGGTAGCTTCCCAGAAAATCTCTTAAACACCAGGTTGGAAAGGTAAAGGGTACGTCTAGATTCCAGCGATGGCCAGTTTAGTTCTTTTAACATGTCACAATGGTGGGTCATGTAGTTACATTGTAGCACAAAGCGGCAGAATGAGTTATACAATGTAGTAAGTTTCTAGATGTGTGATTGAGGGGCAGCTGCATACACTACATCACCGTATTCAATGGCCGGCATAAGAATTTGTTGCACAATCTGCTTTCTTACCGCGGGGCTCGGGCAGGATTTGTTTCTGTACAGGGCACCTAGTTTGGGGTAAAGTTTAGTACTTGCTAATACTTAAGCTCTGCTTGTTATACCGAGTCAAGGGGAAACTTTGCTACTATTGCAGGTTACTAATATATCCATTATATACACCGTCTGGCCCAAAAAAAGAGAAAAAAGTGACACACTCCAATATTTGGTTGTGCCACCTTCTGCTGTGATCGCGACACGCATTCACCGTGGCATCATTTCGATAAACTCATTCAATGTCACAGCGTTTATTTGCATCCAGAGTGACATTAATTTGTGGCCAAGATCTTGTGTTGATGATGGGAGAGTCGCAGCGCTGCGTAAAGTCTTCTCCAGCACATTATCCCAAAGATTAACCTCAATGGGGTTAAGGTCTGGACTGTGCGGTGGCCAATCCAAGTGTGAAAATGATGTCTCATGCTCCCTGAACCACTCTTGCACAATTTGAGCACGATGAATCCTGGCATTGCCATCTTGGAATATGCCCGCTGTGCCATCAGGGGAGAAAAAAACCCATTGATGGTAAAACCTGCTCATTCCATATATTCAGGGAGTCACATGACCTCATTTTTTGGGCACATAACGTTGCTGAACCAACTCCAGATCATAATAGGCTTGAATGGGAGTCAGTGTTTTTTTTATACACAGATACATGCGCATGTAATTATAGCTGGAATGGTCTGAGGTTCATATTACGTTATTACACATATGATGACTACATTTTCTATTTTTTCTTTCTTCCCGATACTTTCGCTGCATGATTCCTGGAAAGCAACAGGAACAACTACTGTAATGGGATTGCACATTTTTAAGCGCTTGTTGTTCTCTATTCCTGCTTTGTGCTGATCTGATAGTCAATTTAAGTGGGTTTTGACTCCATAGTTGGGGTTCAAACTCACACTTCTACAGACCATTCTGGGCAGTAATTACCTTTTTGCAAGCAGGAGGCAAACGAGAGACGTTTGTGATCCCACCACGGCCATATTTCACAGCTTGCCCTCTAAGCGACCAGTTTAATGCCATCTATTAAATGAAAGACAAGAAAAGAAATGATTTCATGTCACGTATTCTTTAAATAGAGTCAGATAAAAGGATCAGATAATATTTTCCCTTAATGATTCCTCTTTTGATCTCGATCTGAGCATGTGTGGAAAATACTAGCTAATGGAGGAATACAGAACGGCATGTTTTACCGAGGAATTCGTTTTCTATAAACAAAAACCTGTCCAAAAACATTACCAACGTAACCCGTTATATATTTATTATCAATTCATTCCATTACATTTCTGTATAAACCTATAGAACAACCGGAACGCTCATTAGATCCTGCCTCAAGCTCGCTGCCTTGGTTTCACTTTCGATTGGGACCTAATGTTCTCTCCCCACGTGCAGCCAGTGACCAAATCATGTTACTATCGACTCAAGAACATTGCCCGCGTCCACCCCTTTCTGACGCCAGATACCGCAAAGGTTCTGGTTGACGCGCTTGTCATTTCACAGCTTGATTACTGCAACTTGCTCCTTATTGGCCTCCATTCCAACACCCGTAATGCCCCTTTGCAATCTGTAATGAATGCAGGTGCCAGACTTATTTTTCTCACCAGACACTTCTCGCACACCTCGACCCTCTGCCAGTCCCACCATTGGCTTCGACCACCCCTTACATAACTTCGTTACTCCGCAAGCACATCCTGTCTAGACAACTCCGGTCGACAGGCCACCCACGCCTGTACTCTACACATGCGCTGCAAACTCTCGCCCACAGGACTTCTCAAGGGCAGCTCCGGTCCTGTGGAATGACTTGCCTCGCCCTATCAAACTCTCCCCTGATCTTCAGGCCTTCAGGAAATCCCTCAAAGCCCATCTCTTCAGATTAGCATACCACATCACTGATGCAACTCATCCCTCTGCTCACCTACTCACACATAATGATTGAACCTGTTTCCATGGCCCCACCATTCCCAAACCACTGGCACTAATGAATCTGACATCTGGTAAAACTCCCCTGGTCTCCCTCAACCCCCAATCCCTCTAGACTGTAAACTCCTATGAGCAGGGCCCTCTAACCTTCTTGTTTCCATCCTATGTCCGTTTACCTGTATCTCCTTCCCTTTGGTTATTGTAAAGTGCTGCGAAAAATGTTGGCGCTATATAAATGATGACAATAATAATAATAACCAAATTATTTTCTAACACACACGCACACACAGAAACCAGCTATGAATGCTTCCATTTATTTCCATTTTCAGTTCTTATTTATTTTATAAAATGTGTTCTACATGGATTGCATACCACATAGTAGTACATTTAAATGGTTTTGTACAGGCAGAAGCAATTTTTTTCTGCTTTGATTTTTGTTTCTCTATTCATAACATGGACAATAGGAAATTGCTTCACTTGAATGTTTTCTTGCAACTGAATGTATCCAAAATGTGTTTATTGAAACATTACTATTTATCCTTTTAAGTCCTTCACTGCGTTGGCAGCTGAAGGGATGAGAGAGAATTTGCACTTAACATTGACTGCATTGTCTGTTATTTGTGGAGGAGCTAGAATATGCACACACAATGACGATTTAGGTTTTTAAAGGAGCGATTAAAGTTGTAGTTAAGCCGGTTTTTGCATTTCCATCAGCTGTCAGTCACATTATTTTTCATTTCGAATAAGCAGCATGCTGAACTTTCAGTCTGCTCGGTGCTCTGCCCTTAATAGCAGAAATCATTATTTACTAGACATGTGCAATTCGGTTCAGCCTGAAGCAAATTAATCCTAATATTGGCAATACAGAACCTTTCAAAGTATGAATCGCCAAGCCACAGAACCGAACTGCTTCCAAATGTAGAAATCCGAATATAATTTGTGTAATGCAAATTCTCTAACCATAAACATAAAAGATGCAATCAAGGTAACCCTAAAAGTCACCCTAACCATGGCCTAACAAGTATTGTAATCATTGAGCTAATCCTAAAACAAACAGTAACCTAACTTTAATAACAAGCAGAGATGGTAACAATAACCCCTATCATAAGCAAAACAGTAACGCTAATAGCAACCCCAACCCTCATCATAGCACCTCTCATGTAAGTGTCCTTGGGCAAGACACCTAACGGTACATACTCGCCACCCAAGACATACTTGAAAACGAGAGAAATCTCAATGTACCCTTCCTGGTAGAATACATTCTCAAAAAAAAAGTAGTAACACTAACCCTAATCATATAACAGTAAACTAACCACAAAGAAAAAAAACAAGCAGACATTGTAATTGTAATTGACATTGTAATCATAAAACAAACAAACAGTAACCCTAATCCTAATAGTAAGCCTAATCATAAAACTAATAATAAAAGATGCAGAAACAGTAACCCTAATCCTAATAGTAAACTTAATCATAAAACTAATAATAAAAGATGCAGAAACAGTAACCCTAATCCTAATAGTAAACTTAATCATAAAACTAATAATAAAAGATGCAGAAACAGTAACCCTAATCCTAATAGTAAATTTAATCATAAAACTAATAATAAAAGATGCAGAAACAGTAACCCTAATCCTAATAGTAAACTTAATCATAAAACTAATAATAAAAAATGCAGAAACAGTAACCCTAATCCTAATAGTAAATTTAATCATAAAACTAATAATAAAAGATGCAGAAACAGTAACCCTAATCCTAATAGTAAACTTAATCATAAAACTAATAATAAAAGATGCAGAAACAGTAACCCTAATCCTAATAGTAAGCCTAATCATAAAACATTACATAATAGAAGAAGCAGGCATGGTACCTCTAACCCTAAAAATAACACTAAATCTAAACCTTTTGGACAGTTTCTGAAAACCTTTGGCTGTCGTGTTTGTGTAAGGAATCCAAAGCAAGGACACGGAGACGGCAGAGGAAGGCCCGTGCCCAAACCGGTGTTACAGATGCTTGAGCGCCCGGAGAGCGCTCTTAGAAAGGGGGGGGGCTATGTCATAATTGGTAAGTGACTCTATAATGAGCACCTGTGTCCGTTTCTGTTTTTTCTACTGCTATACTACCTGTAGCCATTCCATCAGAGAAAGCACTTTCTGCTCTTGGTCTGCCTGTGTCTATTATCAGGTGTAGTCCTCCAGGAACCTGATTATTCCCGCAGAAAAAGAGAGCACGCCCAAACCAAGAAGCGTCTGCATTGAATGTCGTTTGGTGTGAGTGTTCACCAAGTACATCCTGAAGCCTGAGATCTGTTCTGATCTGACCTGACCTGACCAGCTCAGCTCCTAAGACCCGCTCTTCTACAGTTCCTGCGGCAAAGCCCATCTCCTCTATAGTTCCTGCTGCAAGGACCCTTTCCTTTACAGCTGCTGCTCCAAAGACCCTCGCTTCTACAGTTTCTACTACAGAGACCTTCAGTTCCAGTTATTCCTCCAAAGACCCTTGCATCCAGTTCCTGCTATGCTCTTTGCTCTGAGTTCCTCGGCCGAGCCTGTTCCAAGCTCCTCGTACACTATTCCTAGCCTCCAGTGCACTTTTGCCAACAGCCTCCAATGTCCTCCTGTATGTGCATACTGTTATTAATATTACTGTGAGTTCCCTGTCTGTCTTCTCCTATCCCTTTTGTATCTTGTATACTAGTTCTGTGTCCAGCCCTTTTCCTTCTATGTCTGCCTCTGAGTCTCTGTAGCCGGCCCTTTTTCTTCTACGTCTGCCTCTGAGTCTTTGTAGCCGGCCCTTTTGCTTCTACGTCTGCCTCTGAGTCTCTATAGCCCACCCTTTTGCTTCTACGTCTGCCTCTGAGTCTCTATAACCCACCCTTTTGCTTCTACGTCTGCCTCTGAGTCTCTATAACCCACCCTTTTGCTTCTACGTCTGCCTCTGAGTCTCTATAACCCACCCTTTTGCTTCTACGTCTGCCTCTGAGTCTCTATAGCCCACCCTTTTGCTTCTACGTCTGCCTCTGAGTCTCTATAACCCACCCTTTTTCTTCTACGTCTGCCTCTGAGTCTCTATAGTCAGCCCTTTTTCTTCTACCTCTGCCTCTGAGTCTCTGTAGCCGGCCCTTTTCCTTCTACGTAGGCCTCTGTGTCTCTATAGTCAGCCCTTTTTCTTCTACGTCTGCCTCTGAGTCTCTATAGTCAGCCCTTTTTCTTCTACCTCTGCCTCTGAGTCTCTGTAGCCGGCCCTTTTCCTTCTACGTAGGCCTCTGTGTCTCTATAGTCAGCCCTTTTTCTTCTACGTCTGCCTCTGAGTCTCTGTAGCCGGCCCTTTTCCTTCTACGTAGGCCTCTGTGTCTCTATAGCCAGCCCTTTTCCTTCTACGTCGGCCTCTGAGTCTCTATAGCCTGCCCTTTTTATTTCTACATCTGCCTCTGAGTTGCTATAGTCGGCCCTTTTTCTTCTACGTCTGCCTCTGAGTCTCTGTAGATGGCCCTTTTCCTTCTACGTCGGCCTCTGTGTCTCTATAGCCAGCCCTTTTCCTTCTACGTCTGCCTTTGTGTCTCTAAAGCCAGCCCTTTTTGTGTCTTTTCTGTCGGTCTACTTTTCCCTGTTTAGCTCCATCCCTTTTATAGCCTTTATTTCTCCTTAGCCCCTTATGTTTATAGCTTCAGCATATTATATTGCCTTTATTTAATAAAACCCCTTGCACCTTACCCCTTTCTTCTGTTTTTGTATGACCTGCATGTTGGGCTCGGCACATTGCTCACATCTGACGGTTTTGCACCAACATTGACTTCCTCAGGTCAATTTTCTTCCCTATCCCGATGACTGAAAAAATGACTCTTTGTCACGTGGCGTGTGCGGGTCAGGTGAGAGCCCAGCAGGCGGCGACACAGAGGGGAGGCCAGGCAGGAATCACACAAAGAATAAGTTTAATGAAACTTAAATAGGCCTTGGCAGCAGGCACTGAATGAATAAAGAAATATATAAAGTCCCAGGAGAGTTCTTGGATGGAGAGTCAGGATAGTGGACTATGCAGTCCCAGACTGCAGACAGGGTCCACTAGGAATAAATCCAGATAGCTGACAGTGGTACCTTGAGAGCAAAAGGTCAGAGACGGTGGTAATCACTTGTAATCCACAGGTAGAGATCGCTGAGAGTCCCTTGCACAGGCAGATGTATCCAGAAACAACAAGGTAGACAGATGGATTTAGCAGGAGCAGGTTTGCACACATCCAGATGACCTCAGTCA
Organism: Leptobrachium leishanense; assembly: GCA_009667805.1. Classification (NCBI taxonomy): domain Eukaryota; kingdom Metazoa; phylum Chordata; class Amphibia; order Anura; family Megophryidae; genus Leptobrachium; species Leptobrachium leishanense. The sequence goes on from CM019068.1 coordinate 34,028,305, forward strand.
GGGAGCACAATGCAGAACCACTGCTGGTTCAGTCTCTCTGCCTTTTAAGGAGGTTGAATCATAGATGGGCCTCAGCTGGAACTCCTAGGCTGGACGGGAAAACCCAGGCTGGATCTCCAGGAGCCTGGACATGGCACTGGGCTGAGGTAAACCCCGGATTGGAACCCAATACAAAAACAGTCCAGGACAAAGGCTGTTAGGACCAGGCTGTGCAATATAGGTACCCCGGGTGGGCTGTGACACTCTTGATTTTTTCTGCATCCATTTTTTCCATTGACTTTCCTGCCTTATACCATGCTGGTTAGATGTCTGGAATAAAATTACTAGGGTATAGGTGTAACAGATCTCTCTGTGCCCGGATAGGGTCTCATCCACCAAATGTCGCTTCCTCGCTGTTTCTCCTCGTGACTCTCACACCTTTCTCTTGTACCTCAGCCGCAGCTCAAGGCCCAGTGCATGTAGAGAGCCTGGCTAGCACCCCCAGGAATAAGCCGAAGCTGTAGACCTGGAGCCTTTCCTTGGCACAGCAGGCAGAAGATTCCTGGTTCCCCAAAACATGAGTCGTGACTTCAAGCTTGGTCAGAATAGAACAGCCTGTTTATTACACAGCACAGAGATACACTCAACCACAAACCTCATTTGCATACAATCAAGCAGATAGCTGCACATTTCAGATAACTACACAGGACCGTCAAACAATGGAGAATGGGGGAAGGAGAATAAAGGTAAACAAAAGGAATTTCTTACAGAGAGAATTTACGCAATAGAGAAAGCAAATACTATACAGAGATCACACTATACAGAGAAAAGGTTAGATATTTGAGGGAATATACGCAAAATACACAACAAGAGACTATACAATAACTACACAAGGGAATAACACACAGACATCATAAATATGTCGTTAACTGGCAGATATATAAAATAGTGAAAACCAAATATATTTAAAAGGCCCACCAGTTCCCCCAATAGTCTCTTTCATGCACCATAGTCTCTGGGCAGGAGGCTAGTGCCCAGCCCCCTCCAAATCGCACAGTGACATTGTGTTCTGTCACAATAGGTATATAGGTATGCCTAATAAAGTGGCCACGAAGTTGGAGTTCAAAACGCAATATCGTTATTCCACTGTGCATTTTTAATCAGCCAAACTTTATTCCATTAATTCATTTTTAATTAAGACTTCATGCAGATTTTCTTATTCCTGCTTGTTTAGATTTTTAAAGAGAATTTAAATTAGCCAAGGAATTTGTGTAATAAGTGGCTTCTCTGCCTCTTTTTTTCTTTGCATCTCTCTTTAATTTGCTTTCCATACTGCTTAAATTGTTCCGAAATGACTTGCTTACCGCTTAAACAGCAAAATGTGTTTTAATGATTCTCCACTATTGAAAATATTGTCATTAGCATAGCTTTGTGTTGCTTTAAAGAACATTAAATCCTGTTTCTTCTGCAATCTTTTATTAGTCACATTGGTTCCTAATGATAATCTATTGTTATTTTGGCAAAGTCAGCCAAGAATTATCCGGCATTAAAATCTCACCCACGTTTAGCACCAAATATTTATTAGCAGCTTAGAAATAACACTAAATTGATGGCAAATAGGCTGTCTGTGTGATGTATTTTACATTTTAACCCCATCAGCTACCATCAATCGGTTTAGACCAGTGTTTCCCAAACCTGTCCTCATGACCCTCCGCCTCGCCAGGTTTGCAGAAATCTGAAGCACAGCATAGGTGATATGATTTGCTGCTCAGTGATTGCAGGATTCAGTCTGATTTTCCCCAAGGTGACCTGCAAAATATGGCCTGGTTGAGGGTCCCCGAAGACAGGTTTGGGAAACACTGGTTTAGACACATGGGGCCCTATTACATTCTTAACACTAATGTTAGAGCTCACCTCTGTGAGTGTTAACGTTAGCTCTGGTTGCCCCAGCGCGGCTGACCATATTACAATCTGAACAGGATAACAGGATAAAAACCCATAAGAGAGTTGGATCTTGGGCTATGCAGCGCAAGCTTACTGTACTTTGCGTTCTATGCTTAAGCTTTGCGCTACAATGTAACTACCTGACCCACCATTGAGACATGTTAAAAGAGCTAAACTGGCTGTCGTTGAAGTCTAAACGCACCCTTCACCTTTCCAACCTGGTGTTTAAGAGCTTTTCTGGGAAGCTACCACCCTACCTGAATAGACTGTTTCCCCGAGCGGTTCCCTCATCCTATAACTAGGGATGGGCGTTCGGTTCGATTCGAACGTGAGTTCGAATCGAACATCGGCCGTTCAGGTGTTCGGCGTTCGCCGAACATTATGGGATGTTCGTGGTTTGTTCGACCGCGGACATTCCATAATAAAAAATGCAACCACAGGTCTCCTAAATGTACCGGCGACTGCCGGTACATTTAGGAGACCTGTGGCTGTGGTCCCTGGCCCCCGCAAGTCACCTGTCCTGCAGCTGTCCCGGACTCCTGTTCCCCAGTCCATCAGCTCCTCCGGTCCGTCTGGCCGCGGCTCCTCTGCCCCACGTCTTCATGCTGAATGATCTGATTGGGCAAAGTCCTGCGCCTGACCTGTACTTTGCCCAATCAGGGCTCTAATTCAATATTGAGCCCTGATTGGGCAAAGTCCAGGTCAGGTGCAGGACTTTGCCCAATCAGAGCTCAGCATGAAGATGAGCTTTAACCAAGCTCTGATTGGTTAAAGTTGGCGCAAGACTTTAACCAATCAGAGCTTGGTTAAAGCTCTGCCCCACGCCTCATCTTCATGCTGAGCTCTGATTGGACAAAGTCCTGCACCTGACCTGGACTTTGCCCAATCAGGGCTCACCTGCTGTGAATGGGCAATAAGCACGCTCACCTGATGGCGCTTCACAGTCTTTATAATCCAGTTTCCCTCAAACCTCAGTGCTCTGAGGCCTGTTCAATATCTCAGCAGCTGCTGAATTGCTGCAGCGCAGCAATTTAGTTTGCTGCAGCAGTGTCGTTGAACCCTTTGGATGCGAATTTTGAATCCAAAATGGCCGACGATTTCTTAATGAAAAATTCAGATTGTTTTTCGGATCACTCAGACAAAAAATAATAAAGAGAAGCAGTCAGCACAATTCCGTTTTGTTTGCACACACCACAAATGATAGTTTTTAATGAATAAACGTTATGTTTACTTCTGAAACAATATATAAATTGAACTGTAATATATGTCTATGTGCAGGGGGAAATAATAAATAAATATTTTGTGCTTTGGTGAACAAAAACCTCACAATTAACATTGCTGTACGGAATTATTACTTGCTTCGAGGCGGCGGCCATCTTGCTGTAGGGCATTGTTACTTGCTTCATGCGGCGGCCATCTTTAAAACGTCACACTCAGCATCTCCTCGGGTCGCTGCAGGTGCTAGGTTAGCACTGCTGAGCGCTGAGCGGTTGAACGGCGTTCAATGCAAGTTGCTAACTTAGCACTTGCAGCAGCTGAGGTATTGAACAGGCCTCTGTTGTCTTCATACACTGAGGGCTCTATCAGCTGGTGCCAGCTAACCCTAGCGTCAGCCTGTGTTCGCGTTGGCACCAGGTAAATTCAGTCTAGCACTGGACCAACAGATCGTTTGCCTCTTGCTACAAATGGCGAAAACCACTTAGCGTGTGGTAATTAACGATTCATAGCGCAAGCTTACTGCACTTACCGCGTCCTATACTTACCATGGGCAGCGCTACAGAGCACGTTCGCTATTCTAACAGATCGTTTGGTCCCGGCGATAATTGTGATCTGTTGGTGGGTTGTCAGGTGGTACCTTTTAGAGACTCGCGCTAGATTTTTCATGTGGTGTTGTCGTTTTAGCTCACACCAGCTGATAGAGCCCTGAGGGTGTAGGGACTTACCAGCCTACTTTTGCCATTGCCTTTCTGGAATTGACCTCTGCCTGTTTACCGTGTATGATCCTGTTCTGCCGGCCTCGACCTCTGCAATGTCTGACCAGGTCTCTAGCTTAGCCCTGCTCTGTACCGCTTACCCAGACCTGCCCCTGTACCTACTCTCACTACTCAGAGGGTAGCACCCTCCTGGTCAATCTGTGCAGTGAGGTTCTGCAAGGGTGTTTGCCATCCTCTGCATCCTGGGCTCCAACTCCTGGTAAGTCTCTGACACCATTGCAGCCCACTAGAAATTTGCCCAGGGCCCTATTACAGTGTTTGCGCAAAAACGCTCGTGTTTAATTTGTGCACAAAGTGTTAAACGTTAACACGCCTAAATTAACGCTGGTATTACAATCGGCGCGCATTTTTTCATCAGTCGAAAAATTGCGCACGTAAAACGGATGCGCAAAAACACGCACGCATTAACGTTGCGCGCAGAAATCGGTGTGCAGACTGTTTTTCCACGCGATTCAGACAATCAGAATTAAGAACCACGATTGTCTCCCGTTAAGTGTTTGTGCCTGCCAAAATCAATCCGAGTATATATGCTGCAGCAATAATAAAAACACGCACATCTTCTCAATTTTATTGTTTGGGTATGTGTAGAATGTGTAACTATACTGTGCTGTATTGTATTTTTTGGGCTGGTGTATTTGGTTTCGGCCAGGACGTTCAGATTTGCCGTTAACACCAGCTTCTAAAAGACGTTAAAATTATGCGCGCAAAGGCTGTGCGTTAAAAACTGCGCATAGATTGTAATACCATCGTGCGCGTACCAGCGCACGAACGCATTTGCGCTCATAATGTTAAGTATAGGACGAGCGCAGTACAGTACGCTCACAAAGGGTTTGCGCAGGTTCACCCGCGTTAGACGAATGCGCGCGTTTGTTGCGCTGATTTTGTAATCCGACGTTCAGCGCAAAGGGTTTTGCCCCTTGCGTTAATGCTTTTTTGCGCACGCGTTAACGTTTCCGTGAAGAATGTAATAGAGCCCCCAGTCGGCCCACTAAATGCAATGTTTCCATGTCACATCAAGGAACTGTTCATTACCCAATATGGCACCTCATCTTGACCTGGCTCGGTTATGATCGCTTCTTGAAAATTACTCAGTCCAAATTATAATAAATACGGGCTACTTTTTTTTTTTTCACATGTTTAACATAGAAATACTGAATAAATACATAAAGAAGTGTGTAGTTATGTGTTTTATTTTGATATGGAGCATTCTCAGAATGATTTTTGTTAACAGATTTAACAGAGGTTGATTTAATTCCATATACAGTGCATAAGAAACAAGCATTCTTAATCTATCAGGGTTATTCAAAGAGATTCGAAAAGTCATCGCACGTTCGGTGACTTTTCGTTCTCTTCAATTCGGTTCCTTTTGCCGATCCCATTTCGGTGACCCTGCGGTGTATTCAGCAAACACCACAGGGTCCCCGAATTGCAGGGAAAAGCTGCCGCAAACCCGCCGAAAACGAACAGCAAAACCCACCGAATGCACGCCGAAAACCCTCAAAAACATCTGGATTAACCTGCCGAAAACCACAGAAAAACCCGAGCAGGAGCCGAACACAGCCGAAGCAGCCGAGACCACAGACGAGGGAGGTGAATAAATTAGCAAAATAGTTTGTGTGAATCTGTGAAAATGAAACGCTGTTTGCAAAGAAAGTACTGAGCGAAAATGTCTGAAATTTGCATATGAGGTCCAGGGAATGATAATAAAGAGGGCTGTTACAGAAAAAAGAAGTAAACTTAAAAAAAAAATCAGACTTTTAAAAAAAAAATAATAAAAAAAAAAATGCTTAAAATATCCTAAAAAATCTATAAATAAAGATACTCTTTACTGCAGAATTTTATAATGAACGGTTTATTAGATATTGAATTAAAACATTTTTTTTAACATTGAAGCCTATGGGATTCTCCTGAATAAACTTGCCGAATTAAACCACCGAATGGCAGGGCATTAGGGAACCTTTCACTGCTGGTTTGTGTTCTCTAAATAGACGAAGCAGTGCTTTTTTATGGGGTTTTCACTACCCTCGAACAGGCACTGAACAGGCACCGTATGTTCAGGCAATTCGCCAGGATTTGGCGAATTGCCTGCTCTCTGGATAGCCGAATGGCCAGGAAAGGTAACCGAACGCTGATTTTCAGCGTTCGGTTACCTTTCTCAAGCAATTCGGATCTCTTTGGATAACCCTGTATGTATTACCTATAATTATAATGCTGTGCTACTTGTCTTCTTTATATCCTAATTTTAGAACCTGAAGTGTCTTTTCTGTCAGTGTCAGCTGGCCCTCTGCCCAGATGAACGGACGTGTTTACTGTTAATAATTTTGGAGTGGTATCTTGTTAAGACTGTGAATACACTCTATATCTGATGAGCTCTGTATTCATACAACTGTACACAATTTCCTGACTCAGTGGATAGTAATAAGATAAAAATGGGTCAACAGCTGTTTTATGCGCAGGAAAAAAAAAGTTAAAACAATGTAAGTGGGGAAAATAACAACCTTTTCTCCAATATATAATACAACCTTTCATAGCTTTTGGTAGCTAATGAAATAAAGCAAGAGCTGGGGTGCCACCTGATATTTAAGAATTGTATCTACTTAATATAGTTCTGAAGTATAAGAAGACAAAAAATAAAGATACATGTATATTATATAATTGTTTTTAACAATCTATACCTTAGCAGCAACATTTTGTTTTGTTCTGTATTTATAAATCTTTGCAACTTTCTGGTCTATTCAATGAAAGGTGAACCTCAGGAGAATGCCTGGAGAAGTGAAAATTCTAGGTCAAAATAGCCAAACCAGAAAAATTCTCCCATTTATTTCATTTTCCAAATCCGCTATTTGGTCTAGATTGTTCTCTTCTACTGCCAGTTCTCCTGGTTTTCACCTTTCTCTGAATAGCCATGTTTACATTTTGCATTTACATTAAACTTTCAATAATCGAATTGGGAAATTTTAGCACAATCTATGCTTTTCCCCTGTTTTAGATGTATTTTTAAACCATGATTCCCTCAAAAGAAAAATAACCAGACTACCTTTTTCCGTACAATAAATCAATTTTAATCCTTTCACTACCCAAAACATATATATACATTATTTTCTATTCAAAGACAGCGCACAAAACTTATGCTGCATATCTTTTTAATACAAAGCTAACTTTCTTCATGGGGAGAAATTAATGTCTCTGAGATTTCACTCCCGTCAACTTCTATTGCTGTAAAGGAACCTACAAAGAGCATCCACAATCACTGTAACAAAAGGGGTCAACAAACTTTGTTGCTGCATTACAACAGCCAGGGAGTGGACAGACTACAGGGAGAGCCCTGGGGTCACTCACTGCTGCACAGGGATAAGATTCAGAGGGTTATAATGACTGAAAATCCCTGTACAGTACAGATACAAGGTGCTACTGTTATTTCCATACACAGGAAATAAATTCTATTGTTTTTTTGGATACTGCATTGCTAATAATCTCATTAGGATCAATGCATATCCCCTTTAAGGAGGCGATCTGAAAACTTTATTATCTTTATCACTGTATTTGACAAAAAAGTAATTTCTGCCTGTATGCTGATGATGTAGACCCCGTCTGACTTTGTGTAAGATAAGGGACACCATCTAGAGTCTAGAACCTTTCATCCCAGCAATATATCTGTTAAGGTGGAAAACTAAATTGAGCACATTTATCTTATTTTAATCTTTTAATTATTCCGGAATAATGATCTTTAGGCAGGTATTGGTAACCCTACATGTATGTGTTTACTACTCACCCATATTTCAAATAAATGTTAATTCCAGAACGTGATTAGGTACCTAAGGGGTTAAGACAAATCTGAGAAAGTGAAACTACAGTATGTCCAAATCTAGAAAAGTAAACCACGTCTGAAAGCAAAGGCACTTTTCACTTGAAATAAAAGTTACATTTTTGTGCATTTTTTTTTAAATTTGCTGTTATTGTTTCTTAAAGAATTAAACAATTAACTGAATTTACCTGATTTATTTTGGTACAAAAAAGGAAAAATTGAGAAAAAGGAAAGGTATAATGAAGATAGAAAACTATTACAGCCTGAAGAAAATGGTGGTTAAAACCGCCCATCGTTAGCTGCCAACATTAGATAGATATCTGCAAGAAACACATTATGTTATAAAATACAGCAATTAAATCTGACAGTAAGTAAATAAACACCTCTCTTGGATGAGAAACTCCACAGCAGTTTTCCTTTACAGTGTTGAATCCTGAATCGTATCGGCCTCCAACTCTGCAGCGATAATAACTATAAGCAGTTTTTTTTCTTCCTATATTGTTTGTTGTGAATGCTTGATTTAGCATACTGACACCGAATGAGCCATTTGCTTTGGTTTTACTGCCAGTTTGTACATAATCATAAAACCCGTTACACGTCTCCACTGAAATTCTTACCAGCACGCACTTCATTCGCCACGCCGTCATTTTAATTGCTGAGCAGGTGTGCATGGGGACGGAAGAAAAAACAACTTAATCTGTATTTTGCATCATTTAGTATAATCTACACACGATTATGCAGAATCTAGTGTAGAGCTTGGAAAAGAATTATTAGATTCCCCTCGAAATGCTCAGGATCTGACTATTGATTGTAGCAAGAGTTAAAGAATGAAGAAAAAAAAAAAGATTTGGGAAGCACACCCCCAAAAAATGTATTGGCGTGCATTGATATAGAAGTGGTGCTGCTGAAAGTTTACAAACAAAGAACAAACTACAAAAAAACACAAGCGGGCTTTTGCACACGACCCGTATGACCATGTTGCGCTTATAGGGATAATCTAGGGTTAAAACAGGAAGGGGTAGAAAGCAGACGTTAAGGCTGGGGTCAGACCAGCGCACTTTTAACGTGCGTTCTGGCGCACTTAATTACGGCCGCACTAGCAGCAAATGACGGGCAATGACGGCCAATATACGAAGTACGGTCGCACGAAAGTCCGGCCGCGCAACGCAAGTGGAAAATGAACGCATTTTTTCGAGAACGCAGAAAGGCTAGTACTGACGTACAGAGTGCGCTGCGTCCGCTAGCGGTGTGTGTGTGTGATTTGGAGACGTCAGACCCTGCTCGTGTACGGCCAACATAACGTCCAGACGCAAAAAGTTTCCTGGTTTGGATCCGTAAAACATCATGCACGAAAATGCGCATCGTATGACCGTTTTCGCGAATTCTGTGAAAAAATACGTCAATGCGTTCGGACGCACTTTTTTACGTTCGCGTGTAAAAATGCTTTCGTTTGACCCTAGCCTAAACACTAACCTCTCCTGACCTCCTCCACACTCCCCCTCCCATTTTAACCCTTTAATTTCCTTTAATTAAAAACTCCCCTAAATCCACCGCTGGGCTCCCTCTGATCTCTGCAGGATATGATATGCTTCCGGCTCAGCGTGTCATGTGACCGCCGGGCATTCCAGCCAATCCAGTGGTTTAATGCAGAATGGCTTTGACACCATTGGATAAGGCCAGTTCCCAAAGGTATCCAGGGCCTGAAACCTGAGCTGGGGCCTGTGTAGGACTAAACCCCTGCATCTGGATAGCTGAATCAGCCCTCTGAATTGCCCCTCAGAGGCGAAAGCCTACAACAGTGTGACCACTCAGATTAGAGAGTCGTGGCCACTGAATCTTGAGTGTCCCTTTGAGCCTATCAGTACGTCATTACAGTATTTTTGCTAGGTACTACAGTACTGTCCTCATGGGAGATAAAACATGTATTATTGCACTATTTCTTTTACTGCAAGAATTGGATCTCCTCTTTAGAAGCTATTCTCAGGTCAGTCTTCAAAGAGGACCCAAGAGTGGAGAAGTAAGTTTTTTATCCCGAGAGAACCTGGATAGTTATTCTACGTATTTTTCGAAACCTTAGAATTTTGGAAGCACAACCAAAAGAACATGCATTGATTAGAAGTGGTGCTGCTAAAAATACTTTAAGCTAGATTCCTTACTTAACGGTAAAATGGGGAAATCCTGCACCTGCAGGTTCCCCGTAGCATCCCCATTTTGGTGTTAGATTCTGGGGCAGGCGCTACCTCGGCACCTTGCTCCAGAACACAGCACTACCCTCAATGATACCCGCAGTTGCGCTTCCACACCGCTGTGAGTATCACCTCCTGGAGTCCATTGGACTTCATGGAGGATTGTGCTGCCGGGCCGCGAGCCCTGTGCAATCTCGATCTCTTGCAGCGTCATGGAGGGAGACTGCTCCCAGTGGCAGATAGAGCCACTGTTTTTACCGCGGGATGAGGGGAAAATATGGGATTTATTGGGGGGGTTAGGGGGTGTTAAATGATTCTGCAAATCGTTAGCACCAGCTTTTAGGTGTCACTAATATTCTGTGTAGCCCATCGCTACGGAAATTAACGCTAGAACTTTGAAATACCCTACTTAACATGAGTTTTGCAATCATTAATTATCGTTGAGTATAGGATACACAAAGTACAGTATGCTTGTGCAAGCTAACGCAACCACCGATGTGCTAATGGATTTTTCACATGCTTAAGGCTAGGGTCAAACGAAAGCATTTTTACACGCGAACGTAAAAAAGTGCATCTGAACGCATTGATGTATTTTTTCATGGAATATGCGAAAACGGTCATACGATGCGCATTTTCGTGCGTGATGTTTTACGAATCCAAACCAGGAAACTTTTTGCATCTGGACGTTATGTTGGCCGAACACGAGCAGGGTCTGACGTCTCCAAATCACACACACACACCGCTAGCGGGCGCAGCGCACTCTGTACGTCCGCACTAGCGGTTCTGCGTTCTCGAAAAAATGCGTTCATTTTCCACTTGCGTTGCGCGGCCGGACTTTCGTGCGACCGTACTTCGTATATTGGCTGTCATTGCCCGTCATTTGCTGCTAGTGCGGCCGTGATTAAGTGCGCCAGAACGCACGTTAAAAGTGCGCTGGTCTGACCCCAGCCTTAAAGTCACTCATCTTTGCGGTAACGCTTACACATACGATCGCCAACTGTAGCGACAGCTTTGTAATATGGCTCCTAATTTGCAGAATATCACACAAGAAGGGGATTTGGTCACGCCATATGGTCATGCAACGTTCTGCCAGAGTACCAGGGCATATTTGAAGGGTTTAATTGTCAACCTGCACCACATGCTTTAAAAATGAAGGGCCAAATTACATACTTGGTGCTAACGTTACCGCTCACCTGCGTGAGTGTTAACGTTAGCCCAAGTAGTTACCGCAAATTACAATCCAAACACTAACGGTTTAAGTAACCCGTTTGCGTTTGGTACCTTGCGCTTCTCTGCACGAGGTTACTGTACTTTGCGCTCCCTATACTTAACACGGGGAGCGCAAAGTGTTAATCCTTTCCTCTACAGTCCTATTATGTTTTGTTTTTTTAAGGGAATACAGAAACATTCCACAGCTATTGACACAATGCAGCTCCGCAGATACTGTGGTGCATCCGGAGACTAGTAGTCCTGCTGAAAGTTTAAGCCGATAACCCAAAAATCTGCATGATCTCTAGAGGAGGGAGGAGTGCCTTGAATCATAAAAGTCTGTGACTAAATATAAATGCTGCTGTATCCTGCAGCTCTGCACATACCTTCAGAAAGCACGACCTCGCTTTTTAGAATGTATTTTGTAGTCTACAGGATGTACTGGCTCAATGTATCCCTTACAGGCACATCAATGCACTCCACCTGCTGTTTAACATGAATAAGGCAAAGCTGTGGATTTTTTCTGTAATTCTCCTAGGTTTTTGTTGGTTATTACCAGATAGAGGCACCAAATACAAGCTCCTTTTTGTTGATGATGCCATAAAAAAAAAGAAAAAGCAATTTGGTTTGAACAATTTTTTTTTTTTTTTAAAAAAATTAAAACATTTTTATGTACTTAGTAAGAGACAATCACCAAATGCAGCCGACAAGCCACCGGACGGGTAAAAACACCCCCAAAAAAACAAGAAGCCACCGGACGGGTAAAAATACCCCCAAAAAAAACAATACTATTAAAAGTTGAAAAACCGAAACGCTGAACGAAAATGCCTGGAATTTACATATAAGGTCCTATGAATGATAATAAAAAGATCTGTTACAGAAAAAAGAAAAAAACGCTTTAAAAAAACAAAAATGCAAAAGAAAATTCCTGAAAAAATCCTGAAACATGCCTAACAGATCCTAAAAAAAATCAAAAAAAATATCAATGAATAGACTTTTTACTACAGATTAAAATAATAAACGGTTTATTAGATATTGCATAAAAACAGGAATATTTTTAACATTGAAGCCTGTGGGATTCGCCTCCATAAACCTGTTGAATAAAACCACTGAACAGCAGGGCACTTCGGCAACTTTTCACTGCTGTATTGTCTTCTCTGAATAGATTACCCATTGCTTCTCTATGGGGGATTTCACTGCCTTTGAACAGGCACCGTAACTGCTGGTAGTTTGCCAAAATTTGGCGAACTGTCTGCTTTCTGAATAGCCGAATGGCCAGGAAATTTCACCATACGGGGAAATTCACTGTTCGGTGACATTTCGGGTCCAGATCGGCTCTTTTTGAATATCCCCTATTGTCATTATGACCAGTGAAGGTTTTGAGCAAGATATCCCAGCCTGGTGTAAATGTAAGAGCTCTGGTAAATTTAGGAAGTCTATTTAGGGTGCAGGTTAAGGTTAATGCTATTTTTGGTTTAGAATTATTTTTATGGTTATTTTAGGATGAAGGTTAGGGTTACTTGTAGGGTGATTGTTAGGATTTGTGGTGCGGGTTTGGATTATTTTAGAGTTAATGCTGTTTGGTTATTTTAACGATCAAGGTTAGGGTTATTTTCAGGGTTAGGGTTAGGATTTTTTTTAGAGTGAGGATTCTGGTTATATTGAGGTTAGAATTTTTAGGGTTATTTTTAGAATTAGGATTATTTTTAGGTTTAAGATTATTTTTTGTACTAAACCATCACAGATATTAAAAATTAGGATTTAAATGTGACTTTCCTTTTTCCCTGACTAAAGAGCCATTTTTCAACTACTTTCAGCACTTAATATTTTATCAGAATTCGTTTTACCAATAAATGTATATTGAATCCCTAAAGCCAAAATTTATTATTAAAAACTACAGGCGTGGGTGCCGACAACGGAGTCAGATTTTTACTGGTAATTGAAATGCCAGTATGCCTTCACTTTAATCTGGCGCCCCAAAAAAATGGCTGAATTGATACTGAAAAATCTGCAGATTACCGTTAAATTGAGCTAATTTATATCAAGCAGTATTTGATGAAAGTCTGAGGAATTGGCCGTGTCTGCATTTTGTAAACAATTGATCGATTAAGCTGCACCAATGCCGTCTATGGTTCTGCCTTTTGTGAATACTCCAGATTGTTACATTGTTGCGCGAGCTAAAATAGGACTTCAGTCCATCATGTTCAGCTTTCCCCATTTCTGTTCTTGCATGACATACAACAAAAATCATTCTAAAGCAATTTCCAGTTGTCCTGTAAAAGGCAAAACACCCTTCCTTCATTGCATAATGTCAACCATAGAAAAAAATACAGTTGTTTAGAAAACACGCAAAAATACTTCTTTGAAGTGTTTGTTCAGCAAACAACCTTCTTTGACTCAACGCGGCATTAATGTGTTTTCCCATTCAAAAATAATGGTACGACCACTTCTCACTTTTGTTGATGAAGCTCCTCACACGCAGAAGTGGCTCTAGAGATAGCGACGCATTTCACAAACCTAACGTTATGTAAAATATGTACAAACTAACTCAATGTATTTTTAGAGAAAGCTCTTTTGGTACAAAAAAGTACAGGAATGTGTTAGACCTCGCCATACAAGGCTCGTTCGTCCTTGTCTGGCAGGGTGTCATGGCGGCCTCTGGCATCTCTCTGGGTGTGGAGCGCTGAGCATTCAACACTCCTTTGCCATCAGCTGTGGTGGTTTCTCAGCCCACCTTGCCCGTGAGCAGTGTGCGGCCTCTGTCTCCCTCTTGTTGGCCTCCCATGTTGGTACGTGGGTGGTGTAGCCTCTCGTCTGGGCCAGTGGAGAATGCTTCTCGGTCTCCACAGGGTCCGGGGGAGGTGGCGTTCTGTGTCCGACTTTGGGCGCGTGGTCTTTGTGGCTTCTGGGTAGGGAATGGGCTGCACAGGGGCTGGCCACTCCCAACAGGCAGGGGAATAACTCCTCCTTGGGAAGGGTCTGAGTTTATCCCAGCTCCCTATATAATCCCAGACTCCCATGGCAACACTTCTCAGTTGTCATCCCGTATCTGATCTCAGTGCTTTACTATTAGTATTCTCCTGCTTATTACCCGAACACTGACCCTTGACTTCAACCTTGTTAACAAAGGCCTGCTCTGATTGCCTCGACCTATTTCTTTCCTCTGACCATGTCTACCTGCCCAGCCCTTATCTGTACCGCGCCTCAATTCTCCACGTTGCCTTCGCATATTGGACTCCATATACCAGGACATGAAAAAATATAGTATTGTAGTTGCATGTAATGCGTGGAAAATTGATATTCACATAACATTTATGCACAAGCTGATAAATTCCATCCTGTGAGGCCCCAGTTTGAGGAGGGGATCTCAGACGATGACCTGTTTTGCCCAATTATAGGGCCACTACTGTAATTATAGGGCCACCACCGCATGTTAACCATTAGCGATGCAGGAAAAAGTTGTGTATTCCACGGATGAAAGATGTTGATCAAAAGGTCGAAGAAAATGGATGGATTTCTACACCATTCTACATCACCTAACAAGATCAAAGTATCTTTCCTTTTTTTTAGATGACTGTGACCAGATTATGTTACATTACTTGTATCAAAATATACACAAAAGTGTGATCTCTATTCTTTATGTATCCTCATTTATTCCGAACCTGCCCAGGTTTACAATGGAAGCGCCTTGATCCTGTCCCTCATGTGCTGTTGGGCAAATGTAAACTGAGCTAAAACGCTCTCTTGTTGTTGTTCAGTGTAATGGTATCAATAATACATTACATAAATCAACCTTTGTAAGTCCCCTTTACAGACTCCCAATATATTCTGTTCCTTGTGGGAGAATAAATTAAAATGCAGAATACATTTTTTAAATGCATAATTTAATGAAGGAAATGAAACAAGCCTACGATAGAAGCAGAGGAATTTTGTTATCACAAGAATGTAGGTCATTATTTCCAATGGAGAAATAACACATAAAACAGGATATTCAATTAGCATCTTTTATGAGATGATTACGCGTAGAAATTATGTTTGAAAATAAACATGATTATTATGTGGATGTGCACCAGTATTATTTTTTTTCCCCAGTGGCATTCAGGTTGAATATATGTACGGATTTACTACTTTTTATAAAGGAGATGAAGATGTGAATATCCAATAACACTACTCAACGGACAACATTGCAAAGTTGGTGCCAACTTAACCGATTCACTGTGGAGGGCGCGCTGAGCGCGTCGTCCATTTTCACACTACCGTGTGGTCGATGTGCTCAGAGCGTCCTTGTGATGATCTGCCTCCGATCCCGGCCATCAAACACAGTGGGTTGACATCTGAGGAAAATGTCAAATTCCACAAGTTGAGGCGCGCTCCATTTTTATAATAGAATTTTTAGTAACCCCTCATTTGAATCATCTGGTTGTCTAGTTTCTTAAGATATATACTTTATGTGGCCTATTCCAATTTCATGTGGAGCTAGAGCCATTTAATTGCTGGTATGCCTACTTTCAAATAATGCATCTCCAAACTCAGTTTGCGCAACGTGCAATTAGCATCTCCTGCTGAATCTTGGGAGACCCAGACCACTAAAAGTGGGTCTCACTTTTATCAGAAGGGTTGGGGCTTTCCATTGCACTAGAGAATGGTATAATTTTCAAAGATTTTAGCATGTCTGGAAGGATTGAAATAAAAGAAGTGTGTGGTTTGTTTTTAAGCAAAATGCCATAAGTCGCTGTGTGCTCCATTTTTACGACAGAATTTTGAGTAACCTCTCATTTGACTCAGCTGGATGTCTAGTTTCTCCGTATATATATTTTATGTGGTCTATTTTAATTCCCTGTTGAGCCAGCGCCTTTTAATTGCAGGTATGCCTACTTTCAAAAATCGCCATAAAAAGCATCTCTATCAGGGTTATTCAAAGAGATTTGAAAAGCCACCGCACGTTCGTGACTTTTCGTTCTCTTCAATTCGGTTCCTTTTGCCCATCCCATTTCGGAGACCTTGCGGTGTATTCAGCAAACACCACAGAGTCCCCGAATTGCAGGGAAAAGCTGCCGCAAACCCGACGAAAACTAACCGTAAAACCCACCGAATGCACGCAGAAAGCCACAAAAACATCTGGCTTAACCTGCCAAAAACCAAGCCCGAACACAGCCGAAGCAGCCGAAGCAGCTGAGACCGCAGACGAGGGAGGTGAATAAATTAGCATTGTGTGAATCTGTGAAAATGAAACGCTGTTTGCAAAGAAACTACTGAGCGAAAATGTCTGAAATTTGCATATGAGGTCCAGGGAATGATAATAAAAATGGCTGTTACAAAAAAAATAAGTAAACTTAAAAAAGAATTAAAAAAAAAAAAAAATCAGACAAAAAAAAAAAAAAAACATTAAGAAAAATGCTTAAAATATCCTAAAAAATCTATAAATAAAGAGACTCTTTACTGCAGAATTTTATAATGAACGGTTTATTAGATATTGAATTAAAACGGGAATATTTTTAACATTGAAGTCTATGGGATTCTCCTGAATAAACTTGCCGAATTAAACCACCGAATGGCAGGGCATTAGGGGAACCTTTCACTGCTGGTTTGTGTTCTCTGAATAGATGAAGCAGTGCTTTTTCATGGGGATTTCACTGCCCTCGAACAGGCACCGAACAGGCACCGTATGTTCAGGCAATTCGTCAGGATTTGGCGAATTGCCTGCTCTCTGGATAGCCGAATGGCCAGGAAGCTGATTTTCAGCGTTTGGTTACCTTTCTCAAGCAATTCGGATCTCTTTGGATAACCCTGTATATTTATGTCACGCAAGGTGCACATAAGTGCCTCCAGCGCCACCCAAGCTCAATCTGCACAATCAAGTTCGATCTATTATTTTATAGGAGAGATAGCTTTATATAGTTAAAAAGCATATTTACTGCAAATAATATGAAATTATGCAATTTAAATCTTGATCAAGTGTGAAAATAATTGTTTTTTATTGATTATCAAGGTTTTTAATAAAGTTCTAATTGGCAAAATAAATAAAAAAATGTGTCATTAATGGGGTTTTTTGGGGAATTTTGTGTAGCTTTAGAAAATGCATAGCTTTTCCATGTTAATCATTTTAGACATACTAATTGAATGAACATAAGGACGCCATTTGCACTTATCCCTATGGCTCCATGCTAAACAAAACAAACAGAGGTTGTAGTTTACTTGAATGGCCATTAAAGTGTTAAGCCCACCTGCCAAGTCACAGCAACCTCTTTCAAGGTGGGTCCTAACCTAATGAAACCAAAAGTTGCTTTACAAACAACCACATGTCCTCCTTCTGCTTCTCAGCTAAGAGAAAAAATGGTGGGTTTATAGTTATACCCTCAAAACATTTCCACTCTAGGATTGAAAAAGAAAACACGGAAAGGGACAGCAGCAAAAACTGACCTGGCTGAGGATACAACAAAATATACAAATATACACAAAAAAGTGGTTTTGCGCACTGTTCCCTAGCATAAAAACATGACGTATTATTAGACTTTTAACAAAATTTTACATTTCTTCACAAGTTTTTTTAATAACATGACTTATACACATAATGATATATATTTGAATCTACCAAGTCTGCTGAAAAAAAACGATATATAATTTGTCTGGGTTTTGCAATAACACATGACTTCAAATCATGTTTAAACACGATGAGTACAAAATGGTAAACAAAAAAAAGAGCTCAGCATGCAAGGGTGAAATGGCTCAACTAACGGGTTAACCAGAGCTGTTGTAAACTTAACTCCATAGACTATAATGGCTCTGGTAAAATTACAACACCTGTTAAGTAGCACCAACTATGGATTAGAGACCTACGTCAGGTATAATATGGCCATCTTTTACTTTAAAAAAAAATAGGCATAAGGGTCTGATCACAAAGCAGCGAAATTGCGTGCAATTATGTGGTTGCAATTGACGCAGGTTTTTGGTCAACATAAAAAGGTAGGGAGCATATCGAGATAGGTCTATGGACGAGATGCTTTCCATAGGTGGGAGTAGGTTCAAACCGGCACTAAAGAATCCAGGAAATGTAGTCGGTGAACGACCATTACTACTCTATTGGCCAAGGGCAGGTTCAAAAGACCTTTATCACCAGCATTATCCCAGTTTATTGGATAATCCGGACAGGTCAGCATGCTGTCTGGGTTACCCAGGAAATGTTCAGGCGCACACAAGATCTACTGAATATACCACAATCATTGCCCATCTGCTCATCTGTACTCAAATACACGCCTAGGCTGCATTTCACTTTACGAGAATATATTTTTGGATACCAGTAGTTACGAGCATCTTTGAAAATACTGTAGATACTCGAGTATACCGCTAGATTTTGGTGACAAAAATTTACCTTAAAATTGGAGGGGTCACGTTATGTTTGAGACATCTGCATCGCTTGTACAAAGAAGAAAAAACTTGCCTTGCGCTGGATCCCAAGTCTCCCGGAAATTCTGGTAGACTCACTGAAGTGGATACGGGCTCCCTGATGCTTGCAAACACTTCAGGAACTGATCCAAGGAGAGGTGGGATCCATCATGGCCAGAGGGCATGCTCGGTTTAAGCCAATCATTCACCTCGCCGGGCTCAGCCGGCCATCTAAATCGCTAGTAAAGAAGATGGGTGGCAGGCGGCTTCATACTTAGTAACAACTGCAATCATTCTAGAGCAGAACACCCTGGCCTGAGGGGGAGCCTGACTGTGTTAAGAGAACCTGGAAGGATTTTAATTATTTACCAGTAAGGTAAAATTTTGTTCCTTGCGTTATAATCAAGTCTTGAGTATTCTCTCATTTCCATAATAAATCTCTATCCATCGCGTTATATTCGGGTCGCGCTATACTCGAGTATCTATGGTAGGTCTTATTAGTCCCAAGAACGTTTTCAGTATGATGACTGTGCTATCCATGTAATATAACATAACTCATACTAAAGAGATTCTAGTGTTCATTTTGTGTGTGTTTTGGCCTCGAATATATATATATATATATATATATATATGGTAGATTTCTAGTACTCCATGGTAGCTGGTGATGTTTAAAGATGATTGGGAACCAAACTGTGTGCCTATAAATTGCCTCCTCCCACCAAATTAACAGTGTTCTAGTAGACTTGCTGATATGCACTCCAATCCCTTCATTGACTATTGTCAATACTTGGGTCAACTTGCTCCTACAATGTTTGTTTTCTAAACGTGTCCTCAGGACCCGCTTGGCAGGCCAGGATTGCCAGATATCTGAAGCACAGCACAAGTAATAGGATTTCCTGCTCAGTGATTGCAGGATCCAGTCTGCATTTCCTCAAGGTAATCCTTAAAATCTGGCCTGTTAGTGGGTCTCGGGGACAGGTTTAGGAAACACTGTCCTACCTACACCACCACAGACCATCTCATCACAACCATGTTATCATTTGGACTTTTAAAGCCAGTATTAGTCTCTCGAAAGACATCTGTCCTTAACAGCCCATAAGGAGCGTGAATGGATGACATCAGAAATCTGCTGAAGGGGCTTACTGAGCATGTGCAAAGTGCCCTCAGACAGAGAAGGTTTCAAGGAAATGCACATAAATCTTAAAATACTCAGCTGCTGCTTTATGCTCCCATCATTTACAGATAGGATATTTTTTTGGTATTCCCGTATTTTAAAGATTCCTTGGGAAAAGATAATGAATAGAAACATAGAAACATAGAAAAATGTCGGCAGATAAGAACCTTTCGGCCCATCTAGTCTGCCCAATTACATGGATACTTTACCTGGATTTATCTTTTGTTTAGGATAGCCTTATGCCTATCCCATGCTTGCTTAAATTCAATTACTGTTTTGGCCTCTACCACTTCTACTGGAAGACTGTTCCATGTATCCACCACCCTCTCAGTAAAATAATGCTTCCTGATGTTACTTTTAAACCTTTGCCCCTCTAATCTAAGACTATGTCCTCTTGTTTTGCTATTTTGTTTCCTTTTAAATATACTCCCTTCCTCTACCTTGTGGATTCCCTTTACGTATTTAAATGTTTCTATCATATCTCCTCTGTCTCGTCTTTTTTCCAAGCTGTACATGTTAATAGAAATCGGACGACTTACAATGGAATTTGGGTTGGGGGGGCCTCAATGGACAAGGATCCTCTGCTAAGTCTATGATTGGCATAACAAAGAAGTTAAACTTTTGTAACAATTACCACGAGGTTCATTAAATTTAATATATGTCACAATTTATTTAAGACTGTAACAATTGTTCTATAATGATCAAATATGATCTATACGTGCTATTACAGTATCACAATTGTTCTGATAGATGCGTGAAAGCTGACACTAGGATTTTTCCTCTGTGGTAATTAAAGGAGTTACATTTTTCACATTTCTGAGAATAGCACCTTCTACATTCCCAGAACAGGATACGGATACAAACTGTGTCGCGAAATAAAAAGGTATTTTTATGAGTTGAACTAAATGTAGGATTGAGAAGTAAAGAGGCTTAGAATTCATAATCAAGCTCGTTCTTGGTTGCAATTTTTATGCATTTTCATCTTAACATAATCATCGAGTATTTATGACTTTAAATTTGACAGGTGCGAAATCTCACACTTTGCCCACGTAATTTTCAATCTGAAATCAAATCTTTTTTCCTTTTTTTCCGCTCTCTTCGACTGGCCTGCACAACACATGCTCATTACAAGAATTATTTCTCAGAGGTCTTATTCAAGCAAAAGTCTGCACGTGTTTCAGGTCGGTCCACCAATTGTACCGCTCGGCGTGATATATTCTTTTTTTATATTTCGTAGATGTGCAGCTTGTAGTCAGAATTAATCCCTCTAATTACGGCTTTGCAGAGAAACTGCAGGTTTGATTTCTGCGTTATAAATAGACATCTTCACCTTGATATAGCTCATCTACTTTCAAAAAGAAGAACAAAAATTAATTACAACGTCGGCCATTTAAATGGAGAATAGCGAAATTAACAAATAAAAAGTGAATCATAATCATAGGAAAAATGCCTAAAAACTCATGAAAACTCAAGTGATTGTTAATAACCGACTACTACTGAAATATTAGTGTTTTTTTATTTTACAAATTGTAAAATAACAATGCTTTTTTCATAAATACAACGATTGCAAGACAAAAAAGTAAAAGCTTGGTATGTATTCTTTTACATTTTGGGTACTATTTTTAAAATGTGCCGATCAGATTGTCAATTTCCTTATTATGGTTCAAATCATTTTGATCCTCACACGTCATCAGGAATGCGTTCTTGACCCCACAAATTTTAGCAAGGCATACTAATAGGATGAGCATGTTTGCAGCCACAGGCCCCTCGTAAAAGATTATTAATCCCCAAAGACCAGAAGTTGGCAACCTTGGCCCTCTAGGGGCTCTATCACTTGATTCAAGTTAACACTAGCGTCAGCGTCATCGCTAGCTTAAAGGAGGTCATAGCGCTGCGCCCACATCACCTTTGAATCGCTAACGGGTTAAAAAACCCATTAGTGCTCATTAATTAGCGATTCGTAGAGTGAGTTTACTGTACTTTGCATTCCTTATACCTAACATAGGGAGCACAAAGTGAAAGCACAGATTAACTAGCGTTGGGATCACTTGGTCTTAACGCTAGTTACGAAGATTGGCGCAAACTGAAAAAATTACCACCAGCTCAGAGGTGCAGGTAACGGATTACGCTGCTGCAGAATCCGTTATCTGCAGCTCAAACCTCCCCCAAAAAACAAATACTAATCTCTCATCCCTCAGCGAGAACGGTGGCCTGATCTGCTGCTTCTGGCCAGCCTACCTGAATAGACTGCTTCCCCTAGCAGTTCCCTCATCCATTAACCTCCGATTCAGGACCTGCACCTTACTTACAATACAAAAATAAAGTGGCTCAGTCCATATTTTCCTACAGAGCACCGCAGTTATGGAATAACCTACCAGAGACGCCATCAAAGGACATACTTGAAAACAAGAGAAATCTCAATGTATCCTTCCTGGTAAAATCCTTTATAAAAATAAATAAATAAATCTTCACCCAGTCTTAAGTCACTCGAGATCTCTATTAACATACCTCGATACAGAATGCACCTGTAAACATGTAACATAATGACTATATACAGAATGCACCTGTAAACATGTAACATAGTGACTATATACAGAATGCACCTGTAAACATGTAACATAGTGACTATATACAGAATGCGCCTGTAAACATGTAACATAGTGACTATATACAGAATGCGCCTGTAAACATGTAACATAGTGACTATATACAGAATGCACCTGTAAACATGTAACATAGTGACTATATACAGAATAGACCTGTAAACATGTAACATAGTGACTATATACAGAATGCACCTGTAAACATGTAACATAGTGACTATATACAGAATGCGCCTGTAAACATGTAACATAGTGACAGTGGACTCGTTGTCTTCTGCAGCCATCGGCTAGAAGACCCACCCGGATAAAACGTGCACGGTTTCCTCCAGGTGTGTTTGGGGCCCTGCAACAACATTTTGTCAAGGTCCTTTCAATGGGCAAGAGTGGAACTATGTTGAGCCCCATTGTTCGTGCATGGAATATACAGTCATGGCCGAAATTGTTGGCACCCCAGACATTTTTCCAGAAAATCAAGTATTTCTCACAGAAAAGTATTGCAGTAACAGATGTTTTGCTATACACCTGTTTATTCCCTTTGTGTGTATTGGAACATAACAAAAAAGGGAGGAAAAAAAGCAAATTGGACATAATGTACCACAAAACTCCAAAAATGGGCCGGACAAAATTCTTGGCACCCTTTCAAAATTGTGGATAAATAAGATTGTTTCAAGCATGTGATGCTCCTGTAAACTCACCTGGGGCAAGTAACAGGTGTGGGCAATATAAAAATCACACCTGAAAGCAGATAAAAAGGAGAGAAGTTCACTTAGTCTTTGAATTGTGTGTCTGTGTGTGCCACACTAAGCATGGACAACAGAAAGAGGAGAAAAGAACTGTCTGAGGACTTGAGAACCAAAATTGTGGAAAAATATCAACAATCTCAAGGTTACAAGTCCATCTCCAGAGATCTAGATTTTCCTTTGTCCTCAGTGCGCAACATTATCAAGAAGTTTGCAACCCATGGCACTGTCGCTAATCTCTCTGGGCGTGGACGGAAGAGAAAAATTTATGAAACGTTGCAACGCAGGATAGTCCGGATGGTGGATAAGCTGACCCAAACGATTTCCAAAGAAATTCAAGCTGTCCTGCAGGCTCAGGGAGCACCAGTGTCAGCGCGAACTCTCTGTCGACATTTAAATGAAATGAAACGCTATGGCAGGAGACCCAAGAGGACCCCACTGCTGACACAGAGACATAAAAAAGCAAGACTACAGTTTGGCAAAATGTTCTTGAATAAGCCAAAATCCTTCTGGGAAAACGTCTTGTGGACAGATGAGACCGAGATAGAGCTTTTTGGTAAAGCACATCATTCTACTGTTTACCAAAAACAGAATGAGGCCTACAAAGAAAAGAAAATAGTACCTACAGTGAAATATGGTGGAGGTTCAATGATGTTTTGGGGTTGTTTTGCTGCCTCTGGCACTGGGTGCCTTGAATGTGTACAAGGCATCATGAAATCTGAGGATTACCAAAGGATTTTGGGTCGCACTGTAGAGCCCAGTGTCAGAAAGCTGGGTTTGCATCCGAGATCTTGGGTCTTCCAGCAGGACAACGACCCCAAACATACGTCAAAAAGCAGCCAGAAATGGAAGGCAACAAAGCGCTGGAGAGTTCTGAAGTGGCCAGCAATGAGTCCAGATCTAAATCCCATTGAACACCTGTGGAGAGATCTTAAAATTGCTGTTGGGAAAAGGTGCCCTTCTAATAAGAGAGACCTGGAGCAGTTTGCAAAGGAAGAGTGGTCCAAAATTCCGGGTGAGAGGTGTAAGAAGCTTATTGATGGTTATAGGAAGCGACTGATTTCAGTTATTTTTTCCAAAGGGTGTGCAACCAAATGTTAAGGGTGCCAAGAATTTTGTCCAGCCCATTTTTGGAGTTTTGTGTGACATTATGTCCAGTTTGTTTTTTTTCCTCCCTGTTTTTGTTTTGTTCCAATACACACAAAGGGAATAAACATGTGTATAGCAAAACGTGTTACTGAAATACTTAATTTTCTGGAAAAATGTCTAGGGTGCCAATAATTTCGACCATGACTGTATACAGTATATATATTATTATTTTTTTTTATTTTTTTTTATTGAAGGATTCACAATGTTGGATGTCAATATAGAATGCTACACCAGCCAGAAGAAGAGTAAATAGTGCATAACTCAATTTCCTCCAATGGGAATTTAATACTTTGTGCTTTGCAGCTGTTGCCGATACAGCACTATGGTCTCAATTTGAGAATTTTGTCTCCGTTTCCCATTTTTAATTTTTTTTTAATTAAAATTCAGCACATGAAGATCATTAATTACAATCATGGCTCCTCGCAGTGAAATTGACTCATATTTTCCAATATCTGAGATCGTTTTTCTGACAGACTGCCAACTCTGGCATAAATTCTGAACAACCCCAGTTTCATACCTCTCTCTGCTGAAGTGGTACTTGGTATAGAGCAAGAGTTTCAGCATCAAGTAAAAAATCTGATACTACAAGGGCTGATTTAATAATGAATATTACAAGTTTATTCTAGCAGATCACTCATCGCCTTTAATAGGTTTATCAGTTGTTGATCTTTATCTTAATTTATGTAAACAAATATCAGATACATCGTTATCAGCTATGAATATGGTTAAAAACTCCAGCACAGAAAAAAAAATATAGAAATGAGAGACACGTGTCCATACAATTTTGAGGCTGCACTGCTAGTTTCATGAACTGTTCCTATTTTAACCCCTTGTCTACTAAGACAGAACTATACTTGATCTTCAAAAGCAACCACTGGTGCCCCGATATATCAAATATACTCCATGTGGTCCAGCGCAAAGCTGGTTTTAATAGCAAACGGGCTCTGACACATTATTTGAAAGCTTTGAGACACAATCAGGGTTATTCAGAGAAAGGTGAAAACCAGGAGATGAGAACAATCTAACCAAATAGCCGATTTGGAAAGTGAGATAATTTATAAATGGGAGAATGTTTCTGGTTTGGCTATTTTGACCTGGAATTTTCACTTCTCCAGTCATTCTCTGGTTTTCACCTCTCTCTGAATAAACCCGGTTTGTTTCCTGCACGTTAACGCGGACCTCAAGCTGTAATGTAATTGCACTAATTCATTTTGATCAGCAGAGGGAGCCCTCTGTCTGTTAAATAGGTTTTACCTGAAATGAACATATACAGTGGGACGCCTCTGTGTACATTTACTCTGTGGGTAAAGGAAAGTAAATTTCCATAAAACCACTGGGTCCTGGCAATGTTTTTATGGGTAATCCTTTGATATTGAAAGGGTTAATATAAACACAGACACTTGGAGCATTTAGTCGTTCAGCATCTCCTACAGAATCTATCCCAACACCAAAATGTAGAGATATTCACTGTGGGCAAATGAAGATGTGATTGGTATTTCAGTCATCAAACAACAATGTCCAACCTTTCTCATCATTCTTATATTCTTATATTCTTAACATGGCTTTAACAGCTCTTAAATGCTGTGTTACTTTGCATTGGTTGACAGGTGCAATTGTTAACACATAACCTAACATCCATTTAAACATTACAACTAATATTGATCTGCTATTTTAATTGATAATTCTATATTATTTACAGTTCTTTAATATGTGCAATATGTACTGCATTTGTTGCTTACTGCTGATTTTGTTTCCTTTTTACTTTGCAGTTATATAGCGTGTCCGTGTGCCATGTAAACAACTACATAGTTGCTCTCCAGGGAACCTCGTCTCTCCATATTGTGTATATTTATTGAAACTCAGCCAATTCTACTTCCCTATTCCACATGATAACTGGACATTTTAATTACCCAGCACAATCTGGTTATGAACACATACGAAATAAGCATTATTAGTGCAGAAGCAGTTTCTGTTTACAGAATTTAAATCCTAGAGACATTAGCTTATTTTTTAAAATAACAGTTTAACTCTCTCCAGACACAGAAAGCTTACGACCGGTGATGTGAATATTGCTGTCTTAAATTTATAATAATGTATCAGAAGAATAAGGAACACTAAGGGGTCTATTCACAAAGCACCAAAATTAAAGGCAATATCAGTGCTTTGCATTTGGACTCACTTCGGTGATTCCATTTCACCTGAAATTTTAAGAATTCGCTATCGAATTGTCACCGTATTTTTCTAAAATTGGAGTCACCGAAGCACTTATCGGTTGCTGGAGTACAGTCATTATAAACCGTTGTCTGGAAAGCTATTCATTAGTAGGTCTATACATTGGACGAAAAGAAATTCAGCCTAAAGCACAAGAAAGGATTTTTTTGTTTGTTTGTTTATTTACAGTGAGAACAATAAAGCTGCGGAATTCTCTGCCTGTTGAGGTGGTTGGGTCAGAGTCTACACAGACTTTTAAACAACGACTGGATGACTTCCTGCAAAAACATACTATTAAGTGTTATAATATTTAATATGTGGGTAAAAGCTTCATGATCCAAGGAGAAATCTGACGCCATTCTGGGTTCAAGAAGCAATTTTTTCCCAGTATGTTGCGTATTTGGTGAGTGCTTCAGGTTTTTTGCCTTCTTTTGGAACAATAGCAGTAGGTGATATGTGAAAGGCTGAACCCTATGGATGCATGTCTTTATTTCAGTCTGTGTAACTATGTAGCTATAATACCCATCTACCCTTGCTCTCCTGCTAATCCTCCAGCGGACCTCAAAAAGATAGAAAATCCTATACAGTGCAGTATTTTCTAGCCCAGCTTGAAGAGAATATAAGGACACACGAGATAGACTCACCCTTTCCCGAGCTGTAACCAGGCTTTAGGTGTAGCACTTTCATTTTGTTTTGCCCTGGGCACAACCTTACAAAAGTCCACCTCTGAAATCCAGGGGATTACACCCAAGGTAGGAGACAACTCTCAAGTATAACTGTGCCTTTAACCTCTGGTCTCTGTACCTTAACTTGGAATTAAATTCACCACTTAAAGGGCCACTACCACCAAAAAAGGAAATGCCCTTATTGTGTTTATTTATGTTGCTGATATCTTACATGTATTTTTTTCTCTTGTATGTTTAGTTAAGGAAATATTTTCCTCTATATGTGTCACTGGGCGCATCCATTGTGTGATATTTTCCTTTATATGTGTCACTGGGTGCATCCATTGTGTGATATTTTGTGTTGTAAACTGCCCCCCACAGTAGCTTTCCATCACTTGCTCTTCACTGTGACATTGAGCACAGAATGGAGTGAATGCGTCAGTTACCGACTCACATCATTGTATTATGTGGGATGTGGAGTCTAGTCTTCTTCCTGGAGCACCCATCTGACCATGAACTGGACTATAAATCTGAATGTATAACCCTTATGTGTTTATTGCACTTTTAAAACAGGGCATGTTATCTTTTGTATGATATGTATATTCCATACTAAGCTGAGGACACTACTACAACATCCTGAACACATTCACATTGGTTCCTTTTAAAACATAACGTTTTTTTTGTATGGTGCAAAGCGCACCGAATGGTGAATTTCCCCGTACGTTCCAATTTCATGGCCATTCATAGAAACATAGAAACATAGAAAAATGTCGGCAGATAAGAACCTTTCGGCCCATCTAGTCTTCCCAATTACATGGATACTTTACCTGGATTTATCTTTTGTTTAGGATAGCCTTATGCCTATCCCATGAGAACAGCGCTGGTACAGAAACCCCACTACCGTGGGAGGTAAATGGAAACACCACACTAGGGGGAAGAACACCCCAAAACTGATGTGGATATGGTAATGGCACAAAAATAATGACCTGTATATGCTTCGATCCAATTAGGTCAGGTGGAAGACAGTGTGCATGTAACGAAAAAACACATATACATAGTACAGTATGCCTGTCAAATTGTCAGATGAAAAATGTGAAGGATGAGAACTCACATGGGGTGGAGCCTGTACAATAAAGGCTCAATAAGATCACAGTGGGTCTCTTCAGGGATGACCCCGTCCCGTCTTCATGAGATACCGATGGTTACTCGTGCAGGCCATACATGCAATGAAGGAAACATATACCATAGTGCAGCATAGTGGTTTCACAGAGTATAAAGGCCAAACAAATCAAAGCACTTACGTGATTCAGAGCCTGTGTAAACTCACTGGCTCTGTATGTACGCCTTGGTGTAGATAGGGATACACCAGACCCCTTTGGAATGAATAAAAAGTGAAAGAACTCGGTTTCCACGAAAATAAAAAAATTTAATACAAATACAAATAAAATGGATATAATCAAGACGCGTTTCGCCGCTCACGCAGCTTCATCAGTTGGTATCCAAAATTAAAACATAATGAACCAGTCTAATAGCCATACATTTATAGTGACAATCATTAATTAAACGGATCAACAGGTGTATTTCAAAGGCCGCCACTTCCGGTCCCGCTGCGTTCCAGCTTGGTTTACGGCACTTCCGGATTCCCCTTTCCTGGAAGGGGGATGATGTGTTCTGCTGTACTGGAGCAGGCGCATGCGCCGTGGGGTCCAGCCGTCGGCTTTTACGTCCCACACCATCCACGTCCCGCTCAGCTCCATCGGTGCCATGCCCGGAAGGGGGGCTCTTGTCCTCATAATGGGTCCATTATGTTGCACACTTATGCCGCAGATCTTTATTTGGGGGGCGTACTCCATCAACAACATATGGACCTCCATGACACACACATTCCATATGTAAAAAAGAGAAAAAACATGGAGAAAGGGCTATACACAGAGCATATATATGAAAAAAAGGCAGCATCTGAACAGCCTCATAATAGCCAAAATAAACATCAGGCAAAAATAAAATGAATAAATATGAAAAATAAAGAAAATTATATAAAATAAAATATAGAAGAAATAAGGGGGGAAATGGCAAAAAGCGAAGCCAATATGGTATGTAGTTATAGTAATGCATACAATCACCGCATGCTACGCTATAGATAAAGGTAATGGGGCCTCACTAGACGACAGATAACAAAAAAATAGTAATAAATACAGTGATAACTAGTGGTAATACCATAATGCAGCTACACATAAAATGCGAAAAAAATATATGTATTCTACATGTCATATAACCTCTGATTAGCATATAAATGAAGGACAAGAATTACAAAAAATGGTGAACCTCAAAGTCACTGTTGAGGCCAGCAGGTATCAGGGTGCCACATTCAAAAATGAACCTCATTTCCTCCTTAGCTAGAACCAGGTCCAAGTCGCCACCCCTCCAGCTTCTCTTAACTTTCTTAAGAATGCAGAATTCCAACCCCGCTGGATCTTGAGCATGTACTTTTTTAAAATGCAAAGATAAACTATGCAGCTCATAACCTTTTCTGATATTGCGGAGGTGTTCACCTAATCTAACAGATAAGGACCTCGAGGTCCTTCCGATATAATGGAGCCCACACGGGCATGTAAGACAATATACAACATATTTAGAGGCACAGTTCAGTATACCCCTGATACGTATGTTCTTGCCACCTATGGTTATATCATGAATTCTTTTGGCCCTACAATAGTTCTTACAACCCAGGCACGTACCACATTTGTAAAAGCCATCCTGGAAAATTTTTTTATTTTCGTGGAAACCGAGTTCTTTCACTTTTTATTCATTCCAAAGGGGTCTGGTGTATCCCTATCTACACCAAGGCGTACATACAGAGCCAGTGAGTTTACACAGGCTCTGAATCACGTAAGTGCTTTGATTTGTTTGGCCTTTATACTCTGTGAAACCACTATGCTGCACTATGGTATATGTTTCCTTCATTGCATGTATGGCCTGCACGAGTAACCATCGGTATCTCATGAAGACGGGACGGGGTCATCCCTGAAGAGACCCACTGTGATCTTATTGAGCCTTTATTGTACAGGCTCCACCCCATGTGAGTTCTCATCCTTCACATTTTTCATCTGACAATTTGACAGGCATACTGTACTATGTATATGTGTTTTTTCGTTACATGCACACTGTCTTCCACCTGACCTAATTGGATCGAAGCATATACAGGTCATTATTTTTGTGCCATTACCATATCCACATCAGTTTTGGGGTGTTCTTCCCCCTAGTGTGGTGTTTCCATTTACCTCCCACGGTAGTGGGGTTTCTGTACCAGCGCTGTTCTCATTTCTTATTTTTGTCCATATCACTATTTGGGTCTTTTGGGATAGACCCTTCGAGTTCTTAGCTGCTGTACTTTCCCCATTTTTGTGTTCCCCTCCACCTATAGTCACTCCAGCGCCCCCTTGCCCTTTGTTTCATTTATGCCTATCCCATGCCTGCTTAAATTCAATTACTGTTTTGGCCTCTACCACTTCAACTGGAAGACTGTTCAATGTATCCACCACCCTCTCAGTAAAATAATGCTTCCTGATGTTACTTTTAAACCTTTGCCCCTCTAATCTAAGACTATGTCCTCTTGTTTTGCTACTTTGTTTCCTTTTAAATATACTCCCTTCCTCTACCTTGTGGATTCCCTTTACGTATTTAAATGTTTCTATCATATCTCCTCTGTCTCGTCTTTTTCCAAGCTGTACATGTTAAGATCATTAAGCCTTTCCTGGTAACTTATCTCCTTCAAGCCGTACACCATTTTAGTAGCCCTTCTCTGAACTCTCTCTAAGATGTCTATATCCTTCTGGAGATACGGTCTCCAGTACTGCACACAGTACTCCAAGTGAGGTCTCACCAGTGCTCTGTACAGTGGCATGAGCACTTCCCTTTTCCTACTGCTAATACCTCTCCCTACACAACCAAGCATTCTGCCAGCATTTCCTGCTGCTCTATTACATTGACTACTTATCCTTAGATCCTCTGAAATAATAACCCCTAAATCCCTTTCCTCAGATGTTAAGGTTAGGACTGTAGCAAATATTCTATATTCAGCCCTTGGGTTTTTACGTCCCAGGTGCATTATCTTGCACTTATCCACATTAAAACTCAATTACCACAGCTCCCACCATTTTTTTAGTTTACCTAAATCATTTGTCATTTGGCTGATCCCTCCAGGAACGTCAACCCTGTTGCAAATCTTTGTGTCATCAGCAAAAAGACATACTTTTCCATTAATACCTTCTGCAATATCACTAATAAAAATATTAAATAGAATGGGTCCAGGTACTGACCCCTGAGGTACCCCACTGGTAACAAGACCTTGCGCCGAATAAACTCCATTTACCACAACCCTCTGTTGCCTGTCACTCAGCCACTGCCTAATCCATTCAACAATATTGGAATCCAAGCTCAGAGATTGCAATTTATTGATAAGCCTTCTATGCGGAACAGTATCAAAAGCCTTACTGAAATCTAAATAAGCAATGTCTACTGCACCACCTGTGTCTATTATTTTTGTTACCCAATCAAAAAAATCAATAAGATTAGTTTGGCATGATCTCCCTGAGGTAAACCCATGTTGTTTCTGATCCTGTAATCTACGTGTTTTTAGATGGTCAACAATCCTTTCCTTTAACATGGTTTCCATTAATTTCCCCACTACTGACGTAAGACTAACTGGCCTATAGTTCCCAGATTCCTCCCTACTACCCTTCTTGTGAATGGGCACAACATTTGCTAATTTCCAGTCTTCTGGGACGACTCCCGTTAGCAAGGATTGGTTAAATAAATCTGTTAACGGTTTTGCTATTACATCACTGAGCTCTTTTAATAATTTAGGGTGGATCCCATCAGGCCCCATTGACTTATTTGTCTTTACTTTAGACAGCTGCTGTAGAACCTCCTCCTCTGTAAACTGATATTTAATTGTCTCGTTAGTGTTTCCTCCTAACTGAGGTCCCTTTCCATCCTTTTCTTCTGCAAAGACTGAACAAAAATATTCATTGAGGCAGTCAGCGAGACTTTTATCCTCTTCTACATACCTTCCTTCCTTTGTTTTTAATCTAACTAATCCTTGTTTTACTTTTCTTTTCTCGTTTATGTATCTAAAAAATGTTTTGTCCCCCTTTTTTACTGACTGAGCTATTTTCTCTTCTGCGTGTGCTTTGGAAGCTCTTATAAAATGCTTTGCCTCTTTCTGCCTAATCTTATAGGTTTGCCTATCTTCTTCACTCTGAGTTGTTTTATAATTATTGAATGCTGTCTTTTTGTTCTTCACTATTTTGGCCACTTCTGCAGAGTACCACAGTGGTTTCTTCCCTTTTTTGTTTTTGCTAACAAGTCGAATGCAATTGCCTGTGCCCTTCAATAATGCTTCCTTTAAATAATCCCATTTCTCCTGGACTCCCTTTAAACTCCTCCAGTCTGATAATGACTCCTTCACACAAAGTCTCATTTTAGAAAAATCTGTTTTTTTAAAGTCTAAAACTTTTGTTTTTGTGTGGTGCGGCTCCATCCCTGTGCTTATATTAAACCATACTGACTGGTGATCACTAGATCCCAAATTTTCACCTACAACAACGTCCGATACCAAACCTCCATTTGTGAGTATTAAATCCAATATGGCCTCTTTACGGGTCGGCTCCTCAACTACTTGTGTTAGAGATAATCCCAGTAGGGAGTTTAGAATATTTGTTCTCCTGGTGCACCCAGCTGTTTTGGTTTTCCAGTTCACATCAGGAAGATTAAAGTCCCCCATGATAATTACTTCCCCCTTCATTGCCATTTTGGCTATTTCCTCAAGCAGCAGGCTACTCAAAAAGCTGGCGATTCGCCAAATATTGGCGAATTGCCAGCGAAATACGATGACCTTCAGTGGCAGTGATTTCCCCATAGAAAGTAATAGTTAATCTATTCAGAGAACGCTGAACAGCACAGAACCGTTGTCGAAATGCCCTGCTTTTCAGTAGTTTCAACAGGTTTAAGCAGGCGAATCCAACAGGTATCTATGTAAAAAAAAAATCCACGTTTTATTAAATATTTATTCAATGTCTATTCTTTTTATTTGCAGGAAAGAATCTCCTTATTTTTTAAGATTTTTAGGCATGTTTTGGGATGAAAATCATCCTAAAAGGTGAGTGTATAGGCGCTCAGTAATTCTATATAGATTAGATGATAAAGAATAGATAATAGTTGCAGCTCACCGGCTGAGTGTATCCTCCACTCCTAACCAATTATGAATAATATACCAAGGTATATGGGAGCGCATATGGACATATACAAACAGTATAATGAATTGTCAGATATAAAAAATGAGTCCGAGAATCTTAAAATCAGGGTTAGTCCATGAATCCTATAAAAAAGGAAAAAAGACCATTGTGCAGTATGTACTGGAAAACAATTAGCCACACACTGTTGTTTATAGCACTCACAAGCGGGGAGTCTTCAAGACTCTGGATGTACACCTTTAAGTCGCATTATGGGGGACTCCACCCATATGGCAATTTTGTATCTTGATAGTAGATGTATCTCAAAAAATAAAAATAAAAAGAGAGTACATAGTATAATTCTGTATGACCGGAATATATTTTATGTAAGAGAGACACACTCACGTATATTTCAGAACCTCCACTGGTGGGTGGTTCTGTAGTGACGCCTTGGACCTCTTATCATCTGAGGGGGTCCCACCTCATAAGTGCCACATTGAAGATCCAGGAAGCATCGGAATAGGAACCCCCGAAAGTTGCCAACTTCTTCCAGGGAATTAGATGAATTCTGACCTTCTTGAAGAGTCAAACAAATTCCGTGCCTCTTGGGTATATGGCCAAAGAAAAAAATTAGGAAATGCAATAAAATTAAAAGATTTATTAATTCATAAAATCGAGACGCGTTTCGCCTGCATCTGCATGCCTTATCAATCGAATAAAAAACTTGTTAATAAAAAATGTTTTGGGATGTATCGGCAAAATTTTGATTCAGATTTTTTTTTAAATGGCTTTTTTTTCTGTAACAGACCTTTTTATTGTTATTCATAGGTCCATATATATTATTTGAAGGGTTTTCATGGACTAGTTTTTTTTAAAAGTAGCAGGTTTTTTTTTTGTTAGTTTTACCCCTGTTCGGCATCTGGTAGGCTTTCTTCGGATGCGTTCGGCGGTTTTTCAAATTGATTCTGCGCTTTTTTTCAGCAATTTTTAGAATCGTTCTTTGGTTTTTAGACAGTTTGCGGCTGGGATTAGCAGGTTTATCGGTGGCGTTCGGCGCATCGATTTGGCGCTCTTCAGTGACGCTGCTGTGAATGCTGAATTCATCGCAGGGTCGGCAAATTAAGGGTGCCGAAGTGAGGCGACGAGACAGCACTGAAATTTCGGTGCTCTCTGAATAACCCCTGTGTTGTTTTTGTTATTGTTAGTTGCAAACTGTTTTTTTTTTAAAATAAAAATATTGCTATTTGTACTATTAAATATACAATTTTGTGAACAAGTGGGCTTCAGAGCGTTTATTTGGGCAAGCGGTAAACAAACCAGCCTATAAAGCCGGTATCTGCTTTTAATAAAAAACAAATTGCTTTTACATTCAAGGCCATTTCAATAACAATACCATTTCCTAGTGTTTTGCTATTGTTAATATTCATACATTGTTAAGGGAACAGCGGCTCTGTTATTGTATCCATTACGCCACACACCAACTGACCTATATAGAGATATTTGCTTGACCTGCCACATCTCAGCGTTGTACGTATAAAAGCGAGACTTCCAGTAACAAGATAACAGCACCGGCAAATAAGTCTCTACGGGGCTGTAATGTCATTCTTGGAAATACAGTAGATTCCTTTTATAAGAACATCCTTGGGACTAGACACAAATATTTGCACAAACAAAGTGCTCTTGAAACATCACTAAGAATATAAAAATGACTTTGGCAACAAAAACAAGGATTTCAGGAATTCCTGTGGCTCGAAGAATTAAGAAATAAAATAATAGAATAAAATAACCCCCCCCCCAGTTATCTGTATTTCATTCTAATTTTCTAATTTTATTGCAAATGCACTTTTACAAAATTAGCATAACTTGCACATTAAGCAGACCCCCCCCCCTTGTATCTGGGGATCCTAAGGTTTATGAAATACAATCACCTCGCATATCATCAGATGATCTTCTAGTCTAATTCTTCCCTTGCTTAATTTCTCATTTTCCTGATTGATGTAGGGTCCCAACTAGAGGGAACAGATCAAGGAGAGATGATTCTCTAAAGAATAAGGTATAAAATCAAATAAAAGAAGAGCAAGGCCAGTAGCAGAAGCAACAGACGTGCCCTCTGCCGCTCTCCAGAATCAAGGAATCGGACATATCCAGTCTTTCCTCCTAAATGAAATATACGCTCATTTTTTTCTCTAGTTAAGTAGCATCTGTCTGATTATTTAAGGTAAAAAAAGGGGGGAGTGTTAAAAGGCCACTACCACCAAAAAATGAAATGTCCTTATAGTGTTTATTTTATGTTGCTTATATCTTACATTTGCTTTGTTTTTCTCTTGTATGTTTAGTTAAGAAAAATTTTACTCTATATGTGTCACTGGGTGCATCCATTGTGTGATATTTTGTGTTGTAAACTGCTCCCCCATCTATCTTTACATCACTTGTTCCTCACTGTGTGTCATTGAGCATAGAATGAACTCTATGGGTCAGTTACCGACTAACGTCATTGTATTGTGTGGGATGTATACAAAGGACATAACCAGGGGGTAGATTAGATGTCTTTTAAGCTCCCTGTCATAACTCATTCAGCTGCCATCTCTTATCTCGGCACCATAATAGCCCCCCTACAGGATAGAACCTTGCATAAGTATGAACACATCCAACGAAGAGCCCTCACAACCCTGCATTATTAAATGCCTCCAAGGTGGCCGTATTATCCATGTTTAAATGCACATATATTAATTAAGGCTGATGGGCATTGCATAATAAATGCCACCCAACAGCAAGTAGAATCATTACACAGCATTTAATAGATCCAAAAGGAAGACCAGGTGAGCGACAATAATTTCCCTGCTGCAGCATATAAATAATACATGTTTCAGGGCAAGACTTATCCATGTGTCCCTTTAAACATGGTCCACACGGTCACCCTAATAATCAACCGCTTACATACTATGAATAATCTCCAACATGTTTAAAATTAGCCAAAATATTAGAATACATGTGGATAAAGGTTACATATATATCATAATAGAAATAAAAAAACATGCGTGTTAAGCTTGTAACTCCCTGCAGCCCAGTGCTGGGGGACACCCAAAAACCCCCTACAATACACAGATATATAACAACATGCACAGGCGCAATTATGTATATCACCAAAATCTCACTTGGTATTTATTCCATCTGCAATTCAATCAGATCAAAGGATAATATAGTGCAGTATTTTTATTACAGCATTAAAAAAAATTAAAGTACAAAAAACAAACTCACAAACAACTAGCACATACAAAATGTGCATATGCGTTTTTGCCACAGTGGCTCAAACCTCCCGATCGTACACTCTACAGTCTCCAACCGCAACAAGTGGAAGATTGCTGGTTCCGCGCAATCCAAGGTATTGTCCACTGGTCAGTCATAAGAGCTCACAATCGCCCAGCTGAATGCATTTCATGGGATATGTCCCACTTACTCAGACGCTTACTGCAACAGCGACGACATTGCTGACCAGATCCATTACTATAGTGTATGGCGCCAAGAGAACACCTGTGCTGCATTCCTTTCAATTGCCTGTTAATTTTGTGTGAGAACCTGTTTTTTTTGTTTTTTTGGAGTTAGCACCAGGGTTGAGCAGTTGGTAACATTTTGCAATTAGCGTCAGTCTACAAATTAGCACAGGCACCAAGTGATCTGTTGGTTACAATAGCGCAAGTGATCTCTAGCACTGCCTATGTTAAGTATAGGACGCAGTAAGTACAGTAAGTTTGTGCTACGAATCGCAAATTACCATGCGCTAAGTGATTTTTCCCGTTTCTAGCCGGAGGCAAACGATCTGTTGGTCAGGCGCTAGACTCATTTTACCTGGCGCTAACGCAAAAACATGCTGACACTAGGGTTAGCTCGCACCAGGTGATAGTGCCAAGAGTGTACAACGTTTTGGCCTAATGTGCACTTATATGACATACTGCTCCTTATATGTGTGTGTGTACCATTTTATATAGAGATTGTATATCAAATATGTGTAGCGCCCACTCCCGTAGGAGCCGCTGAATTAACCTCGGGTTAGTCTCTCCGCACTAGGGAATAAATATACACCAGCACCGTTGTGGATTTTATAAGTTATATGGTTTACTGAACAAACTGGCATATAAAGAGCAGCACGATATACGTATATATATTTACAGTAGTTCGTAATGCGAGAAACGCGTAGCGGAAAAGAAAAAAAGGAATTTTAACCCCTTCGTGGTTGGAGTGTGAGTCCCGTACAGGTTGTGTCCCAAGAAGTGTACGTGTATGCGTGTATTGGTACCCGGTACAATATTCAACTGGCCAGTGAATTATTTATGAGGTATCTTCGACTAGTCACGTTGGGGCCCTGTAGGTTTTGAACAAACTGCAGTGTGCTTTAGTATTTTACAGCAGCCTGGAAGGCCTCTCACCCATCCGCCAGATACTCTGTGCTCCGCTCGACCCAGGACGTCTCTCCGCTCGATTTTGACTGGGATTCTCTGTGTCACCGGATCCGCTGTCTTGCTTGTCTGTATCGGCCACAAGATGTCCAGCTCACCGTCTGCACTCCCTGTTAGATCGTCTGCGATTCTCCTAACTCGGGGTCCTTCAGCTTACTCTGTATCAGTGTGGGTTACTAGCGGTGGATCACTGGGTCTTTGTTTAATAAAAACCCGATCTCCAGCTCTGCTAGGCCGCACCTGCGCTCTGGCCTGGTCATGATCACTCTCTGCTACACTTGCATCTTGCTCCTCTCTCACTCCTCTGCGCGCTCTGCCGGCTCTTTCCACGAGGCTGCGGATGTCAGTGTCTTTCTCCCACCCACTTCCTGTTCCCGCCCGCAAAGCATGCTGGAAAACGTAGTACAGTTCTTTCCTTGGTTGTCCAGCATTAATTCACCAGTCTCTGTCTCCCTCTGGTGGCCATTGTAAGTAAATGCAGCGGAACAGTCTTTTTAAACAGCGCTACATATGTACAGTTGTGTTCAAAATTATTCAACCCCCACTGAAATTGAGTGTTTTGGCCAGTTTGACATTGATTTTGATCATTCAGTCATCTTGCTTACAATTAAATCAAAGAGGCACGTGTAGGTCAGACAAATATAACATAACATTTATAATGAAATAACCACAAATGTCTTTTCTGTGCTCACATCATTATCAGTTTTATTCAACCCCCAAGTGACATTCAATCTTAGTACTTAGTACAACATCCTTTTACAGTTATAACAGCTTTTAAACGTGAAGCATAGCTTGACACAAGTGTCTTGCAGCGATCTACTGGGATCTTTGCCCATTCGTCATGGGCAAAAGCCTCCAGTTCAGTCACATTCTTAGGCTTGCGCACTGCAGCTGCTTTCTTTAAGTCCCACTAGAGGTTCTCAATTGGATTTAAGTCAGGTGACTGCGATGGCCACTCCAAAATGTTCCAGCCTTTAATCTGCAACCATGCTCTAGTGGACTTGGAGGTATGCTTGGGATCATTGTCCTGTTGAAAGGTCCAACGTCTCCCAAGCCTCAGGTTTGTGATGGACTGCATCACATTGTCATCCAATATCTCCTGGTACTGAAGAGAATTCATGGTACCTTGCACACGCTGAAGCTTCCCTGTACCTGCAGAAGCAAAACAGCCCCAAAGCATGATTGACCCCCCGCCATGCTTCACAGTAGGCAAGGTGTGCTTTTCTTCATAGGCCTTGTTCTTCCTCCTCCAAACATAGCTTTGATCCATGGGCCCAAACCATTCTAATTTTGTTTCTTCAGTCCACAGAACACTATCCAAAAACTTCTGTGGTTTGTCCACATGACTTTTGGCATACTGCAGTCGACTCTTCTTATTCTTTGGAGACAGCAAGGGGGTGCGCCTGGGAGTTCTGGCATGGAGGCCTTCATTACGCAGTGTGCGCCGTATTGTCTGAGCTGAAACTTCAGTACCCACATCTGACAAATCTTTTCTCAGTTCCTCAGCAGTCACACGGGGACTTTCTCCACTCTGCGCTTCAGGTAGCGCACAGTAGTCTAAGTCAGCATCTTCTTTCTGCCACGACCAGGTAGCGTTTCAACAGTGCCCTTTGCCTTGAATTTGCGAATGATGCTTCCTATGGTCTCTCTTGGTATGTTTAACATCTTTGCAATCTTCTTATAGCCATTGCCCTTCCTGTGAAGAGTAATCACCTCTTCTCTTGTCTTCCTGGACCATTCTCTTGACTTCACCATGTTTGTAACCACACCAGTAAATGTCTAGAAGGAGCTGAGTATCACAGTCATTTTAAAGCTGCCTAATTGGTGCTTATTATGCTTTATTGCTGCTCCGTGACATCCACAGGTGTTTTCAATACCTGATTGAAAACACTTGAATGAACCTCTGTTCTTCAGAGTGGTAGTCTTTAAGGGGTTGAATAATTGTGTCAATGAAGAATTCACAAAAGAAACATTTACTACTGTATTACAAAACCAATTGATGTCATTTTAGTTGCATATGGTTCTTTAAAAAGTCCTTGTAGGATTTCATTCTGAATACAATTACAAATGTACACTAAATTCCCTAAAACCCTTTACAGCATTGGGGGTTGAATAATTTTGAACACAACTGTAATAAAGGTTTTGATTTTTTTTACTCAGGTGTACATCCCTTGTTTTCGCTACCACGTTTGGTTGTAAACTAAATGCACACGTGTAGGTGTATATGTAGGCTTTATATGTGTATTATACATCTTGCCAATATAGTTGTCTGAATATTATACTCCAAATGCATTGTAGTTTTCTTTTTTGTCCTTCCTTTTTTCCTTGGCTGTCTGAATGGAACAATAAAGTTTTGTTTGTTAAAGTTAATTTCCAGCAAGGGAGGGGCAGCAAACCATTCCCACCCATTTACCAAACACACAGAGGATGAGAAGGACCACGGGCAACACCTTCTGTCTGTTTAGGATGAAAAATCATATTTTTCAGAGTGAAATAAAAGCGGTGTGAAGCTTCCCCTGGCTAAATTTTATTTATGTTCCTCAGCATTCACACATTAAGGGGAGTGAATGAGAGAATGTCTAAGGAATCAGCCCTTCTAAAAGACAGATTTAAGTGCTGTTATTCAAAATAAAAATGCTGGGTGGTGTATCACACAAAATATGTGTCCTCTGGCTGAATGGCCGCTGGAAACAATGTAAACACCATGGATACTGAGCTCAGGGACCAAGTGCCTGTAGCTGAGCAGACAAGCTCACATTTTAGA
The DNA here is from genome assembly GCA_009667805.1 of Leptobrachium leishanense. Lineage (NCBI taxonomy): Eukaryota > Metazoa > Chordata > Amphibia > Anura > Megophryidae > Leptobrachium > Leptobrachium leishanense. The sequence goes on from CM019068.1 coordinate 34,068,798, forward strand.
GCTCTAAACACAATTCAAAACTGTGCCAGGTGACAAGTCACAGCTTTTGAAATCTCTGTAAATGCTGTAAAATGATGACCAGTGCCTCACCACGTGACAATCATTGCAAGGTTCTGGATTCCCAAAATTACCAAGACAATGGCGCCTGTCTCGCTTCTTTGCTCCATTTATAAAGCAGGATCTGACAGTTAAAATCTGCTAATTTCCTAAAAGATCAACATAGGGCTGGACAGCCATTTTTTTTCACCTCAAAGTTATTGTATACCATGCCAGCCTATACTATATGTAGAGAAAAAAAAAGTGTTATATTCAATCAAATTTTATCTTTATTTTGAAATTATGCTCTTCAAAGAATTTGATGTGAAGAAAAATATATATTGTGTTTATTATTGCAGAAGCCACTTGCACATCACAGCAATTCGATGAATTGCATCCCAGAGCTCCTGTGCCACATTCCCCATATGCAGCAAGGATCTCTGGGTAGGATATGCAAATGACCTCTGTCTCACTTTTATGCATCCTGGATCTGTTATTACACAGGACCCTAAAATCAATGCTATGCCACACTGTGGCTTTCTAGCAGAGGTAAGGTTTATGCAACTGGTCAAAGCCACTCCTAGGACAGCGCTGTTTTGGGTTTGTTGAACCCTCATCAGCTAGGAGGTAGGCATGATGACCAGTTGCAGTGGATGCTTGGAGCGTAGGGTAAATTAGTGTCTACAATGGTTGTGGGGAAGGACTAAAAGTGAGATAAAAAGCCTCCACCCTATAATAAGTGTGTTTATTATTGCATAAGCCACTTGCACATCACAGCAATTCGATGAATTGCATCCCAGAGTTCCTGTGCCACATTCCCTATATGCAGCAAGGAACTCTGGGTAGGATATGCAAATGACCTCTGTCTCACTTTTATATATATATGTTATGGTTAAAGCCCGAAGTGCGGTTAATCCTAGGATTACCCAGGTAATCCTTGCATTACCCAGGCGTCTTAGAAAACGTCTGAAGTGAAATTAAATTTCAGACTTTACCCGGGTAATCTGCAAAGTATACAGAGGCCTGTGGGTACTCCGGTTTTCTGCTCTGTTTTAACCGGGTAATTCGCACAATACCCTAGTGTTGCTGGATAAAGTGTGATGTGCAGCAAAATAACGGACTTTATCTGGGTAATCTGCACAATATCCAAACGCCTCTGGGTTTTCTGCTTTTTTGGGGTTTTCAGCAGGTTACAGTTGACTGAATTCCGAGGATTACCCAGGTAAAGCTGCAAACTGTTATCTGACTGATAACAAAATTGTGTTTTTTTGTTATTTTTAAAGAAATTGTATCCACAGACACAAGTCACACTAAATAACTGTCATGTGACTCTGTGCATTAATTGTCTGAAAATTTATTTATGAAGATAAAGATATTATATAAAGAGTAACCTGATGGTTATTATGTTTTATAAATGATATATAAGCACATATGACACATAATAAAGATCATGTAACTCTTTAACATTCATATAAGAAACATATCCTGTTACTCTGTATATTCATTATATCCACAATACATTTTATTGTTTGTCTTTTGCCATTTCCATTGATAATATCCATAGATAATAGCAAAATTCACTGTTACCCAAGCGGGGTTGGATGCTCTGCAGATTACCCAGGTGAAGCTGTGGATAGTCCTCAGATTACCCGGGTAAAGCTTCAGACTTGCACATTATCCAGGTAAAGTGCGCATTTTTCAGCTCTTCCAGACTGTTACCCAAGGGCAGTTGGTTAGTCCTACAATTACCCGGGTAAAGTCGAAATTTAAATTTTTTTGCAGCTTTACCCAGAGGTTTTGGGTAATGTCAAGATTACCCGGGTAATCCTAGGATTAACCACACTTCGGGCTTTACCCGTAACATATACACACACACACACCAAACCCTGCGCTCATTGACTTTCAAAAACAGTATATGGCTGATGCTTAGTCCAACAAAAAAAATACGTGAACAGAAAGAGAGCTAGAACTCTATGGGGGTTATTCAGAGAACACTGAAATGTCACCGACATTTCGGTGCTCTCTCGTTCCCCCACTTCAGTGAATCAAAGTTTCCCACTTGATTGAGTGTAGGGAAAACCCACCGAAATCCCACCGAAAACCGGCCCGAACCGCTGCAAAAAACAATGCGAACACGTCGGAATCACGCCGACGAGCCGCTGATCACAGTGCAGACCAGTCGCTGGAAAAAGCCGACAAGCTGACGAACGGGGTAGTAAAAAACCCAATACGGTTGAAAGTGTCAAAATTGAATGCTGTTTGCAAACAAACTACTGAATGAAAATGCCTGGAAATTTACATATAAGGTCCAATGAATGATAATAAATAGGTCTGTTACAGAAAGAAAAAACGCTTTAAAAAAAAAAAAGGAAAGTAAGACATTTTGCCTATAAAAAAACCCCCAAAAAAAAGAGATCCTAAAAAAAAAAATAACTACAGAGACTTTTTGCTGCAGATTAAAATAATAAACATTTTGTTAGATATTAAGTAAAAATGGGAATATTTTTAACATTGAAGCCTTTGGGGTTCGCCTGAATAAACCTGTTGAATGAAACCACTGAACAGCAGGGCACTTCGGCAACTTTTCACTGCTGTTCGGTGTCCTCTGAATAGATTAACCATTGCTTTCAATGGGGATTTCACTGCCTTCTAAGAGGCACCGTACCTGCTGGCAGTTTGCCAAAATTTGGCGAACTGCCTGCTCTCTGCTTGCTCTCTGATTAGCCGAGTAGCCCTGAAATTTCACCGTATGGGGAAATTCCATGTTCGGTGACATTTCGGGGCCAGATCGGCTCTCTCTGAATAATCCTTTAAGGTCCCATACTTTAAAAAAGAAAAAATAATAATGTTTATTGTAAATGAATTTAGAAAGATTGACGTTTCAGCTCTCTATTGGAGCTGTCACCTTTTGTATGTGGGTTGTGGCATTGTATACGGTTAAAAGTATTTATAAAGTGCCAACTAGCGCTGTACTATGGGCGAGAAAGGACAACAGAGATACATATAGGATAAACGCACAGAGAAATAGGAGAGATGACCCTACTCAAGAGTCTACAATCAGGGTTATTCAAAGAGATCCGAATTGCGGAGAAAGGTAACCAAACGCTGAAAATCAGCGTTCGGTTACCTTTCTTGGCCATTCGGCTATCCAGAGAGCAGGCAATTCGCCAAATCTTGGCGAATTGCCTGCACATACGGTGCCTGTTCGAGGGCAGTGAAATCCCCATAGAGAAGCAATGCTTCGGCTATTCAGAGAACACAAACCAGCAGTGAAAGGTTTCCTAAATGCCCTGCCATTCGGTGGTTTAATTCGGCAGGTTTATTCACACGAATGCAATAGGCTTCAGTGTTAAAAATATTCCCGTTTTAATAGAATATTTAATAAACCGTTGATTATAATATTCTACAGTAAAGAGTCTCTTTATTTATAGACTTTTTAGGATATTTTAAGCATTTTTCGGAATTTTTTTAATTTATTTTATCATTATCATATATTATATTATATGGACCTCATATGTAAATTTCAGACATTTTCGCTCAGTAGTTTCTTTGCAAACAGCGTTTCACTTTTCAAACATTCAAGCGTACTGTTTTTCTAATTTATTCACCCCATTCGTCTGCGGTGTCGGGTTTTTCAGGCGGCTGCGCTGCGTGTGATCGGTTCCTGCTTGGGTTTTTCTGCTGTTTTTGGCGGGTTAATCCAGATGTTTTTGTGGGTTTCGGTGTGCGTTCGCCCTCGTTTTGCAGTGAGTTTTTGGCGGGTTTGCGGCGACCTTTCCCTGCATTACGACGGCCCTGTGGTGCTTGCTGAATACACCGCAGGGTCGCCGAAATGGGATCGTCAAATCGCACCGAATAGAAGAGAACGAAAAGTCACCGAACGCGCTGTGGCTTTTCGATTCTCTTTGAATAACCCTGAATCTGTACCCTAATGAAAGCTCCAATAGAAAGCTGAACTAATGTTTTTAAATTAATTTAAAATAAACTTTTTTGTTTTTAATGTACGAGAGCCTAGACTGCTAGCTCTTTTTCTGTCCACACGGATTATTATATATATTTTATGATAGATATTTAAACCCACGCCCCCACCTCCTCTCTCATTTTTCTTTCTCGGTTCATGACCATGTATTTTTATATTTTTCGAAATAGAGCTCCATGCACATTTTCCTTATTTAATTTAAATTCAGATCAGATAGCAGTGGTCATAGTGTGAGAAGGAAGGGTCATTGTATTTGACATGGCTGTTCTACAGGGATTCAAAGTAGCAGCCCATAAACAGAGTTGCAACTCAGATGAGGTCCTGGGGGAAGAAAACACAGTTCATATTGCACATACAGAAATAGATGGGGGAAAAAGGCAGAGTGAGAAAGAAATACCTTTTGATCAAAACACTACAGATTTTTGGTGATTTTTTAGGTCTCAGTACTTTGTATGTTTTTGCCAATATATTATATACTTAATAAAAAAGCTTGGAAGGGTTTTGTATTTTTCTCCAATTAAAAAAAAAAGGGAGCACCAAGGTGATGGACTACGAAATGGAAGACCCACCCATTCAAGTACTATATGCATCAAATCGATTTGACCCTTCATTGTCTCCTTAGCTGGACCCTTCATTTCTAGGTTCATAATGGCCACTGGAATCGAAGTACACCAGTGATGGCGAACCTTGGCACTCCAGATATTTCTGATCTACATAGTTAGGCTGGAAAAAAGACATGCATCCATCAGGTTCAGCCTTTCACACATCACCTACTGCTGCTGATCCAAAAGGAGGCAAAAAACCCAGTCTGAACGCTCGCCAATATGTAACACACTGGGGAAAAAAATCCTTCTCGACGTCAGATTTCTCCTTGGATCGAGAAGCTTTTACCCACATATTACATTTTATAACCCTAAATATTATATATTATGTGTCTGCAGGAAGTCATCAAGTCGTTTTTTAAAGATCTGTACAGTCTCTGACCCAACCACCTCAACAGGCAGAGAATTCCACAGCTTAAGGCTGGGGTCAGACGAACGCAGTGCGAACGCGTGTGCAGCCGCACTTTATCACGGCCGTAGTAGCAGCAAATGACGGGCAATATACGAAGTACGGCAACACGAAAGTTCGGCCGCGCAATGCAAGCGCAAATGAACGCATTTTTTCAAGAACGTGGAACCACTAGGACTGACTTACAGAGTGTGCTGCGTCTGCTAGCAGCGTGTGTGCGTGATTAGGAGATGTCAGACGCTGCTCATGTCCGGCCAACATAACGTTCAGACGCAAAAAGCATTTTATTGATGATCCGTACAAAATCAAGGATGAGAATGCGCATCGTATGACCGCTATCGCGTATTCCGTGAAAAAATACGTCCATTCGTTCGAACGCACTTTTTCACGGACAACGCGAAAAAAGCATTCGTCTGAACCTAGCCTTATTGTTCGCACCGTAAAATAACCCTTCCTATGCTTTAGGCTGAATTTCCTTTCGTCCAGTCTAAAAGGGTGACCTCGTGTCTTGTGTATAGTCCTGTAGGCCTGTACATGTGCTATGACATTCAGCCAGCCAAAAGAATAACCAAATATCATTCATGGGACATGTGGTTCCAAAATACCTGGGGCCCCATCATCTCCTTATCGCTAATGTATGTGAGCGTTATGTTACTGCATGCCACCCAGATTATTATTATTGTCATCATGTATATAGCGCCAACAGTATCCGCAGCGCTTTACAATAACCAAAGGGAACAAGATACAGATAAATGGACATAGAATGGAAACACTAACAGGGCTATTCAGAGAGACGTGAAAACCTTGAGATTTATTTTTTTTTTGAGAAAGGATTTTACCAGGTTTATCTCACTTTCCAAATTGGCTATTTGGTCTAGATTGTTCATTCTCCTGCCAATTCGCAAGGTTTTCACCTCTCTCTGAGTAGCCCTGTAGGTGTAGAGGGCCCTGCTCATTAGAGCTTACAGTCTAGAGGTTTAAACAGGCAAATCCAATACATTTCAATTAAATAAATGGTTCAATTATTTGGATTAATTGATGCATTTGGATTAATTATTAATAATTAATAAATTATTTTTTGAAAGACCATTTACTCTTAATATTTTTTGCAAAAAACCTTTTCATTGAATTTTTTAAAATACTTTTTAGTTTGAACAGACCTTTTTTTTATTTTTTTAAAATATTTTTACTACATTTTTGTCGATTTAAGCTCCTTTTAGGAGAATAAGAGACTTTTTTATTTCTCTCCAGTGGAATTTGCCGATTTCAATTCGGCAGTTATTGGCGCAATTTGTGGGTTTTCGGCAACTCTTATTTCGCTAAATACAGTGACCATTCGATAAATAATGAATGCACCGAATTTTCTGCGCAATGGAATGGCCAAAGTGAGCTGGAATTCAAAGCACCGGCGTTCCTTCAATTTCAGTGCTTTGTGAATAGACCCCTAGCTATTCCTAAACCCAATAATCTACATACCTGTAAAAATAAATAAATCGTTGTACTATCCAATATCGTTTTTCTGCTAAACAAAGGTCAAATAAAAATCATTACAAAAAATAAAAAATAAAACACAAATTCCGTACAAGTGTAAAAACACTGCTTCATTTTAAATAATTATGCATTGATTTTAGAATTAAAAAAACAATAAAACAACAGGTTAAGTAATTGGTGAATGTTGTCATCATTATGGCAAGCAACATCCTGCTTTGTAGGCAAGAGAAATCCAAAGTTGCAATAGTACAGCTATGCAAGTCAGAGTTATGAAAGAATGACATCATTGCTGTGTTTTATGGTTCAGACAAAACAATTAGAAATCTAAAAACAAAATATCAAACACGTTAACAAATTACCTGCTTTCGAAACTAAAAAAAATGATCAAAACCCAGTGACAGGTCCACGTAGGGATGTGCGTTTCGGGTTTCGGAATTTCGGAATTTTCATGAAATTTCCCGATTCGTGCATTCGGATTCGGCCGATTTTCCGAAAATTTTCGGATCCGAAAACGGCAGATCCGAACAAATTTTCGAGCCGAAGTGAAAACTTTTCGGAGTTTTCGAATGGACTAGAAATGTGTAAAATCGAAATTCATTTTCGTTCCATTCGTGATTTCGGCTCCATTCCTGATTTCAGTTCCATTTCAGTAATTTCGGACATCGTATTTATATCGCTGATTCTGTAATTAAATTTTGTATCATTCCCATCTCAATGTATGCTTCCTGGAAAACCAGAGAAATCTCAATGTATCCTTCTTGTAAAACATGAGAAATCTCAATGTATCCTTCTTGTAAAACATGAGAAATCGCAATGTATCCTTCCTGGGAAACCAGAGAAATCTCAATGCATCCTTCTTGTAAAACCAGAGAAATCTCAATGTATCCTTCTTGTAAAACATGAGAAATCTCAATATATCCTTCTTGTAAAACATGAGAAATCTCAATGGCAGAATTATCGTATCGGCAGAATTATCGTATCGTATAATTATCGTATCCGAAAAACCATTAGTTTACATCAAAACGAATAGACACTTTGAAACGAGGAGTACAGACATTCCGAAAAACACGAAAATTTCCGAAATCACGAAAAAAAAGTCGATACGAAAAACGAACCGAAACGAACCGAACCGAAACGGAAATCGGCCGAAACGAGTCGAAACGAAAATTTACAAAATCCGAACGAACCGAACCGAATCGAACCGAAAAAAAATCGGTGCACAAGCCTAGGTCCACGTTTACTTGTGTTTTGTGTATTAACGTGGCAAGGTTAATGAAATGAAATGCAGATCTAAAAGTTGTTGTTCTGTTTTTTTAAACACATGCAAAACATTATCTTTATAAAAAGCTAAATAAACAACGTCTTAACTTTTTTCCTTTCGTTTTCATTAGTAATCGAAGTAAAGAGGGAGCGAGCACGCTGAGATCTTATTCTCTTGAAAATTTTCTTCCCTCAAGTGTCTGAAACTCTCTCAAGAATATTCTGTTTGATGTTTTTTAACCAGCGCACAGTCGTATCCCTGTCCTACCCCAAAGCCATGTGCATTAAAAATAACTTTGTCATGGGGGATTGCATCAAAGATTTCTGGAAATCTAAATAAATAATGTTGTGCGGATCATCGTTCTAAAGGTTCGTAGGACGCTTTCCAGCATTAAGAATATTAGGCGACGGACTCTGTCTACAGTATATCAGGACTGTCATCAATCACTTGCATATACACTACAAGGGTTTTTTTAAATATAAAAGTCTGTTGCTCCATAGTAAAGGCAGTAAGATTATAAAAAAATAATCAGAAATTGTCCACAGCAATATTTCCTTGATAAATACATTTTTAAATATGTTGTTTTAAACGGGCTACAAAGTGCACAAAGATACATAGTAATGAAAAATGAGCATCTCAAAGGACAGCGTGAAGCTTAAAAGGGTAAATCTGATATCTTCTGTAGTAGTAAAACTCATTTCTATTTCTGTTTACATGATAGATTTTGGCTTATTGTTATACAATTAGATATATATTAAAATTACAGGCTTCTCTTTCTAGCGGCATTATGTTAGTATCAATTGTTTTGTTTCCTGCTGTGTTTAACAATTAACAACTAAGGTAAGCTTAATGGCAACCGATGCTCCAGTAACATATAGAATTGCTGGAGGGAAAAAATTGTTGCTGGAAAAAGGAGGAATTACATGAAAAATACAAAAACTAATAAATATTCTGCCTGGGACTTGTATGGAATTTCAGAAGGAGGGAGGGAGAAGGAGAGAAAGGGGGTGAAAGATAAAAAATATAGTGATACAGTTGCTAGTTTAAAAAGATACTATGGAATGAAAACAATAACCCCTCTTGAACTTCTTCACAGCCCCTTCCTCACTTTTATTTCAGCTCCTGGTTTTCCTCGGGGACAACATACTATGGCTTTCACTTAAGTCACAGACATCAGTGATCGCCAAAAGGCAGGACGTGCAAGTGAATGTCAAGTCAACCCAGTGGATTTCAATGCGTGAGCATTGAAAGCCATTGGCTGGAGATAACCCCTGACGGAATTCTCCTTTTGGGAACTCATCGAAGAGTAAATATACAAATATTAATAGAAAAATCTGGAAAAATGTTAACAATAGGGTGGAGTAGAGGTAATATCACTGCTCTGTGACTGTGGAGACACAGGCTCGATCCCGGCAAGAGCACCTCTCCAGTAAGTGTCCTTGGGCAAGACACCTAACGGTACATGCCATAGATACTCGAGTATATGACGCGACGGATAGATATTTATTATGGAAATGAGCGAATACTCAAAACTCGAATATAACGCGAGGAACAACATTTTACTGTACCGGTAAACAACTAAAATCCTTCCAGGTTCTCTTAACACAGTCGGGCTACCTCCCTCAGGCCAGGGTGCTCTGCTCTAGAATGATTGCAGTTGTTACCAAGTATGAAGCCACCGGGTACCTGTCTTTTTTACTAGTGATTAGATGGCCAGCGTAGGCGAGAGAGGTTAATGATTGGCTTAAACTGAGCGTGCCCTCTGGCCGTGATGGATCCTACCTCCGAGAATCCGAGAGTTCCTGAAGTGTTCGCAAGCATCAGGGAGCCTGCATTCACTTCAGTAAGACTAACGGAGCTTCCGGGAGACTTGGGATCCTGAGCAAGGCAAGGTTTTTTTTGATTGTTTTTTTTTCAGATGCAAATGCAGATGTCTCGAATATAACGTGACCCCTCCAATTTTAAGGTAAATTTTTGTCACCAAAATCGAGCGGTATACTCGAGTATCTACAGTACTTGCCACCCAGGACATACTTGAAAACGAGAGAAATCTCAATGTATCTTTCCTGGTAAAATACTTTCTCAAAAAAATAATAATAATAATAATAATGCTACTATGCAGATCCTAAGTAGTGAAGGCTCTCGGGTGTGAGGTGACACCATGAGTGAGCCTCCAGAGAGGAGTGGGAATCACTTCAAAGAGTAATGGGGGGGAGCTTCGAAGACCCATATCACTGCAGGTTCAATTAAGATCTGCAATATCAAACTGGTTAATCAATTCAGCTTAAACAATTATGCACATACATTTTTTAAGTTGTTTTAATGTCAGGATGTTTATGTAGAAATTTTGAACAATCTTGAGTACATCTCATTATAGAGGAGCGTACAAGATTAATTTTCACCACGAGTGAATGGAGTTGCAATTACAAAATGTTTTTTAATTTGCATTCGTCTCAGTAACATTTTTTCCATTTTTATTTTTAAAAAAAATTACAATATATTACCACAAACGGTTTGGATGATAATATGTATAGGGATAAATTTACATGCTGTAAATTATTGAAATCAGAATAATTTGCACATTGCTACATGTATATGTCAAAAAAATGTAAAGACAGATTTTTTAGTCCATGAAATAAATATATAGGAAGTGTAGGTTCTGCGATTAAACCTGACTTCAAATAGCATTTGAACATGAGAGGGAAAAAATGGCATAATGAGCCCAGCACACGTCATGATATGGCTCAGCATTGAAGAGGTTAATATATGATCTTCAAAAGTCAATACTGTCATGACAAAAGGTACAGTTATTATTGATGGGCTGTACCTTATCTGGTCAACACACCAACCCTTTTAAACAACTATGTAATGACAATGCACGTTAATGGACTTTATAAGATGTCACAGTTGCCCTGCAGAACATTGCTTTGACAATCTGAGCATTGTTTTCTTAGGTTCTATTAAATCGGAATAAGAATGAATTTCAGTCAATTCTAGGTATGGTAATGAGCAGCAGAAACAAAATATATGCACAATATATTGCTAATTGGAAGCACAATGTTACTGCCAAACACATATTGAGAAGCCTTAATAATACTTTGTACTGGAGGTATATAAAATATTGTGTATAAAAACCTAAAGCAGCCCTAATGTGTCTGTCTGGCACCACCACATTCTTAATTTATTTACTTATAAAGTATTTTACCAGGAAGGATACATTTTCAAGTATGTCCTGGGTTCAAGAACATTGTATTTCTGTAACTCCTGTAACAATTCAAAGTCATAAAATGCAAGATATTAAAAAACAACACACAAATATACAGATTAACAGAAAATGAATATGTAGAAAATAGAATGTTCACCATCATAATTACATAAAATTCTTATTCAGTACAGATACAAGATCTTACAGTAATTTCCATACGCAGACATTATGCAGGCACATACAGATATCATTTTTACTGTATATTCTATCTGTATTTTGTACAGTCTACATTGCTAATTCATTAGGATTAGGGATGAATGAGCGTTCGGTTCGGATCAGTTCAGAGTTTGATTCGAACATCGCCTGTTCGGCTGTTCGTCGAACTCTGAACATTTCCGAGTGTTCGCCGCATGTTCAACCCACAATGCACCACAATGGACCACAATGCACTTTTCCACTGGCCTGAAGCTTGTAATTGGCAACAGCCTTGCACCTGACCACAGGTCAGGTGCAATACGATGGGCAAATTTTGCCCAATCATGGGCTCACAGAGCTAAGTCCCGCAGCACACTATATAAGGCTTCTTCCCTGCCTGCAGCCCCAGCGTGTGTGTTTGCAGGAGTGAATCAGAGAGGAGAGGAGATTGTTCTGTCAGGGTGTATCAGTGACGTTGTAGGAGATATCTGGGAATTAGCCTGGCAGTGCCAACACAGATTCTATCAGGGATAGTGTGTTTCAGTGAGTTGTGGGAGATTTCTGGGAATTAGACTCTGTGTTGGCACTGCAAGGCTATCAGGGACAGTGTGTTTCAGTGAGTTGTAGGAGATTTCTGGGAATTAGGATCTGTGTTGGCACTGCCAGGCTATCAGGGACAGTGTGTTTCAGTGAGTTGTAGGAGATTTCTGGGAATTATAATCTGTGTTGGCACAGCCAGACTATCAGGGACATTGTGTTTCAGTGAGTTGTAGGAGTTTTCTGGGAATTAGAATCTGTGTTGGCACTGCCAGGCTATCAGGGACAGTGTGTATCAGTGAGTTGTAGGGGATTTCTGGGAACTTGAATCTGTGTTGGCAATGCCAGGCTATCAGGGACAGTGTGTATCAGTGAGTTGTAGGAGATTTCTGGGAACTTGACTCTGTGTTGGCAATGCCAGGCTATCAGGGACAGTGTGTTTCAGTGAGTTGTAGGAGATTTCTGGGAATTAGAATCTGTGTTGGCACTGCCAGGCTATCAGGGACAGTGTGTTTCAGTGAGTTGTAGGAGATTTCTGGGAATTAGAATCTGTGTTGGCACTGCCAGGCTATCAGGGACAGTGTGTTTCAGTGAGTTGTAGGAGATTTCTGGGAATTAGAATCTGTGTTGGCACTGCCAGGCTATCAGGGACAGTGTGTATCAGTGAGTTGTAGGAGATTTCTGGGAATTAGACTCTGTGTTGGCACTGCCAGGCTATCAGGGACAGTGTGAATCAGTGAGTTCTACCACAGTTCAGCAAATTAGAATCTGTCTTGGCACAGCCTGTTATCAGTGTGTATCAGTGAGTTATACCACAGTTCAGCAAATTTGAATCTGTCTTGGCACAGCCTGTTATCAATGTGTATCAGTGAGTTATACCACAGTTCAGCAAATTTGAATCTGTTTTGGTACAGCCAGGCTATCAGTGTGTATCAGTGAGTTATACCACAGTTCAGCAAATTTGAATCTGTCTTGGCACAGCCTGTTATCAATGTGTATCAGTGAGTTATACCACAGTTCAGCAAATTTGAATCTGTTTTGGTACAGCCAGGCTATCAGTGTGTATCAGTGAGTTATACCACAGTTCAGCAAATTTGAATCTGTCTTGGTACAGCCAGGCTATCATTGTGTATCAGTGAGTTATACCACAGTTCAGCAAATTTGAATCTGTCTTGGCACAGCCTGTTATCAGTGTGTATCAGTGAGTTATACCACAGTTTAGCAAATTTGAATCTGTCTTGGCACAGCCAGGCTATCAGTGTGTATCAGTGAGTTATACCACAGTTAAGAAAATTTGAATCTGTCTTGGCACAGCCTGTTATCAGTGTGTATCAGTGAGTTATACCACAGTTCAGCAAACTTGAATCTGTCTTGGCACAGCCAGACTATCAGGGACAGTGTGTATCACTAACTTATCGCATTGTTCTGGAAAATCTGTATATCTTTGATCTAATTCTAGATACCATACAATAACACAGTTTAATCAGAGTTCATCTGTTTATCTATTGAGAGTTGAATCTAGCTGTTACCAGCTATCAGGGTGTTGCAGCCTGCAGGAGAGGAAGTGAATCAGAGAGAGAGAGGAGAGGACATTGGCACTGCAGCCTTGCAGGGAAAATATCAGTAAAATCTCCGACTTACATCAGAGTTCTGCATATCTCCAATCTTTATACCAGAGTTGAATCAGAGTTCTGTATATCTCCAATCATTATACCAGAGTTGAATCAGAGTTCTGTATATCTCCAATCTTTATACCAGAGTTGAATCAGAGTTCTGTATATCTTTATTCTATATATCACTCACCATGTCAGAAAGAACAAAAAGGACAGGCAGACACTCCCAGACACAGATAAGAGGGCAAGCAGCCTCTGTGTCGGAAGGCAGTGCCCCTGGTCATCGTGGACGTGGTGCATCCTCTGCAGGGGCACACTTGTCCTTTCTAACTGGTGCTGGCCGTCTTATGCTGCAGCAAAATACAGATGATTTGCAGGATTGGCTAACCAGGCCATCCTCATCCTCCGAGTCCTCTGCCAGCCAGGCTTGTAGTGGTTTACAGTCCACCTCAGCTGCCAAAGCATCTAATGCAGCCTCCATGTAAACAGCTACTCCTGCCGTAGCCTCACCAACATACACGGAGGAGTCAGCTGAATTGTTTGACTACAATGACAGTGACATGCTGCTTGAGGATGTGCAGCAACTCCAGTGCTCTGATTCAAACTCTGAGGTTGAGGAAGGGAGTAAAATCAGCCTAGAGGGAGGGGGTGCCAGTGACACACAAAGAACTGGCACTCATGTTCCCCCAGCAGCTGCAGCATATTGTCAGGTTGGCTCCATTGACAAATATATAGGGGGTGATGACAATGATGATGAGGTCACTGACTCCACCTGGGTGCCTGATTGAACAGAGGAGTCAAGTGAGGAGGAGGAGGAGGCGCAACAAAAATGAGGCACAACGTCCTATAAGACCAACCGTAGCCAGTCCAAGGCATCAGAAGTCAGGGCTCCTCAGGTGCAGAGCGCTGTTGTCTCAAAGCACAAGTGCAGGAACTCTGCTGTCTGGGAGTTCTTCACAAAATGTGCAGCAGATTGCAGCGTTGTTATTTGTAAGCTATGTCTGAAGAGGATCAAGCGTGGGAAAAACATCACACACTTGGGTACCACATGCTTGATAAGACATATGACCACCTGCCACGCATCCCGTTGGCACAACACTTTGCATAGGTCCTCATCTGTCTCTACCCCCACTATATGTTCTGCCATGTCATTGCCTAAAATCTCCACTGACAGGGATGATGCTACAGTAATGGGTGTACCAGGTCCTTCCTCAGAATGTGACAGCATCCCATCAGCTGAAGATTTACGCAGTCAGATTACGTTGCCCCAAACTGCTGCAGCATAAGAAAAAATATAGTCCCATCCATCCCCAAGCACAGCATCTAAATGCCAGCTTAGCAAAATTACTCGCATTACAGCTGCTGCCTTTCCAGCTGGTGGACTCTGCTTCCTTCCATGAATTTGCCAAATGTGCTGTACCACAGTGGCAGGTTCCAAAACACCATTTCTTTTCACGGAAGGCCATTCCAGCACTATACCAGCACGTGGAACACAATGTTATGGAGTCATTGGGAAAGGCAGTCAGAAGCAAGGTGCACATTACTTTAGACACGTGGCCCAGCAAGCATGGACAGGGCCAATTCATTACCTTCATGGCACACTGGGTAACTCTGCTTGCAGCTGGGAGGGATCCAGGACGGGGCTCTGTGCTGGAGCTTGCTCATCCACCACGCCTCCAGAAAGCTGCTTATATGAGGTCTGTCTGCTCCACCACCTCTTCCTCTTCCTCCTCCTCCTTCAATGTCTCTGGTGAAGTGGCAGTTAAACCAACGTGTGGAAGGGGCTACGCAATGGCTCAAGCAAAAAGATGCCATACTGTGCTTGAGCTGGTTTGTTTAGGGGACAGGGGCCACACCGGGCCAGAAATTCTGTCAGCTCTGCAGGGGCAGGCGCAGAGATGGTTAACACCATGCCAGCTTGAGCTGGGAGGGGTCGTCTGTGATAATGGCAGCAACATTCTCTCCGCCCTACACCTGGGTAAGTTGACACATGTACCATGCCTAGCACATGTCCGAAATCTGGTGGTACAGCGTTTCCTAAGCCAGGCTATCATTGTGTATCAGTGAGTTATACCACAGTTCAGCAAATTTGAATCTGTCTTGGCACAGCCTGTTATCAGTGTGTATCAGTGAGTTATACCACAGTTTAGCAAATTTGAATCTGTCTTGGCACAGCCTGTTATCAGTGTGTATCAGTGAGTTATACCACAGTTCAGCAAACTTGAACCTGTCTTGGCACAGCCAGACTATCAGGGACAGTGTGTATCACTGACTTATCGCATTGTTCTGGAAAATCTGTATATCTTTGATCTAATTCTAGATACCATACAATAACACAGTTTAATCAGAGTTCATCTGTTTATCTATTGAGAGTTGAATCTAGCTGTTACCAGCTATCAGGGTGTTGCAGCCTGCAGGAGAGGAAGTGAATCAGAGAGAGAGAGGAGAGGACATTGGCACTGCAGCCTTGCAGGGAAAATATCAGTAAAATTGCTGACTTACATCAGAGTTCTGCATATCTCCAATCTTTATACCAGAGTTGAATCAGAGTTCTGTATATCTCCAATCATTATACCAGAGTTGAATCAGAGTTCTGTATATCTCCAATCTTTATACCAGAGTTGAATCAGAGTTCTGTATATCTTTATTATATATATCACTCACCATGTCAGAAAGAACAAAAAGGACAGGCATATGCTCCCAGACACAGATAAGAGGGCAAGCAGCCTCTGTGTCGGAAGGCAGTGCCCCTGGTCATCGTGGACGTGGTGCATCCTCTGCAGGGGCACACTTGTCCTTTCTAACTGGAAGGCCCTTCCGGCACTATACCAGCACGTGGAACACAATGTTATGGAGTCATTGGGAAAGGCAGTCAGAAGCAAGGTGCACATTACTTTAGACACGTGGCCCAGCAAGCGTGGACAGGGCCATTACATTACCTTCACTGCACACTGGGTAACTCTGCTTGCAGCTGGGAGGGATCCAGGACGGGGCTCTGTGCTGGAACTTGCTCATCCACCACGCCTCCACGCCTCTCTCCGCCCTACACCTGGGTAAGTTGACACATGTACCATGCCTAGCACATGTCCTAAATCTGGTGGTACAGCATTTCCTAACCATACCCAGGGCTGGAAGAGCTTCTCAGCCAGACCAGAAAAGTCTGCAGCCACTTCAGACGGTCATTCCCAGCAAGCGTTCGCCTGGCAGAAATTCAAAGAGAATTCCACCTTCCCACAAACCGCCTGATCTGTGACATGCCCACCAGTTGGAACTCGACATTGGCAATGCTGCAGCATCTGCACAAGCAGCAGAGGGCCATTAATGAGTACCTGTGTAAGTATGGCATAAGGACAGGTTCAGGTCAACTTGTTTCCTCCCCCCACAGTGGCTGATGATCAAGGATGCATGCACTGTACTGTCACCATTTGAGGAGGCAACGAGGATGGTGAGCAGGGACAGTGCATGCATCAGTGACACAATTCCTTTAGTGTTCCTGCTGGAGCGCACTCTGCAGGGAATTATAGATGTGGCAATAGAGGCAGAGCAGCGGGAGGAAGAGGAGGACTTCCCTAGCTCTCAAGGCCCCAGTCTTTACGCAGACAGCATTCCTGCGTGTCCTCCTCAGATCAGACAGGAGGAGGATGAGGAATATTTAAATTGTGGGGCATTGAAGGTGGGGTTTCCTCAAGGGAGGGTTTTGTGTCCCCAGAAACCCAAGGACTAGTACGTGGCTGGGAGGAGGTAGTGCATGATACGGTCATCCTCAGCGACCAGGAACACTCTGAAGCTAATGCCACCTCCAACCTATGCTGCATGAGCTCCCTTATCCTGCAAAGCCTGCTAAAGGACCCCAGGATTCGTGCTATCAAGGAGAGGGATCATTACTGGTTGGCAACCCTTCTTGAGCCACGATACAAGGGTAAGGTTGCAGAGCTCATCCTGCCCTCACAGAGGGAGCACATGATGAAACTACTTGAGGACGCTCTAAGGTGACACTTGTGTAACACTTTTCCAGACACTGGTGCTTCTGAGGCTGCTGTTTATCAGAGGAAGAGCGGTGAAGGGGGCCACTTGACTGATGCCTTTTCCAATTTTTTTAGTCCACGATGCCCAGGGACGTCAAATGTAGGCACCCATTGCCAGCGTCTTCACCATATGGTGCAGGACTATCTAGGGGCAAGGGCAGACCTGGATACCTTTACAGCAGATGATCCACTGGCTTACTGGGTGTTGAGATTGGATCACTGGCCAGAACTTAGCCAATATGCTATGCAGCTACTAGGTTGCCCTTCATCCAGCGTGCTTTCTGAAAGGACGTTCAGTGCCGCTGGAGGTTTTGTCACAGACAAAAGAGTGCGTCTGTCCACCGACTCTGTAGAATGGCTGACATTTAGAAAAATTAATCAGTCCTAGATCGGCAGCTATCAATCCCCTGATGCTGACGTAACTGAATAGATCAGGGATCTCTTCTGCATTCCCAAAACCTCCACCACTGCACTCTTCCACAATACCACAAAGGGGTTACGGTGTGAAGGCACTTGCTGCCACCAAAGGTAAAATATTTGGGTGCACTGCCACTGATGCCTATACCAGATTCATATCATTTTAATATTTGACCGCAGGGTCCAACCCTGCACTCTTCCACAATACCACAGAGGGGTTACGGTGTGACGGCACTGTTTCCGACACTAAAGGCCCAATTTTAAAGCACCGTTACTTTGATCCAAAGCCTGCATAAGTTTCACCATAATTTAGCCAAAAACATCACTAAACTTGTTCTGTGTGTCCTAAAACGTCTCCTCTTTTCATACAGGCTGCCGCCCCAAGCAGTTGTTTATGAATAGATTAAAGGAAAACCATTTACCCTCATTTGAAATGTCATTTTTTGGTTTTTAAATGTTTCTATACTTCCTACAAATCCGCCACTTAACGGGCAGGTTATGGGGACCTCCTAGGCACAATATTTGAAGGATTTTTCCGTTTTTATTCTGAACTTTTATTTCATGGAAAACTAACTGTTCCTTTAAAAACATTTTTTTTAAACTTTTTGTCCTTGTTTCCTGTCCCCCAGGGCACTACCCGGACCCCCATACACCTTTTATGGCAAATATCTTGCATATATGCCCTCTTGGAGGGCACTCTAAAAATCGAAAGTTCAGGTCCCATTGACTTACATTGAGTTCGGATTGTGTTCGAGTTCGAACTCGAACTTTTGAAATTGTTCGAATTCGAAGTCGAACCGAACACAGGGGCGTTCGGCTCATCCCTAATTAGAATCACTACAAATTCCCATAAGCAGAATGTCTGTCCATTATTTATCCATCTTTAACACATTTACTGATCTTGACACAAAGGCCATTTCTTCATGTGTCCCATATTTTAGACACTTTTTGAAACTGTAAAATATGAAAAGATACCATCTAGAGTTTGAAACCTTTCATCCAAGTTATATTTCAGGGAGCCAGTAATCGGCAAGTGCCAACATTTTATGCCTCGTACCAATATTTTTTTTGTCTATGCACATCCATTGGTTTGGGTGGATACGGACCCTTTGTTACCAAACAATGAACATGACCAAATGCAATCCTGTTGGTAAAGACGTGCTTGAAATTCTGGTTAAAAACAATGCAGAGTCCTAAATAAAGTCTATAAAATGACAAACAGTAAACTACCAACTTTAATAACAGATTATATTCTAAGATCTTTTGTGTGTGATAAAAACTAATAAAAAAACATCTGCCCTCATACTCACTGTTGAAATATAGCAAGAAAAAAAAGATGTCATCTGCAAAGATTCTTTAGGTACATAAATTCTAAAAAACCCAAGAGTGAAAATGTAGGTTCACTAAAATCTGAGTCAGGGTTATTGTTAACTGAAGATCAGGATAAGGCAGAAATTTTAAATGATTATTTTTCTTCAGTATTTATCAAAGAGAAACCTATAACAGGAGACATGAAATTCATTAATAAAAACTTACTAATACAAAGTGACTGGTTGACTCAGGACAAGGTTTTGCAGAAATTAAACAATGTGAATGTGAATAAAGCCCCAGGGCCAGATGGAATTCACCCGCGAGTACTGAGAGAGCTATGTGTTGAAATATGTAAACCTCTGTTCTTAATCTTTCAATAGGAATAGTACCAGAGGATTGGAGAAAAGCTGACGTGGTCCCTATATTTAAGAAAGGTTTAAAATTTGTGCCTGGGAATTATAGACCTGTGAGCTTAACATCTGTGGCTGGGAAAGTATTGAGGGGTTACTAAGGGATAATATTCAGGAATTTATTGGGAGGTATAATGTAATTGGCAAAAATCAGCATGGTTTCATGAAACACAGATCATGTCAGACTAACCTAATTACGTTCTATGAGGAAGTAAGTAGAAGTATAGATCAGGGGGTCGCAGTGGATGTGATTTACTTAGATTTTGCCAAAGCTTTCGACACAGTTCCATACAAAAGGTTACTATTTAAATTGAGAAAAATTGGTCTAGATGAAAATACTTGTTCTTGGATAGAAAACTGGCTAAAAGATAGGGTACAGAAAGTGGTCATAAATGGTACATTTTCAAGATGGACACCAGTGGTAAGCGGTGTCCCTCAGGGGTCTGTTATTGGACCAATACTATTCAATTTATTTATAAATGACCTTGAGATAGGCATTGAAAGCCATGTATCAGTGTTTGCAGATGACACAAAACTAGGAAAAGTAATACAATGTGAGCAGGATGTTACTTCGCTGCAGAGGGATTTAGATAAATTGGGGGACTGGGCACTTAAATGGCAGATGAGATTTAATCTAGATAAATGCAAAGTTATGCACTTTGGAGTGAAGAACACACAAGTAATTTATACCCTAAATGGTACGGAGTTAGGGAAATCCAAGCAGGAGAAGGATTTGGGAATAATCATAGACTTCAAACTAAGTAACAATGTGCAATGTCAAACAGCAGCCGCCAAGGCCAGCAAAGTATTGGCATGCATTAAAAGGGGAGTTCACTCACGGGATGAAAACATAATTTTGCCTCTGTATAAATCAATGGTCAGGCTGCACCTTGAATATGCCGTCCAATTTTGGGCACCTGTCTTAAAAAAAGATATTATAGCGCTAGAAAAAGTGCAGAGACGGGCAACTAAATTAATAAGGGGAATGGAAGGGTTAAGTTATGAGGAAAGACTAACAAGCTTAAACCTGTTTAGTTTAGAGAAAAGGCGCCTTAGAGGGGATCTGATAACCTTATATAAATATATACGGGGCCATTATCAACCATTGTCTGATAACCTATTCATTAACAGGACTATACAAAGGACACGGGGTCATCCATTTAGACAGGAAGAAAGAAAATTTAGCTTAAAGCATAGGAAGGGTTATTTTACGGTGAGAACAATAAAGCTGTGGAATTCTCAGCCTGTTGAGGTGGTTGGGTCAGAGTCTGTACAGACTTTTAAAAAACAACTGGATGACTTCCTGCAGACACAGAATATTAAGGGTTATAATATTTAATATGTGGGTAAAAGCTTCTTGATCCAAGGAGAAATCTGACTGCCATTCTGGGGTCAAGAAGGAATTTTTTCCCAGTATGTTGCATATTTCAGACTTAGTTTTTTGCCTTCTTTTGGATCAACAGCAGTAGGTTATGTGGGAGAGGCTGAACCCGATGGACGCATGTCTTTTTTCAGCCTATATAACTATGTAACTTTGTAACTATGTAACTCGTTTCTATACAATTCCATGTGAAACAAAACACAATTAGAGGTTTTAGTTTACTCGAATGGCCGTTGAAGTGTAAATTCACTCGCCCCATCACGGCACCTCTTGGTGAGTACCTAACCAATATAACCAAAAGCAGCTCCTCTGAGCAGCTGGACGCTCTCATGCTGCTTTTCAGGTAAGAGGCAAAAATGGTGTTTTTTTTTTTAAATATAAAGTTTTTATTAAATTTTTCAACAATATTTAAACATAAGTAATATAACAGAAAGGTTATGCAGAAATAACGGGGGGAAAAGGGGAAAAATCATAAAAACACAAAAAAACAAACAAACGGAAAAACATAAAAAACATAAAAAAGCACCATGATATAAATCAAGTATCTTCAGGAATGTATCTCTATATTCCGCAAGACCACTGAAAGGGATTTTCACATATTACTTCAGGTTTAGTCATTAAATTTTAACGGTATAAGTGTCCCAAATCGCCCAATGATCCTTTCCCACCCCAGTCAGTCCCATCAAAGCTCTAGCCATGGCATCTAAGGATCGCAACTCACTCAATCTGGTTTTAATAGCACCCACTGTGGGAATTACATTCGATTTCCACTTAGCAGCTATGAGAGTAGTAGTGACTGATACGATATGAGCCAATAGTTGTTTTTGGAATTTAGTAAGGGAGTCAGGAAACATTTGCAGGAGGAACACCTCTGGGGTTGGGACAATCACGGCATCTAAAATCTCCGAACTCAGGGAGGCAACTTGGTCCCATAGTGTAGTAAGTCTGGGACAAGTCCACCATGTATGAAAGAAAGTGTCCTCCTCCTCCTCACACCTCCAGCAGGTTCTAGGTACATGTGGGTTGTAGGGATGTGCATTTCGGGTTTCGGAATTTCGGAATTTTCACGAAATTTCCCGATTCGGGTCTTTCGATGTGGCCGAAATTCCGAAATTTTTTAGATCCGAAAAAGTCGAATCCGAAATGTTTTCCGAGCCGAATCGAAAATTTTTCGGAATTTTCGAATGGACTTGAAATGTGTCAAATCGAAATATATTGCTTTGAAACGAGAACAGACTTTCCGAAAAAACGAAAATTTTTCGAAAACGGCAAATCCGAAAAGTTTTCGGAATTTTCGAATGGACTTGAAATGTGTCAAATCGAAATTTATTTCGGTTCCATTCGGGATTTCGGTTCCATTTCGGTAATTCTGAACATCGTTTATTTAACTATTATCGGTTATATCGCTGATTCTGTAAATTTTGTCTTTGTAAATGTGCTGGGGCAAATCAATGTGCTGGAGCAAATCCATGTGCTGTGGCAAATCCATGAGCTGGGGCAAATCCATGAACTGGGGCAAATCCATGTGCTGAGGCAAATCCATGAGCTGGGGCAAATCCATGTGCTGGGGCAAATCCATGTGCTGGGGCAAATCCATGAGCTGGGGCAAATCCATGTGTGAGCTGGGGCAATATCCTATGTGCTGGGGCAAATCCATGTGCTGGGGCAAATCCATGTGCTGGGGCAAATCAATGTGCTGGGGCAAATCCATGAGCTGGGGCATCCATGTGCTGGGGCAAATCCATGTGCTGGGGCAAATCCATGAGCTGGGGCATCCATGTGCTGGGGCAAATCAATGTGCTGGGGCAAATCCATGAGCTGGGGCATCCATGTGCTGGGGCAAATCCATGAGCTGGGGCAATATCCTATGAGCTGGGGCATCCATGTGCTGGGGCAAATCCATGTGCTGGGGCAAATCCATGAGCTGGGGCATCCATGTGCTGGGGCAAATCCATGTGCTGGGGCAATATCCTATGAGCTGGGGCAAATCCATGTGTGAGCTGGGGCAATATCCTATGTGCTGGGGCAAATCCATGTGCTGGGGCAAATCCATGAGCTGGGGCAAATCCATGTGTGAGCTGGGGCAATATCCTATGTGCTGGGGCAAATCCATGTGCTGGGGCAAATCCATGAGCTGGGGCAAATCCATGTGTGAGCTGGCGCAATATCCTATGTGCTGGGGCAAATCTATGTGCTGGGGCAAATCCATGTGCTGGGGCAAATCCATGAGCTGGGGCATCCATGTGCTGGGGCAAATCCATGTGCTGGGGCAATATCCTATGAGCTGGGGCATCCATGTGCTGGGGCAAATCCATGTGCTGGGGCAAATCCATGAGCTGGGGCTTCCATGTGCTGGGGCAAATCCATGTGCTGGGGCAATATCCTATGAGCTGGGGCAAATCCATGTGTGAGCTGGGGCAATATCCTATGTGCTGGGGCAAATCCATGTGCTGGGGCAAATCCATGAGCTGGGGCAAATCCATGTGTGAGCTGGGGCAATATCCTATGTGCTGGGGCAAATCCATGTGCTGGGGCAAATCCATGAGCTAGAGCAAATCCATGTGCTGGGGCAAATCAATGTGCTGGGGCAAATCCGTGAGCTGGGGCAATATTATATGAGCTGTGGCAAATCCATGTGCTGGGGCAAATCCATGTGCTGGGGCAAATCCATGAGCTGGGGCAAATCCATGTGTGAGCTGGGGCAATATCCTATGTGCTGGGGCAAATCCATGTGCTTGGGCAAATCCATGAGCTGGGGCAAATCCATGTGCTGGGGCAAATCCATGTGCTGGGGCAAATCAATGTGCTGGGGCAAATCCGTGAGCTGGGGCAATATCCTATGAGCTGGGGCAAATCCATGTGCTGGGGCAAATCCATGAGCTGGGGCAAATCCATGTGCTGGGGCAAATCCATGAGCTGGGGCATCCATGTGCTGGGGCAAATCCATGTGCTGGGGCAATATCCTATGAGCTGGGGCAAATCCATGTGTGAGCTGGGGCAATATCCTATGTGCTGGGCAAATCCATGTGCTGGGGCAAATCCATGAGCTGGGGCAAATCCATGTGTGAGCTGGGGCAATATCCTATGTGCTGGGGCAAATCCATGTGCTGGGGCAAATCCATGAGCTGGGGCAAATCCATGTTGAGCTGGCACAATATCCTATGTGCTGGGGCAAATCTATGTGCTGGGCAAATCCATGTGCTGGGGCAAATCCATGAGCTGGGGCATCCATGTGCTGGGCAAATCCATGTGCTGGGGCAATATCCTATGAGCTGGGGCATCCATGTGCTGGGGCAAATCCATGTGCTGGGGCAAATCCATGAGCTGGGGCTTCCATGTGCTGGGCAAATCCATGTGCTGGGGCAATATCCTATGAGCTGGGGCAAATCCATGTGTGAGCTGGGGCAATATCCTATGTGCTGGGGCAAATCCATGTGCTGGGGCAAATCCATGAGCTGGGGCAAATCCATGTGTGAGCTGGGGCATATCCTATGTGCTGGGGCAAATCCATGTGCTGGGGCAAATCCATGAGCTAGAGCAAATCCATGTGCTGGGGCAAATCAATGTGCTGGGCAAATCAAGTGCTGGGGCAAACGTGAGCTGGGCAATATTATATGACTGTGGCAAATCCATGTTGCTGGGCAAATCCATGAGCTGGGGCAAATCCATGTGTGAGCTGGGAATATCCTATGTGCTGGGGCAAATCCATGTGCTTGGCAAATCCATGACTGGGCAAATCCATGTGCTGGGGCAAATCCATGTGCTGGGGCAAACAATGTGCTGGGCAAATCAATGTGCTGGGGCAAATCCTGAGCTGGGGCAATATCCCTATGACTGCGGGCAAATCCAGTGGCTGGGGCAAATCCATGAGCTGGGGCAAATCCATGTGTGGGGCAAATCCTATGAGCTGGGGCAAATCATGAGCTGGGGCAAATCCATGTGCTGGGGAAAATGTCACGGTGGCCCCCGCACCCCGGCGCCTGGCAGCAGCTTCCTCGCTGCTCGCTGGCCAGGCGCCGAATGATATTGCGGTCGCTTCCGCACACGTGGGGAAGCCGGGGGGCGGGGCCTGGCGGGCTGACGCGGACCCGCCGGGTTTAAAGCCCAGGCTCTCAGAAATGCCGGTGCCCTGACGTGGTAGTTACTTCCCGCAGAGCTCTTGTATATTTGGCAAACAACTATTCTGTGTATTGACCCCTTGGCATTGGCAAACGACTATTCTGTGTATTGACCCCTTGGCATTGGCAAACGACTATTCTGTGTATTGACCCCTTGGCATTGGCAAACGACTATTCTGTGTATTGACCCCTTGGCATTGGCAAACGACTATTCTGTGTATTGACCCCTTGGCATTGGCAAACGACTATTCTGTGTATGACCCCTGGCATTGGCGAACGAACCACTCTGTGTATGATCCCTGGCATTGGCGAACGAACCATTCTGTGCATAACCCCTGGTATTGGCATCAACTCTTCTAATTCTGGTATTGAGGTCAGTCTGTGTGGCACCCTAAGCACACATCAGACTACCCCTTGTGTTGTTAGGGTCTTGGGAAGAGCTAATTATTCTAACTTCTTGTGTATCATTCTGTGTCTGTCTAGTCGTGCCGACCACTCTAAGGATCGGAAGGGTAGAGACTGTTCTGTGTCTAGAAACCACTACTCAGATAAAGCAGAGGGATCCGTGACGTCTCTCTTGTACGTGCTCTGTACTGCCATTCTTGTAGTCTGTCTAGTCGTGCCGACCACTCTAAGGATCGGAAGGGTAGAGAGTGTCCTGCGTATAGGGACCACCACTCTAGTATCAGGGGGATCCGTGACATTACGTCAGGGCCATGGATCCCGCAGACCTCTCTAATCAATTGACACGTATTGCAGCCAGACAAGAAGAGCAGGACCATAGAATGGACCAGATTGCTCTTGCCCTGCAAACCCTGCTAAACCGATCCAGTTCTGGTACTGCAAGCCCGCCAGACCCAGTAGTGCCTAGGGTCAGTTCGGCCGCTCTCGAGGGTTGTAGGCTCAGTATGAAAGCACCCGTACGTTATGACGGAACACCGAACTTATGCCGGGGCTTTCTGACCCAACTCGAGATCTTATTCGAAAACAATCCCGGGTCCTGTATGTCTGATAAAGCCAAAGTAGGCTATCTGATTAATCACTTGACCGAAAAAGCTTTATTATGGGCCACGCCCTTGTGGGAGAACAAGAAACCCATCATATATGACTATGAGGGTTTTACCTCCGAGTTAAAGCGTACTTTTGATCCCTCTAGACGGGCTACCAATGCGGGTAGATCCCTGTTTCACATCAAACAAGGTAATAGGAGGGTTTCCGACTATGCCATAGAATTTAAGACTTTGTCTTCTGAGGTACACTGGCCGAACGACGTTTTAACCCTGGCCTTTACCGAAGGTCTGAACGAGGCGTTTATGTTTGAATTGGCTCCCCTAAAATTACCAGAACATCTGGATCATTTGATTGATTTCTGCATCGCCATGGACGATCAAATCAGGGAAAGGAGACACACCAGAGACAGACCCAGAAGGGTCCTACCTCCTTTACCCTTAGTACCCAGGCATACCACTGCATCAGGTAACCTGGAGACCGTTAAGACCGATGTACCGGCCATTGAACCTATGCAGATAGGTAAAACGGGTATTTCAGAGGCAGAGAGAGCTCACCGGAGAGAAAGGGGGCTCTGTTTTTATTGTGCCGGGGCAGATCATTTCCGCCTTCAATGTCCTCAGAGACCCAGGGGTAGCAGGGGTGAGAGTGGCAAATCAGGTCAAAAGACAAGTAATACCCAGGTTATTGGTTCTCTGTATGCCTCCTTTGTGGATGATGAAAAAAAAAAAACTCGGATTCTGTTACCCATCTCCCTCACCTGGGAGGGGGTTCACCTCGAGACTGAGGCATTCCTAGACTCTGGAGCCTCAGGTAATTTTATGGATAGATGTTTTGCTGCCAACCACCTCTTACCTCTGGTTCTAAAGGAGAGGCCTCTTATGGTAGAAGCCATAGACGGGAAACCCCTGTCATGTCCCCATATCACACACGACACTATCGATGTGTGCATGACTACAGGAGTTCTGCACTGTGAAACCATACGATTCCAGGTTATCGACTCTCCCTCATGTCCTGTCGTTCTAGGGTTCCCATGGTTGACAGAACATAACCCGGTGATTGACTGGGCCCAGCGAGATATAATGTGTTGGGGTCCTAGTTGCCAGTCAAAGTGCCTGGGCAGGGTTAATGTGATTGGTAGTCTCAACATTGCCACAGCACCTCCTTTGTCCACTGAAGTCCCAGAATGTTATATGGCGCTAAAGGAGGTGTTCTCTAAAACCAGGACTGAGGTCCTACCACCGCATCGTCCTTATGACTGTGCTATAGAGTTACTCCCTGGTACTATGCCTCCTAGAGGACACGTATACCCCTTGTCTCAAAGGGAAAATGACATTATGGAGGAATATATAAGGGAGAATCTAGAGCGAGGATTCATCAGACGATCCTCCTCTCCAGCAGGAGCAGGTTTCTTTTTCGTTTCCAAAAAAGAGGGTGACCTGCGACCTTGCATCGATTATAGAGGTTTAAATAGGATTACCATAAGAAATGCATACCCAATACCTCTTATAACCGAATTGTTCGACCGTTTAAAAGGGGCCCGTATTTATACGAAACTTGATTTACGCGGAGCGTACAACCTGGTCAGGGTTAAGAAGGGGCACGAATGGAAAACGGCTTTTAATACACGTAGCGGGCATTATGAATACCTGGTGATGCCCTTTGGGTTATGCAATGCGCCAGCCGTTTTCCAGGACCTCATAAACGACACCCTAAGGGATTTTCTGCAAACGTTCGTTATAGTATATCTGGACGACATCCTGATATACTCTCCTGATAAGGAGACTCATCACGCCCACGTGAGACAAGTGTTGAAGAGACTATTGAGGGCTGGGTTATATTGTAAGCTAGAGAAATGCTTATTCGACATAGAGACAGTGCACTTCCTTGGGTATATAATAACCCCTGAAGGTTTCCAAATGGATCCTAAAAAACTCTCAGCGATTCTTGACTGGCCTTTACCCCAAGGGCTTAAAGCCATCCAGAGGTTTTTGGGGTTTACTAACTACTACCGGAGGTTCATTAAAAATTTCTCGGCCTTGATAGCTCCCCTCACGGCTATGACTAAAAAGGGGGTGGTGAATCAGAAGTGGACACCCCAGGCCAGTCAAGCCTTTGAGGCACTTAAACAGGCTTTCACCACTGCCCCTGTTCTCCGACATCCTGATCCGGCTCTGCCTTTCCAGGTTGAAGTTGACGCCTCCGAGCTAGGTCTTGGTGCAGTCTTGTCCCAAAGGGAGGCACCCGACAAGCCCTTGCATCCATGCGGCTTCTATTCCCGAAAGTTGTCCCCGGCAGAGAGGAACTATGATATCGGAAACAGAGAATTGTTAGCAGTTATTGCAGCCTTGACGGAATGGAGATACTTATTAGAGGGGTCTAGGGACCCCATTGTCATCATAACCGATCATAAGAATCTCACGTACATTGGAGACGCTAAACGGTTGAATGCCAGGCAAGCGAGATGGTCATTGTTTCTTTCCAGCTTTAATTTCGTCCTCACATACAGACCTGGGTCGAGAAACATTAAAGCAGACGCATTGTCAAGACAGTACGAGTCATACGAACATAACATCCAAGATCAACATCCCATTGTACCCCAGGAAAGGATTATAGCACTTACCACGATTAGTGTCTCGTCTCCTCTAATGTTAAGATTGCAGACCGCCCAGGGCACAGCTCCTGGGGGGAGACCTCCTGCGAAACTCTTTGTACCTGAGAACGAAAGGGAAGAGGTATTAAAACTGTATCATGATAACAAAATCTCTGGGCACATGGGGATCACCAAAACAGTGTCTAGTATACGTAAACTCCTTTGGTGGCCCACGGTGCGCCGTGACGTTAAAGATTACATAACCGTGTGTGAAGTGTGCACAAGACATAAAAGTCCCAAAACAGCGCCTATTGGTTTACTCCAGCCTCTGCCAATCCCCGAACGACCATGGTCGCATTTAGCTATGGATTTTATAGTAGAGTTACCTGAGTCTAGAGGGAATACTGTAATACTCACGGTCATAGATCGATTCTCCAAAATGGGTCACTATGTTCCTCTTCGGAAACTTCCTTCGGCAGCCGAACTGGTGCCCATTTTTGTTTCCAATGTGGTCCGCTTACACGGTATTCCTCTTGGGATTGTCTCGGATAGGGGGACCCAATTCGTCTCCAGATTCTGGAAAGGGTTTTGCAAGAGTGTGGGGATAGACCTATCCTTCTCTTCGGCCTATCACCCCCAGACCAACGGGGCGGCGGAACGAGCCAACCAAAATATAGAAAAATATCTCAGGTGCTTTATATCCGAACGACAAGATAACTGGTCAGACCTGATACCGTGGGCAGAGTATGCCTTGAACAGTGCAGTAAGCGAAGCCACAGGACGTTCCCCCTTCTTCACTGTTTACGGTTTTGATCCTCCCGTGCTCCCTGCTACGTTTCCTGATACCGCGATTCCTGCTCTGGATGAGCATTTAGTGTCATTGAAAGAAACCTGGGGAAGGGTTAAACGGGCACTGGAGGATAGTAGTGTTACCCAGAAGATCAAAGCCGACAGACACAGGAGGCCGGCACCCGTGTATCAAGTTGGGGACAGGGTTTGGCTTTCTTCACGCAACATTAAGCTTTTAGTACCCTCCATGAAACTGGCACCCAGGTACATAGGCCCCTATAAGGTTCTGCGGCGAATCAATCCGGTCTCCTATGCTCTGGCTCTGCCCTCCCATATCAAGATACACAATGTGTTTCACGTGAGCCTTTTGAAACCACTTTTGTGTAATCGGTACACCAGGGCCCGTGTCCCCCCTCCTCCGGTCTCTGTGGAGGGCGAGGAGGAGTTTGAAGTTGAGGCCATTCTGGACGCCAGGGTTTCTAGGGGGGTCCTTCAGTACTTGGTTGACTGGGTGGGCTACGGCCCAGAGGATCGCTCTTGGCTTCCGGCTACTGAGGTTCATGCTCCTCGGTTGGTGAGGGCTTTCTATTTGGCTCATCCCCGCGCCCCTGGGGGTCGTCCAGTGGCCGCCCGTAGAGGGGGGGTTCTGTCACGGTGGCCCCCGCACCCCGGCGCCTGGCAGCAGCTTCCTCGCTGCTCGCTGGCCAGGCGCCGAATGATATTGCGGTCGCTTCCGCACACGTGGGGAAGCCGGGGGGCGGGGCCTGGCGGGCTGACGCGGACCCGCCGGGTTTAAAGCCCAGGCTCTCAGAAATGCCGGTGCCCTGACGTGGTAGTTACTTCCCGCAGAGCTCTTGTATATTTGGCAAACAACTATTCTGTGTATTGACCCCTTGGCATTGGCAAACGACTATTCTGTATTGACCCCTTGGCATTGGCAAACGACTATTCTGTGTATTGACCCCTTGGCATTGGCAAACGACTATTCTGTGTATTGACCCCTTGGCATTGGCAAACGACTATTCTGTGTATTGACCCCTTGGCATTGGCAAACGACTATTCTGTGTATGACCCCTGGCATTGGCGAACGAACCACTCTGTGTATGATCCCTGGCATTGGCGAACGAACCATTCTGTGCATAACCCCTGGTATTGGCATCAACTCTTCTAATTCTGGTATTGAGGTCAGTCTGTGTGGCACCCTAAGCACACATCAGACTACCCCTTGTGTTGTTAGGGTCTTGGGAAGAGCTAATATTCTAACTTCTTGTGTATCATTCTGTGTCTGTCTAGTCGTGCCGACCACTCTAAGGATCGGAAGGGTAGAGACTGTTCTGTGTCTAGAAACCACTACTCAGATAAAGCAGAGGGATCCGTGACGTCTCTCTTGTACGTGCTCTGTACTGCCATTCTTGTAGTCTGTCTAGTCGTGCCGACCACTCTAAGGATCGGAAGGGTAGAGAGTGTCCTGCGTATAGGGACCACCACTCTAGTATCAGGGGGATCCGTGACAGAAAATCCATGCTGGACTGCTGGGGCCAATAGAGTTAAACAGCTTTGAAACCGAGGAAGAACAGATGTTCCGAAAAAAACGAAAATTTCCGAAATAGCGAAAACCGATAACCAAAAAACGAGCAAAGTGACACGAAAATACGCAAAAATAGTCGATATATACCGAAAACCATGTACAATTTCCGAGAAAAACGAAAATTCCGAAATAACGAAAAGCGGATACAAGAAACCTAGTTAAAGTACCTGAAAATACGAAAAAATGGGCGATATTCGAAAAATAAATGTACCCGAAAAAAAAAACGAACAGCAGAACCGAATCGAAACAGAAAGCATCGAAACGACCGAATCGAAAAGTTTAAAATTCGAAAAATCGAATCGAATCGAAAAAAAAATTCGTGCACATCCCTAGTGGTTGTGTGATGTTCCCGTCACGTGTAATGTACCAACGATATAAAATCTTTTTCCTAGCCTCCACTAATGAGATACATCGAAATTTCTTACAGTCTAAGAGAAAACATTCCCTCCATTGATCCGCTGAGAGTGTACTGTATATTGCAGATCTCTTTCCCAGTTTAGTTGAAATCTCCATGGTGAAAGTGGGGTTCTATTTAATAGTAATTGATAAATCAAGGAAAGGAGTCGTGAGTCAGGAGACGGGGTCAAGCAATAATGTTCAAAGCGAGTCAGTATGTCAGTGTCTGGAGGGAGATGTAGCAGGCCATATTTCGTCAAACAGGACCTCAGTCTCATAAAATGAAAACCTAATTTGAGATGGAGGGAATGTCTCTCCTGTAGTTGGAGAGAGGCATAAAAGGAGGATAAGGTGTTACGACACCATGGGCGAGGATCAAAATCTGGGATTAAATGAGTGAACACTGAGAGGGGGGAGGCCAGAGTCAGGGGGTGAACCGCAGTCAAGAGAGAGCGAGTCACATCCCAAACATGTAGGAGTAGCGCGGGCAAGGCCGGGAGGTCGTCTTTCATTAGTCTACACGACGTAGGTGTCCATAAGAATCCCACAAAATCATGTGGCAGCCTGCAGGGTAGGATCAAGGAGGTCCATTGTGGGAGGTTTACCCCCGCAAATATGCGGTCAAGATTTGTCATCAGGGCTGCTCTATAGTATAGTAATAAATTAGGTAAACCTAACCCTCCTCTGTCCACAGGCTGATGTAAGATAGCGATTTTAATTCGGGGTCGTTTACCTCGCCATATAAATTGAGAGAGGTTTGAGAGAACCGTTTTAAAGAACGACATAGGAGCTGGTAGAGGCAGAGCCCTAAAAACATATACTGTAGTAGTTTAGGTAAAAGCATCATTTTAATTGCATTAATCCTACCCGCCCAAGAGAAAAATGGTGGGTTTTATTGCACAAAGCACTTCCCATTTGGGGTTGAAAACAAAAACATGGAAAAAAGAAACAGTAGTAAAAATGACCTAACTGGTGTTACAACAAAATATACATACATATTAGACATGTGCACAGCACAAAATTTTGTTTTGAACTAATGGATTAGTCCTAAAATTCAATTTATTTAGTTGCTAAAGAAATTCGTTTTCAGTTCTTTAGTATGAAAACTAATTTCATTCATCCAGAAACAGTGGATACAATTACTATTGTAGTGGCTCCTCAGAGGCTGAGATTGCTGCTTGTTACAGTATCACTCACTCTCACAAATGTGCCAGCATAGCTGTTACAGTAAACTGACTGCTGCTCATCACAGCGCTCAGAGTTAGTAAATAATATTTTTATATATAAGAGGTTAGAACAATATCATTTCCTTGTTTTACTGAAACGCTGAGCGCTGTTACAGTCAGTTACTGACAGCTGAGCCTGATAAATTGTACTGAGAAATAATATAACAAGCAGTCGATCTCAGAAAGCCACTGATTTAAAGGGCTAAAAAAAAAAAAGGCTCCTCTCTGTATAATGTATAGAACATCCTCCTGCATTAATTAATACCCCTCTCTGTATAATATAGATAATATCCTCCTGCATTAATTAATACCCCTCTCTGTATAATTATTACAACATCCACCTGCATTAATTAATGCCCCTCTCTGTATAGAACATCCTACTGCATTGGCATGTGGAGGGTGCAGAACTTCGGATGTTGCACTCTTCATTGCTGGTCTCCTTCACTCATCAATGTAATATCACAAAAAGGACTGAAACTAAAATGTAGTGCATTTTATTTTAGTTTCTTTTTTTTTGTACTGAGCAGTTTCGTATCTCTTGAGTCATACTAAAACTAAATTATCCCAAAATTCGGACGAAATCGTTTTAGTACTAAAACGAATGCACATGTCTATTACATACAGAAAAAGCAATGAACATGCGCAAATGCAATCCTGATGCAAAAGACGTACTTGAAGTTCTGGTTAAAAACCAGAAATAAAGCCTATACAATGACAAAAGGGTAAACTAGCAACTTTAATAACAGATTATTTTCTAAGATCTTTTGTCTGTGATAAAGACTAATAAATAAAGACTAATAAAAAAACTTCTGCCGTCATACTCACAGAGGGCAGAAGAAAAACAATGCGACGAATGAACTGATGTTTGCAATTTGCGTAGACGTCTGGCCCCAGAATGGTTAATCTTCATCTTCAAGAACCAATTATTAAAATTAATTTGTTTTATTTACTTTATCAAGACTCATATTAGAGAAAGATGTTTTTTTTCTAATTCGAAGTTGCTTTTGTTTATAAACACTGATAGAAATTACAGGCGTGCTGCTAAAATAGTTGCGTGTTGAAAAGACATGCTAAAAACCGAAAGCATATTACTCTAGAGATTAAACTTTAAATTGTTTTTATTTTTGATGTCTGCGAGATCTGTAAAGTATTCATAAGCTCTTATAGGGAGCAGAGCTGTGATTTCTATTATCAGCGGGATTTTGTTCGGCATGAAATCTGCTTTTCTCTTTCATGCTTTACAGTTAAGGTGACTTTCTTGGGTCTGTTTTAACGCGCGTAAATACAAAGTTTTGCAGCAATATAAATTATTCCAACTTCCATGTGCTGGAACAGAGCTGCTATACACATCTCGACTGCTTTAATAATGTTAACTAGAAATGAAATGTAAGAAGAGTGTAAGAAAAGAAAACATAAAAAAAAAGGTACAAAACTATAATTTTCTACAACCTTCAAGGAGTATAGTTTGCCATTTAAAACTTCATTTATTTAATACAGTAAATACAAATAACCACATATTTTGTCCCATACCAATGGAATGCTTTTAGGTACAACAAAACTCAATTAAAATTTGACCTTTTCTATGCTAAAACAGTAATGTTTGCAGTAATTCAAGCGGTGCTTGATCCTCCTGCAAGATTTTTGGAACGGTAGAGACTTGATCGAAAGCTTGCTTAGTTTTAGCTTTCTATAAATTAAGATGTTAAAATTATTTTAACCCCTTCACTAGCAAGTGATATTTCAAAAATCCACTGTAGGAAACCAGTGGCTTTTCGTAAAAGTCATTTTTAATTAAATTTGTAGTAAGAAATATTTGTGAATATTCCCAGTGTATTCCTTACTGTAATAACCTATTTGACAGGCGGATGTCACCATCTGCTGGTCAAATGGAGTTACTGCAGTTACAACTGCAGTTCAAGACTCCGTGCTTCAGCTGGGGGAAACCAGATAAATCAGGACATTCTCCAGCCAATTTTAAACTAGGGATGTGTGTTTCGGGTTTCGGAATTTTGGAATTTTCACGAAATTTCCCGATTCGTCTTTTTGGATTCGGCCGAATTTCCGAATCGGGTCGGACCCAAAAACCGATAGATCCGAAAAGTTTTCCGAGCCGAAACGAAAAATTTTCGGATTTTTCGAATGGACTTGAAATGTGTCAAATCGAAATTTATTTTTGCTCTATTCATGATTTCGGTTCCATTCATGATTTCGGTTCCATTTCGGTAATTCTGGAAATCGTATATTTAACTATTATATCGCTGATTCTGTAAATTTTGTATTTGTAAATGCGTATCACTTGTTTCTTGTGGCATTCGGGTCAGTTTAGCGTTTTTTAAATCGTTTTGTTAATTTTTTTTGTTCCTTGGCTTTCATACCATTTTAATATGATTAAATAAAGTTGTGAAATGTATATTCAATTATTCATAAGAAAAAAAGGATCTTTATTTAATAAAAAAAAACACGATAGAATCGCCAGAATTATCGTAGACACTTTGAAACGAGGAGAACAGACGTTCCGAAAAAACGAAAATTTCCGAAATTTCCGAAAAAGTCGATACAAAAAACGAGCAAAGTAACCCGAAAACACAAAAAATGGTCGATATTCCGAAAAAAAAATGCACACGAAAAACGAGTCGAACCGAACCGAATCGAAACAGAAATCGGTCGAAACGAGCCGAATCGAAAATTTTAAACATCCGAACAAATCGAACCGAATCGAACCGAAAAAAAAATTGGTGCACAAGCCTATTTTAAACACCTTCTGGAGCCCAAAAGCAAACGGGCTGTTGTGTCCGCTACAGCTGATCGTGTATACACGATCACGGTAGTGAAGGGGTTAAAATGAACATTTGGAATGCTTTCTTCTTAAAGTGTAGATCTGTTGCATTGTGAAACTGAATCCTTTTTATATTACTCAAGATAAAATGTAGGGCATGGCAAAGGAAGAAGAATGGTGGCAAAAGAGAAAAAAACAACTCTGAGCGGCACAATTCCAAATAATGGGCTCTATTACATTCCTTGTGCAAACAAGCTTGCGCAGCGCTTTAATTTATGGACAAAGCGTTAAACGGTAACGCGCGTAAATTAACACTGGTATTACCATCTGTGCGCATTTTTTCATCCGTCAAAAAATAACACGCGTAAAAAAAAGCAGCGAAAAAAACGCACGCACATTGACGTTGCGCTCAGAAATCGGTATGTGGACTGTTTTTTCAAACGATTCAGCCAATCATAATTAAGTACCACAATTGTCTCCCGTTCAGTTTTTGCGCCTGTCAAAATCAATCTGAGTATATATGCTGCATCAATAATAAAAACATGCACAACTTCTCAATTTTATTGTTTGGGTATGTGTAGAATGTGTAACTATACTTTGCTGTATTTTTTTTCGGGCTGCTGTATTTGGTTTCGGCCAGGACGTTCAGATTTGCCATTAACACCAGCTTTTCAAAGACGTTAAAATAATGTGCGCAAAAGCTGTGCGTTAAAATCTGCACATAGATTGTAAAACCATCTGTGTACCAGCGCTCAAACGCATTTGCGCTCAAAATGTTAAGTATAGGACGCGCGCAGTACAGTAAGCTCGCGCAGGTTCACCCGCGTTAGACGTATGCGTGCGTTTGTTGCGCTGACGTTCTGATACGACGGTCTGCGCAAAGGGTTTTGCCCCTCGCGTTAATGCGTTTTTGCGCACGCGTTAACGTTTGCGCGCAGAATGTAATAGAGCCCATAGTATTCAGGTGCCACACATCTCCAAAGCAGCCAAATCTCCCCCGCTTATACATAGAGTAGAGACAAGCATGCCAAGTTTTTTTTCCATAGACAGATGGAACCTTAGAACTACATGTCGGATCACAACTTGAGAATGGCTCGCTGGTAGCCAAAACATTGTCCTTATGTCCCTCCAATAAGGCTCGGGTCAGACGAACGCATTTTTCGCGTTGTCTGTGAAAAAGTACGTTCGAACGAATGGACGCATTTTTTCACGGAATACGCGATAGCGGTCATACTATGCGCATTTGCGTCCGTGATTTTGTACGGATCATCAATAAAACACTTTGTGCATCTGGACGTTATGTTGGCCGGACATTAGCAGTGTCTGACATCTCCAATTCATGCACACACGCCGCTAGCGGCCGCAGCGCACTCTGTACAACCGTACTAGCGGTTTTACGTTCTCGACAAAATGCGTTCGTTTGCCACTTGCGTTGCGCAGCCGGACTTTTGTGCGACCATACTTCGTATATTGGCCGTCATTGCCCGTCATTTGCTGCTACTACGGCCGTGATTAAGTGCGCCTGCACGCGCGTTCGCACTGCCTCAGTCTGACCCTAGCCTAAATCTGCATAAAGAAGGAAAATTTGGAGCGCCCGTCTATGCATGTAAAAAAAACATTCTCTCTGATCTTCTGTGAAAGCTTTTGAGAACAGTGACAGGACAATATGCATAGCAGAAGACTCGACCAAAAGTGGCATAACTATTACGGTTAAAGTAATATGTAAACGTTCACGTTTATAGAAAAGAGATTTCTACAAAGACAAATAGAATCTTACACGACTGAGTGTGTACCACAGACGGACGTGAGTATGAACAATCATTTTGTCTTTAAAATAGACAGCCATATTGACTTCACCATGTCACTGAACAATACGGAAATGTTTAAATGGCTTGTTCTTTGGAATTTCCGATTCAAGAGTGGGAGAGGAAAATGAGACTGAAGAAAATTGATGGCGACGAGAAGCTAATCCTGGTGGAAATGACAGTAGAAATGACAGTAGAAAGTCTCATGGGACAGAAATATGGGCTATGGTTTAACCAGAACACATTCTTATTTTTAATTTTGAAACCTCTACGTTTGTAAAAACATGGCCCGAAGTAGGATCCCCCCCCCCATTCTTATTCTCCAAAATAAGGAAACAAAATACCCTGTCATAGGACAGTACAAAACAAAATGTATTCATTTTTCATTTGAAAATCCGAAGGCCCTATCACGTCTCTACAGCAAAAATGGTGACGCTAAGGTGAAAAAAGGACTCCATGGAGGTTCTGCTTCTGGGTCACATGACCGGCAGGATCTCACCTCTCGTGAGATCCTTGTCACATTTCAGCCCTGCCCCCTGGTAGTGGATGCAGGGATTCCCCTGTTTTCTGGTTTTCAGTCTCTGCAGACCATACCTATTGGGCTGATAGTCTGCAATCACATGACCTGCTCAGCCCTATATATAGGGCCAGGAGTACACTTGATCCTTGGATCAGGATAGACCTATTTCTGTTGAAGATCCCCAGTGCCTTTGATTATCTGTTCTGTATTTCTGTGTATGACTCCTTGGCTTTGGTTTCCGGTTTATGCTCTAGTCTGTTCCCTAAATTCTGATTCTACATTCTGATATCTTGTGTATGACCTGGCTTGGCTTCTTGGACCTCTCTTCTGTATGTACCTCGTCTGTTTAAGGATTTCTCTGCCTGTTTGTAGTTAGTCTGTTTCACTCAGCAGGCATTTGGCCACAAAGCCATTTGGTGTTGCATGGTACTCAGGGCTTTGTCTGATCTCCCTGGCTGGGAGTGCTAGGATCAGCAGTTTTTATTGCTGTGTATTTTTTAGTACCAAATTCTGCCCTGCAGGCTGTTGAATTAATTCTAGTCTTGTTTTCGAGTTCTGCAAGTGTCTGCTGGATTCTGCTATAAGCTGCAAAACATATACCTGCCCTAAAGGCTTCAAACTACACAGCCGAAAGGCCCCCCATCACCCTATAGGGGGCCTATCGTTACAATCCTGCAGGTCGGCAGAGTGTTCGTGGAGGGAGACTGGGGACTTTTATCCCCAGTCTCACTCTGCTCCTGGCGGCCAGAAGTGACGGATCGGCCACCGTTCTTGCTGCGGGATGAGACGGGAGTACTTGACTGTTTTGCGAGGTTTCCAGCTGCAGCTAACTTACTCTGCAGAAGCGGAATCAGTTATCTAGAGCTCTAGGCTGGTGATCCTAGCGCTAATTACTCTCTGCTTACTCTTTGCGCTCCCCATGTTAAGTATAGGGAGCGTAAAGTACAGTAAGCTGGCGCTAAAAAGCGCTAATACCGATACGCTAACGGGATTTTTAGGGAGGTGATACGACCGGCTATCACCTCAATTAACCTAGTGCTAACACTTACTTATGTGCGTGTCAGCTTTAAGGAGGTGATGGCGCCCCAAGATTTTTGTCACCTAAATACTCATAAAAAAGCATGTACTGTATAACCAGTAACAAAAATATTCATAGCAGAAGAAAATGTTCATACAAGAAAAAAATTGTTCACTGCAGTCACTTCTTTTTCCCTTCAGAATTGTAATTTCTTAAACACATTGATATAATAGGAAGCATTACTGTCTGTTAAGTATCACAACGCTCATATTAATGGCTTCTTTTGTTACCTGGTGCTTAGGATTTTAAATAATTGAAAATATTAATAGCATCATCTGTAGATTTTTCAAGAAATTCACCCTAAAAAACACAATTGGTTTTGCATTTAAAGAAGTATGACACCAAGGTCTGTAGACTTAAATAATGCATTGAATTCATGATATTTTAATATGAAATCTATATTTATACTCAGATTATGTCATAAACAAGAACTCAGACATGCATGAGCTTTCTCACGCTATGTCTCTCTATTTTACTCCAACATTAAAATTCAGAAATATATAATTTATCATCCAAGAATCTCACAGTTGCATTAAGGTACTGGGAAGCATTTTATTTCCCCCCTAAAATCTATACGGTTCACTTTAGGATTTCGACAATAATCTGCATATAAAACACATTTGTTGGATTTCAATAGTTAGGGCAAACTGTTTATGCACTAGAAGTGGGACTGTCCTGATTGTGACTTTCGGGCCACTGATCCAGGTCAGGCGGGATTTTTTTCCCCCCAAAGTATTTTACCAGTAAGGATACATTGAGATTTGTCTTATTTTCAAGTATGTCCTGGGTGGCGAGTATGAACTGTAGGGCTGGCCGTCAGACGAACGCAGTGCGAATGTGTGTTTAGCCGCACTTTATTACAACCGTGGAAGCAGCAAATGACGTCCAACGCAGGCCCACACATGAAAGTTCGGCCGTGCAACGCAAGCGGCAAACGAACGCATTTTTGCAAGAACGTCGAACCGCTAGTACTGACGTACAGAGTGCGCTGCGTCCGCATAGCGGCGTGTGTGCGTGATTAGGAGACATCAGACGCTGCTCATATCCAGCCAACATTACGTCCAGACACCCAAAGTTTCCTGGTTCGGATCCGTAAAAAATCACGGCCGTAATTGCACATACAGTTGTGTTCAAAATTATTCAACCCCCACTGAAATTGAGTGTTTTGGCCAGTTTGACATTGATTTTGATCATTCAGTCATCTTGCTTACAATTAAATCAAAGAGGCACGTGTAGGTCAGACAAATATAACATAACATTTATAATGAAATAACCACAAATGTCTTTTCTGTGCTCACATCATTATCAGTTTTATTCAACCCCCAAGTGACATTCAATCGTAGTACTTAGTACAACATCCTTTTACAGTTATAAC
Organism: Leptobrachium leishanense; assembly: GCA_009667805.1. Taxonomy (NCBI): domain Eukaryota; kingdom Metazoa; phylum Chordata; class Amphibia; order Anura; family Megophryidae; genus Leptobrachium; species Leptobrachium leishanense. The sequence continues at coordinate 34,108,942 of CM019068.1, forward strand.
AGCTTTTAAACGTGAAGCATAGCTTGACACAAGTGTCTTGCAGCGATCTACGGGTATCTTCGCCCATTCGTCATGGGCAAAAGCCTCCAGTTCAGTCACATTCTTAGGCTTGCGCACTGCAACTGCTTTCTTTAAGTCCCACCAGAGGTTCTCAATCGGATTTAAGTCAGGTGACTGCGATGGCCACTCCAAAATGTTCCAGCCTTTAATCTGCAACCATGCTCTAGTGGACTTGGAGGTATGCTTGGGATCATTGTCCTGTTGAAAGGTCCAACGTCTCCCAAGCCTCAGGTTTGTGACGGACTGCATCACATTGTCATCCAATATCTCCTGGTACTGAAGAGAATTCATGGTACCTTGCACACGCTGAAGCTTCCCTGTACCTGCAGAAGCAAAACAGCCCCAAAGCATGATTGACCCCCCCCCCGCCATGCTTCACAGTAGACAAGGTGTTCTTTTCTTCATAGGCCTTGTTCTTCCTCCTCCAAACATAGGGGTGATACATGGGACCAAACAGTTCTAATTTTGTTTCATCAGTCCACAGAACACTATCCCAAAACTTCTGTGGTTTGTCCACATGACTTTTGGCATACTGCAGTCGACTCTTCTTATTCTTTGGAGACAGCAAGGGGGTGCGCCTGGGAGTTCTGGCATGGAGGCCTTCATTACGCAGTGTGCGCCGTATTGTCTGAGCTGAAACTTCAGTACCCACATCTGACAAATCTTTTCTCAGTTCCTCAGCAGTCACACGGGGACTTTTCTCCACTCTACGCTTCAGGTAGCGCACAGCAGTCGAAGTCAGCATCTTCTTTCTGCCACGACCAGGTAGCGTTTCAACAGTGCCCTTCAACAGTGAATTTGCGAATGATGCTTCCTATGGTCTCTCTTGGTATGTTTAACATCTTTGCAATCTTCTTATAGCCATTGCCCTTCCTGTGAAGAGTAATCACCTCTTCTCTTGTCTTCCTGGACCATTCTCTTGACTTCACCATGTTTGTAACCACACCAGTAAATGTCTAGAAGGAGCTGAGTATCACAGTCATTTTAAAGCTGCCTAATTGGTGCTTATTATACTTTATTGCTGCTCCGTGACATCCACAGGTGTTTTCAATACCTGATTGAAAACACTTGAATGAACCTCTGTTCTTCAGAGTGGTAGTCTTTAAGGGGTTGAATAATTGTGTCAATGAAGAATTCACAAAAGAAACATTTACTACTGTATTACAAAACCAATTGATGTCATTTTAGTTGCATATGGTTCTTTAAAAAGTCCTTGTAGGATTTCATTGTGAATACAATTACAAATGTACACTAAATTCCCTAAAACCCTTTACAGCATTGGGGGTTGAATAATTTTGAACGCAACTGTAGTATGACCGCTATCGCGTCTTCAGTGAAAAAGTACGTCCATACGTTCGGACGCACTTTTTTACGGACGATGCGAAAAATGCGTTTCTTTGACCCTAGCCTTAGGTGTCTTGCCCAAGGACACTTACTGTACATGTGCTCTGGCTGGGATTTGAGCCTGTGTCTCCATGGTTATAGAGCAGTGATGTTACCTGCACTCCAACCAGCCAGTACAGAGTCCTGATCTGATACCGCACAACCCATGGCTCCTTTACGAAAAATAATCCTGGGGCCTATTCCTGCCTGCTCGCGTGTCAGGGAGTGTATGCAGAGGCACCTGGACTCTATTTGGGAGGCTCATAGATCCTTAACTGCCTCCTCCCTGACTAATGAGAAGGCAGGCAGGGAAGATGCCGAAAGGCTGTGGGACTCCAGCTGGTAGTACAACGGATTTAAATTTCTGGAGCAACTCTCAAAGAGAAAAAAAAAAAAAAAAGTGGGGCGAAGTACATTTCTTCGGGGCAAACAAAATACATTGCACATATTAAAAAATTGTAAAACCAAGTTTTCCATGACTGGGGGGCAGGATGTATGGAGGAGAATAGGGGGAAGAGCCAGGTACGAACAGCTGGAGAGCTGGCTGCACATACTGCTCAGTCATGACAGCCTGCACTCCCTGACACGACCCATCTCCGGGCTGAGGATTGTACATTCATACATCTCTTGTATGTTTAGGTAAGAAAATATTTTCCTTTTTATGTGTCACTGGGTGCATCCATTGCGTGATATTTTGTGTTGTAAACTGCCCCCCACAGCATCTTTACATCACTTGCTCCTCAATGTGTGGCTTTGAGCATAGAATTCTATGGGTCAGTCACCGACTCACATCATTGTATAGTGTTGGATGTATTCAAAAGGACGGCACCAGGGGGTAGATTAGAAGTCTTTTAGGATTTTTGTCATATCTCATTCAGCTGCCAGTTCATATCTCAAGTAGCCTGAAGAACAATATACCTCCTGCAGCCTTATCTAAACATTCCCTCCTCCACCTCATTAACTGTTAAGTAATGTAGATTGAATAAGATAGAACCACAAAAGCACAGCTTTTGGTAAATGTTGCATCATGGGAAAAATACACAAAACGAAAGCAAGAGATCAACACCTTACTTCAGATAAAGAGAAAAAACAGCAGCATGTGTTTTATAAAGTGGTTTTATTTGGAATGCACAAGTAATCTAGTTACAGTTTATTTAAGTGGTAGTGTCCCTTTAAGGTTTGTGTTGTATTCTATCGCGGACATGGAGTAAGCCGTCCTAAGAGAGCGGGTTCCTTCTTGGACATCCCCTTCCTCATTCAATTCGTGGAATATTCTACAATATTTACGTTTTTATGACCTATTTCCATAAACAGTTTTCATGCCCCCTAAAATAGATGCACACCTTGTTATACAACGTGTTGAAGCCTTTAAAAACATAATGGTTGCTATCTGACTGATGTGCTATAAAAAAATAAAATAAAAAAATGGAAAGGTAGAAAAATTAACACAAGTGAGCATTGAGCAAAACCAGATTAAAGCAGCAGAGAGCGTCGAGAGAATGTAAAATTGTATGACACCGCTTTCACTGTTAATTTAAATGTAGCCTTTGGGTTGCAAAAGCTTGTGTAACATTTTTGACCTATAAAATCATTTTTGTCAGAGAAGCAATCCTTCTATTCTGTGAATCGGTACACAGAAAGTCCTCTGCTTAACACGGGGATATCTTAATTAAACCCAGTGGAAAAATCTTCCAAAATGATGCACAATGTTATCTTGTCGCTGCAGCGCAGGAATACCTTCTATTCATCCTACACTCGCAGTATTTGAATTTCCAGAGGTGATCAGCGACTCAGCCTGATTCTCCACGGCTTCTGAGATGCTTTTTCATCTTAAGCCTTCCGGATAAATAAGTTGTGATCAGAAGCATTTTTTTTCCCACCTCTCTTCCCGCCCCCCCCCACCCTGTCTGTAGGAAATCTTTAATGCGGGGATCTCAAACTACAACCCCCCCCTCCCAGATGTTTCTGAACTACAACTCCCATGATTCTATGGATATCTAATGCATTCAAAGAATTGTGGGAATTTTATGCCAACAACATTTGGGGGCCAGAGTTTGAGATCCCTGGTTTTAACCCCTTCACGACCAAGTGATTTTAAAAAAAAAAACAGGGTCAGGAACCAGTGTTTTTTTTTAAAAAAAAATCATTTTTTAATTATTTATACAGTAAGAAACATTTGGGCATATTCCCATTGTATTTTTTACTGTAATAACATATTTGGCCAGTCGATGGTGTCATCCACTGCCAAATGGAGTTACAGCGGTTACAGTTGCAGCTTGTGTTCCCTGCATCTGCTGTTGAATGTCCGATGTCACGACTTTCATTTAGCCGAATTTTACCAAGTTTTAGCTCTTTGGGCATAATGTCCACATGGCTAAATCTTTGAGGAGACATTTTGCAGCCCAAAAGCAAACAACATTCGCTGGCAGCAAACAAACTTCAATTTCTTTTTGACTGCAGAGCTGCAGATCATGATATCTCGATATTGGGCAATGGATGGTGGCTTTGAAGCCCGAGCTATCTCGATCTTAGTAGTGAAGGGGTTAATGGGATATTCTAGGATTAAAAATGGGAGGAACATTTAATCCCCCCTGACTCTCTCAACTCCCTTTCTATTTAACTCTATATTGAGTATAATACTCTCCTTTAACCCCTTGGATCTGGGGGATTAGATGTTCATGCCATCTTGATTCCCTCTGTAGTACAGACAAAATGAGCATCTTGTCATTGCGAGACTCACCTTCCTGTCACTCCTTGCGACGTCTCCAGTTATTTTTTCCCTTTCATCACCTGCAGACAGTCTGGGTAATCTGGGGAAATGCTGTAGGTCCACCAACATCATGTAAAACCCCTTAACTCCAGCGAAGCTGGAAAAGATTTACCAGTGGAGGCGGTGATCCTTTGGATCCCTGTATCTCCATTTCTATACCAACTAGAAGGTCAGTTGAGGTTTCCCTGGAAAAGGGCAAACATGACCATATTACTTGTAAAAATGAAGAAAATTGTACATTTTTTACTCTCCCTAAAGCAGTGGCATTGTCTGCTTTTCACATGTACAGTACACAATGCCACTGCAGTAACTCACCTCCTCGTTTTTCAAGCTGGGAGTAAGTTCCTCTGTTTTATGCATACTTGTTATTTATGAAACGCAATGCGACAAAATACAAACAAAAATGTTTGTTTTTTGCTAAAAATTTCATATTTTTTTGGAAAAATGCAGTAAAAGGTTCTCTTCTTTTTTTTTTAAAGAGTACTCCATAGAATATACAACCACAAAGGTTTGGATGATAAAATGTGAAAAATTTATTTACACTCTGCAATTTATTTAAATCCAAATGGATTTACACATTTTTCTAATTTTTTGTTATAGCATTCTGATGTCACTTGACCTATACACATAGTAATGATGTACTATATAATATATATTTTGAATCCGCTAAAGGGAAAAAAAATGTATAAATTTGTCTGGGCCCTACCAGACTTCACGACTGAGCAACAATGGTTAAAATGTAGGCTTGTGCACCGATTTTTTTTTCGGTTCGATTCGGTTCGATTTGTTCGGATGTTTAAAATTTTCGATTCGGCTCGTTTCGACCGATTTCTGTTTCGATTCGGTTCGGTTCGGCTCGTTTTTCGTGTACATTTTTTTTTCGGAATATCGACCATTTTTCGTGTTTTCGGGTCACTTTGCTCATTTTTTGTAGCGACTTTTCGTGATTTCGGAAATTTTTGTTTTTTCGGAACGTCTGTTCTCCTCGTTTCAAAGTGTCTAACTCTATTCGTTTTGACGTAAACTACTATGGTTTACTTTTTTTATACTTTATATATTTTTTTATAATAAATTTTTGGTTTGTTTTTTGGATCCGATAATTCATTCCGTCGATACGATAATTCTGGCGATTCTATCGTGTTTTTTTTTTTATTAAATAAAGATCCTTTTTTTCTTATGAATATACATTTCACAACTTTATTTAATCATATTAAAATGGTATGAAAGCCAAGGAACAAAAAAAATGAACAAAACGATTTAAAAAACGCTAAACTGACCCGAATGCCACAAGAAACAAGTGATACGCATTTACAAATACAAAATTTACAGAATCAGCGATATAACCGATAATAGTTAAATATACGATGTCCAGAATTACCGAAATGGAACCGAAATCACGAATGGAACCGAAATCATGAATAGAGCAAAAATAAATTTCGATTTGACACATTTCAAGTCCATTCGAAAAATCCGAAAAATTTTCGTTTCGGCTCGGAAAACTTTTCGGATCTGTCGGTTTTCGGGTCCGATCCGATTTGGAAATTCGACTGAATCCGAAGACACGAATCGAGAAATTTCGTGAAAATTCCGAAATTCCGAAACCCGAAACGCACATCCCTATTAAAATGTGCTCAGCACACGGGGGTGAAATGGCTCAGCATTAAAGGTTCTGATCTTACAGCTGCTGCTCCTGTTGAAGCCACAGCTGTCACATGACTGGGGGAGGCTGGGTTACTGAGCAAGCTTCCAGCCAATCCAATGGATCTCCATTCAAAAGCAAACAGGTCTATTCACTAAAAGGTGAAACTGAGGAGAATTGGCAGGAGAAGAGAGCAATCTAGACCAAATAGCCGTTTTGGAAAGTGAGATAAATGGGAGAATTTTTCTAGTTTGTTATTTTGACCTGGACTTTTCACGTCTCCTGACAATTCTTCTGAGTTTCACCTTTAGTGAATAGATCTGATAGAGGGCCAATGGTTATCTGCAAATGAACTACTGTCACTTCCTGGCTTTTTGTCTGGAAAGCAGAACAGCGAGCACTGATCATTTTCTGGGTGGGACTAACCCCTCCCCCAACACATTTGTTTTATCAATCAAAAAAAGGGCAAATATCATGCTCACAGCTGGGCTTGTCAGCCATTGCTAGATTGACTCTTCTTGTACCACCTAACGGGCAGCTCTGATTGGACCTTTTTGATGTTACTATAAGGGTTATTCAATAAGAGCCGAACTTGTCACCGAATTGTAACAAATGGTAAATTTCCCGTAGGGTGCAATTTCAGTTCAGCTATTCAGAAAGCTGGTAATTCGCCAAATACTGGCGAATTGACAGAGAAATACAGTGCATTTCTCCCCAGATCGCCGCAATTTTGCAACCTTCGGCAGCAATGAAATTCTCCAATAGAGAAGCAATGGTTATTTTTTTGAGAAAGGATTTTACCAGGAAGGATACATTAAGATTTCTCTTGTTTTCAAGTATGTCCTGGGTGGCGAGTATGTACTGTTGGGTGTCTTGCCAGGGGCACTTACTGGAGAGGTTGCTCGCTGGGATCGAGCCCATGACTCCACAGGCTCTCTACACGCAGAGCAGTGACATTGCCTCTACTCCACCTCTACTCCACCCAGCCACCAGCAGGTTATTCTATTCACAGAACACCGAACTGCACCAGAATGTTGGCGAAATTATCAGATTTTCTGTGGTTCAGTTCAACAGATTTAAACAGACAAATCCCAAAGGATTCAATGTAAAAAAATATTAGCATTTTTATTATTCAACCGCTTATTCTTTTAATTTGCAGCAAAAAGTCAATTTTTTTGAATTTTTTAGGCACAATTTAAAATTCCCTTTTTTCACTGTTTTTTTATTCTGTAACAGACCATTTTATTATTTTTTATAGGATCTTTTTTATTATCTCTATGCATTTTCATGCATTTTTATTGTTTTGAACACCTTTTTTTTAAATAGCAGAGTTCCGTTTTTCTATCAGTTCGGCGGCTGATTGGCTCTTTTCGGTGACGTGCGACGCTCAGTTCGGCGGATAGTCGACACCGTACGAGAGGGCATCTCTGAATAACCCCTTATGTTTCCCGCAGTACATTAGCCATGTGCTTATCAAAAATGCTTGAGACAAACATTTCAGGATATTTCTTTATCATGGCACACTTTAGATTTTTTTTATTTTCTGTTCAGCCCTTTTGTTCCAAAATTTGCAATTTCATAAGCAATTTTTCAGTAATCCCAGATCTATTGAATAATCCTAGGTGAGCTTGATGCAGGACAAGAAAACCCCACAAAAAGCAGAAAATCTAACGGTACGTCTAGTCTTGTCTGATCTGCTCCTGGAGGTATTCATGCTTTTTGCTGAGTGTATATGAAATACTGCATGACAATGTTCTATTTTTTGCACCTGTGTATCAAGCAGTAGAACAGAATTATGTTATTCTAAATCACCATTGTGTATAGAATGTGGAGAATCCCTGCCGTGAGTCATTAAAATAGTCCAGTAAGGAATAAATTGCATGAAAGTGTGACTCTGCACAGCTCTCATTTAATTCAGCCTTGATCGAGGTGATTAGGAGAAGGTCGTAGTGCTTATTTTTAATTAACATCTTCTTGTCCTGCAGGTTAATGGTGCAAATAATAATTTTGGATTCATTTTTGAATGTGCATGGACAAATAAGATTTTTTTGTACTACATAATATTGCCTAATAATAAAAATAACATAGGTTTACCCATCTGTACCATATTGAGCAGGTAAAAAAAAAAAGGATGGCCCCTTATTTAGGCTGAACTGGTAATTGAGAGCTTTAAATGCCAAAAGATGGTATGAGCTTGTAAGTATTAATGGCTCACCATTCCTGGCTCTGTTAGGAGTGAGTCATTGTACTGTTGGCTTGGCAAGTAAAGGAGCTGGTAACTGACACCTGCAGCAACCCTTCCTCCTTACCAGATTAATGTTTCCCTTTGACTCTACTATGAGTCATACCTGCCTCCCCATGCATTGTTCTGCCGGCGTCCAGTGTTTCCAAGCAACCCCGGCCTGCTCCCAGTGTTCCAAAGGATGCCCAGCCTCTACTCAGTGTTCCAAATGATCCCCAGCCTCTACCCAGTGTTCCAAAGAAACGCCAGCCTCTACCCAGTGTTCCAAAGAAATTCCAGCCTCTACCCAGTGTTCCAAAGAAACTCCAACCACTACCCAGTGGTCCAAAGAAACTCCAGCCGCTACCCAGTGTTCCAAAGAAACTCCTGCCGCTACAAAGTGTTCCAAAGAAACTCCAGCCACTACGCAGTGGTCCAAAGAAACTCCAGCCACTACCCAGTGTTACAAAGAAATTCCAACCACTACCCAGTGGTCCAAAGGAACCCCAGCCTCTACCCAGGTGTTCCAAAGGAACCGCAGCCTCTACACAAGTGTTCCAAAGACACACCAGCCTGTATACCATGTCCCAAAGACCACCTATCTGTATCCTATCATCCTGATGTCTTAGCCTTCCTAACATCCCTAAGCCCTAGCCTGTTGTGTATCTAGTTATTCCAAATCCTGTATTTCCCATGTCCAACGGTCTTTCCATTTCGCCCCTCGTTTCAGCCAAATTCCCTTCTTTTACTTGCATACTAAATCCTATAGCGTTCCCACTCATTTACTTCTCATCTTCTTGTTTAATACACAAGTCATTTACCTTTTATCAATGCCTCGGTCAATGGGTTTCATTCTTAACCCATTAACACAGCAATTTCTGCCGGCGTTAGTCTTGCATTAGATGGGCTTAAACAACTCTCGTGGCATGGCCAACCCTACAGCTTTATGGCAAGCCTCCTTTCCTGTTGACCTGCCGCGGGACAACAAAAGACATGCCTCCACATTAGTGTTTACTATAGAAAAGTACAGGAAGCATAATGTACTTTAGGCAGCGGCAACAGGAGTGTATAGATCACTGGTGTAACCAAAGCTCCCTCTACATTTCTGCCCTCACCCTTCTTAGCACCCTTGCCTACACTTTACATAGCCTCTGTGTCTGTTGGACAAATGTGGATGCTGGCCTCCTGCCAAGAGATTGTGGACCAATATGACAAAGACAGTTCTCAAGGACAATGGGCATAAATGGGCACCTAAGGGTTAACGAGTTAAATGTATTTCTATCTTGAAACTATATTTTAGGAATTAGTTTGTGTTAGCAAGAACAATAAGTCTACATTGTATCTCTGTTTGCCCCTATATTGATCTGATGTTGTTGTTTGCTAATCTCGTCTAGTGTGTACTAATTAGGGTCTGTGTCTCATGAAGGAATTCAACTCCCCCTCATGTAGACAATAGGGATGAGCCAAACACCCCCGAGTTCGGTTCGCATTCGAACTCAAACTTTTCAGAAGTTCGAATTCGAACTCAAACTCGAACTCAATACAAGTCAATGGGACTCAAAATTTGGTTTTTAGAGTGCCCTCCAAGAGGGCATATATGCTAGATAGTTGCCATAAAAGGTGTATGGGGGTCCGGGTAGTGCCCTGGGGGACAGGAAACAAGGACAAAAAGTAAAAAAAAAAACGTTTTTAAAGGGACAGTGAGTTTTCCATGAAATAAGGGTTAAAAATAAAAACAAAAAATTCCTTCAAATATCATGCCTAGGAGGTCCCCATAACCTGCCCGTGAAGTGGCGGATTTCTAGGATGTATAGAAACATTTAAAAACAATGTCCGGGTCTGGGTGGAGCCCTGGGGGACAGGAAACAAGGACAAAAAGTTTTAAAAAATACGTTTTTAACCCCTTCACTGCTGACGACGTGTGGGCTCAGTTACTCCACCTGTATGCTGAGGAGGACATGTCCCACACGTCATCAGCTTTGCGGGACCCCCGGCGGAGATACTCACCTCTCTGTCCGGGGTCCCGCGGAGTTCTGACTTCAGCGTCCTCAGACGCTGAACTCAAGCTCCTCCCGACGTAAATGTCATTTCCAGGCGACCCCCCGGCAATGCCAGGAGATCGCCTGGAAGGGAGGGGGGATCCTCCCGATTGGGAGTTCCCACAAAAAAAGCCAGGCACCGCTTAAAAGGATGCTGTGTATAGAGATGCTGATGGGGTTGTGTATAGAGATGCTGTGTGGCTGTGTATAGAGATGCTGTGTATAGAGATGCTGATGGGGCTGTGTATAGAGATATTGTGAGGTTGTGTATAGAGATGCTGATGGGGCTGTGAATAGAGATGCCTTGCGGCGCCGAAGTGCGGCCTAGCTCCGGTGGGGGCCGCCATCTTGGATGGCGGCTCCACCCCCGGGTCCCCCCTCACTGCCTGACGTCCTCACGCATAGCGTGATGACGTCAGATAGCCGGGGAACCCCTAGCTGCCTGGAATCCCCTGGTGGAGATATGGGGTTCATTTGAACCCCGATATCTCCAGGCAGCTAGGGGGTCATGGAGGGTGTCAATCGAAAGGCCTGAGCATGGCCTTTCGAATGATACCCAACATGACCAGGTATAAAGTAAAAAAATAAATTAAAAAATAAATAAAAACCTGTATTTTTTTTGTGTGTTATTTTTATTAATGCAGCAATATTGTTCACATTTCAATTATAATGTGAACAATGATGCTGCACTAATGATTTTTTTCTATGGGGTGTGTTTGCTATAAATCACGTAATTCCCCCCACAAAATGTAACAAGTCCCCATTTCTAATTTTTGTACAAGCGCGCCCCATAGAAAACATAACGCTCATGTGCTAAAATGTGAAAAAAAAACACTTTACACAATGCAGATGATTAAAAATTAAATTTTTATTGCATTTTTTGTCATAATATACAGGCAAGACATGACTTATACATATAAAAATGATATATTATGAATCTGCGGAGTCTGCCGGAAAGAACGCTATCTAATATGTCTGTGTCATTTAATAAAATGTGGCTTCAAATCGCGTTTAAACATGATGAGCGAAAGCGGTAAAAATGAGCTGAGCACAGAGCAGTGAAATGCAGCATATCAGAGGAAGATTTAGTAGAGAAATTAACACTTCTCAGAAGCACAGGTGTTGTTTGATATATCTGGAGACACCACACCCTCAGTATAGTCTACATAAATACAATGTATCAAATTCATTAGACCAGACTAAAAACATCTGTTGTTATGCCGTTTGAAAACACAGGTCATTTAGAGGTGAGAATCTTTGCACATACACATTAGTTTTTAATTCAATATCTAATAAACCGTTGCTTATAATATTCTGCAGTAAAGAGTCTCTTTATTTCTAGATTTTTTAGTATTTTTTAAGCATTTTTTATACTTTTTTCAAAGTTTTTTTTTTTGCGAACTTGAACCGAACACGCCAAAAAGTTCGAAGTTCGCAAACTTGCGAACGGCCAAAGTTCGAATCGAACTCCGAACTGATCGAACCGAACAGCTCATCCCTAGTAGACAATGTATTCTGTTGATTGTGTCATGTTACCTCCCCCTCTCTGTTTCCCCATATAACTAGACTCATTCCCCTGCATTAAGCTGTGTCTGATGTTTGGGGACCGATACATAGAAATATACAGGACTCCTTCAAGTTCTGGCTGAGGGTTGTGGGAAGGAAAGCTGTTGCGGATCAGCTTGGCTGGAGAGGAGGGACAGATGATGTAACAGGTCCGGGTCTGGTCCACAAGACCAGAAAACCCAAGTTGCTATTACAACTGTGAGTAGGATGAGAGTCCTGGAGTATTATAGTGCAGTTGTTAATACTAATGGCTCACAAGTTAATGCTAAGGCTGGGGTCAGACTGAGGCAGTGCGAACGCGCGTTCTGGCGCACATAATCACGGCCGCACTAGCAGCAGATGCCGGGCAATGACGGCCAATATACGAAGTACGGTCGACAAAAGTCCGGCTGCGCAACGCAAGTGGAAATGAACGCATTTTTTCGAGAACGTGAAACCGCAGGTACTGACGTACAGAGTGCGCTGCGTCTGCTAGCGGCGTGTGTGCGTGATTAGGAGACGTCAGACGCTGCTAATGTCCGGCCAACATAACGTCCAGACGCAAAAAGGGTTTTATTGATGATCCGTACAAAATCACGGACGAAAATGCGCATCGTATGACCGCTATCGCGTATTCTGTGAAAAAATGCGTCCATTCGTTCGAACGCACTTTTTCACAGACAACATAAAAATGCGTTCGTCTGACCCTAGCCTAAAGGTTTGGTTGCAATAGGGCCCAATGTATTATGTAAATGGAGCTACAGGCAATAGAAATGAAATAACTATGGCAACAACGTAAAACACCATTTGACTAACTGGGTCTCTGCAGAATATTCCTACCTATCCACTGGGAGCACACGTGCCTGGAAAAGTACAGCAAAAACATGCAGAGCATTCAATTTCATTTTAAATATACCCTTGGAGACGTTACAGGGCAAGATACAAAATGAAAAAAAAAAAAAAAACAGCAAAAATGGCCTTTAACATATATTTATAAAATAAACCTGTCCTAGATTTATAGGGACAGGACCCTAGTAATCTATATTTATCCCGTTTAAAAATCATTTTACAGAAGCGTATCATATGTAGATTTGAGAGCTCTGTGTCCAACGTAGACGCATTGCCATAAAACCATAATAAGTAAAAGGGTCTCAGAAAGGGACATAAGAAAAATGTGTTTCTGGGTGGTTCAGGTATAAATACAGGTATACCAAAAAACTGTCATCTGCACTATGAATCCCATATATCCACCCCGAACAATAACAGGGCCCTATTACATTCTTTGTGCAAATGTTTGCGCGCGCACAAAAACGCATTAACGCGAGGGGCAAAACCCCTTCGTACTACAATGTCAGCGCAACAAACGCGCGTATACGCCTACCGCGGGTGAACCTGCGCGAACGCTGAGTGAGCTTACTGTACGTCGCACGTCCTATACTTAATATTGTGAGCACAAATGCGTTTGTGCGCTGGTATGCGGATGGTATTACAATCTATGCGCAGTTTGTAACGCACAGCCTTTGCGCGCATAATTTTAGCAACTCCTAAAAGCTGGTGTTAATGGCAAATTCTATCAACCTGGCCGAACCCAAATACACCAGCCCAAAAAAATAATGCAGCAAAGTATAGTTACACATTCTACACATACCCAAACCAAAAAATTTGAGAATTTGTGCGTGTTTTTTTTATTGATGCAGCATATATGCGCAGATTGACTTTGACAGGTGCAAAAACCTAACGTGAGACAATTGTGGTTCTTAATTCTGATTGGCTGAATCGTGTGAAAAAAAAACAGTTCGCACACCGATTTTTGCGCACAATGTTAATGTGTGAGCGTTTTTGCGCGTCCGTATTACGTGCGTTATTTTTTGACGGATGAAAAAATGTGCGAGGATTGTAATACCAGCGTTGTTTTACGCGCGTTAACGTTTAATGCTTCGCACAAAAATTCACGCGTTCTGCGTGCGTTTTTGCGTTAAGAATGTAATAGGGCCCACGGAGTTTAGTGGGATTTTTTTTAGTTTATATGAACGGCCATTAAAGACTTAAAGCGACACTGCCACTAACAAAAGCTGTAACTAGATCACTTGTGCATTAAAACAAAACCACCTTATAAAACACATGCTGTTGGTTTTTTTTTCCTTTGTTTGAAGTAATTGCATGTAAAAACGAAAAATGAAATAAGGTTTTTATCACTTGTTTCCATTTTGTGGATTTTTCCCATGGTGCAAAATTGTTCCTTGGTTTTAACTAGGTCACTAGCGTGACTTTCACTTTCCGTGGTTTATCTTACGTTTTATTTTATTAAGTCACGCTGGCTGTTATCACTGTATGGTTAGGCAAGGTTTCGAAAAACACGAAAATTTCCGAAATCACAAAAAAAAGTCAATACGAAAAATGAACCGAACCGAAGCGGAAATCGGTCTAAACGAGCCGAAACGAAAATTTACAAAATCCGAATGAACAAGTCTAGTGCAAATGTTTTACTTTACTGCTGTTGTTTATCTTCTACAGAATTTAACAGTCGATGAGGTGGAGGAGAGAATGTTTAGATAAGGCCGCAGGGTGCTATTGTGATCCAGGCTACTCAAGATAGGGAGCTTAACATTAACAGACTTCTAATCTACCCCCTGGTGATGTCCTTTGAATACATCCTACACAATACAATGATGTGATTCGGTGACTGACCCACTCACTCCATTCTATGGCCAAAGCCACACAGTGAGGAACAAGTGATGTAAAGATACTGCGGGGGGGGGGGGGTTATAACACAGGAGATCACACAATGGATGCACATATAGAGTAAAATATTACTTTACTGCTGTTGTTTATCTTCTACAGAATTTAACAGTCGATGAGGTGGAGGAGAGAATGTTTAGATAAGGCCGCAGGGTGCTATTGTGATCCAGGCTACTCAAGATAGGGAGCTTAACATTAACAGACTTCTAATCTACCCCCTGGTGATGTCCTTTGAATACATCCTACACAATACAATGATGTGATTCGGTGACTGACCCACTGTCTCCATTCTATGGCCAAAGCCACACAGTGAGGAACAAGTGATGTAAAGATACTGCGGGGGGGGGGGGTTATAACACAGGAGATCACACAATGGATGCACATATAGAGTAAAATATTACTGAATTAATCATACAAGAAAAAAAAAAGCAGATGTAAGGCATCAGCAACATAAAATAAACACAATAAGGAAATTTCATTTTTTTGGTGATAGTGTTACTTTAAGTCCACCTGCCAACATCAAAGCAAACCTTTTAAAGGTGGGTCCTACCCCTAATGCCAATACGCAGTCTGCTATGGGTTTATTCAGCTCACAGACAAAATGTTGGGGTTTATACCTTGCACCTCACAACGGGTAAAAAGAAAACAAGGTGGTGAGAAGACCAAATATGCTGCACAATACAGAAAATAGATAAAAAGACATACAGGGTTATTCAGAGAGAGGTGAAACCAGGAGAATGACTGGAGAAGTGAAAATTCTAGGTCAAAATAGTCGATTTGGAAAGTGAGATAAATGGGAGAATTTTTCTGGTTTGGCTATTTCGACCTAGAATTTTCACTTCTCCAGCCATTCTCCTGGTTTTCACCTCTCTCTGAATAACCCTGATAAAATCAGTCCTGCGCTTTATTCCCCCTGTATCTGGCTGTCAGCAAGGAATAGAAGGCCCGAATACTGACAGTTTATGTTTCAACCCAAGTACAGGGGGAATGACGCGCGGGACTGATTTTTTTTAATGTGTTTATAAATAAATGTATTTTGCTAGTGTATATTTTCTAGAAAGTCCAACAGCAAACAAGGTAGTGTAGCATCAATACATCAAATGCAATGCCACGCTGCTACTCAGTTACAAGTTACAGTTACAAGTTTTTATAAAGTGCTAACAGGTTCCGCAGCGCTGTACAATGGAGAAGCACAAACATGAGACATACATGATACATAAGGAAAAGACGGCCCTGCCCATAGGATAGCTTGTCTAGAAAGTACAGTACTTTAACCAAGTGCTCAGCCAGACATCATGTGACCTTACAATCTAAGGTAAGTGAAACAGATGAGAGCAGAGGGAAGGTGAAGCTGGTTGCTAGAAGAAATGTCGTGATGATTGTATGAGAAGGACCAAAAGGTTGGGCTGAGAAAAAATAATTAGAGCGAGAAGGTGTAAACAGGTGTAAGGGAGACCTTGAGTTATGGACCAGGCCTGGGTGGGTGGGACAGCAGAGTGAAGAAAATTGTGGTCTGTTTGTTTGCGTATGTTGGAAGAGAAAATGGAGATATTGGTACGTGTGCAATTAAGAATCTACACCGCAGGAGGAAGAGGAGGAGCAGGAAGAGGGAGGGTGAGAAGCAGAGTAGATAACTAAGAGAAAAGGAGAGAACTTTGAAAGATGTAATCAGCCAGAAATTAATAAATGTAGAAATAAAATACAGTTGCGAGAATGAGTTCTTTAGAGCGTTGGACAGCATTCTGAGTCCTTGATACCTTTCGGCTGGTTCCAGGGTGCAGAGTGAAGAAAATTGTGGTCTGTTTGTTACTCTTGCTACTCTTCATTATATATATTTATTAGGCAAATGTAAGTTTAACTTTGAAATAATTGCAATTTTAAACAGTGTCTTGTGTAACCAGAAAACGTTGCTGCCCTCCTAGACATCTACTACCTGAGGCTTCTTCTCTTGCACATCTTATGTCTGTCTAACCACTAGACAGCTAACTATCAGGTCTAACCAATAAAGGTGAAACTCAGGAGAATGACTGGAGAAGTGAAAAATCCAGGTCAAAATAACCAAACCAGAAAAATTCTCCTATTTATCTCACTTTCCAAAACGGCTATTTGGTCTAGATTGTTCTCTTTTCCCGCCAATTCTCTTAAATTCCACCTTTAGTGAATAGACCTGTAAGTAGAGCAGAATGTTTTTACAGGGATACTTCATAAAGCACATTGTATCTTTACTGCTGCATTTAAAGGAACACTCTAGGCTAAAAATCCCCCCCTTTTTTTTACATTAAAATATACCTATTCCCTACCTAGTTATTGTGTATATATATGTTTTTTTTTAATGTAATACTTACCCTAAAAAACACTTGTTTCCAACAGCGTTTTTTTTTTTTTAATACTCCCCTCCCCCCTCTTCTGCTCCCTTCCTGAAAAACTTGAACTTGGCTAATGGTTTACGTGAGAAGCGCGCATGCGCGCCTCTCACGTAAGCCAGCCAATCAGCAGGCTTCCTCTTCTTCTTTGATTAGTGTTATGTGCAAGAGGATGCGCGCAACACTAATCCCAGCCGCAGACTATGCTGGCGGCTCGCTCCCGCCAGCTACTGTGGCGAGTTGGAGACGTCATCGCGCTGAAAGCGCAATGACGTCTCCTACTCGGCAATAGTCGGCAGAAGCGGGAAATATGAATCCCGCTCTGCTGACAGCCGGGAGGGCGGAGTAAACTCCTCCGTGTCTCTCAGCTGTTTTAGCCGATCGGCTGAGCGGAGGGAGGGGGGAAAGACAAGCGCATACTCACGGCATCATGACCACCTAAAAAATCTTAGGTGGTCACATTGCCTAGAGTATCCCTTTTTTTGGGGGGGCAGAGAATTTCCCACAGATGCAAATAAAAATTAAATGCCACTGATAAAGATACCTGATTATTTTTAATACTATCAACTACTTTCTGGTTTTCTGATGGATGCTGATACATTGTGATAAATGATACAATAAGCTTACTGCACAGTCAAAGCTACATTTTACATCTTTTCCGCATGGATGTCTCTTGGCTCTAATTCAAGGAATTGTAGGCAGGTACATCAGGGGACTCATTGCAGCGTGTTTATCCGTCGGCAAAGTGACCCTGTACATTATATTTTTGAAGCTTAAATGCTCCATATATAAAACTATTGTAAATAACTAAAGATTCACACACACATATAAAATGTGTTGTGCACAATGTTTTATAAAGAAAAAAAATAATTAGCACCTCCTTGTAATGGGGAAGCGGGGAGGGGGATTCCGAAGAAAAGAATGTATTTACAAATTGCTAAATTAGGTCTAAGGCTGGGGTCAGACAAGCACATTTTTCACGTCTACCGTCAAAAAGTGCGTTGATGCATCCGAACGCACTTTTTCACGAAAGACGCGATAGCGGTCATATGATGCGCAATTTCGGCCGTATTTTTTGAGGGAGCTATAAAAAACAAATGGACGTCTCCTAATACATCACACACGCTGCTATGCCGACGCAGCACACTCTGTGCGTCAGTACTAGCGGTTCCACGTTCTCCAAAAAATGCGTTCGTTTGCCGCGTGTGCGTTGCTCGGCCGAACTTTTGTGCGGTCGTACTTTGTATATTGGCCGTCATTTACTGCTACCACGGCCGTGATAAAGTGCGACTCAACACACGTTCTCACTGCGTTCGTCTGACCCCAGCCTAAGGGATATATTCAAAGAACGCTAGTTTTGCCAAAGTTGCAAACAATGGCCATTGTTGCTATGATGACAAACATCAGAGTTTCATAGAAAGGGGTTCTAAACAGCGGTAGGAGAGGCTTCACTGTGAAGCATTTCCTGCTGCTATCTTGATTTCCCTTTTTTTGAAATGCTGACATTGGGGGTTATTCAGAGAGCACTGAAATGTCGCTGACATCTGTTAGAGAAGAAAGAAAAAATGCTTTAACCACTTCGCTGCTAAGGACGCGCTGAGCGCGTCCTGCCAAGTGCACCTCCTGTGCTATGGACGCGCTGAGCGCGTCCTAGCACAGGAGGCAGCAATCGGCCGATTGCTGGCCCTCCCGGTGCGGGTTGACATCTTGGATGTCAGCCCAGCACTCCGGGACCCCAGCGGGGACATTAGATGTCATCGCAACGGCGCGATAACATCTAATTCAGGCCCCCCCCGCGTGTGCGGAGGAGGCGCCTGAAAGGGAGGGGGTGAGGTCCTTCAGACCTCTCTCCCTCCCGATCGCCGGGGTCCACAGGGTTAAGGCAGGCACCGTTTGGAAGGGCACAGCCTGCCCTTCCAAACGGTGGCTGACATTAACCCCTGGGGAGCCGGATCACGATTTGGTACCGAAAAGCGCCGGATCGTGATCCTTTCCCGGAGCTGGCCGACACTTTGGATGATGCAAAGGTCAGAGTCTGGTCTTTATAATGGTACCAAACATGACCAAGTAATGTGTAAAAATAACGAATTTAAAAAAGTAAGCGCAAAATATATATTTTTTTCTGTTCTACGGCAGAGGTAATATATGCTTTTACATATAAAACAAACAATGCCACTACATTGACTCAACTAAGGCAACAGATTCTTCCCATTCCTATGATTTGAGCGCAGAGAGATGATGGTTCTCAGTTTTTTTTTCTTAAATATTTTTTTTTTGGCCCAAAATTAAAATTTTTAAAAAGTCCTTTTTGCAGGCTTATGTTTGGGGGGGGGGATAAAGGTACTCCACATTTCTGTGCCTACAGGCTCCTGAGATGCAAATCCGGCCTTGTATATAGGTTAAAGATGTGCATTCGCTATGGAAAAATTCGGAACGAAATTTGATAATTCGTAGTTCAGATGTAGTTCTGAATAACGAATCGATATCATACGAATTTGAAACGAAACGGTATATAACAAATTTATTTCATTTTACACTGTGTCATCATCATAAAAGAAAAATTTGAATAATTGATATCAACTATTGAATTTGAAATGAACTATCAAATTGATCTTAACTTAAAATACAAGTAATAGTCAGCAAAGGACTTTATGAAACAAATTATTTTTGTTTCACTGTTTAATTTGACTCAAATATTAAATCTGTGACACATCTTAAAACAACAAAATTTGATTAATTGGGGTCTTATCTAGTGATTCAAAATTCGAATTGATATCAACTATCGAATTGATAAATGAAATTCGAATCGATTCGAAATTTCAAATCGATCCGAAACGAAACGAAACACGAAACAAAATTAGTTACGAAATTCCGAAAACAAAATTATTTAAAAACGTAACGAAACAAAACTAAACTAACTGAATTTTTCAGCCATGCACATCCCTAATATAGGTACGTAACAGACAGATAATCCTCTCCCAACCTCGTGTTATTAATTGCCGTCATTGCAAACATATTTCTTAAATCCCAATTAGAAGATGTATTAATGGCTCACAGGGAATACCATTGAGATAGACAGTCTACGTGATTTTCCTGACAAATCGTGATCATTATCATGGTTTAAAGCCACCGTCAGCCGTCGATCCTTTGGGTGTTAACGGCAAGTGATGAAATCAGTGCGCATGAAAACCAAATTACTCTTTATTGGTGAATGTTTCTTTCTTACACCAGGGGAATTTATAAACATTTTCCTGGAAGTGTAACAAACATAAATCACTACATTTACAAAGTAACACTCTGCAACCGTTGTTAAACAGCAACAACAACGTTACCAGATTCCATCTTTTACCCGTTGACTCTACTTTTTCTTGGAGGTCATTTTTAATGAGTACTTATAAGCACCTGAAAAATCAGGTGCATAAACTAACTGGCAATTAGTGCAGCGAAAAAGCACAGTTTAATTACAAGTTGCTAAATATAAGTCTGGTAATTAGGATGCTGTGTGCACGCGTGTTTATCACACAGTATTTAAAACTCAAAAAAGTATTAAAAGACTTTCATTATGTCTTACGTTGGGAAATAGATGGTGGATGTAGCAGAAATCCTCTTTTCCTTTTAAATGTCACTCGGCATCGCTGAGGAAGGACTATCACTTTTTAATAGAACTGGTGTATAATTATTTTTTGGGACTTTATTCTCGCAGTGATATCATTATCTAAGCTGAGTAGCTACTGACCTAGATTCTACTTAATTACGTAGAGGATTTTTGATTCTTACTGTAAGACGGCAATATTTTTTAACGATTTTTAATGGTTTTTCAAAAACACGTTGTTAAACAGTATTATAAATAATGAAACTGAAACAGGACTTGCCTCCAAAGATGAGGTACATTGTCAGGAATTTAACAGGTACACTAGATCATAGATCCCAGTTCATTTTGCAGTCATTGACAAACTGGGGGGCCTTGTCAGGTTTGCAGCCCTTGGGTTTGCATGAAGGAAGAATATAGGTTGACAATGCAAGGTTTTATTTGACATGTAATTCTATTTAATTAACAGAAGAGCTATTAGAGCTGAAATAAAAAGAACAAGGGAAAAAAAACCTCCTGTTAATGATGATCTACTCATATGGAACTATGCCTAAGGTTTTAGATGCACCCCATTATTTTAATGAGCATGCATAAGTGAGTATGTTCCACAAAATTATATATATATACAGTATATAATCCAGCAGGTGCCTGGTATTCAACCCTTAACAAGAAAGTTTACGTGCTCCGGTTCTGCTATACCGTATAAGTAGGAATCGATAAAAAATGAATTTTTATGACTCGAAATAATAAAATTAATTTTTAAGTCTCTCGGGTGCGCTATTCACCCATCACGATTGCTATATATAAATATATATATATATAGATATAGCCGTTTCTGTGGTATCTATCTATATCGATTTGGACAACCGTTTAAAATATAACCTTTATTATAAAGTTAAAAACCACATATAAAACATACATGTAAGACAAGAAAAATTGGTGCATATAATAAACTGGCTAACATGCCTATTTCCTGCTTTCATTTGACTCTTAAATCATATATATCAAACCCATAAATATGAGGTAAAATTCTAGATAAGTCAAGCTGGGAATAACTTATACGCAATCCAAAACCTTCATTAATGATTAATTGCCGCTTAATTAGCGCAATTCATGAAACGTTACACTTATAGACCCATGTGGCTATAGGAAGCTAAATGTGTATAAAGAGTTCAGTGAGTAATACACACATTTGTTCTGTGGCTTTTTGTTAACATTAAAAACCTATATGCAAACTTTATTTTACAGTAATAATTGTAATAGTGCCCTCTATTAGTAAGTATTGTAAGTGCATGCTCTTACAACATTAAAAACCTATATGCAAACTTTATTTTACAGTAATTGTTGTAATAGCGCCCTCTATTAGTCAGTATTGTAAGTGCATGCTCTTAGAACTGTAAAAAAAATGCGAACTTTACTTTATAAATAGTGAAACTCTATTATCCTATATAACGATAATCAAATGTGTAAATTGCGACTGCGTAACCATGTGTATATCTGGCTCTGATACTAGCCAGTGCCTCACCAGCCACTGACTTGATAGATAGATAGATAGATAGATAGATAGATAGATAGAAAAATTGGATTATTTTTATATCAATTCTCACTTTATTAAAAATCTAATTTATATGAAAATATTAACTGAATTTTGGGAGTTGTTTTATTTTTATCACATCAATCGACTCCCTAAAATTCAATTCTATCTAAATTGTTTTAAACAAAAAAGAGAATTTATATATAATAATTGACTTTTATATAGTCATTTGTTCGGTGTCTCTGAATAGATTGCTTCTCTATGGGGGATTTCACTGCAGTCAAACAGCACCATAATTGCAAGCAATTTGAGAAAATTTGGCGAACTGCCTGCTTTCTGAATAGCCGAACGGCCACAAAAGGACTCATGGATACTTTCTATAGTTTTGTTTTGCCAAAACATTTACTGCAACAGCCTTTTGTTTATTAAATTTCACCTCCAGTAAAGCATTCCTTGCTCTTTATGTGTGGTCCATAGAAACTGAAATCACAGACAGGGTTATTCAAAGAGCTCCGAATGGCTGGAGAAAGGTAATCAAACAGTGAAATTCAGCGTATGGTTACCTTTCCTGGCCATTCAGCTATCCAGAGAGCAGACAATTCGCCAAATCCTGGCGAATTGCCTGCACATACAATGCCTGTTCGAGGGCAGTGAAATCCCCATAGAGAAGCAATGCTTCGGCTATTCAGAGAACACAAACAAGCAGTGAAAAGTTGCCGAATTGCCCTGCCATTTGGTGGTTTAATTCGGCAGGTTTTTTATCCGGTCGAATCCCATAGGCTTCAATGTTAAAAATATTCCCGTTTTAATTCAATATCTAATAAACCATTCATTATAATATTCTGCAGTAAAGAGTCTCTTTATTATAGATTTTTTTTGATATTTTAAGCATTTTTCGGGATTTATTTGCCCAAAAATGTTTTCTGATTTTTTTTTTAAACGTTTGTTATTTTTTCTGTAACAGCCCTCTTTATTACCATTCCCTGGACCTCATATGTCAAGTTCAGACATTTTCGCTCAGTAGTTTCTTTGCAAACAGCGTTTCAATTTTCAAACATTCAAGCGAACTGTTTTATTTTTTTACACTCCATTCGACTGCGGTGTCGGATTTTTCCGGCGGCTGCTCTGCGTGTGATCGGCTCCTGCTCGGGTTTTTCTGTCGTTTTCGGCGCGGTTAATCAAACAGGGTTATTCAAAGACCGGTGAAAAGCAGGAGAATGACTGGAGAATGGAAAATTCTAGGTCAAAATAGCCAATTTGGAAAGTGAGATGAACGGGAGAATTTTTCTAGTTTGGCTATTTTGACCTAGAATTTTCCATTCTCCAGTCATTCTCCTGCTTTTCACCGCTCTTTGAATAACCCTGCAGATGTTTTTGCGGGTTTTCGGTGCGCCTTCGCCTGGTTTTGCGGTGAGTTTTCGGCGGGTTTGCGACGACTTTTCCCTGCAATTCGGGGACCCTGTGGTGCTTGCTGAATACACAGCAGGGTCGCCGAAATGGTATCGCCAAATCGAACCGAATTGAGGAGAACGAAAAGTCACCGAGCGTGCGGTGACTTTTCGATTCTCTTTGAATAGCCCTGAAATTCTTTGTAAATCAGTCTTTGATTTTTTTTTTCCTAGTTGTAGTCACGTTCATTTTACTTAAAGGGACACTAACACCAACAATTTTTTTTTATGAAAAATGTGTTGTAAACTGTATTTTTCCCAGTATATTTCCATTACTTGTTCCTCACTGTGTGGCTTTGGTCATAGAATGGAGTGAATCATTATATTGTGTGGGATGTATTCAAAGGACATTCTAAAAACACTGTCTCCTCCGCTCCATTGACTGTTAAATACTGTAGAAGCTATACCCCAGCAATAAAGTAAAACTTTTTCACATATTTTGGTAAATGTTGCATTGTGGAAAAAATCCACAAAATGGAAACAGGAGATAAAAAGCCTTTATTTTTCCTTTTTACATGCAATTACTTCAAGCAAAGAAAAAAAACAACAGCGGGTGTTTTATAAGGTGCTTTTATTTGTAATGCACAAGTTACAGTTTATGTAAGTGTTAGTGTCCCTTTAAGGCTTATGTCAGACGAGCGCATTCTGAGCACACTGTACGTGCGTGCATAACGGACGGACGCACTGACGGAAGATACTGCAGACACCACACGGTCCGTTTTTGTTGACGGACGTACTGACGGAAGATACTGCAGACACCACACAATCCGTTTTTCTTGACGGACGTAGAACAAAAAAGGGAATTATGGGAAACAAAATTAATATGAAAAATGATTAAAATTTGAAAAGGATATGCAAAGCCATTGTGTGCGTCAAGGTGCTGGACATCGCAAATGCACTGCGTCTGACATCTCCTCATCACTCACACAGAACGCTACGCAGACGTGGCGCACTCTACGCGTCCGTCCTAGCGATTTTACATTCTTGCCTAACTTGCGTCCGTTTGCCACGTGCGTTGTGCGTGCGTTGTTCGGTGCGGACGCACTTAGTGTGTGGGTCTCTATTACTCATGATTCTAGTCTACGACGGACGGTAAACTGTGCGGCGACACGGACGTGATCACTGCGTTCGTCTGACACCAGCCTAAAGGGTTAAAGTAGATACTGTATTGACTACTTGATACATTAAATAAATTGATGTCTGCAGCCAGAGTTCATGTGTGGACTGTTTCGCCTTTGAAAGTAAAGAGAGTACACTATAAATCAGCAATAATTACGTCTGCAACATTCAGCTGTCCAGAGCGTGCTGTGCCTAGTGAAGAGAGCATATAAATGGATATTATCGGTGCTTCTTTCCATTATAGGTGATAAACCCAAAGCCCTGTAGTTATGTCATCTAAATCAGAGCAATTTGCCATAGATAAACCCTGCGTGTCATTCAGATCGGCTTTTATTAACTAGGTACAATGGGTAACACAATCCGCAATATTGGATTTCAAAAGAGAAAACTGCAATTACATTTTTTTCTTTTGCTTAAACTGCTTACTATAAAGAAATCCTGTGGGCAGTACGTTACAAAACATGTCAACCTTTCCATTTTTTCCTAAACCACGAGGATCTATCAAAGTGTCCCGGCTCCAACCGCAGCCTGGATCTATTTATAAAGGGGATTCTCCGGTATTATAAAGAATAATCACACGGTTATTAGCCTTTGTTTTATGAGGTCATCACCCTTATGTGCTGTAATATCACTATTAACCCCTTCACTACCAAGTGATTCTCCAAAAAACTAGTGTCAAAAAACAGTGGTTTTTTTTTTCGTAAAATCATTTTTAATTAATTATAAAGTAATAAATATTTGAGCATATACCCATTGTATTTCTTACTAGAGATGTGCACCGCTGAAAATTTGGTTTTGTTTCGTTTTTTTTTTTCCAGGTGTTTTGTTTCGTTTCGGGTCATTTCGGACCGTTTTCGTTTTGATTCGGTGATTCGATTCAGTGATTCGATATCGATATGAAATTTCAGATCGATTCGGCGATTCGGGTCATTTTGGCATTTGGATCATTTCGGCGATTCGGTGTTTCGGATCATTCGGGTGATTCGGTTCAGTTTGGTTTTGTGTTTCATTTTTTATTGGTTATTAAAGAATAGCAAGTAGATTACTACCAATAGAATGAAAGTTCCTTTACTTAGTTATTCTTTTAAGATTTTTTAAGCATTTTTTGGGTGAAATTTTAGGGTTCTTAACTTTTTTTAAAGAAACAAGGCTTTTTAACCCATAGGTTTCAATGCAGCATATGATTCCACACACTACCGGGCAGCACCTCTACAGTATAATTAACCCTTTTCGCTGTTGAGGCTTTTCACACCTCTGTGTTGAGGTCATTTTTACCGCTTTCGCTCATCATGTTTAACCGCGTTTTGAAGCCATATTTTGATATATGACCCAGACAGACATATTATATATCGTTCTCTCCAGCAGACTCGGCAGATTCATAATATATCATAATTATATGTATACGTCATGTCCTGTCTGTATATTATAACAAACAATGCAATAAAATATGAATTTTCAATAATTTACTATGTATAAAGTGTTTTTTTTTCACATTTTAACATGCGAGCATTTGCGGTTATATTTTCTATGGGGTGCGCTTGTTAAAAAAATTAGAAATGGGGACTCGTTACATTTTTTTTTGGGGAAAATGTCGCTATTTTTAACAAACGCACCGCATACAAAAATCGTTAGTGCAGCATCATTGTTCACATTATAACTGAAATGGGTACAATATTGCTGCATTAACAAAACAAAAACAAAAAAAAACTTGTTTTTTTTATAAATTTTCTTTTTAAATATTTTTTGATTTTTATTTTTAATTTGTATTTTTTTAAAAAACCTTTTTTCATGGTCATGTTTGGTATCGTTGGAAAGGCCATACTCTGGCCGATCCAACGATATCAAGCATTAACCCCTAGCTACCACAGATCGGGAGATAGGGGGTTCATTGAAACCCCCTATCTCCACCATTGCTGGCAGCTAGGGGTTAACTCCAGGACTGGCGTCATCGTGCATCGTGCATCCTGCATAGCACGATGACGCCAGTCCTCATGGGGAGTTCCCAGAGGCTTGGCCGACATCCAAGATGTCGGCCAGCTCCGGGAGAGGATCACGATCCGGCGCTTTTCAGCGCCGAATCGTCATCCGGCTCCGCAGGGATTAATGACAGCCACCGTTTGGAAGGGCAGGCTGTGCCCTTCCAAACAGTGCCTGCCTTAACTCTGTGCCCCCTGGCGATTGGGAGGGAGAGAGGTCCGAAGGACCTCCCCCTCCCTTTCAGGCGCCTCCTCCGCACACACGGGGGGGCGCCTGAATTAGATGTCATCGCGCCGCCGCAATGACATCTAATGGCCCCGCCGGGGTCCCGGAATGCTGGGCTGACATCCAAGATGTCAGCCCGCACTGGGGGGGCCCAGCAATCCACCAGAATCCGGCGGATTGCTGCCTCCTGTGCATGGACGCGCTCAGCGCGTCCATAGCACAGGAGAACCATTTGGCTGGACGCACTGAGCGCGTCCATAGCAGCCAAGTGGTTAATGCAGCATATGAATCCGCACACTGCCGGGCAGCACCTCTACAGTATAATAATGCAGCATATGAATCCGCACACTGCCAGGCAGCACCTCTACAGTATAATTACTGCAGCATAAAACGAAAAACCAACTGAACCGAATGACCCAAAATGATCCGAATCACCGAAATGATCCAAACACCGAAATGACCCGAATCACCGAATCGACCCGAAATTTCGAATCCTCCGAATGATCAAATCGAATGACTCGAAATTTCGAATCGATCCGAAACTTTGTGTGGTCGACATTTTGGATTCGGGATGCCCTCAGAAGCATGAAAATGGTAAATTTCATCCAAAAATCTATTCGGTACAAAACGAATTGCACATCCCTATTTCTTACTGTAAATAACCTAATTTAGCCAGTAGATAGCGCCATCTACTGCCAAATTGAGTTACAGAGGTTTGAGCTACAGGTCTATTTTCTTCTTTTTTCTCCCTGCATCGGCTGCCGAAAGTCCGATATTTCAGAGCTTTGAGCAGCTGATTTTACAGTTTAACTCTTTGGGCATTATACCCACAGGGCTAAAGCTTTGGTGGCACCTTCTGCAGCCCAAAAGCTAACTAAATTCATTTGCAGCAAACAAATTTCGTTTGCTTTTGGGCTGCAGATCAGCATATAGAGATATCTCAATATCGGGGGCACCAGATGGTGCCTTTGAAGCCCGAGATATATCTCGATATCGGTAGTGAAGGGGTTAATGTGTAAAAAAAATAAGCTGGCCTGAAGAAACTCCCACGGGATAGCGAAAAAAGTAAAATAATAATATTTTTTTTTCTTTTACGTCGTAAAACCTATTCCTTGCTAGTCATCTGTATTATCTAATGAGGCCAGATGGAAAGTAGATTTCAGCAACCTTGGCCGTCCAGATGTTTTAGGACTACGTCTCCCATGATCCTCAGGTACTCCATACGATGTTGAAGCCTCGTGGGGAATGTAGTCCCAAAAACAACTGGAGGGCCAAGGTTGCCGACTGCTGGAGTAGATGATTATAGTTCTGAAATCTGTGGCAACAGAATCTCAATCTACAAAGTTTATATTAAAAATTAGAGACAGAATAATAGGAACGTGAACAAATGCAAATGACCGTTAATAAGCGCACATAAAAGGTTATTCAAAGAGCACCGAAACGTTTCATTCAGCGCAATTCGACTATTCACCCTTAGTGTGCTGAACGTGGAGCCATCGAAGATTGCAGATCAGACCCCCGCAGAGAAAAGAAAAAAAAACAAAAACGGAACTCTGCTATTCTTTAAAAAAGTTGGTTAAAACAATACAAATGCATAAATATGTTTGGAAATAATAAAAAAAGTCCTATAAAAATAGTAAAAAGGTCTGTTAACCCATTACCGCCGCAGGGCATACCATGTCATCCCACCCGGGATGTACTGGTACGCCCTGTTGACTTCTATGGGCCACCTCGGCCCCTCCCCACATCCTGAGCGAGTCGCTGGCTGCTGCGAGACGGCCTGAACCCAGGCTGCCCCCCTGCAGCCAATGACGGGCTGAAGGACAGGCTCATAGCAGCATCTGGCGGCATTAACCCCCTCCTGCTAGGCGCTACCCGTCTGGCGTTAAGTGGTCAAAGAATAAAAATAAAACCCCATTAAAAAAAAAAAAAGAATAAAAATTTAGCCTAACAAAAAATCCCAAAAAAGGTCTAAAAGTAAATTAATAAAAAGCTTTTTTGCTGAAACTGAAAAGAATAAACGGTTGAATAAAATATAGGATAATACGATAATATTTTTTTTTACATTGAATGCTACGGGATTCGCCTGTTTAAGCCTGTCGAACTGAATCATCGGAAATCAGGGCATTTCACTGACATTTCGGCATTCCCTGAATAGATTAACCGTCACTTCTGTATGGGACAATTTCCCTGCCACCGAAGACGGCGGAATTGCGGCGATCTGCATCGTATTTCGCTGTCAATTCGGCAGTATTTGGCGAATTGACAGCCTTCTGAATAGCCAAACTGCCACAAATTGTACCATATGGTAAAGTTTACTGTTCGCTGCAATTCGGTGGCAAGTTCGGTGCTCTTTGAATAAGCCTTATAAAAAAAATAAACTGACTCGAAATTAGGGAAGATGTTGGAAAAAAGATCTCAGGGAACTCAAATTCCAGCAGCCCCACTCCCAGATGTTGTTGGCCTACAATTCCCAGAATTTGTTGAACGCGAAAGATGGCCAGAACCATGGGAGCTGTAGTTCAAAATATGTGTGGGCTGGGGTTTTGAGATGAAGTACTGAAACAGCAGAAAAGACCATTAACCCCTTCACTGCTGCTATCGAGATATCTCGGGCTTCAAAGGCACCAAAACTGTAAAAATCAGCTGCTCAAAGCTCTGAAATATTGGGCTTTCAGCAGTCGATGCAGGGAAAAATAGAAGAAAATAAACCAGCCACTCAAACCCCTAACTTAATTTGGCAGTAGATGGCGCCATCTACTGCCCAAAAATAGGTTATTTACAGTAAGACATAAAATAGGTATAAACCCAAATATTTCTTACTTTAAAAAAAGTTTTTAAAAAAAAAATGGTTTCTGAGAATGTTTTTTTAGAAAATCACTTGTTAGTGAAGGGGTTAAAACACTATCTCAGCATTAGGTTACTTGAGAAACACAAAACACAAATCTTGTTTTGAAAGCATATGTAAGATAAGGGGAGTTCAATCATGTAAAATGTAGCCAGGTGTCACTGTAAGGCAGGGGGACTCAACCTAGACTAGGGGTCAGCAACCTTGGCTCCCTGATGTTTTGGGAACTACATCTCCCACGATGCTCAGTCACCCATTAAGCTGAATGAGCCACATGGGAAATGTAGTTCCCAAAACATCAGGGAGCCAAAGTTGCTGACCCCTGGACCCTTCAGTTGTTTCAGAACTACATGTCCCATGATGCTCAGCCACTAATTAGGAGGACAGAACCTTCCGGGAAATGTAGCTCCAAAATATCTTGAGGACCAAGGGTGATTATCTCTGCTCTAAAACGTATAGATCATTAATGGCGAACCTTCGCACCCCAGAGGTTCCATGATGCTCAGACAGTCTTATCTGTGACTATGCATCATGGGACATGTAGTTCCGAAACATCTTGGGTGCCACAGTTCGCCATCACCGATATAGATGGTCAACTGGCATCAACTTAGGCTAGGGTCAGACGATCGTATTTTTCGCGTTGTCCGTGA
Source organism: Leptobrachium leishanense (assembly GCA_009667805.1). NCBI lineage: Eukaryota > Metazoa > Chordata > Amphibia > Anura > Megophryidae > Leptobrachium > Leptobrachium leishanense. The sequence goes on from CM019068.1 coordinate 34,139,091, forward strand.
AAAAGTGCGTTCGAACGAATGGACGTACTTTTTCACGGAACACGCGATAGCGGTCATACGATGCGCATTTTCGTCCGTGATTTCATACGAATCATCAATAAAACCCTTTCTGCGTCTGGACGTTATGTTGGCCGGACATTAGCAGCGTCTGACGTCTCCTAATCACGCACACACGCCGCTAGCGGACGCAGCGCACTCTGTAGGTCAGTAGTAGCGGTATCACGTTCTCTAAAAAATGCGTTTGTTTGCCGCTTGCGTTGCGCGGCCGCACTTTCGTGCGGCCGTTCTTCGTATATTGCCCGTCATTGGCCGTCATTTGCTGCTACTACTGCCGTGAAAAAGTGCAGCTGCACGCGCGTTCGCACTGCGTTCGTCTGACCCCAGCCTCAAAAGATGAAAAATTTCCTTGAGGAACAAGCTCTGTTGCTGAGAAGAGATGCATGCCAGGTAGAGCTGATAATTTTTGGATTGTGACGCCAAGATGATGTCAATTATAAAATGATGTCACTGTTAAAGTACCAATTTTTCAAGCAGTTTTAAACTTTAACAGTAACTATTTTCCTAATCCTTTATTTATTTGAAAAAAATGTATTCTATATAAATGTGAATCGAAATACTCGAGGAAAAACAGTAACGACAAAAATAATGATTTCTCTTTGCCAGCTCATTAATATTGGCGTGTAACGGCAAGGCGGCTGCCAGATCCTAAAATAAAATCAATATTTAAGGAATAAATCCCTAAAAATGAAACCTGAATATCTTGTAATTGTTGACCCCCCTCCCCCCCAGGAGCCTTATAAGCACAACGAAAAAGGCAACCTGAGAGGTAATTCAAAGAGAGACGAATTGGACATGGAAATGCACCGAACGGTGAATTTCCCCGTCCGGAGCAATTTCGTGGCAATTTGGCTATTCAAGAAGCTGGCGATTTGCCAAATATTGGCGAATCGCCAGCATAATACGGTGATCTTTGGCAGCAGTGGAATCCCCCATAGAGAAGTAATGGTTAATCTATTCAGAGAACGTCGAACAGCTGTGAAAAGTTGGCAAAATGCTCAGATTTTTGGTGGTTACGTTCAATAGGTTTAAGCAGGCGAATCACAGAGGTTTCAATGAGGAAAAAAATCCCCCGCCTTTTTTTAACCCCTTCCCGACTGCAGGTGTACATAGTACGTCCTGTGGGAAAATCCCCTTAACGACCAAGGGCGTACAATGTGCGTCATGGTCTTCTAAACCCCTCCCTCCCTATACTCACCTCTCTCTCCGGGCTCCCACGACAGTCTGGCAAGCTAGAAGTCGGCCCTGCCTATTCACTGACCCGGCCGTTGCGATGACCTATTAGGAGAATAGGAGATCCCCCACCCCAGTTCGGCAGAAGCCGCCATAGTGGCGACGGCGGTTAGTGGTGCAATTCAGCAGTTTTCCAGTTCGGTGTCCGATAACTGCTTTGGTGACTTCATTCTTGACAAAATACAGTGACTATTCGCTAAATAGTGAATTCTCCGTATTTTCGGCAAAATGCAATCGCCGAAGTACGTCGAACATCAAAGCACCGAATTTGCATACAATTTCAGGGCTTTGTGAATAGGCACGTTGGTATTGAAGGGGTTAAACACCCAAACTACTTGTACTAAGAAATGTAATCATAGGTTTGTCGTCACATTGTGCCACCTCAATAGCACATTGGAAGAGGGAGCTGAAGAAGCTGGTTGGCAGGTGCCCGGGAACAAGGGGTAATTTGCCAAGTCTGACCTTTCCGTTGTGCGTCTTTGTGTTATTGTCGCTTCAATCGAAACTCATTTTCACTTTTTATAGATTAAAGAAGAACGGTATTCTGAATTTCTTTCAAACCACTGTGCTCTGTGATGAAATATTTAATGTTCAAAGTTGAAAAGTTCAAAAGGTCTTTAAGGGTAAAATATTCATACCTGAACTTTTCACTTCTCCAGTGTTATTCTAAGAAACAGTGTTTAGCTGTCGTGTCCGATTATAATGTTCACCCATGTCTGCGAAAAAAAAGTTGGCATGGCAGCGTTGACATTTTACAATTTTTTTTCTATAAAATATATAAATTTATATAAAATAAGATGGAAAAAGTTGAGCGAGTCCCCAGACCCTTAGGTAGTGATTTTAATTAATTAATTAATTAATTTATAAAGTATTTTAGCAGGAAGGATACATTGAGATTTCTCTCGTTTTCAAGTATGTCCTGGGTTCAAGAACATGGTTACAGAAATACAAAGTAATAAAGTGCAAGATATTAAACACACAAATATACAGATTAACAGAAAATAAATATGTAGGAAATAGTCATTATGTTAATTACCATCAGAAGTAAATGAATAGACTTAAGAGTTTGGAAAAGTGTAGGTTAAATTTAAAAATATGTTTTTAGTACCTGAATGCCCATTTTTCAGCTGGTGCTTTGTTACTTGAGACCATAACTTTAGCAAAGGGAAGGAGTCATCTCAAAAGTATCCTCCATCTTTCTGTTCCATGTGTGTAACGTGTATGTATATTTGTTATTCTGTCTCTCCCATTGTACAGCGCTACAGACCTTGTTGGTGCATTATCAGAGGCATAACTAGAAACCTCAGGTCCAGGTGCAGGAATCATGACGGGTCCCCCACCCTAGGCAAAAACATATTTTTGTTCCCCCTCCCGTCAACATGCATTGGTCCCCTCCAGGTCCAATGTTGACTCCAGACAATCCATGTTCCATTCTTCCCCAGGTCCACTATGGCCTCTTCAGTCCATCCCATTTTTAATGTAATGTGCAATATTTGTATCTCATAGACCTCCACAGCAATAAACCTCACAGTGCAGTAATGTGCAGTATGTATGAGCTTATCACAGAGCTGCACAGCAACAAAACTCACATTAATGTGCGGTGTGTATGAGCGTATTACATAGCTCCACAGCAACAAAACTCAAAGTAATTTGTGGTGTTTATGAGCATATCACAGAGCTCCACAGCAATAAAACTCACAGTAATCTGCGGTGTGTATGAACGTATCACAGAGCTCCACAGCAATAAAACTCACAGTAATGTGCAGTGTGTATGAGTGTATCACAGAGCTCCACAGCAATAAAACTCACAGTAATCTGCAGTGTGTATGAACGTATCACAGAGCTCCACAGCAATAAAACTCACAGTAATGTGCGGTGTGTATGAACGTATCACAGAGCTCCACAGCAATAAAACTCACAGTAATGTGCGGTGTGTATGAGCATATGACAGAGCTCCAAAGTAAAACTCACACATAAGTATAAACTAAATTAAAAAAGTATTGTATCTATAAAATATAGGCAAGCCCCCAGGTCCAGGCAGGTGAGTGTGGGCCCCCTGGACTCAGGGGCCCGGGTGCGGCGGCACCCTCTGCACCCCTGGTAGTTACGCCCCTGCGCATTATAAATACGTGTAACTGTAAATGTATGTCTCTGCAGGACACAACTTCCATTGCGGCTTGGCTGTTGTCCCAGGTAACTGTAAATGAATACGTGTTATACATTGTAAAGGAATCTCTAAATTGTGGGCAGCCAGAGAATAACAAGCAATTCCATACTTGCTTGTTATTCTCATTTTGGAGGTAGTATTAACCTCCCTGGCGTTACGATTCTGAAATATTTGATATGTCAGAATCGGTACGATTAATACAGCCCCTAACGGTATCAGAGTGTGGCTCTGGGTTAATTTCACTGCTGAAAGCGGGAACCCTGAGCCACACTCAGGCTGGATACATACCTGTACCTGCGCTCCCTCGCTGTCCCCTGCAGTCACCTTTGGACAATCACAGCGTCCTGCTTCCTGTTTCCCTTCTCGCAAGAAGGGAACCAGGAATCAGTACGCTGCAATCAGCCGGAGGAAAATGCGATTGCGGAGGTGAGCCAGGGAGCGCAGGTAAAGGTATGTATCCAGCCCGAGTGTGGCTCAGGGTTACCGCTTTCAGCAGTGAAATTTAACCCCCGAGCCACGCTCGGGAAAACTGCCAGGGAGGTTAAAAGAACTTTAAAAAAATGCAGAACGGGTTATTCAATAAGTGGCGAACTTGCCACCGTACGGTGCAATTTCGTGGCAGTTAGTCTATTCACTAAACTGTCAATTCGCCAAATTGACAGAGAAATACGAATGCAGTTCATCACAATTCAGGCAATCTTTGGCGGCAGGGAAATTGTCCCATAGAGAAGTAATGGTTAATCCATTCATAGAACGCCGAACTGCACCGAAATGTCAGTGAAATGCCCTGATTTTCGGTGATTCAGTTCAACATGTTTAAACAGGAGAATCCCATAGGTTTCAATGTAAAAAAAATATTATCGTTTTTATTTTATTCAACCTTTTATTCTTTTCATGTTCAGCAAAAAGTCTATTTATTTTTAAAAACTATTATTTTTTTGGATGAATTTTTTGAATCCCAATTTTTTTAAAAGGCATTTTTTTAAATTCTGTAACAGACCTTCTTATTTTTTAAAGAAACGTCTTTATTACTCAAACACATGTTAATGCATTTTTATCGGTTTAAATGCCTACATCAGAATTCAAGATTTTTTTTCTGCAGTTCGGCGGCTTTCGGCGACTCTATCAGGGTTATTCAGAGAAGGGTAAAACCAGGAAAACTGGCAGGAGAAGAGAACAATCTAGACGAAATAACGGATTTGGAAAGTGAGATAAATGGGAGAATTTTTCTGGTTTGGCTATTTTGACCTAGAATTTTCACTTCTCCAGTCATTCTCCTGAGTTTCACCTTTCTTTGAATAGATCTGTATGTATGTCACACTTTGGGGACCCTGCGGTGAATAGAATTCACCGCAGGGTCGGCGAAATGGAATTGCACCGATCAAGAAAGTACTGACATTTCGATGCTTTCTGAATAACCCCTATACTCATCTCTGTTGCCATGGTACAAAAGACAAAGACGATGGCATGAGCTGCCACCTCCTCCTCGGCGCTTGCAAAAGGAGGCTGAGAACTAGGGTTGCCAGGTCTGCCATGTTTTCCTGGACACAGATTACTATTTCATGCAGAGGGGAGCACAGGGAAAAGTGCTGCCCTAGGACATGTATAATTCATATGATGCAGGTAGGAAATCAAGGCAGGTCGCCTGGGATTCCCTTTTGATTTCTTACCTGAAGCATATGGATTATACATGCTGCGGGGGTGACATTTTTCATGCACTGCCCATCTTTGCAGAAGAAAAGGAAGGAAAGGGACCTCAGTTAGGAGGAAACACTAACGAGACATTTACATATCAGTTTACAGAGGAGGAGGTTCTACAGCAGCTGTCTAAAGTAAAGACAAATAAGTCAATGGGGCCTGATGGGATCCACCCTAAATTATTAAAAGAGCTCAGTGATGTAATAGCAAAACCGTTAACAGATTTATTTAACCAATCCTTGCTAACGGGAGTCGTCCCAGAAGACTGGAAATTAGCAAATGTTGTGCCCATTTACAAGAAGGGTAGTAGGGAGGAATCGGGGAACTATAGGCCAGTTAGTCTTACGTCAGTAGTGGGGAAATTAATGGAAACCATGTTAAAGGAAAGGATTGTTGAACATCTAAAAACACATAGATTACAGGATCAGAAACAACATGGGTTTACCTCAGGGAGATCATGCCAAATTAATCTTATTGATTTTTTTGATTGGGTAACAAAAATAATAGACACAGGTGGTGCAGTAGACATTGCTTATTTAGATTTCAGTAAGGCTTTTGATACTGTTCCGCATAGAAGGCTTATCAATAAATTGCAATCTTTGAGCTTGGATTCCAATATTGTTGAATGGATTAGGCAGTGGCTGAGTGACAGGCAACAGAGGGTTGTGGTAAATGGAGTTTATTCGGCGTAAGGTCTTGTTACCAGTGGGGTACCTCATGGGTCAGTACTTGGACCCATTCTCTTTAACCACTTGGCTGCTATGGACGCGCTCAGCGCGTCCAGCCAAGTGGTTCTCCTGTGCTACGGACGCGCTGAGGTCCGAGCACAGGAGGCAGCAATCCGCCGGATTCTGGCGGATTGCTGCGCCCCGGCGGGGACATTAGATGTCATTGCGGCGACGCGATGGCATCTAATGCAGTCCTGGAGTTAACCCCTAGCTGCCACCAACGGTGGAGATAGGGGGTTCCAATGAACCCCCTATCTCCCGATCCGTGGCAGCTAGGGGTTAATGTTTGGTACTGTTGGATCGGCCAGAGCATGGCCATTCCAACGATACCAAACACCACTGTGAAAAAAGTTTTTTTTAAAAAATAAAAATTAAAAATAAAAATAAAAAAATATTTAAAAAAAAAGTTTTTGGTTTTTTTTGGTTTGTTAATGCAGCAATATTGTTCCCATTTCAATTATAATGTGAACAATGATGCTGCACTAAAGATTTTTGTATGCGGTGCGTTTGTTAAAAATCGCGTAATTTTCCCCAAAAAAAAATGTAACGAGACCCCATTTCTAATTTTTTTAACAAGCGCGCCCCATACAAAATATAACCGCAATTGCTCGCATGTTAAAATGTGGAAAAAAAAACACTTTACACGTTGTAAATTATTGAAAATTCATATTTTATTGCATGTTTTGTTATAATATACAGACAGGACATGACGTATACATATAATAATGACATATTATGAATCTGCCGAGTCTGATGGTATATAATATGTCTGGGTCATATACTAAAATAAGCCTTCAAAACACGTTTAAACATGATGAGCAAAACCGGTAAAAATGACCTCAGCACAGAGGCGTGAAACGCCTCAGCAGCGAAAGGGTTAATATTTTTAATAGTGATATTGCAGAAGGTATTAATGGTAAAGTATGTCTTTTTGCTGATGACACAAAGATTTGCAACAGGGTTGACGTTCCTGGAGGGATCAGCCAAATGACAAATGATTTAGGTAAACTAAAAAAATGGTCGGAGTTGTGGCAATTGAGTTTTAATGTGGATAAGTGCAAGATAATGCACCTGGGACGTAAAAACCCAAGGGCTGAATATAGAATATTTGATACAGTCCTAACCTCAACATCTGAGGAAAGGGATTTAGGGGTTATTATTTCAGAGGATCTAAGGGTAAGTAGTCAATGTAATAGAGCAGCAGGAAATGCTGGCAGAATGCTTAGTTGTGTAGGGAGAGGTATTAGCAGTAGGAAAAGGGAAGTGCTCATGCCACTGTACAGAGCACTGGTGAGACCTCACTTGGAGTACTGTGTGCAGTACTGGAGACCGTATCTCCAGAAGGATATAGACATCTTATAGAGAGTTCAGAGAAGGGCTACTAAAATGATGTACGGCTTGAAGGAAAGAAGTTACCAGGAAAGGCTTAATGATCTTAACATGTACAGCTTGGAAAAAAGACGAGACAGAGGAGATATGATAGAAACATTTAAATACGTAAAGGGAATCCACAAGGTAGAGGAAGGGAGTATATTTAAAAGGAAACAAAGTAGCAAAACAAGAGGACATAGTCTTAGATTAGAGGGGCAAAGGTTTAAAAGTAACATCAGGAAGCATTATTTTACTGAGCGGGTGGTGGATACATGGAACAGTCTTCCAGTTGAAGTGGTAGAGGCTAAAACAGTAATTGAATTTAAGCAGGCATGGGATAGACATAAGGCTATCCTAAACAAAAGATAAATCCATGTAATTGGGCAGACTAGATGGGCCGAAAGGTTCTTATCTGCCGACATTTTTCTATGTTTCTATGTTTCTAATACAATATATGTGTCCAGGAAAACATGGCCGACCTGGCAACAACCTTAGTTAACAGCTCGCACTATCAGGGTTATTCAGAGAACGGTGAAAAGTAGGAGAATGACTGGAGAATTGAAAATTCTAGGTCAAAATAGCCAATTTGTAAAGTGAGCTGAAAGGGAGAATTTTTCCGGTTTGACTATTTTGACCTAAAATTTTTCATTCTCCAGTCAATTCTCCTGCTTTTCACCGCTCTCTGAATAACCCTTTATTTTCCCATTAGTGGTTCCCCATCTCCTGCTCAGCTGGAGCAGGACCCCGGGAGTCCAAAATCTCTTCCAAATGCAAGATGGTCAATTTGCTCGGCGTGGTAATTTCATTTGGGCATAATGCTATGGATTATTAATAACATATCATGGGAGGCTATTTTAAAATCTACATTTTTTTTTTGGACGTGCAGAACCTATAACCTACTCTATAGGCGTTGATTGTATTTCACACTTTCGGCTGCTCCTTGTTAATTTATTACCCTGGAGTGAGGTGTAAATGTGAAGATGTGCTGGGATTTCTGACTTTCTGATGCAATTAAAAACATTAACCCTTTTTGTTTGGTTAAAAAAAAAGACCTCGTAACGTGGTCAGGGACAGGAGGGCACAAATCTCAAAAATCCATCATTTAATCTTTTATGGCTCGAATGTGTTATCTAGTGGATATCTAGCATCACCGCTTTCACAAAGGGATAAGAGACGCTGACATGAATACTTTACAGCGTCGCAGGAAGGCACCAAAGTGTGTTTAAAAATAAAGTCGATGCACACACTGATTAAGGCTGGCTGCTCACTGGCACCGTATTTGTGCGATGGTGCGATCATCACCCGATATCGTCTGAAGTCGTCCGACCGATCCTACAACATGCAGGTGAACCGGCCTTCTTCCACTGCATCGACCCCAGACGGACGGTTTCAGACGATTTTATGCGATTACAACAGATGTACGATGCTTTCAATTTAAACTTAATCTGATCAGATGAAATCGGATGATCTGGTAAAAGAGACATGACAGCACATAGGATTCAATGGAAAAAATATTCATGTTTTTATTATTTATTAAACCGTTAATTTTTTTTTAATCTGCAGCTAAAAAGCCTTTTTATTTGTTGATGTTTAAGTATTTTTTTTAGGTATGTTTTGGCTAACTTTTTGGTTCCGTCTTTTTTTAAAAGTCGAGGCTTTTTTCGTTTTCTTTTTTTTCCTTTTCTTTTTTTTCAACGAGCCGGCTTCAGCGCTGCTCCCCCTAGTGATGAAACACTTTAAGCACCAGCAAGAGGGGGGCTAATCTGCCGCTGCAGTCTGGCAAGTTGGGGGGGGGTTTAGCACGATTCGGCCGCGCTGCACCGGGGCTGCCTTTGATGCTGAAACCCCGCAGTGGTTGTTTTTGTTTTTTTTAATTTTCACCTGGCAGCCTGTCCATCGGCCGTTCTGGGTCAACCGGAGATGCAGACATGCAGTTCGACATTCTTTATTTGGCGAATTGATAGCTTTCTGAATAGCCGAATTGCCGCTAAATTGCACCGAATAACCTTTTTATTCTTAATTTTTTTGTCACCCAGAGTTAACCTTCCTGGTAAAATCCTTTCTCAAAAAAAAAACAAAACATATATCCCCCATATCCATGCTCCTTATTCAGTGTGTATCTTAAGGGGGTTATTCAGAGCGATCCGAAATGTTGCCAAAATGTAACTGGTCACTGAAATTCAGAATAAGGTGACATTTTGGGGCCAGTCATCTACTCAGAGAGCAGGCAGTTTGCCAGATTTTGGCGAATTGCCTGCACGTACGGTGCCTGTTCGACAGCAGTGAAATCCCCCATAGAGAAGCAATGGCTAATCTATTCACAGACACCGAACAGCAGTGAAAAGTTGCCGAAATGCCCTGCTGTTCGGTGGTTTCATTCGGCAGGTTTATTCAGGCGAATCCCATAGGCTTCAATGTTAAAAATATTCCTGTTTTTATTAAATATCTAATAATCAGTTTATTATTTTATTCTGCAGTAAAAAGTCTCTTTATTTATAGATTTTTTTAGGATCTTTTATGCATTTTTTGGGATTTTTTGGACAAGTAGTCCAAATAAGTAGTTTTTTCTTTAACAACCCATTTTTATTATCATTCATAGGATCTTATATGAAAATTCCAGACATTTTCGTTCAGTAGTATTTTTGAAAACAGTGTTTCAATTTTGAAACTTTCAAGCATACTGTTTACTTTTTTTCACCCCATTCGTCTGCCTGTCGGCTTTTTCCCACGGCTGCTCTGCGCTGTGATCGGCGGCTACTCTGATTTCTCCGGTGTGTTCAGCGAAGTTTTTGCTGGCGGTTTCTGCGGGTTTTCGGTGAGTGTTCGGCGGGTTTGCGGTGAGGTTTACCCGCACTACAGGGACCCTGCGGTGCATGCTGAATACACCGCAGGGTCGTCGAACTAGAATCGCCCCAAAGTCCGGGGAACGAAAGGGCACCGAAATGTCGGCGACATATCGAATATCTCTGAATAACCCCCTAAGTTATTAAAAACAAGAATTCTACAGCACAATAATAATTATTTTTGCCTTTAAAACTGAACACGTCTACATTTAGTTTTTGAATAACTGTCAATTAATTGAAAATGCATTTGCATGGTTCCACTGTAGTAATCAAGTCATATTTTCTCCTTTTGAAAAATGAACTTGGCTTAATTTTAAATAATGCCCTGTTTTCATAACGTTGCTAATAACAATGACAGGTTTACTACGTTTTCATTGCTCAAACTTAAATAGATGTCCTTTTGAACACCGATCTATACATAATGCGTCCTTGCTGGAGCATCTATCCTACGAACTCAATTAAAAGAATCTGTCACTGCAGAAATATATTGAAATGGCTTCAAAGGAAACCGTGTGTTTCTCATAATTTGAATGTATCTGTGTGAGAGTTAGCCTTTTTCCCTAATGTGTTTTGTAGCTAATTCTACAATGCAATACTACATTGAAAGTGCAGTTGATTTATGAATGTTTTAATTCTATTTTTAAAGGGAGTCGCAGCAGTAGAATGCTGATGGGAACAAAATCCTATCATGTGTTTAAGAAATCTTTTGTAGCGATAATAAAATATGGTGGTCAGTTCAACCAATTGTCCTTCTTTTAGCCTTGCTGTGAACGCTGTCCATGAGTAAGAGAGAATGTTGCATTGTTTAATGCTTTCGCTGCTTGATACATACATACATAGGTTAGAAAAAAAAGTACTCCATCGAGTTCAGCCTCTCACTCGTCACTCACTACTGTTGATCTAAAAGAAGGCAAAAAACCCAGTCTGAAGCAGTCACCGAATATGCAACATACTGGGCAAAACTCCTTCTTGACCCCAGAATGGCGTCAGATTGCTCCCTGGTTCAAGCAGTCTTTATCACGTATTAAATATTATAACCCTTAATATTCTGTTTTTGAAGGAAGTCATCCGGTCGTTGTTTAAACGTCTGTACAGTCTCTGACCCAACCACCTCAACAGGCAGAGAATTCCACAGCTTTATTGTTCTCACTGTAAAATAACAAATACCTTGATGATTATTATTATTATTATTCTCATCACATTTAAATGCTGGAACAAAGGGAATATTCCAAAAAGTGCAAAAAGCATGCAGTCATGCGCTATCGGAAGTATTGCCTCTGTTTGTTACACTGAATTGCAACATTTGAAGGAGTTTTGTTTTATTGGTCCTGTTCTTTCACTGCATACTGAGCATTTACACTCACGGAATCACTATATACTACTATAAAGGGGCTTTTTTGGGTGGTTTTTCACTTGTTTCTACATTTAAAACTGTTTTGAAATTCTTTTTTTATAGCAGAACCCAGACAAATCGTATAGAATTTTTCCAGTGGACTTGCTACATGAAAGTGTAGATTTTTATTCCAATCATTTACAGCATGTAATTTGTTCCTTTTTTTTTATTTTTATAAGTCCAACCTTTTTGGCTACAGGGTCTATTCAAAGAAAGGTGACACTCAGGAGAATGACTGGAGAAGTGAAAATTCTAGGTCAAAATGGCCAAACCAGAAAAATTCTCTAATTTATCTCACTTTCCAAATCGGCTATTTGCAGAGTTATTCAGAGAATGGTGAAAAGCAGGAGAATGGAAAATTCTAGGTCAAAAGAGCCGATTTGGAAAATGAGATGAATGGGAGAATTTTTCTGGTTTGGATATTCTGCCCTAGAATTTTCCATTCTCCTGCTTTTCACCTCTCTTTGAATAACCCTGTTAGTCTAGATTGTTCTCTTCTCCTGCCAGTTCTCCTGGTTTTCACCTTTCTCTGAATAACCCTGTATATGTTCTATGGCAGGGGTCAGCAACCTTGGCCCTCTATATTTTGTAACTACATCTCCCTTGATGCTCATCAGGTCGTCTGAACATCGTGGGAAATGTAGTTCCAAAACATCTTGAGTGCCAAGGTTGCTCACCATTGTTCTATGGGTACTATCTTTTTTCAATTTTATTTAAATCAAAAATTTTGTTTCTAAAGTAAATAAGACATTTTAACCAGAATTGAAAAAAATATTATTTTTTTTCTTGGATTTTGGTGCATTGCATTTCCTGAATAAAATGACTATAAAAGACACTGAACATGGAATTGCCATTTGTTTTTAAAACGTACACAAAATTCTCAAACCAAAGAGAGGTTGATAAACACAGTCCATATTATACTTTTTATTTCTAATCAAAAACAGTAATTTTAAGGCTGAGGGATTTTCTATACACAAATTTATTTACTTATCTTTCTTTCTGGGTTTTCCGCTGAATAAAATACGCAGCAAAGTATAGTTACACATTCTACTCATACCAAACCAATAAATTTGAGAAGTTGTGCGTGTTTTTTTTATTGATGCAGCATATATGCGCAGATTGACTTTGACAGGCGCAAAAACTTAACGTGAAACAATTGTGGTTCTTAATTCTGATTGGCTGAATCCCGTGAAAAAACTGTCCACACACTGATTTCTGCGCGCAACGTTGCTGCGCGCGTGTTTTTTGCGCATCCGTCTTACGTGCTTTATTTTTTGACGATTGAAAAAATGCACAAGGATTGTAATACCAGCGTTGATTTAAGCACGTTAACGTTTAATGGTTGGCGCAAAAATTCACGCGTTTACCGTGCGTTTTTGGGTGAAGAATGTAATAGGGCCCAATATGTATAGAAACTGCACAACCCAATGCTTCAAATGAGGCATTACTTGTAATTCTTCAGATCCTCAAAAAATCCTGTGTACAACTGAATCCTTCTTATCATCATCCTCTTCTGAGGTAGCGTTGACACTCGTATCTGTCCGATCTTATAGCAACACCTGTACCACACTGCATAATACTACTAATAATAAAAATTAATGCGGAGTGTAATTATCAGCAACCACAAACGAATAGAGAAATACATTGGATGGATAATGAAAAAGTCAAGTCTCTCTCAGTATAACCTTCATACCCAAAATGTATAACTAGACAGAGTAGGCATGAGTCTACAGGTGCCTGCCACAAGGGGGCGTCTTTCTCTGTAAATAAAAGGTTTTTTTTTCTTTACAATAATGTAGACCACTGTATCTCCGGAGTCCTAAGGGCTAGAGGGACATATGAGACATCATTGAAAAGGCCAGATTCTAACGTTTCCAGTGATACCAAATATAACCAGGTTAGATTTTAAAACAAATAATATATCAAATAAAATTATTTTCTTTTTTCTTCTAACGCAGCACTATTATTCAGTTAGCAATTATAAAGTGAACAGTGATGCTGCGCTAACTCACCTAATTTCCCACACTGCCAGCAGTGTGGAGCTGATGATGCAATGCATTGTTTCATTGAAAACCTAGACTGTGGCACTGCAGTGAGGAGAGACAGGGGGACTTTGTAACCGTGCATCTCTGAATTGTACACCGCAAAAGGTTAAGTGAGGTGTCACTGGAAAATTCAAAGTCTGGTCTTTAAGATGATACCAAACATGATCATGTAATGTGTAAAAATAAAACATTGAAAAGCAGTAAATGCAAAAAAAAAAATTCTGTTCTACGGCAGAGGCAATATATGCTTTTACATATAAAACAAACAATGTCGCTGCACTAACTCAACTAAGGCAACAGATTCTGCCCCTTCTTTCTTTTGATTTGAGTGCAGAGAGAAGCGGTTTTTAAAAAATATATATATTTTTTATTTTGACCCAAAACAAAAATTCAAAAAGTCATTTTGGCAGTTTTTTTTATTTGGGGGGGTGGTTCTCCACATTTCTATGCCTACAGACTCCTGAGATGCAAATATGACCCTAATCATACCCAAGCTCTTGGCCTGTCATCATGCAATGTCTGCTATACTATCTCTGGTGTTTATCTCCAAACTCCCCCTGCTCCCTTTTGTTTCACTTACCTTAGTCCTGAGTAAGCTCATGCAATGTCTGTCTGAACACGTGTATAAAGTGCTGTACTAGCAGGACAGCTATCCTACAGGCAGGGCCGTATGTTTCTTACATTTTATTATTTATTATGTCTCCTGCTTATGCTTCTCCACTGTAAAGCGCTACGGAATCTGTTCTATTTGCAACTGTAGATATGGACCCTTACATTCACAAGGACTGAATGAGAAAGAAACTGTCAATTTTATAAATTTCACATATTATACACACTGATCAGCTACAACAGTAAAACCACCTGATAATATTGTGTGCTCATGCTCGGTGGTGTATTTTGGCCTAGGCCAACAAGGCCTAGGCCTAGGGTGGCACTTTCCAGGGGGCGGCGGCCCGCACTGGTGGCCCCACCCCTAAAAAAAAAAATATATATAATTAATTTTTTTTTACTTTTGCAAAATATTTTTCCAGGAAGGATACATTGAGATTTCACTAATTTTCAAGCATGTCCTGGGTAGGCAAGGACTAAGCTTTCACTTTCCAGGGGGCAGCAAAAAACCTCACCACTAAATGGGTTACTCATAGAGCACCGAAATGACGCCAACATTTTGGTGTTCTGTAGTTCCCTGCACTTCGGGGAATAAAATTTCCCCACCCTGCAGTGAATTCACCATTCACCGCAGGGTCCCCAAAGTGCATGGAGACGGCCGCTGAATGCTGCCACCGCAAACCCGTGGCCTGCTGTTTTCAAAAGAACTACTGAACGAAAATGTCTGGAATTTACATATAAGATCCTATGATTGATAATAAAAAGTTCTGTTACAAAAAAAAGAAAAACCGCTATTAAAAAAAAGGGGGGGGGAATTTTGCTGAAAAATTACTAAAAGGTACTAAAAAAAATAAATAAAGACTTTTTACTGCAGATTAAAATAATAAATGGTTTATTAGATATTGCATAAAAACGGGAATATTTTTACATTAAAACCTATGGGGTTCGCCTGAATAAACCTGCTGATTGAAACCACCGAACATCAGGGCATTTCACTGCCATTTCTCTGCTGTTTGGTGTTCTCTGAATAGATTAACTATTACTTCTCTATGGGGATTTGCAATGCCTTCAAACAGCACCGTACTTGCTGGCAGTTCGCCAAACTTGTGTGTGAGCATATCACAGAGCAGTGGTGTACTTAGGGGAGTGGCGGAGGGCGGGCCGCCCCAGGTACCAGTGATTATTTGGGTGTCATTAGGAGTTACTAGGAGGTGCCACTGTCACTGTGTGTCAGGTTTGAGCTGTGTTCTCAAACAACGAGCAGCGGAGCAGAGCGTTTGCATACGGAATAAAATCGAATAGAATAAAAATCTGATGCACTCATACACACCACACATTGCATTGCTGTGAGTTTTATTGCTGTGAATTCTGATACGCTGACACACACCGCACATTGCATTGCTGGGAGTTTTATTGCTGTGGATTCTGATACACTCATACACACTGCACATTGCATTGCTGGGAGTTTTATTGCTGTGGATTCAGTGTTACACACTGCATATTACTGTGAGTTTTATTGCCCTGGAGCTCTGGGATACGCTCATACACACTGCACATTACTGTGAGTTTTATTGCTGTGCAGTTCTGATATGCTCATACACAGTGCCCATTTCTGTGGGTTTTATTGCTGTGCAGCTCTGTGATACACTCATATGCAGTGCACGTTTCTGTGGATTTTATTGTTCAACCAATTAGAGCGGCTGTGATCCAGTATACTTGACATGCGTGGCATGTTCTTTGTAAAAATGCTTGAATTTAAACATTTCATAATTTTATTTATCTCAATAGATACATTTGAAATGGTATACAAAATATACAAGTAGGCACTTGGTATCCACTTTTAATATAAAGAGAGGAAAAGGCGGAGGTCTAAGAGGAAAAGGTGGAGCTTAAAGAGGAAGGGTGTGCCCTTGACAGGAAGGGGTCCCTCAAATTTAAATTAGAGGGTGCACGAGTTTAGTCAGGCCTAGGGCAGCACAAAACCTAAATACACCACTGCTCATGCTGCCAAACCAGGCATGTCGAGGCATGGACTCCTCAAGACCTCTGACTGGGTCCTGTGGCATGTGGCACCAACATTAGTAGCAGATCCGTTAAGTCCTGCAATTTGCGAGTTAGGCCTTCCATGGATGTGATTTGTGGTTCCAGCACATCCCACAGATGCTCAATCGATTGAGATCTGGGAAACTTGGAGGATGAATCAACACCTTGAAATCTTTGTCATGTCCCTCAAACCATTCCTGAACAGTTTCTACAGTGTGGCATGAGCATTATCCTGCTGAAAGAGGCCACTGCCATCAGGGAACACCATGGCCATGAAGTGGTGTACCTGGTCTTCAACAATCTCTTGGTAGATGATACATATCAAGTGTGTCCTGACACCTTCGTATAATGTATATAATATAATATAATATATATATATAATATAATATAATATAATATAATAATATACACCTTCGATATATTCTTTCCCTGATGAAGTCTCGTTCTGTTTGAGAGACGAAACGCGTTGGAACTATTCCAATTTTATGATTATTTTATGAAGATTTATTAAATCGAAATCCAAATGGAATTCCTGTTTTATTACTATTTTTGAAACTAACGAATTGAAAGATTAACCCCGGAATCTGCTTGTGGAGCCCTGGAGAGACGGAGGCTACGAAGATCCTTTTTGCTGAGAGCTTCCCTAATGACGTAGAAGCATCTACTTCGTCCAGGAGGGGTAATCAAGTACTCGTTATGTGTACATCTTGGTTTCACATCTTGTGAGTGTGATTCTAACGGGAATTTTCCATTGTGTATTAATACTATGCTTGTATCTGCGGTCTGCACTATGGTCCTGTAATTTATTTTACAGATACCTTCCTGTGATACTCTTTATCGTTCTAGCACTAGGGGGACAGTGCTTTGCAAGACGCAGGATACGTATATTTTATTCATTGCATGGTGGTGGCCACGGTTTTCCTTGTATTTAATACCACCTTCGTATAATGGCCAGCATTAGGTTTTTCAGCAACTTGAGCCACAGTAGCTCTTCTGTGTGATTGGACCAGGCGGACTAGCCTTCTCTCTTCATGTGCAACATGTCCTACCTTGCACCACTTATAGAGCAATATTCCAAAGTTGGTGTTAAGTTAACCTAAGTTTACAACAGCTCTGGATAAATTAGCATAGCACCAACTTTGGAATATTACCTATGGTAGGTACTAACCACTGCATGCTGGGAACACCCCACAAGAATTTCCTTTTTCGAGATGCTATGACAAAGCCATCTAGCCATCACTATTTGTCACAATCACATAGATCATCTTGTTTGCCCATTTTTCCTGCATCCAACCCATGAAGTTGCTGCCCAATATATCCCAGTCTTTGACAGGTACTATTGAAACCATATAATCACTGTTACTCCGTTCACCTGGCAGTGGTTTAATATTGTGACTGATCAGTGTAATTAGATTCTGCCTCTGGCAATAAATTCAGTGTCTAAATGTTGTATTCTGTGGTATAATGCTAGCTAGTCGTTACATTGCTACCATCATCATTGCTTTAAGTCAACCTTACATTTCTTTTGTTAAGCTCCAAAGTGAAGGAGTTAAAATGATTGCTATTTGCCATGCTCCGGAGCGTATGAATGCGAGCCTTCATATAATGTAGCAGCAAGACATGGTAAATGTGTCATGCTTTTAGACAGAGATTAAATATAAGGATTCTCACCCTTTTGAATCGCTAGCATTAAGTAGAGTAAATGAAAAGGTAACATTTCAACTGTAATTCTCAGCAACAACAAAGGAATAGAGCAATACGTTGGATGGATAATGAAAAAGTCAAGGGTGCAGACATATTCATTCTATTAAAGGATCTGTTATACCTTGAGCAGCTCGCCAGCGCTGTATATAGAGGTCAGACCACGTCAGTTTCCTGGCATTAAGTGTTGTAAAACTTTTTCTAAAGCTGGACAGAAACTAATAATACAAACGTTACCTATAGACATTGTTAAAAAAAAAGGTTTGACTGATGCAAAATGTTGTAATTAGTAAATTTGTAGCCGTTTAATCCCTGGAGCTGCGCTGTATCACTGCAAATGAAATTAGTTTGTTGCATATGCATTTGGGCTCCAGAAGGTACCCCTAAACCCTGTTCACACTGTGCGATTTATCGCGCGGATTTTGCCACGACGTCGCAGCAAAATCCGCGCGACTTCGCACTATGTAGCTTCTCCAATGCATTTCAATGGAGCTGTTCACATCTTGCCGCGCGACGTCGAGTGTCGCAGAAGCATGTCGCGGGTACATGACCCTTTTTTTGCAATTTGCGATTTGTATTGGTGGTGCTTCGCAAAAATCGCACAAAACAGCGATGTTGCGCGACATTATCGCACCATGTCGCGAATATGAAAATCACGCGGAAAGTCACGCGACTTTCAAATCGCACAGTGTGAACGCGGCCTAAGGTTTTAGCACTCTGAGAATTACGTCCAAGGTGGTAACACTTTTTATAACCAGCTGGGGAATGTCTCCAACAAATTTTTCCCTAGCTGATTCCACATGAAGCTCAGAACGGTAGTAACTCCACTTGGCCAGCAGATGTCAACATATGCCTGCCAAAAAAAAAGTTATTTCAGTAAGGAATACAATGGGAATATTCCCAAACCATTTGTTACTGTAGCATTAATTAAAAATGATTTTGTATTAATAAATAAATAAAATCACTGGTTCCTGATTTTTTTTTTTATTATTATTATTATTTTTTTTGGACAATCACTTGGTAGAGAAGAGGTTAATTGGAAGGCACTTCATCTCATTACTTTATGAATAAAGGGATGTTCAGAAAAAGGGAAATTCTAGAAGCCTGACATGGGTACTTTGAATTATTGGCCAAAATGACTGAACTGGAAAAAAGTTCAACGCGCCTCTTGTTCCACCTTGGTGCTTCTGTCCTAACATTTACAATTCCGTTGTCGTTTATATTCCGCATTTTCTAGTTTTGAGAATAACCCTGCTAGTGTTTTAAGAGTCTTGTAAAATATCATGCAAATACTGTCCACGTACAAAGATGTTTGCTAAAAGTCATGAATTATTGACCTGAGAGGATAAATATTAAAGTGGTGGAGAATCAGCTGAGGTAACTGTGTGCATCTAGTCTTGCCAGATCATGATTTTAATTATGTGTGTTTATGAAAAATGCATATATATCGCTGCTCTATTGGTTTGAGCTATGCATCTTTTAGAGGCCCCCTTGTAATCTAAGTGCTGGCCTGGCAGACCCTTGCGCTGCGGATGCCCTTATTAAATTATTCATTCATATATCCTTAAATAACAACTTGGCCATTTGACAGGGGGCATCATTCCCACTCCCAGGTCAGCATTTTTTCACTGACCTACATAATTGGAAAAATAAGGAGGTTAAAGTTTCTTGGTCCCCTATATCCGTAGTTCTCAACCTCAGTCCACAGGTCCCGATGACAGGGCCTATTTTAAGGATTCCCTTGGTAAAAATGCTGACTGAATCCTGCAATCACTGAACAGTAGAGATGTGCATTCGTTTCGGGAAAATTCTGAATTTGTAAAGAAATTTGATAATTCGTATTTCGGAAGTACTTCCGAATAACGAATCAATACGATACGAATTCGAAACGAATCAAAATGGTATATAACGAATTTATTTCGTTTTACATTGTCATCGTCATAAAAGAAATTGAATAACTGATATCAACTATCGAATTGATCTTAACTTAAAATACACGTAATAGTCAGCAAAAGACTTTATGAAACAAATTAATGTTTTTTCACTGTTTCATTTTACTCAAATACTAAATCTGTGACAGAACTTAAAATTTAACCCTGGCTTTTCTTTTAACAGCAAAATTTGATTAATTGGGGTTTTATTTAGTGATCCAATATTCAAATTGATATCAACTATCGAATTGATATATGAAATTCGAATCGATTTGAAATTTCAAATCGATTCGAAAATTTCGAAACGAAATTCCGAAAACGAAATTATTTAAAAACTAAACTAAACAAATTTTTCAGCCATGCACATCCCTACTGAGCAGCAAATCATATCACCTGTGCTGTGCTTCAGGTATCTGCAAAACTGGCTTGTTAAGGGGACCTGTGGACCAGGGTCGGGAACCACTGCACTATATCACTGTGGCATGCCACAGAGGGAGGAACTGGTGCAAGCAGAGAGCCATCCTGCGGGAATGCCGCCCAATTAGTGTGCTGTGTTTAACTTTCAGTCATGAGCTGAATGGTAGCTGGAGCAAAACACTGGCAGCCCCTGCAACCCGGCGCCGGCCCATAACTCAGATATCTCGATTGGGGGGGTTGTCTCAAATATATAGGTCAGCGAAAAAACGCTACATAAAAGAGATACATTGTCAAATGTGCAAAGCTATTTTATGTCCATGATAATTGCACTTTGCTTCGACTTAAAATTCTATATGTGATTATACTAATACTAGCATTTTTTTCTATAAGTTAAAATTCCTCATTTAGGTTTGAAATAAATCCTCTTACATGATACATAGGAAAACTGCATTTCTCGTGAAAAATTTACCTCCACTCCATTATTTAATTTTTTTTCTTTGCAGAAACTTTTTAATCATTTTTTTTATTACAGAGGGGTTATTCACTAACCTCTGAATCCACCCCAAATTGCACAAAACGTTGAATTTCACCATAGGTGCAATTTTGGGGCAATTCATCTATTCACAAAGCTGTCAATTCACCAAATACAGGCGAATTGACAGCAAAATACGGTGGAATTCGGTGGAATTCATTACAATTCGGTCCCACTGAAATTGTCCCAAAGAAGACTATAGTGTCGTCTATTCATAGAATGCCGAACTGCACCAAAATTCCAGAAAAATATCCTGATTTTCGGTGGTTCAATTCAACAGGTTTAAAGAGGTGAATCCCTTAGGCTTCAATGTAAATTTTTTTATATATATTTTTCATTATTATTTTAAAGACCGTTTATTCTTTTAATTTTTTTTATAGAAAGCTTTTCTCTTTTTTTTTCAGTTTTAAAAAACTTTTTTATTTTGGGATTTTTTTCCCATGTAATGATGAAATCTACCTTTAAAGAAAAGGAAAATATATATTGGAGCGTTAGAGCTGGGAGATTTCCTCATTTTTTCAAGATTTAATAATCCCGGTTGAGGTTGACCTCGATCAATCAGACAGCTCCGCTCTGCCGCTGCTCGGATGGATGCTGTGTCAATTAAAATATCCAGATTTCCTGAGTTTTGTAAAAGTAAAGTCAAATTCAACCTGCGAACTTTATTAAATCTTTAATTCGAGTGTTTTTATAATTTAATTACTGCAATTCAAAATATTCCCTTGGTATTCCAGCTCTGGCCTCTGTTTTTGGGTGATAGCAGACTGATTTCCATATGGTCAGTGGCGACTCTAGGAACAATATTTAGGGGGGGCCCAGAAGATACCGCAGTCAAAACTAGGGGGGCACTAATAATTTTCACCACTAAATCATACCACTGAATAAAACTAAGGGCCCTATCACCTGGTGTGAGCTAAAACACGATCACTAAAGGAAAAATTTAGTGCGAGTCGCTAAAATTTACAGGGTTATTCAGAGAGCGTGAAAAGCAGGAGAATGACTGGAGAATGGAAAATTCTTGGTCAAAATAACCAAAATCGGCTATTTTGACCTAGAATTTTCCATTCTCCAGTCATTCTCCTGCTTTTCACTGCTTTCTGAATAACCCTGTTAGTGCCTGATGACCTACTAACAGATCACCTTGTCTGCAGTAGTCCATGAACAAGGTCGTTTGGCGCATGATAGGGAAACTCTAAGACCCGGGTTGAGACCCAGCGTTAATGCGGTTGTGTACAGGATAGAACTGTTTTTTTTATCCAGTGCAGAATGCCGGGCCATACCTATCCCCCGCCCTCACAAGCTTGAATATGAACACATCCAGTGAATCATCTCACACCCCTGCATTATTAAAATCCTCCACGGTGGCCGTATCATCCATGTTTTGATGCACACGTATATTAAGGCTGATGGGCATTGCATGATAAATGCCACCCAACAGCATGTAGAATCATTACACTGCATTTAATAGATCCAAAAGGAAGGCCAGGTGAGCGACAACAATTTCCCTGCTGCAGCATAGCAATAATACATGTTTCAGGGCAAGACTTATCCATGTGTTCCTTTAAACATGGTCCACACAGTCACCCTAATAATCAACTGCTTACATACTATGAATAACCCCCAGCATAAAATGTTTAAAATTAGGCAATATATTAGAATTAGGATATATGTGCATAAAGGATACATTTATAATAGAGCTTACTGCAACAGCAGCGACATTGCTGACCATATCTATTACTATGGTGTATGGGGCCAAGAGAATACCTGTGTTGCATTCCTTTCAATTCCCTATTAATTTTGGACGAGGACCTGGTTTTTCTGTTTTTTTTGAGTTAGCACCAGGGTTGAGCAGTAGGTAAAATGTTGCAATTAGTGCACCTCAAAAAATTTAGCGCTGGCACCAAGTGATCTGTTAGCTGCAAAAGCGCTAGAGATCTCTAGCACTCCCTGTGTTAAGTATAGGACGCGGAAAGTACATTAAGCTTGTGGTACAAATCGCTAATAGCAACGCGCTAAGTGATTTTTCCTATTTGTAGTGGGAAGCAAACGATCTGTTGGTCAGGCGCTAGACTCAATTAACCTGGCACTAACGCAAAATCACGCCGACGCAAGGGTTAGCTCACACCAGGTAATAGTGCCCTAAATAAGTATATATAAATAAGATTCCAAAACCCCAGAGTAATGTGATGCAATGAGTAATGTGATGCAATGAGTAATGTGATGCAATGATGCCTTTTTTGTTGTACTAATTCACCTTATTTTCAGAAAAATAAATTCCCCAAAATGTGACGGAAAGCAGAGGATCTACAGATCATTAGACCCTTTAGATTCTAACTTCCATAATAACCCCTAAAATGCCTTAAACCCAGAGAAATACAATAAAAATAATAAACAATGTGGCATTTAGCTACCCCTTAACCCGTAAAATGCCATTCATCAAGGGAAAACCTGAAATGAATACACTGAGGCATGTAGTTTACCCATCAACCCGTAAAATGCCATTAATCAAGGAAAAAACAAATGTATACTGTAAGGGATGAAGCCTGCCCATTAACCCTTAATATACAACTAAAACCAAGGCAAAAACTAACGTAATACACAATGCAGTGTATAGTCTGAACATTAACCATTTCACTGCTGAGCCATTTCAACCCTGTGAAAATGTTTACATACACGTTTTTATTTAATGTTTTATGACTTACACTTCACACTGAATATGGTCATGTTGGGTATCATTGGAAAGGCCAGAATCTGCCCTTTCGAATGACACCTAGTTCTTCCATATTCGATGCATAGCGACGGAGATATGTTGGTCCGAAGAAGTGTGGGAAGCTGGATGCTGATTTTTGGTGGGGGGGCACATGGGGGGGCAAGGAATAACCTAGGGGGGGCAATTGCCCCCCCTTGCCCCCCTGTAGAGTCGCCTATGCATATGGTTCAGCCTCTATTGCAATGTCACCACCGAGCCGGAGACATGCGAACTGACCCCGTAATTGTACCAAACGGTGAATTTCCCCGTACGATGCATTTTCGGAGCCATTCGGCTATTCACAAAGCAGGCAGTTCGACATATTTTGGCGAATTGCCTGCAAAATACAGTGCCTTGTTCGATGGCACTGAAAGTCCCCATTGAGAAGCAATGGTTAATATATTCAGAGAACACCGAACAGCAGAGAAAAGTTATCGACTTGTCCTGTTGTTCGGTGTTTTCATTCGGCAGGTTTCTTCAGGAGAATCCCATAGGTTTCAATGTAAAAAATATTCCTGTTTTAGCCAATATCTATTAAACCGTTTGCTCTTTTAATTTGCAGCAAAAAGTCTCTTTATTTACTTATTTTTTTGGATGTTTTTTGGTAAAAACAAATACTGAATTTTTTTTCTTCTTTAACCCTTTCGCTGCTGAGGCGTTTCACGCCTCTGTGCTGAGCTAATTTTTACCGGTTTTGCTCATCATGTTTAAACGTGTTTTGAAGGCTTATTTTAGTATATGACCCAGACATATTATATATCGTTCTTTCCGTCAGACTCGGCAGATTCATAATATGTCATTATTATATGTATACGTCATGTCCTGTCTGTATATTATAACAAAAAATGCAATAAAATATTAATTTTCAGTAATTTACAATGTGTAAAGTGTTTTTTTTTCACATTTTAACATGCGAGCAATTGCGGTTATATTTTGTATGGGGTGCGCTTGTTAAAAAAATTAGAAATGGGGTCTCGTTACATTTTTTTTGGGGAAAATTACGCGATTTTTAGCAAACGCAACGCATACAAAAATCATTAGTGCAGCATCATTGTTCACATTATAATTGAAATGGGAACAATATTGCTGCATTAAAAAGCCAAAAAAAAGAAAAAATACGTGTTTATTTTTTTTATAATTTTTTTAAAATATTTATTTATTTGTATTTTTAATTTTTATTTTTAAAAAAAACTTTTTTCATGGTCATGTTTGGTATCGTTGGAACGGCCATGCTCTGGCCGATCCAACAGTACCAAACATTAACCCCTAGCTGCCACGATTCAGGAGATAGGGGGTTCATTGGAACCCCTATCTCCACCATTGGTGGCAGTTAGGGGTTAACTCCAGGACTGGCGTCATCGTGCTATGCACGATGACGCCAGTCCTCAGGGGGAGTTCCCAGAGGCTTGGTTGACATCCGAGAAGTCGGCCAGCTCCGGGAAAGGATCACGAACCAGCGCTTTTCGGCGCCGATTCGTGATCCAGCCCCCATGGGGTTAATGCCAGTTACCGTTAGGAAGGGCAGGCTGTGCCCTTCCAAACGGTGCCTGTATTAACCCTCTGCACCCCGGCGATTGGGAGGGAGAGAAGTCTGAAGGCCCCCCCCTCCCTTTCAGGCGCCTCCTCCGCACACGCGGGGGGGCGCCTGAATTAGATGTCATCGCGCCACCGCAATGACATCTAATTGTGCCGGCGGCGGTTCCGGGTGCTGGGCTGACATCGAGGATGTCAGCCCGCACTGGGGGGCACAGCAATCGGCCGGAATCCGGAGATCGTTGGCCGCAAAGGGAGGACGCTCTCAGCGCGTCCTCCGCATGGAACCCTACCTGCGGGTGGATGCGCTAAGTGTGTCCTCCGCAGCAAAAGGGTTAACAGATACTTTTATTATTATTCCAAGGACCTTATATATTAATTCCAGCCATTTTCGTCCAGTAGTGTTTTTGCAAACCGTGTTTAAAATTCTGAAACTTGCAATTTTTTTTAAATTTTTTTTTACCCTGTTCATCGGTTTGTCAGCTTTTTGCGGTGGCAGGTCAGTGCTGTGTTTTTCAGACACATTCGGCAGGTTTGCGGTGGATCGTCAGGTACGTTCAGCGGGTTTTCTGTGGCGTTCCAGATTGATCTGATTTTTCAGATCGTATCGGCAGTTTATCGGTGGGGTTTTCAGCATATGTTTTGGTTCTGTTCCCTGCACTTCAGAGACCCAGCGGTGAAAGCTGAATTCACCGCAGGGTCGGGAAACGAGAGAGCAAAGGGTTGTTGTTTTACCCTTTGAATAAACTCTTTGTTGTGCCCTGCAATCTGTCTGACTTCATATATTACCGCATCCTGGAAAAAAAATACATTTATTACATTAAAACCTATTAGCCTGTTTAAACATGTCAAATTGAAGCAACGAAATCAGGTCATTTCGCCCAAAATGTCGGTGCAATTTAGCGTTCTGTGAATAGAGGAATCGATAGTTCTCTATGGGACAATTTCAGTGCCACCGATTTTCGGTGAAATACACTCAGGGTTATTCAGAGAGATCCGAAATGTGCCCAAAATCTAACCAGATACAGAATTTCAGCGTACAGTGACATTTCAGGGACATTCAGCTATTCAGAGAGCAGGCAGTTCGCCAAATTCTGACGAATTGCCTGCACATACGATAACTGTTTGAGGGCAGTGAAATCCCCCATAGAGAGGCAACGCTTCGTCTATTCAGAGACACCAAACGGCTGAGAAAACTTGCTGAAATGCCCTGCCTTTCGGTGGTTTAATTCGGCAAGTTTATTCAGGAGAATCCCATAGGCTTCAATGTTAAAAATATTCCCGTTTTAATTCAATATCTAATCAACTGTTTATTATTTTATTCTGCTGTAAAAAGCCTCTTTATTTATAGATTTTTTTAGGATCTTTTAGGCATTCTTTGGGATTTTTTTTCTGCAAAATAGTTTTTACTGTGGTTTTTTTTTAAACGTTTTTTCAATTTTCCTTAACAGACCTTTTTATTATCATTCATTGGATCTTATGTGTAAATTCCAGACATTTTCGTTAGTAGTTTTTATGCAAACAGCGTTTCAATTTTCAAACTTTCAAGCGTACTGGTTTTTCTTTTTACCACGTTCGTCTGCTTGTCGGCTTTTTCCGGCGGCTGCTCTGCGCTGTGATCGACGGCTCGTTGTTTTTTTCCGTTGTGTTCTGGGCAGTTTCTGCGGGTTTTTCGGTGACTGTCCGGTGAGTGTTCTGCGGGTTTGCGGTGAGTATTCCCTGCACTATGGGGTGTGCTTGCTGAATATACCGAACTAGGAATCGCCGAATCACCCAGAAGTGCAGAGAACGAAAAGTCACTGAACGTGAGGTGACTTTTCGAATCTCTCTGAATAACCCTGACTGTATTTCGCTGTCAATTGGCATGTATTTGCAAACTGACAGCTTAGTAAAGAGAAGAATTGCTCCAAAATTGCACCTACAGTGAATTTCACCAATCAGTGGCAATTTCAGAGGTTAGTGAATAACCCTCACAAGGTCCGCTTCACTTTGTGATATGTCTGTTTTGATACGATTTATTATAAAAACAAACGCTTTCTTGCCGCCTTCTCGCTTCCATTCTTGTCTGGAATGCTGAAATGTCAAATCAGATTTTTTACGTAGACTGATGCACTTGTAAATAATACTCCTATCAGTATGCATGATGGTCTTATCAGATGCGGTTGCTTGTTTTCCTTTTCGGGAACCCTTGTGCTGACATTGGAATAATCTATACCTTGTAATATGGACGCAGGTTTTTCATCCTAGCTAGTAGCCACGCTGAAACGTTCTTTGATTAGACCAAACATAGCGCCATAAAGGGGAAGCCCTTTGAATGATGACACTAGTCAGACATGCAAGAAAGAAGTAAATACTAGAGTTGTGCATTCATTTCGGAAAAATTCGGAATTTGTAACGAAATTTGATAATTCGTAGTTCGGAAGTACTTCCGAATAACGAATCGATACGATACGAATTTGAAACTAAACGAAATGGTAATATAGCGAATTTATTTCGTTTTACACTGTGTCCTCATCATAAAAGAAAAATTTGAATAATTGATATCAACTATCGAATTTGAAATGAACTATCAAACACATATCAACTATCGAATTGATCTTAACTTGCAATACAAGTAATAGTCAGCAAAGGACTTTATGAAACAAATTCATTTTGTTTCACTGTTTAATTTGACTCAAATACTAAATCTGTGACACAGCTTAAAATTTAACCCTAGCTTTTCTTTTAACAGTAAAATTTGATCAATCGGAGTTTTATTTAGCGATCTGAAATTCGAATTGATATCAACTATCGAATTGATATATGAAGTTCGAATCGATACGAGAAACGAAATGAAACTAAATACGAAACAAAATCAGTTATGAAATTCCGAAAACGAAATTATTTTAAAACGTAATGAAACGAAACTAAACTAAACAAATTTTTCAGCCATGCACATCCCTAGTAAATATAAAGCAAAAAAAATTAAAAATAAAACATAAACTATTAAATTATTTGATTAGTTCAATAAAAATTTAATAAGACAAAAATGCACTCCACATTTAAAATGTTAACCCCTTACTGCTGGATGAGTTGTGCTCGGTGGGTGGGTGTTAACGCTGGCGTGGCATACTAGTATGCCTCGATGTCTGGCTGCTGCGATGGGCCCCTCTTCCGGTACGGCTATGCAGCTGACTCTCCACACACGTCATTGGTTGCAGGGAGACGACTTGAGTTCAGGCCGTCCCCGGGCAGCGAATGACACACTGCAGCTGTGGGTCCATAGACGCCAGCGGGGTCTATGCTGTCCTGCGGCGTTCAGTCCCACCCTCTATGGGGGGGGGCATAGTACGCCCTGCAGCATGAAAGGGATAATGGCAGTGAAATCCCCCATAGAGAAGCAATGGATTGTCTATTCAGAGAACACCGAACAGCAGTGAAAAGTTTCTGAAGTGCCCTGCTGTTCGGTGGTTTCATTCGGCAGGTTTATTCAGGCGAATCCCATAGGCTTCAATGTTAAAAATATTCCTGTTTTAATTCAATATCTAATAAACCTTTTATTATTTTAATCTACAGTAAAAAGTCTCTTTGTTTATAGATTTTTTTTTAGGATCTTATAGGCATTTTTCAGGATTTTTTCGGCAAAATATATTTTTTTAGAGCGTTTTTTTTCTGTAACAGACCTTTCTATTATGATTCATAAGATCTTATATGTAAATTACAGACATTTTCTTTCAGTAGTTTTTTTGCAAACTGCGCCTCAATTTTGACACTTCAGTTTCAATCATATTGTTTGTTTTTTTACCCGTTCAGTGGTTTGTAGGCTTTCTCCTGTGGCTGGTCGGCGCTGTGCTTGGCGGCTCGACAGCTGCGTTTGGCGGCTGTCCGGTGTGTTTGCGGCGGATGTTCGGCGGGTTTGCTGCGGCCTGCGGGTTGGCGGCGGCATTCGGCAGCCGATTCCCTACACTCGGGGACCCCGTATTACGGCTATTTGTTATAGATTATTTATTTATTATCTACTATTTTTGATTACATAGGCGCTATTTAGGATGGATAGTATTTTTTGGTTATAGTTCTATATCTTTGGCTTCTATTAAGATTAAAAAGTACAAATATTACATAATACATATTAATGTACGAAGCTGTAGCACCAGGGCAGCTTGTTCCCTTTAAAGTAGTTTCATTAAAATCTAGCTAATGTTACAGTTGACATTTTTGACACCGGGAGTGAAAATTAATTGCTTGTCAGGAAGGCATTAATGTACATTATGATCATATAACTGGAATCCTTTTAGAGAGGTGACATTTTGGATGAAAAAAAAAAATAGAAATTGACATAAAAATGTGATAATCTTATTACCACAAACAGTGTAACTATATTATTAGCAGCTTCCCGGGTATAGATATAATGTCTGATTCCAACCGGGATGTGAAACTAATGTGTGGAGGCGTTGGTGAAAACAAGAAACGTGCGCCAACCCACTGAAGAGTAGCCACTGCCACCAGAGAACAACAGGGGGTTGACGCAAGTTTTTCGTCTGTCTTACCTGGTCCATATTAGGGATGAGCCGAACACCCCCGAGTTCGGTTCGCATTCGAACTCGAACTTTCCAAATGTTCGAATTCGAACCCGAACTCGAACTCAATACAAGTCAATGGGGCTGAAAATTCGATTTTTAGGGTGCCCTCCAAGAAGGCATATATGCTAGATATTTGCCATAAAAGGTGTATGGGGGTCCGGGTAGTGCCCTGGGGACAGGAAACAAGGACAAAAAGTAAAAAAAAAACGTTTTTAAAGGGACAGTGAGTTTTCCATGAAATAAGGGTTAAAAATAAAAACGAAAAATTCCTTCAAATATCGTGCCTAGGAGGTCCCCATGACCTGCCCGTGAAGTGGCGGATTTCTAGGATGTATAGAAATATGTAAAAACCAAAAAATGACATTTCAAATGACGGTAAATGCTTTTCCTTTAATCTATCCATAAACAACTGCTTGGGGCAGCAGTCTGTATGAAAAGAGGAGACATTTTCGGACACGCAGAAAAAGTTTAGTGATTTTTTGGCTAAATTATTGTGAAACTTATGCAGGCTTTGGATGAAAGTAACAATAGGTGCTTTAAAATTGGGTCTTTAGCGTCGGCAACAGTGCCATCACACAGTAACCCCTCTGAGGATATGAATCTGATACAGGCGTCAGTGGCAGTGCAGCCAAATATTGTGCCTTTGGTGCCAGGCCAGCAAGTGCCATCATACAGTAACCCCTCTGTGGTATTGTGGAAGAGTGCAGGGGTGGACCATGCGGTCAGGGCCGGTGCTAGACTATTTTGCGCCCTAGGCAAGACCAGCTACTTGCACCCCCCCAAAAAAAAAACGACACAACATGAAACTAGTAAATTTATTTTTATTTAAGAATAAAGTTTGAAAAGCACCAATAATAAAGGTAAAATAAATATAAATAAACTGTATTAAGCCATTTTAAATTAACTCTTTTAAACAAATTAAAACTAACTGTATTGAACAAATATAAATTAACGAAAAAAATAAATAAGAGTTGTCACGTAAGTTTCAATTTCAGACACATCAAAATTTCACTTTACGTGCCTTATCCTATTTTCATCATGCATATATATATATATATTGCCCAGGCCAGCTCACATCATGCGTATATATATTGCCCAGGCCAGCTCACATCATGCGTATATATATTGCCCAGGCCCAGGCCAGCTCACATCATGTGTATAAATATTGCCCAGGCCCAGGCCAGCTCACATCATGCGTATATATATATTGCCCAGGCCAGCTCACATCATGCTCACAGACAGTCACAGATGCGCCATCATGCGTATATATATTGCCCAGGCCAGCTCACATCATGCGTATATATATTGACCAGGCCAATCCCCTGGTGGAGATAGGAGGTTCATTTGAACCCCGATATCTCCAGGCATCTAGTGGGTCATGGAGGGTGTCAATCGAAAGGCCTGAGCATGGCCTTTCGAATGATACCCAACATGACCAGGTATAAAGTAAAAAAAAATAAAAACATGTATTTTTTTTGTGTGTTATTTTAATTAATGCAGCAATATTGTTCACATTTCAATTATAATGTAAACGATGATGCACTAATGATTTTTTTCTATGGTGTGCGTTTCCTATAAATCACATAATTCCCCCCACAAAATGTAACAAGTCCCCATTTCTAATTTTTGTACAAGCGCACCCTATAGAAAACATAACCGCAGACGCTCATGTGCTAAAATGTGAAAAAAAAACACTTTACACACTGCAGATGATTAAAAATTCAATTTTTATTGCATTTTTTTCATAATATACAGCCAGGACAGGACGTATACATATAAAAATGATATATTATGAATCTGCGGAGTCTGCCGGAAAGAACAATATCTAACATGTCGGTCATTTAATAAGATGTGGCTTCAAAATCGCGTTTAAACATGATGAGCGAAAGCGGTAAAAATGAGCTGAGCATGAGCACACAGCGGTGAAATGCAGCATATTAGAAGAAGTTTTAGGAGGGAAATTAACACTTCTCACTCAGAAGCAGACACCACCCCACCCCCTCAGTATAGTCTACATACATACATACATATAATGTATCAAATTCATTACACCAGACTAAAAACACCTGTTGTTATGCCGTTTGAAACACACAGGTCATTTAGAGGTGAGAATCTTTGCATGTACACATTAGTTTTTAATTCAATATCTAATAAACCATTGCTTATAATATTCTGCAGTAAAGAGTCTCTTTATTTCTAGATTTTTTTTGTATTTTTTTAAGCATTTTTTATACTTTTTCAAAATTTCTTTTTTTTGCGAACTCGAACCGAACACACCCAAAAAGTTCAAAGTTCGCAAACTTGTGAACGGCCAAAGTTCGAATCGAACTCAGAACTGATCGAACCGAACAGCTCATCCCTAGTCCATATATCATCGCCTATGACATAATCACCCTGCTGCTATTGCTGAGTGGACGCTTTACTGTATCTGGTATATCATTTCTCTACCTTTACGTCTTTTATACTTGTGAGTTGTTACTACGATTTTTGCTCCATTTAATAAATGTATTTTTTCTGTCCTCTTGCGCACCTTTGGTGTTAATATCTATATAGTTGCAGTACTTCTGGGTTAATCCCGGTTTGT
Organism: Leptobrachium leishanense; assembly: GCA_009667805.1. Taxonomy (NCBI): domain Eukaryota; kingdom Metazoa; phylum Chordata; class Amphibia; order Anura; family Megophryidae; genus Leptobrachium; species Leptobrachium leishanense. The sequence continues at coordinate 34,171,284 of CM019068.1, forward strand.
TGGCAGGACATATATTGCCATTGTTGGGCCCTGTCACCTACTTCAAGCTAACGTTAGCGCTCACATTAGCGCTAGCTTAAAGGAGGTGATAGCGCTCTGCACAGATCACCTCCGATTCGCTAACGGTTAAAAAAAAACTTTAGCAAATCGATATTAGCGGTTTATACCGCGAGCTTACTGTACTTTGCTCTTCCCATGTTATAGGGAGCGCAAAGTGTAAGAAGAGTTTAAGTAGTGTTAGGATTACAAGGACCTAACGCCAGTTACTAAGAGCTGCCGCTAACCAAAATGTTATCACCCTCAGAATCAGTTAGCAGCAGCTGAAAAGCCCCCCAAAAATAAAATGCTCACATATCATCCCACATTGAACGGCGGCCCGATCCACCGCTTCTGGCTGACTGGAGCAGAGTGAGACTGGAGGAAAAAGTCCCCAGTCTCCCTCTGCGATCACTTTGTTGACCAGCTGTCAAGTCTGGTGCTAAAGCTCCCTGGCACCAGGCAGCCCCGTGCTCGCTGGCCAGGTGCTGAATCATATTCCGGCCCGCGGCGGTCACATGGGTGGCCGGGCACAGCATGATGACACGTAGCCGCCAGGTACAAAATCAGTCTGCTTAGGAAGACTCACTGCCCTGACGTGGAGTTTACTTTCCCAGTGCTTTGGTGACTATTGATGGCTGATATCGACCTGGCTTTGCCTGGGAACCCCGAATTGTGCACCGACACTGCTTTGTCAGAGAACCCTGAATTATATACTGACCCGGCTATTACTGGGAACCACACTCTATATACTGATCCGTTTAGCCTTAGTAACCCTGCTTCGTACATCATCCTTGGTATAAGGATGAACCCCTTTCCTGGCATCAAGATCAGTACTGTCTGGGCCTGCTTTGTGTTTCTACTCTGGGACCTGTTAACCCTTGCTGAGTCTAAAAGAATCGAGTCCCTGAAGAAAGTCAGTTATACCAACCATTCAACCATCGGAGGGGTAGATAGGGTTCTGTACACATGGATTGATATCTTGTTATCAGGAGTGATCCGTGACACCAGCAGGATCTCGCAAGAGGCAAGATCCTGCAGGTCACGTGACCCAGCAGGAAAAGCCACCATGGATGGAGTCCTATGGATTCCATGGAGGGGATGCTCGGGATGGTGTGTTGGCGCTGCCCCGAGCATCCGCAAGCCTAGCGGCCGCTTTGGGGTGGTCTGCTGGACTCAGCGCCTGCCTCATAATCTAAAGGTAAAACCGGGAGGCAAAGGGAAATTAGCGATCGCTAATTTTTACTCTTAATGTCCCGTATTAGCGAGGTGCAGCTGATAGTGCCCATTGTATTTTGTTTTTTGTTGTATCATAATATAATACAATAAAAGAAAAGGTACTTGGAGGGATAAAATATCCCCTTTAGATAAAAAAAACATTTGCGAACAATACCTAAAATATATTGCCGCTTGAATTGTAATGCAGCCGCGAATAAAATGTTCAGCAAGTTTCATAAAAATTCAGGACAAATGTAAGCTGTCACTAAGTAACTAATGCATATCTGCCAGCGGAGGGAGCGAGATAAATAGTACATTTCAGAACCAGAAAAACACATAAAACCGTTATGCAGAAATGAAGCCGTCATATGAAATGTGATTCCCTCGGGGGGCACCATGCTTATATTCCTCGTTCAAACAGATAATGGTCAGCAACATGTATTGTGACGTTGGTTCTATGGTTATGTTATTGGGCTTTATATTGGTTGCTTTCTTGTCATTGTAAAATAAAAATAAAACCATTTGCCCTCGCGTTTATCGAGCTTTGAAAACATTGATAGTTAAGGCTGGGTCTATGCGAGTGCAGACGGTACGTCTGGTGTAACGTACATGCTTCTGTACGGACGTGCTTGTGGGTACCGCACGATGCGCATGGATTTTGACGTTGAAGATGAAATAACTTGAGAAATATGGAATCTGAAGTAGACGTTCCGTTTTGTAGTCTCGGTTTCCTACACACGTGACAGATATGAAATTTGCGCTCGTAGGATGCCCTGTGCTCCTACCTATAGAAAGCGTCACATCCGTAGATATGTCTAGTCTCACATCCTAGTGTGCAGACACCAACCGAAATCCACGTCCCTTCTATCCTCCATGGAAAAGTGTGCATGTGTTTTGCCCCCTATATGATCTTTCAAAATTCTCAATGAGGTTACGTTCTGGACTGTGCGTTGGCCAATCCATGTGTGAACATGATGTCTCATGCTCCCTGAACCACTCTTGCACAATTTGAGACCGATGAATCCTGGCATTGCCATCTTGGAATATGCCCGCTGTGCCATCAGGGAATAAAAAAAACCATTGATGGAAAAACCTGCTCCTTCAGTATATTCAGGGAGTCACATGACCTCATTTTTTGGTCACGTAACAGGCTTGTACGTAAGGTAACGTGGTGACTTCCTTTTGGCCAGGCAGTGTATATGGAAATAGTACATTTCTGCTCCTGTTTCCTGCAAAGACTGGAGTTTGAAATGTGTTAATAATGTTTTGAATGTTTATACTTTAAAATCGTCTTCTCTCTCTTTTCTCTGATAGATGCGAGTCCAAGCTCCCTTTTCATGGACACTATTGGAATCGTGAATCGCCCTTCTATTCAAACGAGGTATTTCATGTCCTTCGTGTTATGATGTTCTGTTTAAGTCATTGATGTAACGGAAGGGTTTATTGGTAAGGGGTAAATTGTGTGGAATAGAAAACTGAAAAGTAAAATATAGGAGTAAAGATCAAAGTCGGCAGGTGTTTCTGACCTTCAGTATATGAGTTTCTTAGTCAATCCTCCCTCACAATGCCTTGTTGAGTAAAGTGGAAAAAAACACCCATGACAACATGATGATATTTGGATGAAACTATCTATAGGGGTTTCTCAAAGAGCACCAAAATTTCGGTGCTCTTTTGACTCGGCGCACTTTTGCGATTTCAGTTCGCCAAACCTGTGGGGAATTCATTATTCACTGCAGGGTTCCCAAAGCATGCCAACCGATGAGTCACCAATGATCCACCGAACACCAAAGAACTGACCACTGCACGCTGCTGAAAACAGACGCTGAGCTGCCGAACAGAGCGTTGATGATCCACCGAACTGGCGACCGCACGCTGCTGAAAACAGACGATGAACTGCCGAACAGGCCGCCGAACCCTGCCAAAAAAATCAGATCAGCCACAGAAGGATTGTTCCTCTTGATTTATATGCAAATATTAAATCATAGTGATTAGGAAGTTATTAGCACTCTTAATTGCCCCACATATTTAAACCTGGCTATAAACAGTGTAGGGAGCTCTGGTAAGAGAATGAGTACAGGATGGTTCGGAAATACATAGAGAAACATTCTGTTCTTAAATATCATTGGGGTAAGCAAATATAAAAAGGAGTTTTGACCTTAACACAACAGATTTCATCTTGCGGTCTTACGGTATTAAAGAGATGAGTTGTGTGTTCTTTCTGTTTATCTGAGACAGAATCTTTCAAATTTGAGATAAAAAGAGTTGAGAGTTTTAAGATGTCGTGTTTTTTTAATTATTTTTTTTATTTTTCTGTTAACCTCTTCATGAATAAGGGTGTTCTGTATCCTGAAGACGTGTTACAATTGCTCAGTGTGCCGGACTATCATATCGACCACATGGTCACGGGTATGTGGATCGACTGCCAACAACCTTCCAGCAGTGAAGATCCTGGTGTTCTGTCAGAATATTCTCCCTTGTTAGATTCTGCTACTCGGCGATCAGTCATGCGCATAACTCTTGTCAGCCGCTACGTCTCTACACGATTGGCTCGTCTACTCATGCAGCTTGTGCCCTTCCATTTTCCTGATTTAAATCCAAATCTGTCTGATTATCTACCCACATATATATAACCCAAATATATCCACAACACCAAGAGTTTACAATCTAATGCAAGCCATATTGTGCATCCACAGCCCTAATACCAAGAGCTGACACACTCATACAGGGATAAAGGAAGGTGTTTAGTGGGTGCAGGCTGTTTTATAGTGTAAGCTCTTGAGGTTGTGGATATTTATGGTTGAACTTGTCAGTAGGGATGAGCTGTTCAGTTCGATCAGTTCGCAGTTCGATTCGAACTTTGGCCATTCACAAGATCGCGAACTTCGAACTTTTTGGCGTGTTCGGTTCGAGTTCGCAAAAAAAAAAATTTGGAACAAAGTTTAAAAAATGCTTAAAAAATACTAAAAAATCTAGAAATAAAGAGACTCTTTGAAGCAGAATATTATAAGCAACGGTTTATTAGATATTGAATTAACAAATAATGTCTACGTGCAAAGATTCTCACCTCTAAATGACCTGTGTTCTCAAACTGCATAAACAACAGGTGTTTTTAGTCTGGTCTAATGAATTTGATACATTGTATGTAGAGTGAGGGTGTGGTGTCTCCAGATGTATCAAACAACACCTGTGCTTCTGAGAAGTGTTCATTTCTCTACTAAATCTTCCTCTGATGTGCTGTTTAACCCCTTAACTAACCCTGCATTTCACTGCTGTGTGCTCAGCTCATTTTTACCGCTTTCGCTCATCATGTTTAAATGCGATTTGAAGCCACATTTTATTAAATGACCCAGACAGATATCGTTCTTTCCGTCAGACTCTGCATATTCATAATATATCATTTTTATATGTATACGTCATGTCCTGCCTGTATATTATGACAAAAAATGCAATAAAAATTGAATTTTTACTCATCTGCAGTGTGTAAAGTGGTTTTTTTCACATTTTAGCACCTGAGCGTTTGCGGTTATGTTTTCTATGGGGTGCGCTTGTACAAAAATTAGAAATGGGGACTTGTTACATTTTGTGGGGGGAATTACATGCTCAGGCCTTTTGATTGACACCCTCCATGACCCCCTAGCTGCCACGGTTCTGGAGATATCTGTAACGGTGAGCCCCCTATAGGGTGATGGGGAGCCTTTAATCTGCGGAGGTTGACGCCTTTAGGGCAGGTATATGGTATAACAAGCAGTAACAGGATCAAGCACAATACCTTCAGACTATATACTTATACTTCGAATCCAGGGAGTATTACAGGAGAACTAAACTGCTACTAAGCTCCAAAGGTTTCGAGACCAATGGACAACTTAGAGCACCCAACAATACAGAGGATAGCAAAACTTGAGCTTCAGAACTAGAAGGTATTTGGCAAGACAGAACGAATTGTGCAAGCTGCAGGGCAGCACTCAATACCGATACAATAGTACAGACTGATGATCCAGACACTCCCAGCCAGGGAGTACAGATAAGGTCCTAAGTACAACTCAACTGCAAATTGGCTTCGTGGCCAAATGTCTGCTGAGTGAAAACAGCTACAAAATGCACAAACACAATAATACCTGAAACAGACAAGGTTAATACTAGAGAGGTCCAAAAATCCAAGCCAGAAGGTCATACACAGAATATCAGAAATACATCAGGGAACAGACAAGAGAGAAATCAAAGCATAGGAGCCAGAGGTCATACACGGGATATCAGAAATACTTCAGGGGTCAGACAAGAGAGAAATCCAAACATAAGAGCCAGAGGTCATACACGGGATATCAGAACAAGAGTAACAATGATACAGCACACATGAACTAGGTAGAAAAAGGTCTATCCTGGTCCAAGGATCAAGGGAAATCCTGGCCCTACATATAGGGCAGAACAGGTCATGTGACCGCAGACCAATAAGCCTAACAGATGGCCTGCAGCCTGAAAACGAAAACAAACAGGAATCCCTGCTACCACCAGCAGGAGGCAGGGCCGAGACGTGACAATATCGGGGTTCAAGTGAACCCCCTATCTCCACCAGGGGATTCCGGGCAGCTAGGGGTTTCCTCGGCTATCTGACGTCATCACGCTATGCGTGAGGACGTCAGACAGTGAGGGGGGACCCGGGGGTGGAGCCACCATCCAAGATGGTGGCCCCCACCGGAGCTAGGCCGCACTTCGGCGCCGCAAGGCGCTGAAGTGCGACCCGGTGCCTAAGGTGTTAAAGCCAGGCACTGCTTAAAAGGGGAGACTCTCTCCTTTTAAGTGGTGCCTGGCTTTTTTTGTGGGACCTCCCGATCGGGAGGGAGAGGGATCCGAACGGATCCCCCCCTCCCTTCCCGGCAATCTCCCGGCATTGCCGGGGGGGTCGCCTGGAAATGACGTCATCGCGCATGGCGCGATGACATCATTTACATTGGGAGGAGCTTGACTTCAGCGTCTGAGGACGCTGAAGTCAGAACGCCGTGGGACCCCGGACAGAAAGGTGAGTATCTCCGCCGGGGGTCCCGCAAAGCTGATGACGTGACACGTCCTCCTCAGCATACAGCAGGAGTAACTGAGGACGTGTCCCACACGTCGTCAGCAGTGAAGGGGTTAAAAATGTATTTTTTAAAACTTTTTGTCCTTGTTTCCTGTCCCCCAGGGCACTACTCGGACCCGGACATTGTTTTTAAATGTTTCTATACATCCTAGAAATCCGCCACTTCGCGGGCAGGTTATGGGGACCTCCTAGGCACGATATTTGAAGGAATTTTTATTTTTAACCCTTATTTCATGGAAAACTCACTGTCCCTTTAAAAATGTGTTTTTTTTTTACTTTTTGTCCTTGTTACCTGTCCCCCAGGGCACTACCCGGACCCCCATACACCTTTTATGGCAAATATCTAGCATATATGCCCTCTTGGAGGGCATTCTAAAAAAATTATTTTGAGTCCCATTGACTCGGGGGTGTTCGGCTCATCCCTACTTGTCAGTAACAGTATTGATTGGAGCCATGGTATGCCTTGGTTACCTTGGGTTCAGTGTGGATGGCTGTGTAAACTGCAGAGATTTTTCCTGAATATCTAATACTTTGAGCTGAGAACTCTGGGACCTCGTGCTTCTGATCTACAAGTAACAAAGTGTTTTATTGTTGCCTACCCCAGTGTGTGCTCCTTTTAATAACCCCAAGGTTACATTTTAAAATGAAGTAATATCAAGTCAAAACAAGGTATTATCATCACAAGAAGGTAACAATCCTTTCCAGAGACGGAGTAAGCATCCCACATTAAGCCCTGTGCTTTATCTGTCGGTGCTGATACAATGACATACAGTATATGGCAAGAAGACAGCGATAGATGAGCGCACACGGAAATGGAAATGGACAGAGCAGAACTAGGACGCCGAGATATTATATAAAAGGGCACGTATAGCAGGTCAACCACAAGCAGACAATAGTTTCCTAGCCGTACTAAACCACATCTCCTATTATAGTCAGCCAGCAGGAAATGGGAATGTAGAAGTTACATATTGCGACGACACAGTGTATGAAGAATGCAACATATTGAGACACGGTACCTACTAATAATGTGTGTGTGTATATATATATATAATTTTACACTCACCGGCCACTTTATTAGGTACACCTTACTAGTATCTGGTTGGACCCCGTTTTACCTTCAGAACTGCCTTAATTCTTCATGGCATAGATTCAAGAAGGTGTTGGAAACACTCCTGAGAGATTTTCGTCCATATTTACATGATTGCATCACGCAGTTCCTGCAGATTTGACGGCTGCACATCGATGATGCGAATCTCCTGTTCCACCACATCCCAAAGGTGCTCAATTTGGATTGAGACTTGGTGACTGTGGAGGCTTTTGGAGGACAGTGAACTCATTGTCATGTTCAAGAAACCAGTTTGAGCTGATTTGAGCTTTGTGACATGGTACTTTATCCTACTGGAAGTAGCCATCAGTCGATACAGGGGACACTGTGGTTATAAAGGGATGGACTTGATGAGCAACAATACTCTGGTAGGCTGTGGTGTGTAACCAATGCTCAATTGGTACTAAGGGGCACAAAGTGTGCCAAGAAAATGTCCCCCACACCATACACCACCACCAGCCTGAACCGTTGATTCAAACCAAGATGAATCTATTGTTTCATGTTTTTTACACCAAGTTCTGACCCTACCATCTGAATGTCGCAGCTGAAATAGAGACTCATCAGACCAGGCAACGATTTGCTAATCTTCTATTGTCCAATTTTGTTGAACCTGTGCAAATTGTAGCCTCAGTTTCCTGTTCTTAGCTGACAGGAGTGGCACCCGGTGTGGTCTGCTGCTGCTGTAGCCCATCTACTTCAAGGCTGGATGTGTTGTGTGTTCAGAGATGGTATATCTGCATACCTTGGTTGTAATGAGTGGTTATTTGAGTGACGGATGCCTTTCTATCATCTCCAACTAGTCTGCCCATTCTCCTCTGACAACAGCAGGACATTTTCGTCCACACAACTGCTGCTCACTGGATAGTTTCTCTTTTTCGGACCATTCTCTGTAAACCCCAGAGATGGTTGTGCGTGAAAATCCGAGTAGATCAGCAGTTTTTGAGATAGGTGTGGTGTAGTTGTGCTGGCTACCAATGGGGGGGAGTTGGGTGTTTCTTTTGGCGGTTGGCTGTTGACAGTTGGTTGTCCATTCTGTCTCCCAGTTGAGGCTGACTAGAGACGCAGCCAGTTGCAGTTATAGGGAACCTGTATGCTTAGTTGTTAATAAACCTACTAATGAAAACCCGAGACGTCTCGTATTATCCAGAACACTACAATACTCAAACCAGCCCGTTTGGAACCAACAACCGTGCCACGTTCAAACTCACTGAAATTCCCTTTCTTCCCCATTCTGATGCTCGGTTTGAACTTCAGGAAGTCATCTTCACAACGTCTAGATGCCTACATGCATTGAGTTGCTGCCATGTGATTGGCTAATTAGCAGTTTGTGTTAACAAGCAATTGAACAGGTGTACCTAATAAAGTGGCCGGTGAGAGTAAAATAATATATACGGTATATAAAATACATATCTTTGAAAAAGCCACCAGGGGCCGAAATGTTGGTTATTATTAATTTTATATATTTTTTTTAAGGGGGGGCTCAAGCACTCGGGCATATTTGGCATTTTGAAAATTGCTTTGGGGAAGACAATGCCGCCATATTGATTGGAGATAGTATAAATAAATATATGTATATATTTGTTTTCACAAAAAATTTAACACTCAGCCAAAAGAAATGTTCAGAGTCCGTATGAAATAATGCCCAGTATTGAGTTCCATGAATTAGAATATAAGCAATACTTGAAAATGCACTTGAAGATTTGAAAATAAACAACATTTCTAATAAAAACCTATATTTATGGTGTATCTTCCTATCTTTAATATGCATTTTTATTAAACTGTGCTAACTTTAGTTACAATTCCTCAAGTCTGTCCTCAAGTTTTGTGCATATATATATATATATATATATAAATAGAACTGTGGCAACCAGCTGTGGCCATGAATATACTCACGAGTGCCTGGGTGCAGAGTCCAATAGACAATATGTAGACCAAATGGAAAGGGACGCACACCAGGACTTAGGCAAAAAATCGTAAAAATAATGTTTTATTCAGTAAACATTAAAAAGATGCCAAGTGCATCAAACCGACGTTTCGGCCCTCACAGGGGCCTTTATCAATATATATATCTATTACAAGTATGGTCACTTTTTTCAAATGTTCCGGAAGAAAATGCATTTCATTTAATTAAAATAAAAAAACTTGTATAAAAATGGCTTTTTTTAATATATATTTTTAATCTCAAGCTTTATTGAAATCTAATAATAGAGAATACTCAGAAACAGCATAGACGACTCTTCCTTCCGAGCAGTAACTGAACAAAGGACTGTTATGTAAAATTCACTTTGTCACTGAACACTGTTCCCTCTTTCCAACAAATGCTGCCTTTTGTATTGTATCTCTGCACCATCTCCTGTATATAAAGGGCACTTACTCTGTAATGAAATCAGATTCTTATACTTAAGTAATGAATCTCAATGTATCCTTCCTGGTAAAATACTTTATAAATAAATAAAGAAAGAAACAGAGAGGCTGAATGGAGTATGTAGTGAGCAGAGAGTTAAAAAAAAGAGTTGGAAGTAGAAGATGGATTCTGATTATAAGATGCTGTGATGTTTATTATTATTGTTATTATTATTTATTTACTGCTTCTACAAGGCTGATACCAGTCAGTAATGTGGGCATATGGACCTAAAAATCCCAAAACTGTAACAATAAGCATTTTATTTACTAGGTGCCTTGCCAGACATACAGGCTGATTTATTCTGGACTGAACCAATAAGCATACAATGAGTATTGACCAAGAGGGAGGGCTTGGATTCTCCAATCACACAATTCAAAATATTGCAACTCCTGCTGTATAGGAGCTCCAATAAAGCCTGGTGCCTGCTGTGCCCTGCCTGTGTGTGTGATGCACACCCTGTGCCAGGCATTCGCCTCTGTCACTGGTTTAGCAAGGATTGGGAGATGCTCATATTAATGAACTCAGGGAGGAGAGGAGAAGGAGCCTGTGAACTGACTGCTGCCTCCCTCCCCACTCTGCCCATATCTTCCCTTCTGTGTATTTCCTCTTTTATTCTCCTACTCTGGTCACTGGGACTGATTAATTAATCATGCTTCGGCTGCTGCTAATGTATTTATCTGGAGCAGAGAGTGGCACAGGATTCAGCACCGAGGCAGAGGGGGACAGTGCATGAGCTCCCCAAAATCTCAGGCTTCTTCTACACCTCATCACCCCCTCTTCTCTGGGATGCAGGGAGGCACTTTCTAATCTCCCAGGCTTCTTCCATCTCCATGACTCAACTAGAGGTACTGTATGCTCTTTATTATCCTGATACATTGAGGTGGTGTGTTCTGTGTGTGATACCCTTATCTTCTCCCAATCTATTGCTAAACCTGCATGGGGTTAAACTGTTTCTCCATCAGCCAGAGGCAAAGGGGGACAGGGACACTTTGCTCTGTTATTCTTGGTGTGATACATTGTTATGAAGCAGCACGAAGTTCTAATGCTCTGATTTAGGCAAAGAGGACAGTGTGATGAGCTTCAGGCAGAATACTGTATATAGAGGTGCTGAGAAGCAGATGCATATGATCATGGAATGCAACTCACACAACTCATAGGCACCCTTATGGCTTGCTAACTATCCATACCAGCCTGACACTGGGTGTAGGGAATGTGTTAATGCAGTAACCTCTTTAAATAATATGTGCATCCTGATAACTCTGTGTGATTTCATGTGCATTTTTTATTCTCCCTATACTGGGATCATCCCCACATTGGATCTAATTTAACAGCAGTATTTTCTTACCAGCTTCAATGGATTCTGAGACCAAGAGAGTATAGAAGTAAATGACAGCTGTCTGATATGGTGGTAATAGGTGCTTTGGCCAACTTTCAGTGAACATGCTGCAGCTCTGATTGGGGTCAGCAAGGCAGGAGTCACATGCATCTCCATATCCCCCTCACCTTCTCCACCTGAGACTGAGATGCTGATGTTGCAAGCTGTTTGCTTTATCTCTGTAAATGTATCAGGGACTATTGAGGGATTTCTCAACCTTTTAGAATCTGTTTATGGGTTTGTGTAATAGCTATAGCTATGTCATCAACACTAGCACACGGTAATCATGTTTGTTGATCCTTTTATTATTATTTTTTCTCTGAGTCTATTTAATTTAATAGAAAGAAAAAAAATCTGATTCCTCTTTCAGAATATTTTTTTTGCATGTTTTAAAATGACACAAAACTTATAAAGAGATCCATCTTTCTTTCCCTCTCCCTCTTTTTTTTCTCTCTTGTGCTTTTGCTCCTGCTATCTCTCAAGCTCTTTTTCTCTTTATTCCCAGTCCTTCTCTCTCTTTTTCAGTCTGTCTCACTCTTTCTTCCACTTTCTCTTTCTCCTTTTCCCTCACTCTCTTTCCCCCACTCTCTTCTTTTCTCCACTCTCCCTTTCATACCTCCTCCTCTCTCTAGCACATCTCCCTTTCTCTCTTCCCCTCTCACTCTCTCTCTTCTCAGCTCTCTCTCTTCCCTGCACTCTCCCATCTTCCTCTCTCTTCTCCCCCTCTCTCTTCTCCCTCTCTCTTCTTCCTATCTCTTTTCTCCCCCTCTCTTCTCCCTCTCTCTCTTCTCCCTCTCTCTCGCGCTCTTTCCCTCTTTCTCTTTGAATCTCTTTGCCTCTCTCTCTTTTTCCCTCTTTCACCTCTCTTGCTTTCCTTCCTTTCCCCTCTCTCTCCCCTCTCTTGCTCTTTCTTTCCCCTCCTGTTCTCTCTTTCTCTATCACTCTTTCCCACTCATGCCTTTCTTTCTTTTTCTTTTCCCTCATATTTTTCTTTCTCCTTCCTTCCCCCTTGTTTCTTTCTTTCTCCTTTTCTTTCACCCTCTCTTCTCCCCTTTCTTGCCCTCTCCTGTTCTCTCTTTTTCTATCACTTTTTCTTTCCCACTTGTGCCTTTCTTTCTTTTTTTTTCATGTCATCTTTTTCTTTCTCTTTCCTTCCCCCTTGTCTCTTTCTTTTTTTCTTTCACACTCTCTTCTCCCCTCTCTTGCTCTCTTTCTTTCCCTCTCCTGTTTTCTCTCTTTCTCTATCACTCTTTCTTTCCCACTCGTGCCTTTCTTTCTTTTTCTTTCCTCTCATCTTTTTCTTTCTCTTTCCTTCCCCCTTGTCTCTTTCTTTCTCTTTTTCTTCCACCCTCTCTTCTCCCCTCTCTTGCTCTCTTTCTTTCCCTCTCTCTTTCTCTCTCTTTCTCTATCACTCTTTCTTTCCCACTTGTGCCTTTCATTCTTTTTCTTTCCCACTCATCTTTTTCTTTCTCTTTCCTTCCCCCTTGTCTCTTTCTTTCTCTTTTTCTTTCACCCTCTCTGGTCCAATTCTAGTGAGAATACACGATAAATAAACACAGCAAATTCAAGGGGATACGATTTGGTAAATGTTTAAAAATCATTAGTTACATTGTTTTTCCCATCTCTCCTCTTTGAGCCTCGGGAGCTTTATCCACCTTTTAGAACATATTGCTTTATTCTGTGTCGAATCATTAGACTAAGCAGAATTGTATTTACAAAGCATTAATTAGACCTGCATCCCTCCCAGGGATAATCAACTTCTGCCTCTTTCCAGTCCGGCAAGCTCCAAATTCCCATCAGGTTCACGGTCTGGCCTTAAGGGTGCTGAACGTCAAAGTGAAAAGCCTCATGCGTGTTTAGTAAACACAGTCTCTAAATTAATATTCTGTGTATGATCATAGATCAAGCTGAACCTGTGGCTAAAGTACACTTGGTAAGCAGCAAGAGACTGACCCTCCACATGTTTCAGAACTACAACTCCCATGATTCCCTGGCCATGTAATGCATTGGAAAAATCCTGGGAATTGTAGGCATCACATCTGGGTTGGACGTGGCGTTGACATGTTCTAGATCAAGTACACAATAAATGTAATTCTGCAGAAGCAGGTTAGCTTGTGTTTTCCTTTCTTAATCGTAGATGGCTCAGGATTTGCCCTTATCCTATTTGACGCATTTCGCTTAATGTTCTGAAATAAATGGATTTTTCTAACCCTCCACTTTGCCTAATTATGTGCCGTAAGGTGAAGCAGACACATTAAACCTTCACAGTAGGGAATGGTAATGTTTGTTGAATTATTGCATGAAATTAGGTCAGTACCATAGGGTTTTGAAGGTGTTAAATTCATGCACTTTCACAGCTTTCCCTTTATCTGGTTTAAAATCTAGTCAAACATATCAAAATCTCATTTTATTTTCTTAAATTTAGTGTTATTGGGGTTTAATGGCAAATCCTGTCACCCCGTCCTCTTTGGATGATCTGTTACAAAAGGTACCTTCTCCCGGCTGAGCGTATTAAACGAATCCCTGGTTTGAGAAAACTTTACAGTTACAGTAAAGTAACAAAATATAAACAAATACACTCCTGCACCCTGTTATATGCAGGGCGTATGGCACAAACCAGTGGTTCCCAACCATGGTCCTCAGGACCCCCGGCCAGGTTTGCAGGATATGTGAAGCACAGCACAGGTGATATGATTTGCTGCTCAGTGATTGCAGGATTCAGTCTGCATTTCCCCAAGGTGATCCTTAAAACCTGACCTGTTAGGGAGCCGTGAGGACCCCTAACACTGACATAGGTCAACTAGGTCTGGGTCAAGGGACAGTGATTGGAAAGAGGCAGCATTCTTTTCTCCTAAGATGAAGTGTGCTGGTGTATAACAGAGCTGCACAGCAATAAAACCTCCAGAAATTAGTTTCTAAACTATATGTTGTTACTAATTGATGTAAATATTATTCTCTTCTCTTGTTCTAAATTACAGTTTGTTTTGTTTTGTTTTCGGCTCAAATAGCTCCAGCAGGTTGTGACTATTACCCTTAATGTATATTTCTGTACATGTTCATATTTGATGCCGTATGGACAGGCAGCAGAATTTGGAGGACCTAGGGAAGCCCCAAGCCTAAATACACCCCCTGCTCATGCGACATATAATACAAAGCCAAGGGATCAGGGGTCAAGTCCAACAGAACAGAGTGTGGGAACTCGCCAGTATTGATGCCTATACCCAGCCAGCACTGCAAGTAATCGTTTCCTTCCTGCCTTTAATTAGATCCGCTGGAAATGGTATATGGATATTAAAACTATAGTCAGTCTGGGTTTTAGGGAATTGTTCTGAAAATGTTCTTAAATATAACATATGCATTTTGGACTTAAAAGGAAATATATAACTATACGTAAAATAAATAATAAAGCCTATCAGTTTGTGGGTCGAATGGGAACTCTGTTCTTGTTGCAAAAATAGTGGAGGACCTACATTCCCATGAGTTCCTGTTCTACGTACGTGGCCCCTGGAAGGCGCATGTTAATTCTTAGCCCTCTTCCATCCCATGCTCTTAAACCAGGGCTGTCAAACACACAGCCCCAATTGTAGCTGTCTGCAAATCTCAGAATTCTTTCAATGCAATTGATTTCCAGGGAATCATGGGAGTTTTAATTCAGAAACACTTCTCGGGGGCCGGACTCAACTCCACATCAAGTGAAAGTAGTGCTTTGTCCTACTCGTTGACATGACTAAGCTATGGAAGGCATCAAGTTAACATGATGTCCTGTCTATTTTACTGTAACCCTTCGCTATCTGTGATATTACTCTTTAATCCCATTTATTTTTCGATACCCTCTTGGGAGAACATATGGATTGATGTACATTTGCATGAATTCTTATATTAAGAAATAAGAAAATCCTAATGGAGTTTGCTGTTTGTAAACCCTATCTACATTTATAAAGCACCAACAAGTTCCGTAGCGCTGTTCAATGGGTGAGATAGAATAACAAATATACATACACGTAAGACACACAGAACAGTAGGAGAGAGGACCCTGCTTAAGAGCTTACAATCTAGGGGCACCATTCGCTAGTCAGTGTTTCCCAAACCTGCCCTCAAGTCCCCCTAACAGGCTGGGTTTTACGGATTCCCTTGGGGGAAATGCAGACTGAATCCTGCAATCACTGAGCATCAAATCATATCACCTCTGCTGTGCTTCAGAAATCCTGCAAACCTGGCCTGTTAGGGGACCTGAGGACCAGGGTTGGCGACCACTGCCCTAGTGAACACTAAAATGGGGACGCTAACAGGTAAAATCTGCACCTGCGGGTTTCCCAGTAGCGTCCCCATTGTAGCGAATATTCCAGGGCAGGTGCTATCTCAGCACCCCACCCCAGAATGCAGTGCTAACCGCTGGGATACTCTTGGTAGCACCACCGCGAGTACCACCTCCTGAGTATATAGGACTCTGTGGAGGTTTGAGCTTCTGGGCCGTGCGCCCTGCTGTAGCGAGATTCTGCAGTGTTGCAGAGTGAGACAAGTAACTATTTGTTCTTGGTCTCACTCTGCTCCTGGCGACAAGAAGTAACAGACCGGGCCACGGTTCTCACTGCGGGATGAGAGATGAGTATGGGATTTATTGGGGGTTTTAGGGGGTGCTGAATTATTTTGCAAATGCAGAATTATTTAACACCAGCTTTTAGGTGCAGCTAAAATTTTGATTTGTGCATCCCTGCAGTAATTAGCACTTTGTAATCCCTTACTTATCTTAACGCTAATTACTGTTTGTGCTCCCCGTGTTAGGTATAGGATGCGCAAAGTACAGTAAGCTCGGGCAAGCTAGCGCAATCACCGATGTGCTACGTGATTTCTTATGGGTTCAGAGTCAGGGAGGTATTTTGGGGGCAGGAGTTAAAGTCACTTATCCTGGTGATAACGCTTACACGTCCGAACGCTAACGTTAGCAATCACTAGGGAATAGTGCCCGAAGAGTTAATATACTTTGGGCACTATTAAGTTGCCCTCGCTGAAACTGGGGCGCAAAGGGGAAAAATTAGCTTCCCCTCTGCATGCTTCCCGATTTCCCCAACAGATCGACAGAGTCCGGTAGCCTGCCCCTTAGCGATCTCTAAGCTTGTGGATGCTGGGGGCAGCGCTACAGCACCGTCCCCAGCATCCCCCCCATGGCGACCCATAGGACTGCATGGAGGATCGTGCTGCCGCGTCACATGACCGGCAGGATTTCACCTCTCGCAATGTCCTGCTGGTCGGCAGAGTGATCACAGAGGGAGACTGGGGAATTTCTTCCCCCAGTCTCCCTCTGCCCCCGGTAGCCAGAAGCAGTGGATCGGGCCGCAGTTCTCGCTGCGGGATGAGAGGTGAGTATTTGATTTTTGGGGGGTTTTGGGCTGCAGGTAATGGATTCTGCAGCAGCGCAATCCATTACCTGCACCTCTGAGCTTGTGGTAACTTTTTTATTAGCGCAGCTCTTAGTAACTAGTGATAGGACCAAGTGATCCCAACGTTAGTTAAGCTGTGCTTTCACTTTGTGCTCCCCATGTTAGGTATAAGGAGCGCAAAGTACAGTAAACGTGCGCTACAAATCGCTAATTAACGAGTTTTTTAACCCGTTAGCGATTCGAAGGCGATGTGGGCGCAGCGCTATGACCTCCTTTATGCTGGCTAGTGTTAGCTTGAAGGAAGTGATAGAGCCCTGTATGTTTCATATCAAAGGAAACTCTACCTTGCATATCAGTGCAATGCGATTAACGGTATGTTTTTTGCTATGCTCCACAAATCACTGCCTAATCACCAGACCTCATGGAGATTTATGCACTTATCTGTTACCTTTGCTCACTTACAGAAAGAGTTGCGAGTTTCAGGTCCAAAGTATCCAGATTGGAAAGAGTCTCTCCTGATTCTTCTCGTTCGCACCTTCTTTTCTTCCACCTTCGCAAGATGTCATGTTTTGTCAAATTCGCTTCGATTCATTTGAATAACCCGAGCCCTAGGTGTGTATTCTGAGATATCAGCTGATCAAACGTATGCGCTAAATAATCTTTTAGCACATGTTGTATCAGCTGAGAGTTTGACACCCTTTTATGATCCTTTCTCGCTGCTATTAATTACAATGAGATGATAAATATTCCGTACAATGAGTGGGCGCAAGTAGGGCATAATTGCATTAGTCATTTGGTGTCATATCTCTCCTTTGCTTTGTCCATTTCCTTTAATTTATTAGTTTTTTTCTATACAATGGATACCACATGCAATATTCAGACCACTCCACCCAACCCTACATCTGAAGAAGTTAAAAGCACCATGTGACATGCGTCACTTTGGACTTGAAGTACATGGGCCTAGAAGTGTATTTCAATGGTGCGGGCCTGATGATTCATATGGTTTTCCTGCCCTTTCCTTTGTTAACGTCGCCCTGTATCTACAATTTTAGATGCAGGGTGTTTGTGTTTTCTGTGCCCTATTCCCTGATGTCTGAGCTTGGTTTTAAACTTGCAAGGATCTCCTGTGTTTCACTGGGTTTTGGGCCAGAAGCAGTACTCCTGCAGGATACTGACGGCTAGGGGAGCATTCTAAAGGGACACCCCCACATTACACACCTTACTGAAGCATTCCGTTAACTGGAAGTTCAGTTACAAGTTGTGATCACACTTTGCATAACCCTTGCAGAATGTCGACGTACCCCATAACTGAACCCCCATTTCTATAAAAAAAGTTTGTTAGGTGTTTTTTTAACAGGTTCTATTAATGGTTGGGTTGAGTGCTCAGAAATGTGTATGGGGTGGTTGAGGGTGTTTGTACGTGTGTGTTTGTATTTCTGTAACAGGTTGAGCACCTTTTTACCCACAAAGTTTAGGACCCCGAACATTCCAGGTTTTGGATTCTCCTGGATTTTCAGAATCCGAGAGAATTCGATGACAGAGAGGAAGAATATTGCGGCAGGACATGTGTACACACTGAGTGCAATCTGCTGCCTTCACTGACATGTTCCCTTGAGTTAGGGTGACTCCGTGCAGCATGTCATACACTGGGACTGCACAGAGGCTCCCATCGTATGCTGCAGTCTGCTGCGGTACCCTGAAGCCAGGCTCCCGGGTGGCAGCATGTCTCAGAAGTGCCGCTTATCAAGACTTACATAAAATCCATGAGCTTTCTGAAAATACAATATTTTATTAATTTATTCATTTTTTTTTATGGATTTTAGAATTCCAAATAAGGGATGTCTGACGTCTGCAGGTGTGTTAGAAGAAAAACAAATATATAAAACATATATACATAATTAAAATGGTGGACAAAGCTTTCCCACTCTTGGACTTGCTGGATAGAAATACCATTTGCTTAGCGCGACATTGTTGCAGATACAATTATTTATATATTGTGATACAGCCCCTGGACACAGGGATCAGTGCTGCATTATGCTTTATTATGCAGCCACTGTACTTGCAGGTTACACCATAAACAAGAAAATAAAGCAAATCAAATGCCTACTCCTTATGCGGAGCCTAACTACACATTCAGTATTCCTAACTAAAATATTGGGCCGCTAAGCCACTTACCAATAAGTGAAACAAAGTATATTGCACTTTCCTTTGGCTTCAGGTTAGCTTCCTTCCCTGCTACACCAAGCACCAAGACTGTCCTCTCAGAGGGAACCACCTTACCAATAAGATGCAAGGCAGACTTAATCAGTCGTCAGCTGATAATTAACCCTATAGGGGAAAAGGGTTTTTCCACCTACCTGCTAATAAACCTGTGGTCTATTACCCTGCCCCTATTCACACTGTCACCATATATATTAATTAAAGATTAAGCTGATTTTTAAGGTATGTATTTTTGCTTCTGATACAATATGTAGTGCCACATTCCAGGCCTGGTATAAATGCACAGCTAGATTCCCAGAGTCATTAAAGTCCATGGAGTTGGCAAGTTTTTCCAGAGCTCTGGTTATGTTCACACCAGGCTTAGAATCCAGCCAGATGTATCTAATCCAGAAATAAAAACAACACTATGAACACGAGAAAGGGAGATCGGGAAGAGACCGGAAAAGTGTAAATAAGCAGTAAAAGAACTTTAAAGTGATTTGTGTTTTACATCCTCCCTATTAACTTATGTTCCCTCTTTTGATGGCGATGGATTTGCACTGGCGGTTTGAGATAAAAAGAGGCGATGTTAGTTCAAGGCAGATGAGTGAATGAGTTTTCAGCGGAAATCACAGGGTTTTTGCTGTGATCCGGCGTACTTCAAACGCAATAACGGTTTTGGAGTCAAAGTAAAAAAATAAAATGAAAAACAAAACAAAAACCCACGAGATATTACTTTGTTTCAAATGTTGATCTTGTAGTTACGAAACCGAATTTCTCAACTCTTAATGAAATAATTCTGTTTGTAAATAGAATTCCATCCTGTTCTTCCTTCCCCTTCCTGAGCTCGTTATCTCCGTCTCCGATTTTTTTTTCATTATTATTTTTATTTTGGCCAACTCGGACTGGCAGCTTCAAAGCAGATCTCTTTGTCTTTCAAGTCATACAGTTTGTTACAGACTTTTGCGCTGGTCACCAGCATTGCGCTTTAATCATCTGGAAGCATGTGTTTGCTTCTATCCGCAACTGTGTCTAAACAGAGTATAGACAAACCTGGGAAGTTGTCAATTTCTCGTTGTACGACACACGGAGCTTTGAGAGATGGGAGCAGCTATCCTGCCCTTTTCTTCCAGGCGAGCTGTTCTGCGACAAACCGTTCCCTTTGATCTAAGTGTCTAGTGTTATGAAATGCTATGTATAAATGGCCATGTCTTTCAAGATCGGTGGAGCCTGACCTTGGTCCCTATAGCTGTTAGTAGACAAACGTCTGAGAAATCGAGGTCAACAACAGCTCAAAGACCAAATTCCGACGGCTTTCTTTATTATCAAGAATGTTGTTGCAGTTGAAGCCCTGCATAGGAAAGTAATGGATTCAAGGGGTTAATTCAAGAGCGTTGGTGCTGGTCAAAGTTGTAAACATCGATAAAAATCGACAATCACCAGCAATTCACAAAAGAAAAATCCAAACAACGACATGAGAAGCTTCACAGTGACGTTTCCTTTTTGCGAAATGCCAGTGTTTTTTACTGTTGCAACAATGATTATTTTTGGCAAACACCAATGTTCTTCCGGCATGCCTCTATATTCCCATTACTTTCACAAGTAGTGTTTCCAACCACAAAATTCTTGTTAGTAAGAGCGGTGTTGGAGTTTGGTCTTCGAGTTGTTGTTGGCTTCCAATTCTCAGAATTGAGTTCACTCATCTGGTAGGGACTGCGGTCCGACCCGACTGACCTTGGAAAAACATGGCCGTACAATACGATACATAAAGCTAAAGCTTTAAATCAAAGGGAACGTTTTGTCACTTAAAAGCTCTCGTGCTGATTTTCCCCAGTGTTTGCAACTTTGGATCAATAAGCAATGCATTGAAATTGCAATTCTTGGATCATTTTATATCCTATTTAACCCGAAAATCACCCTGACTCTTTTTTAAAGGCATCAACTGCATTCCACAAAAATATATCTTTAAGAAGAGAATTTCATATTTTTATTGTTCTTATTTTTTCGTGTAGTTTTTTTTTTGTATCTCTTTTCCTCCAGTCTCCAGTGGATGATCTGGTGGTCTTTGTAAAGTCCTGTTAATGAACAGGTCACCAGGGAGTGATTAGTGTGGGTCCTGTGTTACTGTGTTATTTCTGGATGCACCTAATTTCTCAGCAAAAGGTTTTGCATTCATTTTTGCAGTAGGTGCATAAATAAATATCCTATTGTTTGCAATTCTATTTTTTGCATCTACAAATTGACCAGAACAATTTCGATTTAACTTTCTGTTGTCACGCTTTTGTAGTTTTTGCACATCTTTAGGAGTGGAACCAACATCTTCCTTCTCCATGGGTTTAATTCATTCATGACTTGCTTATTCATAAATTCCTTCATCTGTATATGTGTGTAAAAATACATATATAATAGTTTGTACTTTTTATACTTTATTTGTGCTCCCCCCAAAGAACATCCTATGTTTGTGTCTTTCTTATTATTGTTTCATCCTTATTTTTTTGCATCTTCCGACACATTTACATGTATCTGCCCAACATACAATGTCTCCACTGCCTTTTTAATGTATCCGTCCAACATACAACATCTCCACTGCCTTTTTAATGTATCTGTCCATCATACAACATCTCTCCTGCCTTTTATATGTATCTGCCCATCATACAACATCTCTCCTGCTTTTTACATGTATCTGCCCAACTTACTACGTCTCTATTGCCTTTTACATCTATCTGTCTACCATACAATGTCTTTCCTGCCTTTTACATGTACAGTTGCAAGAAAAAGTATGTGAACCCTTTGGGATTACGTGGAGTTTTGCAGGAATTGGTCATAAAATGTGCTCTGATCTTCATCTAAGTCACAGCAATTTAAAAAACACAGTCTGCTTAAAATAATACAACACAAACATTATATGTTTTCATGTGTTTATTGAACAGAACATGTAAACATTCACAGTGCAGGGTGGAAAAAGTATGTGAACCCCTAGCCTAATGACTTCTCCAAGAGCTAATTGGAGCCAGGAGTGAGCCAACCTTGAGTCCAATCAGTGTGATATTATTGGATGTGTTGCTGAAAGCTGTCCTGCCCTTTAAAAACACACACCAGTTTTGGGTTTACTGGTTTCAAGAAGCACTGCCTGATATGAACCATGCCTCGCAGAAAAGAGCTCTCAGAAGACCTACGATCAAGAATTGTTGACTTGCATGAAGCTGGAAAGGGTTGCAACAGTATCTCCAAAAGCCTTGATGTTCATGTGTCCACGGTAAGACAGACTGTCTACAAATGGAGAAAGTTCAGCACTGTTGCTACTCTCCCTAGGCATAGTCGTCCTGTAAAGATGACTGCAAGAGCACAGCGCAGAATGCTTGATGAGGTAAAGAAGAATCCTAGAGTGTCAGCTAAAGACTTACAGAAATCTCTGGCACATGCTAACATTTTTGTTGACACATCTACAATAAGGAAAACATTAAACAAGAATGGAGTACATGGGAGGACACCACGGAGGAAGCCATTGCTGTACAAAAAGAATATTGCAGCACGTTTGAAGTTTGCAAAAGAGCACCTGGATGTTCCACAGCACTACTGGCAAAATATTCTGTGGACAGATGAAACCAAAATTGAGTTGTTTGTAAAAAACACACAACACTATGTGTGGAGAAAAAAAGGCACAGCACACCAACATCAAAACCTCATCCCCACTGTAAAACATGGTGGAGGGAGCATCATGGTTTGGGGCTGCTTTGCTGCCTCAGGGCCTGGACGGATTGTTGTCATTGATGGAAAAATGAATTACAGAGTTTATCAAGACATTTTGCAGGAAAACGTAAGACCATCTGTCCGCCAACTGAAGCTCCGCAGAGGATGGGTGATGCAACAGGACAACGACCCAAAGCATACAAGTAATTCAACAAAAGAATGGCTTCAACAAAACAAAATACACCTTCTGGAGTGGCCCTGTCAGAGTCCTGACCTCAACCCGATTGAAATGCTGTGGCATGACCTTAAGAGAGCGATTCACACCAGACATCCCAAGAATATTGCTACACTGAAACAGTTTTGTGAAGAGGAGTGGTCCAAAATTACTCCAGATCGTTGTACAGGTCTGATCTGCAACTACAGGAAACGTTTGGTTGAGGTTATTGCTGCCAAAGGAGGGTCAACCAGTTATTAAATCCAATTCCACCCTGCACTGTGTGATTGTTTACATGTTCTGTTCAATAAAAACATGAAAACATATAATGTTTGTGTTGTATTATTTTAAGCAGACTGTGTTTTTCAAATCGTTGTGACTTAGATGAAGATCAGAGCACATTTTATGACCAATTCATGCAAAACTCCACGTAATCCCAAAGGGTTCACATACTTTTTCTTGCAACTGTAACTGCCCAACATACGTCTCCACTGCCTTTATAATGTATCTGCCCATCATACAATGTCTCTCTGGCCTTTTGCATGCATCTGCCCATCATACAATATCTGCCTTACCTTATACCTGTATCTTCCTATCAAACAATATCTGTCCTGCCTTATACATGTATCTGCCCATCATACAATATCTGTCCTGCCTTATACATGTATCTGCCCATCATACAATATCTGTCCTGCCCTATACATGTATCTGTCCGTCATACAACTTCTCTCCTGCCTTTAGTAGAAGACCTACACTGTTTTAGAACAAAGTACTACATATAGTATATTTAGTATATGTCAGCATCTATACAATTCTACGGCAATATATGGCTGTGTTGTGCTCTAGATACTAACTCTGGGTGGGTTACTAAAGCCACCAGGAAGGTTTGGCTGTGTGAGCTGTGTATCTTACTGCTTTCAGCACTTAAATGTTTAATGCGGGGCCGGCTGAAAATTATATACTGAGCTGTTGTGACACTGCAAACTCATGAAGGCTTTTTAAAGTCTAGGTCTGAAGGTTTATTGTGCTTTATTCTTCTCTTATCGACTGCAGTTAAAATAATGTTTTTTTCACCACCAAAAATGAATTTGTACGTGGGCCATGACAATGCAGAATGTGATCCAAGGTTGTTGGATTCAAGAATGAAAAATATTGTAATAGGAAGGTTATATCTCCCGTGGATTTACTGTCATGAAATAGGGCCACAGGAAACTCTGGGAGTATATGTGAGTATATTTGGGAGTATATGTATACATATAGCTGCGGCCGATTATATGCATTTATATTCTCATTTTGCTCTCGAAATGCCGTATTTAATTTTTTTTTATCTTTCATAAAATCACTAAATTGTTTATCATTTTAGTTTTTTTCCTGCCATCTTGTTTCAGCTCCAGATGGATCGAAAACAACACAAAGGCGTTCTGCAGCCTAAATGTGTCCTTGGTCAACTTTTTACTCTGGCTGAAAACATTCTGCCGTCCTTGGCTTGATTCCAGTTGAGCTGTTAGCATTTGTGAGCGAGTCCTTAACTCTTTCACTACCATTTTTTTTCTTTTTTTGAGAAAGTATTTTACCAGGAAGGATACATTAAGATCTCTCTTGTTTTCACCTATGTCCTGGGTGGCGAGTATGTACCGTTAGGTGTCTTGGCCAGGGACACTTACTGGAGAGGTGCTCTTGCTGGGATATGAACCTGCATCTCCACGGTTATAGAGCAGTGATGTTACCTCTACTTGCTTCCTCGAAAAGCTGCGCATGTGCCCTGAGTATGCTCGATCTGACGTGATTCTGAAGCAAAGGAATTTTGTTCATTGCATATTAAATTAGTTTGCAGATGGCCTGCAGAACATGTCCCCAAAATTTCAACGCGTCGGACATGACAGTCAATGGGTTGAAACTATTTGAAAAGCTTTAAGATCAGTTTTTGCCTTCTAGGAAACACTGAGCTAAGATAAGATATAATGCAAATGCAGTAGCATTTTTTGGCCAGCAGAGCGAGTCCTCTAAATGTCAAATAGAGCTTACCTACAATAAACATAGGCAGTGGGAAGCCGCAGTATAGATTTTCTGTGGGTGTAATGGAAAGTGATTTTCCATGAAACCACTGGGTCCTGTCAGTGGTGTTGTGGAAAGCTCACGTGGTATCGAAAGGGTTAGCTATTATGGCTTTACTCACAAATGATAACTCGTCATCTGTACTTTCAAGTTGAGATGTAACTTCTGTCTTTGCTCAGTTTGGCCGGCAGCTTCCTGTAAATTTACATGTCTTATACTTTAACCCCTTCACTACCAATATTAAGATATCCCAGGCTTCAAAGGCATCATCAGGCGCTTCGATATCGAGATACGGTCCCCAGGAAAGTGTAGAGAAATCAGAAGGATGCAGCCGCCAATCCCCGGAGTCCGAGAGATGCCTCTCGAGTTCCAGTCTGCCACGCAGAACTCCCAAAACTTCTGGGCAATGGATGTCAACCTCGGTGAGCATGGGCATCCGAGCCCGTTGATGTTGCATGCCACAGAGACATTGTCGATCCTGAGCAGAACGCTGCTCGGGCGTCGTTGCTTCATGAAGCATTGGAGGGCAAGGAGACTGGGTAGGAGTTCCGAGGGCATTGATGTGATAAGTTGACTCCTTGGCTGACCAGGTTCTGCAAACAAATTTAGTTTGCTTTTGGGCTGCAGAAGGTGCCCCCAAAGTTTTAGCCCTGTGGCATAAAACTGAAAATCAGCTGCTCAAAGCCCGGAAATATGGAGCTTTCAGCCGTCGCTGCAGGGAGAAAAAGAAGAAAATAGACCAGCCGCTCAAACCTCTAACTCCATTTGGAGGTAGATGGCCCCATCTACTGCCCAAAAATAGGTTATTTACAGTAAGAAATACAATGGGTATAAACTCAAATATTCCTTACTTTATTATTAATTAAAAAAGATTTTTACAAAAAAAACACTGGTTTCTGACAATGATTGTTTGGAAAATCACTTGGTAGTGAAGGGGTTAAGGGAAAATGTACTGGGATCATGCAAATAAAGATTGATAAGTACATCTAAATACACAGTATACCTTTTACAGTTCCTAATACTCCATGTACTCTGAAAGACGTTGGTGTAAAGTGTGTTTTTATTTCCTGTATGAAAGTCGTTATTGTAAAGTGTTCAAAAATAGTATATTTTTAACCCCTTAAGGACCAAGCGTCCTTAAAGTCAATGCCTTTATTTCAGAAAACAGTTACGTCAATGGTCCTTTAAGGCTTAAACGAAATCTGTTTTTTTTAATTATTTTTTATAAATGTAATATCTAATCACCTTAAAAACACCTTTTTTTTATAAGATAAGATTAAAAATTGACAACGCTAGGTCTGTATTCCAAGCCTGGTGTAAACATTTAACCAGAGCTGATTAATTTTATAAACTCCACAGACTCAAATGGCTCTGGTAGGTTTACACCGTGACTCTGTTTACACCGTGACTCTGTTTACACCGTGACTGTTTACACGGTTACTCTGTTTACATGTTGACTCTGTTTACACCGTGACTGTTTACACCGTGACTCTGTTTACACTTTGACTCTGTTTACACCGTGACTGTTTACACCTTGACTGTTTACACCGTGACTCTGTTTACACTTGACTCTGTTTACAAAGTGACTCTGTTTACATGTGACTGTTTACACCGTGACTCTGTTTACACCTTGACTGTTCACACCGTGACTGTTTACACCATGACTGTTCACACCGTGACTCTGTTTACACCGTGACTGTTTACACCGTGACTCTGTTTACACCGTGACTCTGTTTACACGTGACTGTTTACACTTGACTCTGTATACACCGTGACTGTTCACACCGTGACTCTGTTTACACCGTGACTGTTTACACCGTGACTCTGTTTACACCTTGACTCTGGCCACCTGTATAGCTGACTCCTAAATGAGCCAATGTATGGCATTTGCAAAGGTATAAAAGTTAAATGTATACCTTCTCATCTGCTAAAGATCAGTGAAAATAGAGATTGAGATCCTTGTATGGGTTTTCTGGGTGGAGTTTTTGTCTCGACTGGAGGAAGGACATGGCAAATGGAACCCATGCCGGTATAAAATGTTGTGTTGGTAGTCTACATACAAAGATACCAGTCTACCAGGGATCAAGTCCAATAAAATAACAGGGTTATTCAGAGAGCACCGAAATGTCACCAACATTTCAGTGCTACCTAATTCGCTGCACTTCGGCAAGTCCGATTTGCTGTCGCCATCCCCCCGGCCACTACCGCAAACCTGCTGGCCGCTGCTGCAAACCCCACCGCCAGACAGCCGCTGCAATCCTGCAGGACAGCCGATGAGCCTCCGAACACAGTGCCGAAAACCCGCAGAAAAAAGCCGACAAGCCACTGGGTAAAAAAAAAAAACATATAAGAAAAAAATTGAAAGTGTCAAGTTTGAAACACTGTTTGCAAAAAAAACTACTGGACGAAAGTGTCTGGAATTAACAGAGAAGGTCCTAGGCAAAATAATAAAAGGGACTGTTACAGAAAAACCCCGCTGTCTTTTAAAAAATAGATTGTTGTAAAAATCCCGGAAAATACCAAAAAAAAAACTAAAAAATTTTAAAGATTTAATATTTGAGTGAATTGTCAGATTTTTGAATAGCCGAATGGCCGCGAAATTGCATTGTACAGGGAAGTTCACGGTTCGGTGCAATTCGATGAGCAATTCGGTGCTCTTTGAAAAAAAACCTTAAGTCTAAGTTCCAAAGTTAAAATAATGCTGTGTGTGTTTGTGTGTGTATATATACTGTACACTATATTGCCAAAAGTATTCGCTCACCTGCCTTGACTTGCATATGGATGGGTGAGCGAATACTTTTGGCAATATAGTGTATATAGATATCTTTTTTGCTTTTTTCTTTTGTTCCATTAGACAGTAGAAGGAAGTGCCGCTAGTTCTGTATTTAATAAACACACATTATTCCTGTATAAAAGCAAACATACCATTTTGTTTCAAAGAGCAGAACAAAATCGCGTTCATTGAAATACTATGCGCAAAAATGGATATTTAAATGTGTTCGTCTAATGTTCCAAATACGTTTTAAATTACCCAGACAAAGCAGTGTGGTGTTTCATTCATATACCGAATTAAGTTGGTTTAATTTTTTTTCCCTCCCCATACTGTTTTTGTTGTTAGAGAAAAATGGCTTGCTTTTATACACCAAACATATTTAAATGTAACACGTCTCTGAGCTATTTTAAGCCTTAATTGCACTGCAGATTTATGCAGAGTGATATTCCAATATGAAATTAGCATATAAAAATCCCGTAGAAATTTCTGCGATACATCTAAACACGCGGCATAGCTTTAAATTATCTCATAAACTCGCGTAACCTTAAAGGTGTCAAAGTAAACGGTCTCTGAAAATGCGTTTTATTTAATGTATGGAAGTCACTTTTGCAAAGAGCGCTAAAATAGTACGTTAAAAATCACATAACAGTGTGTTCTGAAGACAAATGTTGGCTCCGGACATAACTTTATTGTCTATTTTTTTTTTAGATTAAAAAAAAAAGCAGGGGTGGATCGGTTAAAGTTTTTGTAATATGCAAGAATTTGATAAATTGGCTTTTAATACATTGTATTTCTTGTAAATGTCTTTAAGATTCTATTCTTCAAGGAAGCCAGAATCCTGAGATAAGGCATTTATATATATGGATCTATGACTTTGAGAACCACTGATTTGTTAACCCCACGACGGTTTTCCCGAGTGTGTCTCGGGGTTAAATTTCACCGTTGAGTGCGGTAACCCCGTGACACACTTGGGCTGTATACATCACCTCTCCGTGCGCTCCCTCGCTGATCTCTGCAGTCTCCTCTGGCGATCGCAGCGTTTTACTTCCTGGATTCTTTCTCGTGAGGCGTGAACCAGGAAGTAATGAGGTCGTGATCGCCGGAGGAGGCAGCTGGGGACATCGAGGGAACGCAGGGAGAGGTGATGTATCCAGCGCCATCCCGAGTGTTGCTCGGGGTTACCACTTCCAACATAGGAATTTAACCCCAAGCCACACTCGGGATGCCGCTAGGGGGGGCTAAAAAAAGAGAGCGCTTTTTTACATGAAAATGTCAAAAAAACAGACCACCAGGGAGGTTATTTATGTTATTTTCACCTTTGAAAATAAATACTCACTCGCTGTACCCAATTATTTAACTATTTTACTCATATATATATATATATATATATATACACACACACCGCAATAGAGTTAACTCAATCTTCAGACTCAGAGTTTGTGGAATAGCTCCAGAATATGTTCCTAAACATGACAGCCAATGTACTGGAACGCTTTGTACTGCTGGAACTTCAAAGTCTCCTTTAAAGACTTGCAGCGTGAACTGGGATTGGCCAGCAGTAGGCTTGTGCAGCGATTTTTTTTTTCGGTTTGATTCGATTCGATTTTTCGGATTTTTAAACTTTTCGATTCGGCTCGTTTCGACCGATTTCTGTTTCGATTCGGTTCGGCTCGACTCGTTTTTTGTGTACATTTTTTTTCCGAATATCT
This sequence comes from Leptobrachium leishanense, assembly GCA_009667805.1. NCBI lineage: Eukaryota > Metazoa > Chordata > Amphibia > Anura > Megophryidae > Leptobrachium > Leptobrachium leishanense. The sequence continues at coordinate 34,200,511 of CM019068.1, forward strand.
ACCATTTTTCGTATTTTTGTGTCACTTAGCTCGTTTTTTGTATCGACTTTTCGTATTTTCGGAAATTTTCGGAATTGTAAATGGTTTCGGAATATCGACCATTTTTCGTATTTTCGTGTCACTTAGCTCGTTTTTTGTATCGACTTTTCATATTTTCGGAAATTTTCGTTTTTTGGAACATCTGTTTCCACTCGTTTCAAAGCAATAAATTTCGATTAGACACATTTCAAGTACATTCGAAAATTCCGAAAATATTTCGTTTCGGCTCGGAAAACTTTTCGGATCTGCCATTTTCAGATCTAAAAATTTTCGGAAAATCGGCCGCATCCGAAAACACGAATCGGGAAATTTCGTGAAAATTCGGAAATTCCGAAACCCGAAACGCACATCCCTAGTATCCAGCGCCATCCCGAGTGTTGCTCGGGGTTACCACTTCCAACATAGGAATTTAACCCCGAGCCACACTCGGGATGCCGCTTGGGGGGGGCAAAAAACGAGAGTGCTTTTTTACATGAAAATGTCAAAAAAACAGACCGCCAGGGAGGTTATTTATGTTATTTTCACCTTTGAAAATAAATACTCACTCGCTGTACCCCATTATTTAACTATTTTACTCATATATATATATATATATATATATATACACACACACCGCAATAGAGTTAACTCAATCTTCAGACTCAGAGTTTGTGGAATAGCTCCAGAATATGTTCCTAAACATGACAGCCAATGTACTGGAACGCTTTGTACTGCTGGAACTTCAAAGTCTCCTTTAAAGACTCGCAGCGTGAACTGGGATTGGCCAGCAGAGGGGGCCCTCTTCCTGTCAAAAAATGCATACAGACTGTAAATACACTGTAATGATATTACAGTGCAGGGATGTCATACTCATGGCCCGCCAAATGTTGATGCCTACAATTCCCAGAATTCTTTGAATGCAAAAGATGGCTAGGGAATCGTGGGAGTTGTGGTTCAGAACCCGTTTGGGGGGCTGGAGTTTGACAGCCCTGCTATAGTGCATTTGGACCAGTGGTTAGCAGCAACCTTGGCCCTCCAGGTGTTTTTAAACTCTGTGGCCCATGAGATGTGATTTAATGAGTACCTGAGCATCATGCGAGATGTATTTTCAAAACCTCTGGATAGTCAAGGTTGCTGCTGACCTCATATTTAGACTCTGGGGCACTATTCCAATGTTCACGCTCGCAGATTTCCCTGTAGCGTCCCCGTCTTAACTTGATATTCCAGGGTAGGCACTAGCTGAGCACCTCACCCCTAATCGCAGTGATAACCGCAGTGATACTTGCGGTAGCGCTTCCGCGCCATTGCGAGTATCATCTCCTGGAGTCCATAGGGATTTATTTGTTCCCAGTCTCATTCTGCTCCTGGGGAGAAAAAGCATCAGTTCGGGCCATCATTCTCAATGCGGAAGATGACAGGTGAGTATGGGATTTATGATCCCTGCGTGCCGATGTCTCTAGTGACCGATCTGGTGAAATTCAAAACTCCCAGGTGCCGGTGATGCTGGGTGGGATGGAGGAAACTCCTCCACTTTTCCCTGTGATTTCACCAGTTTGGGGCTGCATTCCTCACATCTGACCACTGTACTCTAAAGTGGCCAGGATGAGTAGAGTGTCGCTTTCAGAGTGCAGTACATAGCAGTCTATCAGGAGATTAGCAGTAGGTTATGAAATAAAGACCGTTTAACAACCTTAAGGACCAAGGCTCTTTAAAGTCAACGCATTTATGACGTAACAGTTGCATCATTATCCTTAAGGGGTTAAGAGTTAACTAAAATATGCATCAGAGGGGTAGCATGAATTCTACAATGTATCTGGTCGGCATACACCCTCCTACAATTCTTTTAATATTGCAATTCCAACAGTTGGTGTCAGTATAGCATTGTAAACATGATACAATTTGTATTTTCATATTACTGTATTCCCGCGTCCTTCTTGTCTAGGCATTATGTGATTTTAATATGTTGACTGCATGTAAATTGTATTTTATAATAAATGATCTTTGCCATAAGGAAAGCGAGTTGAAGATGCAATGCTTCCGACATATCATTTCAATATTCTTTACAGGAACGGGACTTTTATTGGGTAGCCCTAGGAAACCTATTAATTATACATTAAACCTTGAAAACCCAGCCATTGCGATGCCAGTCCTACAGACTCGAAGCAAATTTATTTCTGAATGGCCGAGGCGCATTAGTGATATGTGGTCGCGCTTTATAGTTCATAGAATATTTGTTATGTTAGTGCTTTGCTATATTGTTACTGACCTATAAACGCATGCTTTTAAGGTTCCATCATGGCCATCGGATGGGATTTTTTGAGTACGATATTAATAAAAAATGAGTTTTTGATGAAGATGGCTTGGGTTTAAATGTGGAAATGATGCCCGAGAACATGTCTCCAGCCATTGGCGCTTACACTCTCAGTAGGGTAGCAGTGAATGACTTGATGTGTGACCACGGGGTGGTTTGCCAATGCTGCACAGTCTTGGGGTTGTCAGAAAAGACACATCTTTCCCTTGGGATAAGCATTGTGAGACAGGAAAAGATATTATATGTCTCTTTTCATTCTTTCAGTGAAGCAACATACCATTATCTCCTCTGACATATACAGTTTTCTCTCCGAGTCTCTGTATACATTTATAGAATATTTATGTCATACAAGCCAGCTTAATATTGTATCTATCAAAGAGTAAATAATTAGCACAAAATTTATGAAATAAACTAAAAAGACCTGGTAACCAAGGACACCAGGATATAGTTTAATCCACTACACCAGTGGTTCCTGGTGTGGTCCTCAGGTCTCCCTAACAGGCCAGGTTTGCCAGTTACCTGATACACAGCATGATATGATTTGCTGCTCAGTGATTCCAGGATTCAGTCTGCATTTCCTCGAGGGAATCCTTAACCCCTTCACTGCGGAAGACGTGTAGGGAACGTCATGGGAATCCCCCACTATATGCAGAGGACGCTCCCCACACGTCATCTGCTTGGAGGGGTATGCCGGCAGAATATTCACCTGTCCCTCCGGGGTCCCACGGTGATCTGACATCCTTGAAGTCATACCCTGCTTTATACTAGTGATGAGCCGAACACCCCCGTGTTCGGTTCGCATTCGAACTCAAACAATTTCAAAAGTTTGAGTTCGAACTCGAACACGAGCCGAACTCAATGCAAGTCAATGGGACTCGAAAGTTTGATTTTTAGAGTGCCCTCCAAAAGGGCATATATGCAAGCTATTTGCCATAAAAGGTGTATGGGGGTCCGGGTAGTGCCCTGGGGAAAGGAAACAAGGACAAAAAGTTTTAAAAAAAACATTTTTAAAGGAACAGTGAGTTTTCCATGAAATAAAGGTTAAGAATAAAAACGAAAAAATCCTTCAAATATCGTGCCTAGGAGGTCCCCATAACCTGCCCGTGAAGTGGCGGATTTGTAGGATGTATAGAAACATTTAAAACAAAAAAATGACATTTCAAATGACGGTAAATGTTTTTCCTTTAATCTATTCATAAAACACTGCTTGGGGCGGCAGCCTGTATGAAAAGAGAAGACATTTTAGGACACGCAGAACAAGTTTAGTGATTTTTTTGGCTAAATTATTGTGAAACTTATGCAGGCTTTGGATCAAAGTAACAATAGGTGCTTTAAAATTGGGCCTTTAGTGTCGGCAACAGTGCCATCACACCGTAACCCCTCCATGGTATTGTGGAAGAGTGCAGGGTTGGACCCTGCCATCCAATATTAAAATGTTGTGAATCTGGTATAGGCGTCAGTGGCAGTGCACCCAAATATTGTGCCTTTGGTGGCAGCAAGTGCCTTCACACCGTAAGTAACCCCTCTGTGGTATTGTGGAAGAGTGCAGTGGTGGAGGTTTTGGGAATGCAGAAGAGATCCCCAATCTATTCAGTTACGTCAGCATAAGGGGATTGATAGCTGCTGATACAGGACTGATTCATTTTTATAAATGTCAGCCAGTCTACAGAGTTGATGGACAGACGCACTCTTTTGTCTGAGACAAAACCTCCAGCGGCACTGAACGTCCTTTCAGAGTGAGACCCCCTGATGGGTGGCAGTGACAAGACACAAATTACAATTCCCAGGAACCTCCTATAAATCAGTAAGACCCACTGGCAGGGTGGCAGTGACAAGACACAGATTAAAATTCGCAGAAATCTGCTAGAAGTATGTGAGACCCCCTGATAGCTGGCAGTGAGAACACACAGATTACAACAATTCCCAGATATTTTGTAGAAGTGAGACCCCCCCCCCAATAGCTGCTGGCAGTGAGAACACACAGATTACAACAATTCCCAGATATCTTATAGAAGTGAGACCCCCCCCCCAATAGCTGCTGGCAGTGAGAACACACAGATTACAACAATTCCCACATATCTTGTAGAAGTGAAACCCCCCCCAATAGCTGCTGGCAGTGAGAACACACAGATTACAACAATTCCCAGATATTTTGTAGAAGTGAGACCCCCCCCCAATAGCTGCCGGCATTGAGAAGACACACTAACAGAACAATCTCCTCTCAAAAAATACGTGCTGGGGGCTGTGTGAAGCCTTAAATAGTGTGCTGCGGGATTTAGCTCTGTGAGCCCATGATTGGGCAAAATTTGCCCAATCAGGACTCTGAGCCGTGATTGGCATAGTCTTGCACCTGTCTTGCACCTAACCTGTGGTCAGGTGCAAGGCTGTAGCCAATTACAAGCTTCAGGCCAGTGGAAAAGTGCATTGTGGTCCATTGTGGTGCATTGGGGGCGAACTCGAACCGAACACGCAGAAATGTTCGGAGTTCGGCGAACAGCCGAATGGCCGATGTTCGATGCGAACTCCGAACAGATCGAACCAAACCACTCATCCCTACTTTAAACCCCCTCTCGGCGCACTGATGTCATTGCGATGGGCTCAGTGATGTCAGTTTCAGGCGCAGTAGCTAGAGCTCGGAGTGTTACATTTTAACTTCTTTTACCCCGCTCCCTTTGCTGTGATCGATCAAGTTGATCGAAAGCCCTGAAAAGAAGTACAAGTTGGACATTCACTTAATTTATACATAAACATGGAGCCATACCCACTCCCCTCCATACTCTGATACTCCACAGGAGATATCAATGAGCTCACTATATATATAGGGTGCCGGACAAAATCCCTACAGCTGGGTTCAATAATGCCAACATCCCGACTGCCAACTTCCAGACGGAACAAGTGCTGGACATACCAAGTTCCCTACACGGCCAACTTCCAGACATCCATAATCCCAGCGGCTAACCCTAAAACTAACACCGTAACCCTAGGTTTAAGATGATAGGGCTAAGTTTAGGGGGTTAGGGTTAGGGCTAGGTTTAGGGGGGTTAGGGTTAGGGCTAGGTTTAGGGGGGTTAGGGTTAGGGCTAGGTTTAGGGGGTTAGGGAGTAGGGTTAGTGTTTGCCGCTGGGATTTTGGATGTCTGGAAGTTGGCTGTCAGGGAGTTGTCTGTGTAGGGAAGTTGATCGTCGGGATTTTGGCATTAGGGAACCTGGTTGTAGGGATTTCAACCCAAACCCATATATTTTTTTATTTAATACAGGACCTAATAAAGAAATCTGATTGCCTTGGATGTGCCGTCCAATCGCATTAGTTAAGTAAATTATAACTAGGGCAGGGCGATTTCCTTGATTTTACTTCTTTTTCTTCCCATGTTTCATGCAGTCCGAGGTTGACTGTGATTTTGCTTTTCTGAAAATTGAGGGCCCTGGATTTTCAAATTGACAGAGCACCCGTCTGCTGATTCTGTCGCTTCTTCTGTCGATGTTCAGACACCTGTCGGCTCTGGTCTGCCGACAATTGGACGGACGACCCGTGAATTAAAAAATCCAGTGTCCTCGATTTTCATGGAAATGGGAAAAAATTTAAGTTGGACTTTGTTAAACTGAGGGAAGATTCACAGCTCTAATTATAACATGAAAATGTAGTTTCCAGGAGTTATTTTTGGCAAAACGAGACCACGTTTTACCTGAAACATGCATTAGGTAGAACACTGACACTTGCCTTATCACTTCTTTCAGCCCGTCCTCGATGTGATCAGTCAAGGTAATGGATAGATCTGAAAATATGATAAGCAGGGGTGGACTGACAACTCTTGGGGTCCCTGGGCTATAGGTGGTCCTGCCCCCCCCCCCATTGCACCTTATCACATGCAAGCACCACCCATATGTACATTGTTGAATTATGGATTAATTTCTCCATGCCATTTTTGAAATGAAAATACAGTCGCTACGGAAATGTTACGCTCTGCTCTACTGGGGCTAATATGGTGATATACAGTGGGGCAGATACATATACAGTTGGCTGCTGATATAATTCCACATGATTTTTATCTGTGGTGGCGCGGATCCCCACTGAAAAGTCAGGTCTAACCAAGCCTTAGCTCATGGTACCCCTTCCTATGCCAGGGTCCTCGGGCAGTGCCCTTTTGCCCTAATGGTCAGTCCACCACTGAAGAAAAGCACAAGTCAGACTTTCACTTCTACACATAAACGTTACACGCATATAGAGTAAAAGCTTCTTTTGTTCGCTAGTAACATTCAGTTAGCAAATAACCCATATTAATAATGAAATGATGAGGGATTTCTAAAGCAAGCCAAGGGCAGACGAGGGAACACACAGCCAAAGAGCCAATTTATCTCATGTTGTGGATTGGTCTGGTGAAGCAAATGGCTTTCCACAGCTATCCACCCTTCACCGAGGAGGGCTGACCTATTCTTTTTACGGATTTGTACTTTGCCGTTCTTTCCGTTGTTATTCTTCCTCCCACCGCAAATGTTTTTTTCTGCGTAAAATTTGTAGTTCTCTCTGATTGTCAGCGTGCCGCAATGTTGGCTGCAGACACTTGTTGACAGATCCGTTGCCAGAGTCCCTACTGTTCCTTTTCCAAAACTGCATCTGGTTTTCAGGAAATGAAGTATTCAAAATAGAAAAATAATATATATCACATTGAGCCGCTTTCTAAACAATCTTACTCATTAAATTTAGAAATGCGGTAACTGGTGGCACACACTGAGCACAAATACTAAGTAATGCAGTTCCCTTGTGTGCGTTTGTGTGTGTATATATATGTACACTGCCTGGTCACAAAAAAGTCATAACCTGGATTTAAGTAAGTCAATAGATGTGAGCCTTCCATTGGATAATTACTGCAGTGATTAATATGTTTCAGCTGCAAAAAACAAGGTCATGTGACTCCCTGAATATACTGAATGAGCAGGATTTACCATCAATGGGTTTTTCTCCCCTGATGGCACAGCGGGCATATTCCAAGATGGCAATGCCAGGATTCATTTGTCTCAAATGGTGCAAGAGTGGTTGAGGGAGCATGAGACATCATTTTCACACACGGATTGGCCACCACACAGTCCAGACCTTCACCCCATTGAGGTTAATCTTTGGGATAATGTGCTGGAGAAGACTTTACACAGCGCCGCGACTCTCCCATCATCAACACAAGATCTTGGCCACGAATTAATGCCACTCTGGATGGAAATAAATGCTGTGACATCACATGAGCTTATCGAGACGATGCCACGGCGAATGTGTGCCATAATCGCAGCAAAAGGCGGCACGACTAAACATTACCGTGTGTGACTTTTTTGTTGTTTTTTTGACAGTTTATAAATGTATGGATGTTTTGTTTCTAATCAAACAGAATTTATTTGAGTGAGGATAAAGATCATGTGTTAAAATGGTTTAAAAAACTGTTACAGCTCTTTATCTTCTTCCAAGCGATACCTTTTAATATAGTGAAGTCCATCTGGCTAAAAATAAAATTTGTTCGACACCTGTAACTGCTAGAAGTCAATAAAACGAGGGGAAAAAAACGTAGTTTGAAGCAAAGTATTTTGTATTTTCTGCATTTTCATGACCAAAAATGTTTCAGAAATGGGCACACTCACCGTTCTGTGCCACCAGAGAACATGTCGGAATTTCACACTTTTGGATCTTTTAGAAATACAATTTTTTCCAATCAAATTTCTTTCAGAGAATAGACTCACGATGTACAACGTTAAGCTTTAAATAAATACTTCTAAATGCAGGAATCAAAGCTTTTTAAGAGCAGTCCTGAACGGAGGGAGGAGACGAGTTGTAATGGTACAGAAGTGGTGTGTTTTTATTGGGAGATCGTATAAAAAATCACACAAACCTCTTCTGATTGAACACTGTGTTACCACTTGTGCAGCAATTTATCATGACACTGACATTCAGACAGAAACACTTATACTCCGCAATGATTCTGGAGCAGCTATACTTAGGATCTGCCCGATTTAATGGGCAGGCTGGCAATTTGCTTGCTATCTTTATAGTGCCAACAGGTCAACCCTTTCACTCGCCACTCATCCATCAAAGTGGTACCTTTTCTTTTAGCTTCTTTAGAAAATTAGTGCTGTAAATGTTCCACTTGACTGATATTCTATAATGTAGACAAATCATAGAAGTACAAAGGCATGTGGATCTATGTGTGTGTGTGAACAGTCCTCATCATCTGTAAGCAGTCTGTGTTTGCGAATTAAGCTGCTACCATTACTCGACACCTGTCTCAAACACCAATGTCTCACATGCTATTCCAAACAAAGTCATAAAAAGAGTACTCCAGTTACAATTTAAGGTTGAGGGAAGCTTACTGTAATTTTATCTGCAGGGTTTAACTCATCAACCAGAACCTGGTATAAGGTGTTTTTTATGATCGCAAAACTACTTGGTTCAGGGAGAAAATAGATGAATGATAAACTGTTTACTGTAGTAATGAGGACTCCTTGAGGACACCTGAAAAGGTTTTGTTGCTTGCAGCTTAAGAAGCAGAATCTGTTGTCTAAAAATGAAGCAAAACTGGATCAGATTGTTGGAGTTAACTCTAAGCCTAAAAGTAACCCCAACCCATAAAGACGCACCAGTAGTAACCTTATGCTTATTACAAACCCTAACCATAAAACCCCAACCCTAAGCATCGTTTGCCAATTTGTGTCATTTCTACATGCGTCCTTATGAATTCTGCTAAGTTTGAGAGAATGATCACCTCACTTCCTTCATTGTTACTCTCAGATGAACATAGAAAACATATCAAACCTTATGGTGTCCTCCACCACTTCCTATTCCTGTCCTACATCAGCCTCGCTCCATGGTGTCCCTGGTTTCTGGAAGTGAAAACTAGCAACGGAATGTATCGTTGCTTCAGGTATTGGAGATGAACTGTGGCCAGGGCTTCCATCAGAAATTGGGAGGCCTCTTACTAAACCTCTGGTCAGGGCCCCCTTCTGTGAGCTGCCCATTTCAATAAGCTAATTAAAAATATAACCTTTTGCCTCTTTCTGCAAACCTTATTTTGCTTGGAATTGGGCTAAATCCCTGGTGGTCCAGCAAGGGGATGAAAAGTGTTCCCTGGTGCAGATCATACTACTCAATCCCTCTGTTATGAGTCAGAGTGCTCTGACCGGCCGCGGTCCACTGGGGAAATTGCTGGTATCTTTGCTGACCAGTCCTGAGTGACATGGAGGGGCCCTTACCTATTTGGCACTTAAGGTGCACATAGGGTTTGACAAGGGACCCCTTGATCAACTGGGCACCTGAACATGTCATGGACTGTCATCACCTGATGGCTGCCCTGCTGGTGGCTTCACTCAGAATATGATTGATAATGATAACTAGTTACATGGAGTGATGGTTTTCCAAGCAGCCACTTGCAAATCCGTTCTAACCACAGAGGTCCTACGTTGCTCGACGTGCCACCAGATTTTGTTTTACTTGGTTCTAGCTGTGTCTATTATGGATAACAAAATGTGTTAATATTGTACTTTCTACTTTAAATAAAGCTAACCAATCTTTAAAGTATATTGATTATTTTTTATTTTTCCTACATCGAAGCAATTTTGATGTGTCTCCCATTAAATTTTTTTACTGTATTTTTGGCAAAAGAAAAGCTTGGCTAGACCCATCTGTCCATGGAGAAGCAAAGACTGCCCCTTTTTATCTTTCCTTTTTTTTATTTATTTAATATTAAGTTCCTTCGTATAAGTGCCTCAGTTGGTGTGTACTTGAGATGAGAAGGCTGTATTGATTGTAAAAGGGAACATGAATTTTTGAAGTTAATATGCCGACGTCTGAATGGTTCATTTAATTAACGGATCCTCAAAAGCCTCATAAGGTCTACCTCTGCCAAATGAGATCTTCAGTATGCTTTCATGTATGTTCCTCAAAGCCGGATAACGTTTGAAGCTGCATGGTATATAGAACTCGTTAAAAAGGAAAATAAGAACAGAATGTTCCGAACCTGTGTTGATACTCTAAAACTTTGCAGTGAATTAACAAGGGATTTTCACAGCTTGGTCAAGTATTGCGTGATCCCATTGAACATGAAATTGTTTGATTTGGAAAATGATTAATCTAAATTTAATGTTTCTTTTCCGTGTGGTCATGAGTTTGTAACCTCTGGAAAGTTAATCTATTCTAAGACCCATGGAAGATGCTCTTGACTTTAGAATGTTACAATACTCATCTATCAATTGTCCAGACCTGCAAGGGTGGTCTCCATTAGGGATGGGCTACCGGTTCGAATCGGTTCGATGTTCGATTCGAACATCGGCTGTTCAAAAATTTGCGAACTTCGAACTCTTCGTAACGTTCGCTGAAAGTTCGAGGGGGGATTTAAAAAAAAAATCCAAAAATGCTTAAAAGATCTTAAAAAAATCTAAAAATAAAGAGACTCTTTACTGCAGAATATAATAATAAACGGTTTATTAGATATTGAATTAAATATTTTTAACATTGAAGCCTATGGGATTCATAAACATTTCCTACTCCTTGTTGCTCAAACATTTCCCACTCCTTGTTGGTCAAACATTTCCCACTCACTGTTGGTCAAACATTTACCATGGCTTCAAATTGCGTTTAAACATGAGCAAAAGCGGTAAAAATAAGCTCAGCGCACAGCCGTGAAATGGCTCAGCACTCAGCAGTGAAAGAGTTAAAAACTTTTTTTTCTTCTCATTGTTTCCTGTCCCCCAGGGCACTACCCGTACCCCCATACACCTTTTATGGCCAATATCTTGCATACATGCCCTCTTGGAGGGGACCTTAATTTTCGAACGTTCGAGGCCTATTGACTTGCATTGTTTTCGAATTGTGTTCGAGTTCGTGGTCGAACTTTTTCTGATGTTCGAGTTCAAATGCGAGCTGAATACGGGGGTGTTCGGCCCATCACTAGTCTCCATGTGGAGTAAGACTATGTTCGTAATCCAGGGTTTTCCTGAAAAGTGGTCAATAAATAATGGTTGTAGGCAAGCTGCTTGGGTTTGATGGGGAGACAAAGCCAAATGTCAATATTGGAGTAGGGCAAGAACAACAAGCAATGAAGTAACTACAGGAGTAGGTAAGGGAACACTACTCTGTACCACCTTGGTTCCCAACCCTGGTCCTCAAGTTCCCCATAACAGACCACGTTTTAAGAAATACCTTGGGGAAATTCAGACTGATTACTGTAATCTCTGAGCAGCAAATCATATCACCTGGGTTTTGCTTCAGGTATCTGGCAAACCTGGCCTGTTATGGGGACCTGAGGACCAGGGTTGGGGACCACTGCTGTACCAGAATGTAAAGAGGTCTTATAATAGGATGGGTGGCCCTTGCTCTGCCCTCCTGCTGTTCCTGACGTCAATGGAGAGTGACGGTCCATGTGTGGCTACATTGACATGGGTGTTGGGCAGTCTTGCCTGCCCGTCAGCAGGAAACATGGACGAGCGGCTTTGTAGCCCTAGCTGAACCATGCCACAATTGATTCCAGGTGCCTGCCTGGATTCTGATGACCAAAGGGGCTCCAGGGTGAGTTTATAACATTAAGACAACAAAACAAGACAACCTCCATCTAGTAAATCTTTGGAAATGACTCTTTGAATTACTCTTATAATACAAAATGATGGCTCCAACCTTTTTGTCTTTCTGTAAAAGAAAAATAATATATATATGTGTGTTAATGGTGATTCATTGCTTCCCATTGCTTCTCCATTTTTCCAGACAGGTGGTAGAAAATCCTCAGGAAATAGAATAAAGCTTGCCGCATTGCCAGCTGAGATACGCGTTTTACTCTTAAGTATACAATATGTCTTTTAAGATCAAAACCGTATTCATCTTTTAGAACATTGCCTGCCTTTTGCACCTGGTGCCTTTAAATCACCTCCCCGCTGGAGTTTTGATTTGACGGTGTTATTTCAGAGTTATGGCCATAAATTATACTTTGGACTCGCAGATACTGACCTGACAGGCTGCTATAAAAATATTCTCATTCCCGAAGCATAACACCTGTCCTCTGCTCTTTAAACTGGCTGTTCATTAAATTCATACATTTATACTGCCGGCCTGACAATCACAGCCCTGAATGATTAGAATCTCAGATATTTGATGGAGATTCGGTCCGTTCTTACGCCATATTTTACTATGCACAGGCCTGGCAGCATATTAAAAGTACCGTAGATACTCGAGTATAGCGCGACCCGAATATAACGCAATGGATAGAGATTTAGTATGGAAATGGGAGAATACTCAAGACTCGAATATAACGCAAGGAACAAAATTTTATCGTACCGGGAAACAATTAATATCCTTCCAGGTTCTCTTAACACAGTTAGGCTACCCCTCAGCCGAGGGTGTTCTGCTCTAGAATGATTGCAGTTGTTACTAAGTATGAAGCCATCGGCCACCCGTCTTCTTTACTAGCGATTAGATGGCCGGCGGAGGCAAGCGAGGTGAATGATTGGCTTAGACCAAGCATACCCTCTGGCCGTGATGGATCCTACGTCTCCCGAATCTGGGAGTTCCTGAAGTGTTTGCAAGCATCAGGGAGCCCGCATTCACTTCAGCGAGACTACTGGAACTTCCGGGAGACCTGGGATCCAGAGCAAGACAAGTTTTTTTTTTTTTACATACACTATGCAGATGTCTCGAATATAACGCGACTCCTCCAATTTTAAGGTAAATTTTTGTCACCAAAATCTAACGTTATACTCGAGTATCTATATATGCTTTCTCTAGTCCTAATTCTGGCCATCTTGTTGTATTATCCTCTTCGCTACCATTTGCTTTTTGTTGAAAATAATTATAAATATTATCATAACATTTATTTGAAGCACGGGGTGCTTAGTTAAGAAATATTGGGTAAAATGGCAATTTCACATAAAGATTGTTATTCCGAGATAGTTAAAAGATTTAAATAATGTACGTTTTCTTATGTTATTTTTTTCATCCTGTATAGGATGTATAGGATAAAACATGTATTTATTTTATCCTTTCCTTTACAGAAAAATGTTGGGAAGAAAAGTTCTAAACTCTGAATCAAGGGGGAGCTACCTTGGCCCTCCAGATGTTTTTGAATTGCATCTCCCATGATGCTCAGCTACTCAACAGTTCAGTAGAGCCTCATGGGAAACGTAATTCCAAAACATCTGGAGGGGTAAAGTTGCTGACCCTGATATTCGTTTATCCTTTACAGAAATGTTGCTGGGATGAAACATTTTGGACGCTAGATGGTGTCCCTCCTATTGCACATTTTTACGCGTGGGCTGTACTATTAGCATAGAGATAGAAATGGCATTGTGTCAAATACAGTAAATGAAGAGATCTCCTGCTTATGGGGATTTGTAGTGATCATAATGAGATTATTAGCAATGCAATATCTGCATGTGCTGCATAATGCCTGTGTATGGAAATTACAGCACCACCTTGTATCTGTATGTGCAGCATAATGCTTGTGTATGGCAATTACAGCAACACCTTGTATCTGTATGTGCTGCATAATGCCTGTGTATGGAAATTACAGCAACACCTTGTATCTGTATGTGCTGCATAATACCTGTGTATGGCAATTACAGCAACACCTTGTATCTGTATGTGCTGCATAATGTCTGTGTATGGCAATTACAGCAACACCTTGTATCTGTATGTGCTCCATAATGTCTGGGTATGCGAATTACAGCAACACCTTGTATCTGTATGTGCTGCATAATGCCTGTGTATGCAATTACAGCAACACCTTGTGTCTGTATGTGCTGCATAATGCCTGTGTATGGGAATTACAGCAACACCTTGTATCTGTATGTGCTGCATAATGCCTGTGTATGGCAATTACAGCAACACCTTGTGTCTGTATGTGCTGCATAATGCCTATGTATGGCAATTACAGCAACACCTTGTATCTGTATGTGCTGCATAATGTCTGTGTATGGCAATTACAGCAACACCTTGTATCTGTATGTGCTGCATAATGTCTGGGTATGCGAATTACAGCAACACCTTGTATCTGTATGTGCTGCATAATGCCTGTGTATGCAATTACAGCAACACCTTGTGTCTGTATGTGCTGCATAATGCCTGTGTATGGGAATTACAGCAACACCTTGTATCTGTATGTGCTGCATAATGCCTGTGTATGCAATTACAGCAACACCTTGTGTCTGTATGTGCTGCATAATGCCTGTGTATGGGAATTACAGCAACACCTTGTATCTGTATGTGCTGCATAATGCCTGTGTATGCAATTACAGCAACACCTTGTGTCTGTATGTGCTGCATAATGCCTGTGTATGGGAATTACAGCAACACCTTGTGTCTGTATTTGCTGCATAATGCCTGTGTATGGCAATTACAGCAACACTTTGTGTCTGTATGTGCTGCATAATGCCTATGTATGGCAATTACAGCAACACCTTGTATCTGTACTGTACAGGGATTTACACTCATTATAACCCCCTGAATCTTATCCCTGTAAAGCAGTGACTGACCCCAGGGCTCTTCCTGAATTCCGCCCTCTCCCTGGCTGCTGTAATGCAGCAGTAAAGTTGGCTGAGCCTTTTGTTACATCTTTTGTTGAAGATCGGCGCTACTCCTTGTAGCTTCTTTACAGTAATACAGGGTGACAGGAGAGAGATCTCAGACTTTAATTTCTCCCCAGGGGCACACTAATCTGCATTAAAAATGCATACGACTGGGGTTTAATTCGCTAGTTTGTGTATGTCATTGTATTACAATGCAAAATAAGGTTTAAATCTTTTTGATGGTGAAGAAGTTAATGAAAATGTCTGAATAAAGTAATAAAATGGCATATGTAACGTAAAAACTCAAACAATGTATAATATGAATGATTTAATGTGCCCTTAACTGAACGTTCGAGTGGATGAATGTCCAATATGACACTGGGAAGCTGCCTAGTTAATATTTAATTTTGGTTAATGCACTATATGAGCACATAGATTGATTGCCAAATGTTTTCTGACTACTCTTTCCCATTAGGGGTAGGAGGATAAACCTACCTACCCATCCCATTCTATTTTTATGCTTTTTTTTTTTTCATCATTTGTGTTTCTTATTTCTGACCTTACCCAGCTGATCTTGGTATCTACAGCATTTTAACATATATACACTATCGGTATATAACTCAGGAGAATGACTGGAGAAGTGAAAATTCGAGGTCGAAATAGCCAAACCAGAAAAATTCTCCCATTTATCTCACTTTCCAAATCGGCTATTTGGTCTAGATCAGTGTTTCTCAAATCTGTTCTCAGGGCCCTCTGCCTCGCCAGGTTTGCAGGATATGTGAAGCACAGCACAGGTGATATGATTTGCTGCTCAGTGATTGCAGGATTCAGTCTGTATTTCCCCAAGGTGATCTGCAAAATCTGGCCTGGTTGAGGGTCCCGAGGACAGGTTTGGGAAACAATGGTCTAGATTGTTCTCTTCTCCTGCCAGTTCTCCTGAGTTTCACCTTTCTCTGAACAACTATGTATATATATATATATATATATGTATGTGTGTATATATATATATAATATACAGGTGAAACTCGAAAAATGAGAATATCGTGCAAAAGTTCATTTATTTCAGTGATGCAACTTAAAAGGTGACACTAATATATGAGACTCATTACGTGCAAAGCAAGATAGTTCAAGCCGTGATTTGTCATAATTGTGGTGATTATGGCTACAGCTCATGAAAACCCCAAATCCACAATCTCAGAAAATTAGAATATTACATGCAATCAATAAAACAAGGATTGTACATAGAACAATATGGGACCTGTGCAAAGTATAAGCTGCAGATGTACTCAGTACTTGGTTTTGGCCCCTTTTGCAGCAATTACTGCCTCAATGCGGCAATGTGGCATGGAAGCTATCAGCCTGTGCCACTGCTGAGGTGTTATGGAGGACCAGGATGCTACAATAGCGGCCTTCAGCTCTTCTGCCTTGTTCGATCTCATGTCTCTCATCTTTCTCTTGGCAATGCCCCTAGATTCTCTATGGGATTCAGGTCAGGCGAGTTTGCTGGCCAATCAAGCACAGTAATCCCACGGTCATTGAACCAGGTTTTGGTGCTTTTTGCAGTGTGGGCAGGTGCCAAGTCCTGCTGGAAAATGAAGTCCGCATCCCCATAAAGCTCGTCTGCGGAAGGAAGCATGAAGTGCTCCAAAATCTCCTGGTAGATGGCTGCGTTGACCCTGGAGTCTGGACTTAATGAAGCACTTAGCACAGTGGACCAACACCAGCAGATGACATGGCTCCCCAAATCAACACAGACTGTGGAAACTTCACACTGGACTTCAAGCATCTTGCAGTTTGTGACTCTCCATTCTTCCTCCATACTCTGGGTCCTTGGTTTCCAAATGAGATGCAAAAGTTGCTCTCATCAGAAAAGAGGACTTCGGACCACTGAGCAACAGACCAGGTCTGTTTTTCTTTAGCCCAGGTAAGACGCTTCTGACGTTGTTTGTTGTTCAGGAGCGGCTTGACAAGAGGAATATGACATTTGAAGCCCATGTCCAGTACCCGCCTGTGTGGTGGCTCTTGATGCACTGACTCCAGCCTCAGTCCACTACTTGTGAAAGTCCCCAACACTTTTGAATGGCCTTTTCCTGACAATCCTCTCCAGGCTGCGGTCATCCCTGCTGCTTGTGCACCTTTTTCTTCCACACTTTTCCCTTCCACATAACTATCTATTAATGTGCTTTGATACAGCACTTTGGGAACATCCAACTTCTTTTACAATTACCTTTTGAGGCTTTCCCTCCTTATGGAGGGTGTCAATGATGGTTTTCTGCACAGCTGTCAGGTCAACAGTCTTTCCCATGATTGTGATTCCTACTGAACCAGACTGAGAGACCATTTAAAGGCTCAGGAACCCTTTGCAGGTGTTATGGCTTAACACGTTGAGCCTAGAATATTGCACCTTTTCACAATATTCTAATTTTCTGAGATTGTTGATTTGGGGTTTTCATGAGCTGTAAGCCATAATCATCACAATTATGACAAATCACGGCTTGAACTATCTCATATATTAGTTTCACCTTTTAAGTTACATTACTGAAATAAATTAACTTTTGCACGATATTCTAATTTTTCGAGTTTCACCTGTATGTTTAGTAGGGATGAGCTGTTCGGGTTCGGACGGTTCGTGGTTCGACCCAAACCTAGTCTGTTCGAGCGGATCGCGAACCCCGAACATTTCCGGGTGTTCGCCGCATGTTCGACCACAATGGACCACAATGCATTCTCCCACTGCTTGAAGCTCCTAATTGGCTACAGCCTTGCACCTGACCACAGGTCTGGTGCAAGACTGGTTGAACACTATGCCAATCACCGCTCAGAGTCCTGATTGGACAAATTTTGCCCAATCATGGGCTCACAGAGCTAAGTCCCGCAGCACACTATATAAGGTTTCCACGTAGCGCTTCTGCACGCATTTCAGAGGAGATTTCAAAGGAGATAGTTGTGAGTGTTGTTACTGCCGGTCTGCCACGCTACTGGGGGGGTCTGGGGGGGTCTCATTTCGACCAAATATCAGGGAATTTAGGTGATGTGTGTCTTGTCACTGTGCGAGCAAGTTTGTTTGGGGTTTACAACTTTATTTAAAACATTTGTGAATTGAGGTGATTTTCTGGGTCTTGTCACACTGTGCCAGCAAATCTTTTTGGGTCTCATTTATACCAAATATCAGGGAATTTAGGTGATGTGTGTCTTGTCACTGTGCCAGCAAGTTTTTTTTGGGTTTACAACTTTATTTAAAACATTTGTGAATTGAGGTGATTTTCTGGGTCTTATCACTGTGCCAGCAAATCTTTTTGGGGCTCACTAATTTCTTTAAAACACTTGGGAACTAAGGTGATCTGTGTCTCGTCATACAAACAGTACCACGCTGTATTTTGGGGCTCATTAATTTCTTTAAAACACTTGGGAATTAAGGTGATCTGTGTCTCGTCATACAAGCAGTACCACGCTGTATTTTGGGGCTCACTAATTTCTTTAAAACACTTGTGAATTAAGGTGATCTGTGTCTCGTCATACAAACAGTACCACGCTGTATTTTGGGGCTCACTAATTTCTTTAAAACACTTGGGAATTAAGGTGATCTGTGTCTCGTCATACAAACAGTACCACGCTGTATTTTGGGGCTCACTAATTTCTTTAAAACTCTTGGGAATTAAGGTGATCTGTGCCTCGTCACACAAACAGTACCACGCTGTATTTTGGGGCTCACTAATTTCTTTAAAACACTTAGGAATTAAGGTGATCTGTGTCTTGTCATACAAACAGTACCACGCTGTATTTTGGGGCTCACTAATTTCTTTAACACTTGTGAATTAAGGTGATCTGTGTCTCGTCATACAAACAGTACCACGCTGTATTTTGGGGCTCACTAATTTCTTTAAAACACTTGTGAATCAAGGTGATCTTCTGTGTCTCGTCACACAGCCAGCAAGTTTTTTTGGGGCTCACTAATTTCTTTAAAACACTTGGGAATTAAGGTGATCTGTGTCTCGTCATACAAACAGTACCACGCTGTATTTTGGGGCTCACTAATTTCTTTAAAACACTTGGGAATTAAGGTGATCTGTGTCTCGTCATACAAACAGTACCACGCTGTATTTTGGGGCTCACTAATTTCTTTAAAACACTTGGGAATTAAGGTGATCTGTCTCTTGTCACTGGCTGCCAGCTATCAGTGTGTCTCACTGAGTTATACCAGAGTTATTTAAATCTTTATACCAGAGTTGAATCAGAGTTCTGTATATATTAATCTATATATCACTCACCATGTCTGAAAGAACAAAAAGGACAGGCAGACGCTCCCAGCCACAGATAAGAGGGCAAGCAGCCCCTGTGTCGGGAGGCTGTGTCTCTGGTTGTGGTGGACGTGGTGCATCCTCTGCAGGGGCACGCTTGTCCTTTCTAACTGGTGCTGGCCGTCTTAAGCAGCAGCAACATACAGAGGACTTGGTGGATTGGCTAACCAGGCCATCCTCATCCTCCGAGTCCTCTGCCAGCCAGGCTTCTAGTGCTTTACAGTCCACCTCAGCTGCCAAAGCATCTAATGCAGCCTCCATGTCCACAGCTACTCCTGCCGTAGCCTCGCTATCACACACGGAGGAGTCAGCTGAATTGTTTGACTACAATGAGAGTGACATGCTGCTTGAGGATGCACAGCAAGTACAGTGCTCTGATTCAATCTCTGAGGTTGAGCAAGGGAGTATAATCAACCTAGAGGAAGGGGGTGCCAGTGATGACACACAAATAACTGGCAGTCATGTTGCCCCAGCAGCTGCAGCATACTGCCAAGTTGGCTCCAGTGACGAGGAGATAGGGGGTGAAGATGACATTGATGATGAGGTCACTGACTCCACCTGGGTGCCAGATCGAACTGAGGAATCAAGTGAGGAAGAGGGGGAGGAGGAGGCACAGCAAACACGAGGCACAACATCCTCTGTGACCAACCGTAGCACTAGCCATTCCAAGGAATCACATGTCAGAGCTGCTCCGGTGCAGAGCGCTGTTGTCTCAAAGAACACATGCAGGAACTCTGCTGTCTGGAAGTTCTTTAAGAAATGTGCAGCAGACCCCACCGTTGCTATTTGTAATCTATGTCAGAGGAGGCTGAAGCGTGGGATAAACACCGGACACTTGGGTACCACGTGCTTGAGGCGACATATGAACAAGTGCCACACATCCCGTTGGCGCAAAACTTTGCGTAGGTCCTCCTCATCTGTCTCTACCCACACTGTATGTCCTGCCATGCAATTGCCTACAACCTCCACCGACAGGGATGATGCTACAGTAATGGATGTACCAGCAGGTCCTTCCTCACAATGTGACATCATCCCAGTAGCTGAAGATTTACGCAGTCAGATTACGTTGCCGCAGCTGCTGCAGCGAAAGAAAAAATATAGTCCCAACCATCCCCAAGCACAGCGTCTAAATGCCAGCTTAGCAAAATTACTCACATTGCAGCTGCTGCCTTTCCAGCTGGTGGTCTCTGCTCCCTTCCGTGAATTTGCTGAATGCGCTGTACCACAGTGGCAGGTTCCAAAACGCCATTACTTTTCACGCAAGGCCATTCCAGCACTATACCAGCACGTGGAAGACAATGTTATCGAGTCATTGGGAAAGGCAGTCAGCAGCAAGGTGCATGTGACTTTAGACACGTGGTCCAGCAAGCATGGACAGGGTCGTTACATTTTCTTCACGGCACACTGGGTAACTCTGATTGCAGCTGGGAGGGATCCAAGACGGGGCTCCAGCTCTCTCCCTTATTACATGGTCCACCCCTGCACTCTTCCACAATACCGCAGAGGGGTTACTGTATTATGATGGCACTTGCAGGCCTGGCACCAAAAGCACAATATCTGGGTGCACTGACGCCTTGACCAGAATCATATCTTTTCAATATAGGACCACATGGTCCACCCCTGCATTCTTCCACAATACCACAGAGGGGTTACTCTATGATGATACTTGATGGCCTGGCATTAAAGGCACAATATCTGGGTGCACCGACGCCCATTAACAGATAAAAAAAACACTTTTCAATATAGGACCACATGGTCCACCCCTGCATTCTTCCACAATACCACAGAGGGGTTACTCTATGATGATACTTGATGGCCTGGCATTAAAGGCACAATATCTGGGTGCACTGACGCCCATTAACAGATAAAAAAAACACTTTTCAATATAGGACCACATGGTCCACCACTGGAAACTCTTCCACAATACCACAGAGGGGTTACTGTATGATGATACTTGATGGCCTGGCATTAAAGGCACAATATCTGGGTGCACTGACGGCCATTACCAGATCAAAAAAATTTCAATATAGGTCCACATGGTCCACCCCTGCACTCTTCCACAATACTATAGAGGGGTTACTGTATGATGATACTTGATGGCCTGGCATTAAAGGCACAATATCTAGGTGCACTGATGCCCATTAACAGATAAAAAAAACACTTTTCAATATAGGACCACATGGTCCACGCCTGCACTCTTCCACAATACCACAGAGGGGTTACTGTATGATAGTACTTGCATGCCTGGCACTAAAGGCACAATATCTGGGTGCACTGCCATTGACGCCTGTATCAGATTCATATCCTCACAGGGGTTACGGTGTGATGGCACTGTTGCCGACGCTAAAAGCCCAATTTTACAGCACCTATTGTTACTTTCATCCAAAGCCTGCATAAGTTTCCCAATAATTTAGCCAAAAAAAACACTAAAATTTTTCTGCGCGTCCTAAAATGTCTTTTCATACAGGCTGCCGCCCCAAGCAGTTGTTTATGGATAGATTAAAGGAAAAGCATTTACCGTCATATGAAACGTCATTTTTTGTTTTTAAATGTTTCTATACATCCTAGAAATCCGCCACTTCACGGGCAGGTTATGGGGATCTCCTAGGCACAATATTTGAAGGAATTTTTCGTTTTTATTTTTAACCCTTATTTCATGGAAAACTCACTGTCTCTTTAAAAACGTTTTTTTAAAACATTTTGTCCTTGTTTCCTGTCCCCCAGGGCACTACCCGGAACCCCATACACCTTTTATGGCAAATATGTAGCATATATGCCCTCTTGGAGGGCACTCTAAAAAACTGAATTTTCAGCCCCATTGACTTGCATGGGGGTTTGGGTTCGGGTTCGGTCCCGAACAAATGTGAAGTTCGGTTCGGGCTCGAACCGAACTCGGGGAGTGTTCGGCTCATCCCTAATGTTTAGGTAAGAAAATATTTTACTCTATATCAGGGTTATTCAGAGATCCGAATTGTGGCCGAAAGGTAACCGAGCAGTGAAATTCAGCGTACGGATTACATTTCCTGGCCATTCGACTATTCAGAGAGTAGGCAGTTCGCCAAATGTTGGCGAATTGCCTGCACTTACGGTGCCTGTTCGAGGGCAGTGAAATCCCCATAGAGAAGCAATGTTTCGTCTAGTCAGAGAACAAAAACCAGCAGGGGAAAAGTTGGCGAATTGCCCTGCCATTCGGTGGTCTCATTCGACAGGTTTATTCAGGAAAATCCCATAGACTTCAATGTTAAAAATATTCCCATTTTAATGCAATATCTAATAAACCATTTATTAATTTATTCTGCTTTTTAGATTTTTTTTTAGGATCTTTTAGGCATTTTTTGGAATTTATTTTACAAACTTTTTTCTCTTCTTTGTTTTTAAATCGTTTTTTCTTTTTTCTGTAACAGCCCTTTTTATTATCATTCATTGGATCTTATATGTAAATTCCAGACATTTTCGTAGTATGTTTGCAAACAGCGTTTAAATTTTCAAACTTTCAAGGGTACTGGTTTTTTTCACCTCCTTCATCTGTGTGTTGGGTTTTTCCGGCAGCTGCTCTGCGCTGTAATTGGCGACTAGTTGGATTTCTCAGGCGTGTTTGGCGGGGTTAATCCAGCTGTTTTCTGTGGGTTTCGGTGAGTGTTTGGTGAGTGTTCGGCGGGTTTGCGGAGAGTGTTCGCTGGGTTTGCAGCAGGTTTTCCCTGCACTACGAGGGCCCTGAGGTGCTTGCTGATTACACCGCTGGGTCAGCGAAATAGAATCGCCCCGAAGTGCAGGGAATGAAAAGTCACCGAACATGCGATGACTTTTCGATTCTCTTTGAATAACCCTGATAGTGTCAATGGGTGCATCCATTGTGTGATAGTTTGTGTGGTAAACTGCACCACACAGTATCTTTCCATCACTTGCTCCTCACTGTGTGGCTTTGGCCATAGAATGGACTCTATGGGTCAGTCGCCGACTCACATCATTGTATTGTGTGCAATGTATTCAAAGGACATCACCAGGGGTAGATTAGAAGTCTTTTAGGGGTCTTATCGCATTCAGCTGCTATCTCTTATCTTGGATAGTCTGGAGAAACCCCCTACAGCCTTATGTAAACATTCCCTCCTGCACCTCATTAAAAGGGCCAGTACCACCAAAAAATTAAATGTCCTTATTGTGTTTATTTGATGTTGCTGATATCTTACATGTGCTTTGTTTTTCTCTTGTTTCTTTAGTTAAGAAAATATTTTCCTCTATATGTGTCACTGGGTGCATCCATTGTGTGATATTTTGTGTAGTAAACTGCCCTTCCCCACAGCACTTGCTCCTCACTGTGTGGCTTTGGCGATAGTATACGGTCTATGGGTCAGTCACCGACTCACATCATTGCATTGTGTGGGATGTATTCAAAGGACATCACCAGGGGGGGATAGATTAGAAGTCTTTTAAGCTCCCCTGTTTTATCTCATTCAGCTGTCATCTCTTATCTCAAGTAGCCCGAAGAACAATAGTCCCCTTGCAGTCTTATCTAAACATTCCCTCCATCTCATTATAAAATGTTAACTACTGTAGATTAGATAAACCACAGAAGGAAAAACCTTTTGGTAAATGATGCCTCATGGGAAAAATCAACAAAATGGCAGGGAGATAAAAAAAAGGATAATTTTATTTTTTTGCTTTATACATGTAATTACTTCAAATAAAGATTAAAAACACAGCAGCATGTTTTTTATAAAGTGCTATAATTTGTAATGCAGAAGTAATCTAGTTATAGCTTATGTTGTTGGTGTCCCTTTAAAATAAATCGATAAATAGATAAATAAAATCTATTTATACATACTTTTATGAGGCATAATTTACCCATCAAATGTTCCTATTGTTTATCTTGCACATTGTCTGTCTTGTTGTACAATAGATGTATTGAAAGTCAGAGAATCCTTTGTGGAAGGGCGGAATGTAGATATTTATTATATATATAAATTGCCAGTGCTTTAAACTGACTGGCCGGCTGGTAGACATGAGTCAACAAATTTATTATTGATAGTTGTTTGACAAATATATAAACATTAACTTGCTGCAATACTACTAAAGGGAACGTTTGGAGTCCAGTGTAAGAACAGGTAGAGAACAATTGTAACAGAAACTGAGCCTCAAGCTCTATCATCCTGCGTTATGGTCACATCGTGGGTTGTCTAGCTTAGAGATGATTCTTCGCAGGGAAAATTAAAATGGCAAGTTTCAGTTAAAATAGAAACAATCTGGAATTGGGTTAAAAAGTAAACAAAAAAACCCAGATTCCTAAATTAGCCATGAACGCTTCACACTTTGCTTGAGAAATAATGGAGAAATGAAGATTCTGACAGATGTCTCCTCCTCGCAGCCTGTTGGTTAGTTGGTGTTGTTGTTATCATTAAGTATGTAGCACCAACAATATTCTGCATAGCTTTACATTAAAGAATGTGGAATTAAATTGAGATAATTGCAAGTTTAGGAAGAAGTGATGAGGTAGTGAGCCCTGCTCAGAGGAGCTTACATTCTAGTGGAGTTGGTGGAGAGCAAGAGAATTCAAATAGATGCTGCAATACATAAGGTATGGATGGGCAATAAATTCTCCAGAAAATGCCCAAAGTGTAGAGTATAGAAAACAAACAGAACAAACTTCCCCAAAAGTGCAATATCATAATATAAAATCATGTGTCACACTTGTGCTTTTTAATAGGAATGCGCATGGCTGAAAAATTTAGTTTAGTTTAGTTTCGTTTAGTTTTTAGTTTTTTCGGAATTTCGTAACTAATTTACTTTTGTATTTTGTTTAGTTTCGGATTGATTTGAAATTTCGAATCGATTCCATAGTTGTTGATATCCTTTTGATAGTTCACTTCAAATTCGATAGTTGCTATCAATTATTCATCTTTTATGATGATGACACAGTGTAAAACAAAATAAATTTGTAATATACCGATTCGTTTCGAATTCGTATCGTATCGATCGTTATTCAGAAGTACTTCCAAAATACGAATTATCAAATTTCGCTCCAAATTCCGAATTTTTCCGAAACGAATGCACATCTCTACTTTTTAATGGAGTGCTAATTTGAACACTAATTCAATGGTAATAAAACATGAGTGTGGCTCTAGAGTGCAACTTCCAATTCCATAAGAATCCGTGGATCTTGAACAATAAGCCTAAAGAAGAAACTCACCAATTTCTGAGTCACATGGTACACCAGAGCCAGGTTGCCTTGTTGTGGATCAGGAATTGGTGGGTTTATTCTTTTTTCATCAGTTAATGATGATTCCTATACTCGACTGGTCCTGGTGGGCGGGTGGATGGGGAGGGAGGGTTGGGACAGCAGAGGGAGAGAGCTGGAGGTCAGTGTGTGTGTGTGTGTGTGTGTGTGTGTGTATGCTGTGGAAAGAATGAGGTTTGGTGAAAATGATCCAGTTGCTAACAGTTTACGTTGTGTGGGGGGGGTGAGGGGGAGGGAGAAACAGACAAAGTTTTTGTAAGAGAAGTGGTGGGAGATTTAAAACCTGATTAGTCAGCCAGAGATTAATAAATGCAGACCAAAGGTACAGTTGGGTTCTGATTTTAAAAAAAAGACGAGGTGTTTTTTCTCTCGAACGCGTCTTTCTTATTTTTTTCTGCGAGTCAGCTGCATTCAGCGTTGCTGTCCCTGGTGCTGAACCCTAATTCAGCACCAGGGGCAGGGGGGTTAATCCCACCTGCAGCCCTTGGTGAGGTTTTTTCCCGCCTGCTTCTGCTGCGCTGGACGGGGGCTGTCCTTGATGCTGAAACTCCAATTTTTTTTTCCTCCCAGCAGCGGTTTTTTTTTTTTTCGTGTGCCAGCCTGTCCTCCATCGGCTGATCTGGGTCATCCACAGACGTTTCCAGTTAATGACCCTGATCGGCCTTATCGGTCGCCCGACTAGAGTGCCAGTGGACGGCCAGCCTAAAGGTGGAGATTTTAATACATGGGTAGGACCTTTAGAAATAAACAATGAAAGATAAACTAGCTGTAGCTGTATTTGTGGCAAAGTTTCCTCTCTGTGTTTACATTGATGCAAGAAAAGTCTTTATTTGGCTGATGACGTGATTGCCTGCTAAACCACAGCAGAGCGCGATGTCAGTGAGGGGTTAACAAAGATATCTGTCAGCCTATTTTCTCATAGCCCCGGGCATGCCTGAAAAAGCCAGGTGTTTTAATATAATGACATCGCTATTTCAAAATCGAAAAAGCAAACCTATCAATCTTTGTGATTTTTATTTATTTTTTCCTGCTTTTATGAAGTTAAATAAGTCACCCATGGACATATAATAATACCTTTTTATTGAATAGTATCTGAGCGGTTTTATATTTTCCTTTCCATCTCGCTGCATTCCCTCATGTTCACATTATAATTGGACTTATTTAGTATCTCTTCAGAATGCCCTATGGATCTCTTGTGATTCTGTAGCTATGTGCGCTACCCTAGGGGGAGGCTGCACTCACATACATTCAAAGCGCTATAATGTGTCGCCTCTATTTTCTGTCCCTTGTAATTCTGTGTCTTTTATACATTTTAGGTAGCTGATAATAATAATAATTGGAATGTATTTATATATATACCCTGGGCATTTGTGCACAGCTTTTTATACTTCCCTCTGTTATAATGGGTTTTGGAGGCTCGGAAGCCAAGAGCAGTTGGCATCACACAAAGGCACAGCAGCTGTAAATGCCACTTAATATTAAAGCTTGATATCACAGCCATCGTTTTGCACCTTGCTGCATTCCAGAAGCTTAAACGCCTAAATATACTCAGATTTTGGTTTCCCTAATAATCTTTGACACATATTTCTCGTCTCTACCTGTCCTGTCTTTCTCACTCTCCCTGTCTATGTGTCTCTCTCGCTCTCTCTACACATGTCTCTCTACACCTCTCTCAATCTCTCTACACCCCTTTCTCGCTCTCTCCCGTTTTGTGTCCTTCTCTCCATGTCTCTCTCTCTCCACATCTCTCTCTCAACACATCTCTACACCTCTCTCTCCACCTCTCTCTCTCTCCACTGTCTATGTCCTTCTCTCTCCACCTCTCTCTCTCTCCACTGTCTATGTCCTTCTCTCTACACCTCTCTTTCTCTACACCATTTTCTCTCCACCTTTCTCTCACTCTCTCTAAACCTCTTTCTCGCTCTCCCGCGCTCTCTCTCCCCTGTTCTGAGTCAAATCAAATCAAATCAAATAAAAATAAGCTTTATTGACAGGACCAAATACATTTTAGCATTGCTAAAGCATATAGGGTGTAGGGGGGTGTAGTGGGACACATATATGGGGGATAATGGGCAAGTCCTTCTCTCCATGTCTCTCTCCACATCTCCCTCTCTACACGTCTCTCTCTACATTTCTCTATCTTCCTCTCTACACGTCTCTCTCACTCTCTCCCCTGTCTGTCTCACATCTCTCTCTCCACCTCTTTCTCTCCACATCTCTCTCTACAGCTCTTCAAGTGTCTCTCTCTTCACGTCTCTCTCTCCACACACATCTTTTTACATCTCTCTCTCCACATCACGTCTTTCTCTCCCTCTCTTCGACTCTCTCACCCCCTCTCTACATGTCTTGCTCTTCCCCATTTCTCTCTCTCTCTACACATTTCTCTGTCTCTCCATCTCTTTCTCTTTTTCTCTCCACATCTTTCTCCATTTCTCTCTCTTCACGTCTCTCTATCTCCACCTCTCTCTCTCTCTCTCCACATCTCTTCACGTCTCTCTACACATCGCTCTATCTCCCTCTCTACACGTCTCTATCACTCTCTCCCTTCTTTGTGTCCCTCTCTCCCCAGTCTGTCTCTCTTGCTACGCTGTCTTTTTCATCTGTTGCTCTCTCTTGTCGGTCGTGTCTGTCTCTCTCCATTGTCTGTGTCTCCTGTGTCTCTCCTGTCTGTGTCTCTCTCGTCTTTCTCTCTCTCTCTTCCGTCTCCCTTCCTTCTCTCACTCTCTCCCCTGTCTCTCTCACCTGTCAATGTCTCTTTCCTCTGTCTGTTAGTCTAGCCTGTCTCTTTCCCCTGTGTCTCCTGTGTCTGTCTCTCTCCCCTCTGTCACTCTTTCCTCTGTCTGTTAGTCTAGCCTGTCTCTATCCCGTGTCTCCTGTTAGTCTAGCCTGTCTCTTTCCCCTGTGTCTTCTGTGTCTGTCTCTCTCCCCTCTGTCACTCTTTCCTCTGTCTTTTAGTCTAGCCCGTCTCTTTCCCCTGTGTCTCCTGTGTCTGTCTCTCTCCCCTCTGTCACTCTTTCTTCTGTCTGTTAGTCTAGCCTGTCTCTTTCCCCTGTGTCTCCTGTGTCTGTCTCTCTTCCCTCTGTCACTCTTTCCTCTGTCTTTTAGTCTAGCCCGTCTCTTTCCCCTGTGTCTCCTGTGTCTGTCTCTCTCCCCTCTGTCACTCTTTCCTCTGTCTGTTAGTCTAGCCTGTCTCTTTCCCCTGTGTCTCCTGTGTCTGTCTCTCTCCCCTCTGTCACTCTTTCCTCTGTCTTTTAGTCTAGCCCGTCTCTTTCCCCTGTGTCTCCTGTGTCTGTCTCTCTCCCCTCTGTCACTCTTTCCAGTCTAGCCTGTCTCTTTCCCGTGTCTCCTGTTAGTCTAGCCCATCTCTTTCCCCTGTGTCTCCTGTGTCTGTCTCTCTTCCCTCTGTCACTCTTTCCTCTGTCTTTTAGTCTAGCCTGTCTCTTTCCGTGTCTCCTGTTAGTCTAGCCTGTCTCTTTCCCCTGTGTCTGTCTCTCTCCCCTCTGTCACTCTTTCCTCTGTCTGTTAGTCTAGCCTGTCTCTTTCCCCTGTGTCTCCTGTGTCTGTCTCTCTCCCCTCTGTCACTCTTTCCTCTGTCTTTTAGTCTAGCCCGTCTCTTTCCCCTGTGTCTCCTGTGTCTGTCTCTCTCCCCTCTGTCACTCTTTCCAGTCTAGCCTGTCTCTTTCCCGTGTCTCCTGTTAGTCTAGCCCATCTCTTTCCCCTGTGTCTCATGTGTCTGTCTCTCTCCCCTCTGTCACTCTTTCCTCTGTCTCTTAGTCTAGCCTGTCTCTGCCCTGTGTCTCCTGTTAGTCTAGCCTGTCTCTTTCCCCTGTGTCTGTCTCTCTCCCCTCTGTCACTCTTTCCTCTGTTGCTCTCTCTCTTCTGGCAATTTATCATCTATTCTATCTTTATCTCTTCTTTATCCATGTCTCTGACTCTTCCTCTTCTCTCCTGTGACTCTCTCTCGCTTCCTTTGACTCTCTCCTCTATCCATCTGTTGGTGTAAACACAATTATTGCGAGCACTGCATTGCTGCTTATTTGTACCAATCGCTGGATTTAGTTAAAAATATTTTCTCTATTTGCTAATTAATTAATAAATCCCTGTAATGTTTGAATCTCAGTCCCAGAGGTACAAAGCTGGCGTGTAAATTCCTCATTTCAATGTCTGCCAAAACCATACATTTTTTAAAAGAAACAAAACACAGGAGAAAAATAAAATGGAATAAAAAAATAATTGTACGCTGTAGGACAAATGTGTTGACTGCCTGAAATACTTCAGCGGTAATTATTTAAATAGATTGAATAATAAATGGCGGATTGGCACGGTCTGCTTGGTCAGGTGCCATCAGCTCTATCCACTTTGATACATTAAACACAAAACACATTCCAGCACTAACTGGACCTTTTTAGTAGATGTTCGGGATAAGGAGGACCTGCGGTAAATAGAATCTCTGTCACAGTCAAATCCATTCATGTGGTTTCTGATCAAGTGAAAGTCAACCTCATCATTTCATCGCATGAGCCTTCGACAGAAAAATACTCGTTCGAATCGAAAATTAATGATAACCCGACATGTGCATTAAATATTGGGGGGGAAGAATTGCCATCCGTCCGAATTTTGAGCGATTTGTTTGAAAGACGACCTAAAGGGCTAACAAATTAACCAAAAAAAAAGAATTGGATGGGACAGGTTTTCGTCTTCCAATTTGTTTTGTATCTGTGCTTACACAAGAACAATTTGTGGGTACATCGCAATAACATACAGGGTTATTCAAAGACAGCCGATCTGGCCCCCGAAATGTAACCAGACACTGAAATTCAGCCTACGGCTACATTTCCTGGCCATTCGGCTATTCAGAGAGCAGACAGTTCGCCAAATGTTGGCGAATTGCCTGCACGTACGGTGCCTGTTCGAGGGCAGTGAAATCCCCCATAGAGAAGCAATGCTTTGTCTATTCAGAGAACACAAAACAGCTGAGAAAAGTTGCCGAAATGCCCTGCTGTTCGGTGGTTTCATTCGACAGGTTTATTCAGGAGAATCCCATAGGTTTCAATGTTAAAAATATTCCTGTTTTAAATCAATATCTAATACACCGTTTATTATTAAATTCTGCTGTAAAAAGTTTCTTTATTCATAGATTTTTTTAGGATCTTTTAGGCATTTTGTGGGATTTTTTGGCAAACTTCTTTTTCGTTTTTTTTTTTACATCGATTTCTCTTTTTTCTGTAACAGCCCCTTTTTATTATCATTCATTGGATCTTATGTGTAAATTCCAGACATTTTCGTTCAGTAGTTTTTTTGCAAACAGCGTTTCACTTTTCAAACATTCAAGCGCACTGTTTTGTTTTGTTTTTTATTTTTTACCACGTTCGTCTGCTTGTCGGCTTTTTCCAGCGGCTGTTCTGCGCTGTGACCGGCGGCTAGTCAGGCTTCTCCGGTGTGTTCGGCGTGATTAATCCAGCTGTTCTGCGGGTTAAGGTGAGTGTTTGGTGAGTGTTTGCGGAGAGTTTTCCCTGCACTACGGGGGCCCTGCGGTGATTGCTGAATATGCCGCAGGGTCGGCAAACTAGGATCGCCGAATCGCCCCGAAGTGCAGGGAACAAAAATCTCTTCGAATAACCCTGATAATATCAGAATGGATGGGCTAAAAGACTTTTTATTTTGTAACAGACATTTTTATTATTTTTTTAAAAAAGGACCTTTTTTATTTCAACGTATTTTTCTAAATTTCTATTGCTTTACTTTTTTATTAGAAGAATAGGAAACTTCCTTTTTATTTATTTATTTTTTCAGTTCGGTGGATTCCGCCGATGCTAATTTGGTGGTTTTCAGTCACTCCAATTTTGGCAAAATACGATGAACATTCGCTAAATAGTGAATTTACTGTACTTTTGGTGAAATGGAATTGCTGAGATGTGACAAAAGCAAAACGCTGAAATTGCAAGCAATTTCACTGCTGTGTGAATAGGGCCTAAAAACTCTTTGCTTCTGTGTGTGTATATATATATATATATATATATATATTTATTATTGCAGAAGCCACTTGCACTTCACAGCAATTCGATGAATTGCATCCCAGAGCTCCTGCGCCACATTCCCCATATGCAGCAAGGAATTCTGGGTAGGATATGCAAATGACATCTGTCTCACTTTTATGCATCCTGGGTCTGTTATTACACAGAACCCTAAAATCAATGCTATGCCACACTGTGACTTTGTAGCTGAGATAAGGTTTATGCAACTGGTCAAAGCCACTCCTAGGACAGCGCTGTTTCGGGTTTGTTGAACCCTCATCAGCAGGAGCTAGGCATGATGACCAGTTGCAGTGGATGCTTGGGATCCGCAGGGCAAATCAGTATCTACAAGGGTTGTAGTGGAGGACAGAAAGTGAGATAAAAAGCTTCCACACTATAATAAGTGTGTTTATTATTGCAGAAGCCCCTTGCACATCACAGCAATTCGATGCATTGCATCCCAGAGATCCTGTGCCCCATTCCCCATATGTATGTATGTATATATATATATATGTACGAATAGTAGGCAGTCCATCTATAGGAAGGCAAATACCAGCCACTCAGTCTTTGTACCCCGGTGCTCATACCTCCACTAACCCCTTAAGGACCAAGGATCTTTAAAGTCAATGCATTTATGATGTGACAGTTACATCATTGGTCCTTAAGGGGTTAATTATATCCACAATAAATAAATAGAAGATGACCGCGGGTCTTCAGTAAAAGTTTCTTGGTTTCACCTTTTATTTCAAAATTCAATTAGAGCATCAACGTTTCAGCGGAGCCAAAACGTTGACGCTATTGGATTTTGAAATAATGATGAAGCTAGGAAACATTTAACGAAGACTCATGAGTGTCTGCTATTTTGTCATTGAGGGGGGTGTATATATATATATTAGTAATCTATCAATGTCTAATAATCCCAATGCACCTGTAGCCTTGATGGTGTTGTTTTCGTGTCAGGGCTGCACAGTTGTCAGGCTTGGTTTAAGCAAACGAGCATATTTTCACGTTGCTAGTAGTTTCGATAACCTGTTGTATTTCACAGTATCGCAGATGTTTTTGTAGTTTTATTCTTCCTTCTTTTCACTTCCACAGGCACTACGTTAAGAAAGCTAGATACGCATGGCCTGGTGCACACTTCCAGGGCACTTACAAGTTCAGAACTTGACGTGTTCGCTGAAGACTGAAACAGGAGAGAGTCTTATTATTTTTATACTCTGCTGCTTTCTCACGCTATAACCCCGGATTTCTACATCCCGAGGAGTAGCACGTGCGGGCAAAGATAGGCTGATATCTCATTGAAGTATTGTTCTATAGGGTTTTTTTTAACCACAATCATTGCATCACTGTTCACAGGGGTTTATTTCAAAATGCTAATATTTAACTATTTAGCGTTTCCTTTTTTTTTTTTTTACTATTACATGACATATATATATATATATATATAATATATATATATATGTCATCACACCGAGAGGCCTCGCTCAACCTTTACTATGTACAACTGGCGGTTACTTCTCATGATAAATAGACACAGTACACCGAGGGTTTTCAATTAGACACTGTGACTGGTTTAAGCAAGATATGATCATTTTTTCAGAACTAAACTCCAATTATTTATTATCCAAGTTAGTTTGTGGAAAATAGTTGTAAAAAAAAAAAAAAAGTGAAAACAGTGAATGTCTTTACATTATGAAGCAATGGTGGTGTAGTGTTTGTGATGGAGTGTTCGCGCTCTCTCTCTTTAGTGAGAAATATATATATATATATATATATATATAATCTCCTATTAAATAATTCCCAAAGTGGAGCATGGAAAACAAATGATATAATAGTAACAAAATAAATATAGATACTAGCATTTTCAAATAACCCTGTGAACTTTATGCAATGATTGTGTTTAAAATAAATATTTTAAATTAATGATAGCATATCCCTACTCATTTCACTTTAGCCAGGCTCTATAGGATGGAACGTCCTATTGATTTATCATTTGCCGGGCTTTATAGAATGAACGTCCTACTCATTTAGCATTAGCTAGACTTTATAGAATGAATATCCTACTCATTTAGCATTAGCCGGGCTCTATAAAATAAATGTCCTACTCATTTATCATAAGCTGGGCTTTATAGAATAAACGTCCTACACATGTAGTATTAGACGGGCTTTAAAAGATGGAACATCCTACTCATTTAGCATTAGCCAAGCTCTATAGAATGAAGGTCCTATCATTTATCATTAGCTAAGCTCTATAGAATGAACGTCCTACTCATTTTTCATTAGCCGGGTTCTATAGAATGGAACTTCCTACTCATTTATCATTAACTGGGTTCTATAGAATGAACATTCCTACACATTTAGCATTAGCCGGGCTCTATAAAATGAATGTCCTACTCATTTTTCATTAGCCGGGTTCTATAGAATGAAGTTCCTACTCATTTATCATTAGCTGGGTTCTATAGAATGGAACTTCCTACTCATTTCTCATTAGCTGGGTTCTATAGAAGGAACATCCTGCTCATTTTTCATTAGCTGGGTTCTATAGAATGGAACTTCCTACTCATTTCTCATTAGCTGGGTTCTATAGAATGAACATCCTACTCATTTATCATTAGCTGGGTTCTATAGAATGAACTTCCTACTCATTTATCATTAGCTGGGTTCTATAGAATGAACATCCTACTCATTTATCATTAGCCGGGTTCTATAGAATGAAGGTCCTACTCATTTATCATTAGCTGGGTTCTATAGAATGGAACATGCTACTCATTTTTCATTAGCCAGGTTCTATAGAATGAAGGTCCTACTCATTTATCATTAGCTGGGTTCTATAGAATGAACATCCTACTCATTTAGCATTAGTCGGGTTCTATAGAATGAAGGTCCTACTCATTTATCATTAGCTGGGTTCTATAGAATGGAACATGCTACTCATTTTTCATTAGCCAGGTTCTATAGAATGAACATCCTACTCATTTATCATTAGCCGGGTTCTATAGAATGAAGGTCCTACTCATTTATCATTAGCTGGGTTCTATAGAATGTTACATCCTACTCATTTTTCATTAGCCGGGTTCTATAGAATGAACATCCTACTCATTTATCATTAGCTGGATTCTATAGAATGAACATCCTACTCATTTATCATTAGCTGGGTTCTATAGAATGGAACTTCCTACTCATTTATCATTAGCTGGGTTCTATAGAATGAACATCCTACTCATTTATCATTAGCCGGGTTCTATAGAGTGAAGGTCCTACTCATTTATCATTAGCCGGGCTCTGTAGAATGGAACGTCCTACTCATTTATCATTAGCTGGGTTCTATAGAATGAACTTCCTACTCATTTATCATTAGCCGGGTTCTATAGAATGAACTTCCTACTCATCATTAGCCGGGTTCTATAGAATGAACTTCCTACTCATTTATCATTAGCCGGGTTCTATAGAATGAACATCCTACTCATTTATCATTAGCCGGGTTCTATAGAATGAACTTCCTACTCATCATTAGCCGGGTTCTATAGAATGAACTTCCTACTCATTTATCATTAGCCGGGTTCTATAGAATGAACATCCTACTCATTTATCATAAGCCGGGTTCTATAGAATGAAGGTCCTACTCATTTATCATTAGCTGGGTTCTATAGAATGAAGGTCCTACTCATTTATCATTAGCTGGGTTCTATAGAATGAAGGTCCTACTCATTTATCATTAGCCAGGTTCTATAGAATGAAGGTCCTACTCATTTATCATTAGCCGGGTTCTATAGAATGGAACTTCCCATTCATTTAGCATATGAAGGTATATCTACAAATTTGCTTTAAAAAAATCAACATGTTGCTAAATATGCCATTTTTTTTAATGTTCTTTGATTATTTAACTTCTCTTTTATGAAGGATTGAGGTCTAGCGTTTTTTTTTTTTTAAATTTTCTTATTCTTATAGTTTCTGATGAGGAACAATATTTTCATAGCATTTTAGTCTGGAGACCAAGCGTAATACACCAAGGAATCGCTGTGCATTGCTTCCATAATGAAGCACATTCCTTTAATCAAGTGAAAAGCCAACGGGGATACATAGCCATCTTACATGGCTTAGTTGTCCTACAGGGAAAGGTTCGGATTATGCTGGCGTCAACAATTAGGAAAAGGCAAAAAATATTGCTGCTCTCGTACTTTTAATTGGATAGTGTAAAGAAAACGGAAAAAAAATGTTTCTCTTAATGAAGAAATATTCAGAAGTGGCTTTGTGAAAACGACGTGAAGTGATTAGTAGCATCTTTATATTAACCGTGGAAACCTTTACTGTGATGGCCACTTGGAGATCTGAAGCTCGTTTTACGACTGCTGCAGTTTTCAAACCTTAATTGACTGTAAATGATTTAAAAAATAATCCAAAAACAAAACACTGCAAGGGGCTCCATCCCGAACATGCACATGTGGAAAAGCGTATCTTCACCATGGAGATGCATGAAGCATCCTCTGCTTTCAGCAAAATCTGGGTTCCATAGATTTCTGCTACACTGGAGTTTTGATCATCCTTTGGGACCCCGTAGCATGTTGAAGCTTTGTCCCCCCCCCCTTTGACTGTAAGGTTTGCCTGTGTTGTTTTTCCTCTGCTTTTTCTAAGGCAGGGGTTTGCAAACTTGGCCCTCCAGATGTTTTGGAACTACATCTTCCTTGATGCTATGTTGGCAGAGACTCGTGGGAGTTGAAGTTCCAATACATCTGGAGGGCCACGTTTTCCTAACACTGGACTACAATGTATTCTGTCATTAAAAATAAAATACCTGATTTCCCGATGTGTTCCCGACTCTTGTTTTCTCTTTTCTATGTCCTGTTTTTGTGTTTTTTTTGTTCTGCCCTTTATATTATTAAAGGCGGGGTTAGAATGGGAAACGGGGGATAAATTTTAATCCATCCTTACCCTCTTCACTCCTTTTCCTCCCATTTCTACTCATTATAGTCCCGGTCTGTAATCCTCCAGACGTGACATGCGTGCAAGGACCGGAGCACCGGGTGTCTTGACTCTCCAGGAAGTGTTCACCCTCTCCAATGGATGTCAGGGAGGGAGGCGTTAACCAAAGTGGTTCCCTCTTCCTGGTCCTGGAATCTCAAGTTCTGGTCAGCCCTCATCGAGCTGGGCTTCAATGAGGAGCTAAACTGGTGATCTAGGAGGGCTGATTCAACCCTTCAAGATCCCACCAGAGGGTTAGAGAGCTGAGGATACTCTTCGAACTGTGACCACTCAATTTACAGTGAGTGATCATACCGCATAGAGTGTCTCCTTTGGAACAGGGATCTCAAACTCTGACCCCCAGATATTTAATACATACAATTCCCATTTTGAAAGCAATTGATGGCCAGAGAATCATTGGAGGTGTAGTTCAGAAACATCTGGGGGGGAGGAGTTTGAGATCCCTGCAATAAAGCCTAATGAAAACTTTATTGACAAAAATAATTATTACACAGTGCTTGTTGTTTCAGCAGCCATGAAAATGTGTGACTGATTTGCAAAATGACTCGTTGATGATGCCAGGCGCCCCAGAGCTCAACGTTACCAACACCTGGTCTATTTCTTCCCTTTTTTGGGGGGGGGGGTATAAATTTCAATGTTATGGCATATAGTAGCTTTTAAAGTCCTGTCTACATCAGATTCGGAGCTACTTTAACTCGATTTCTGCAGCAGACACCCTCCCTCTCTACATTCTAATGCTGGATTAGGAAGAGGAATGTGGTGCTTCAGAGGATAGATCGCTCCTCTCCTGATTCACTATGTATTGCACGTAGTCCTCTGACCTAGTGTTGTTTGAGGACGTTCACTGCCTTTCACAGGGCTGCCTCGACCTCGCGTGAACAAGCGCGGGATGGAAAAGCATGTTATTATTGGGGTTTATGTATGCTTCAATGCTAGACAAGGGCAAGAAAAATAGAAATGAGCCATGTTCAGCGAGGCAAAACCGTTGTTTTATAATGTAAGCCTTCGCTCGTAAGAACCAATACATTTGGTCTAGAGCTGATGTATTAATCCATCTCAAGCATAGGAGTATTTTATATGCATTTAATGTCCAACAAGAGAAGGCCCCACGTAGGCTCGTATCAATACTCACATAAATTTACCATTTTAAAAGTCGAATCATAAACCACTTTAATTGGGTGAAAATAATACTCATTTGTCCTCTTAATATAATTTTTTCTCTCCCCTTTAATTTAAAAATGTGTCGTAAAGGACATAGAAATAGCCATATTAAATGGGTTATCTTTCATTCGGCGCACTTCAGCAAGCTCAATTCGCTGACCCTACGCTGATAAGCCGACGAGTGACGCAGAAAACCGAACGCACTCGATAAACCACCGAACAGACCGTTAAACTCCTCCGATCAGACGCCGAAAAAAGCCATCCAGTCACCGAACGCCGCTGTAAAAAGCCGACCAGCCGCGAAACAGGAGTAAAAAAAACTTATTTATTAAAATGCGTTTGGTATTTTTTTTAACAAAATTATGCATGAAAATGCATGGAAATAATATATAAGGTCCTATGAATAACAATAAAAGAGGTCTGTTACAGAATAAAAAACTTAATTTAAAAAAAAATCTGTATCAAAACTGTCGCTGAAAAAAATCCAGAAAAATGGCTAAATTCTAAAAAATATATTAATGATAATACTTTTTGCTGCAAATAAAAACCAAATAAACGGTTGAAAAAAAATTAATCAAAACGGGATTTTTTTTTTTACATTGAAACCTGGGCATTTCCCCAACTTTTCACTGCTGTTCGGCGTCTCTTAATAGATTAACCATTACTTCTCTATGGGGAATTTCCCTGCTGCCGAATTGCAACGTATTTCGCTGGGAATTCGCCAATATTTGGCGAATTGCCAGCTTTCTGTATAGCTGAATGACCATGAAACTGCACCGTACAGGGAAATTCCCCGTTCGGTGCAATTTGGTGCCCAATTCGACTTTCTCTGAAAAAACCCTTAAGTCTAAAAAGCACAGGAGTTTAACTGTGGGGAGATACGGTGGAGCGAGTACAACAAAACTATAGTGAATTCACTGTTTACGGAACTTCTGCCATAGGGCTCGTTTTAATTATATTAGATGGTTTCTAGAGAAAAAAAATGACTGGCTGATTCAGTTGAAAGATTTCGTCACTGGCCAATAATGGAAAAATGCTGCTGGTTCAAAAAAAAGCTGACCAGCAAAACAGACAAAAAAAACATATTTTC
Source organism: Leptobrachium leishanense (assembly GCA_009667805.1). Classification (NCBI taxonomy): domain Eukaryota; kingdom Metazoa; phylum Chordata; class Amphibia; order Anura; family Megophryidae; genus Leptobrachium; species Leptobrachium leishanense. The sequence goes on from CM019068.1 coordinate 34,239,133, forward strand.
AGGCAATATCATACAGATTGGTGTATTTTAAACATGATTATTAGAGGGAGAAAGACTTAAATCTTTTTTCAAAATAACAGATATTTCAATTTCTCTGCTTGGAAATCCATTTATCGTCACCTTTCATCATTTGTGTTTTTTCTTTTCAGAAATTGGCATACAGATAAATTCACATTGAATCGCTAAAATAATAAGTGATAAATGTATTTATTTATTTATAAAGTATTTTACCAGGAAGGATACATTGAGATTTCTCTCGTTTTCAAGTATGTCCTGGCTTCAAGAACATTGAATTGTTACAGAAATACAAAGTAATAAATGCAAGATATTAAAAACAACACAAATATACAGATTAACACAGAAAATAAATATGTAGGAAATATAGTCACTATGTTACATGTTTACAGGTGCATTCTGTATATAGACACTATGTTACATGTTTACAGGTGCATTCTGTATATAGTCATTATGTTACATGTTTACAGGTGCATTCTGTATCGAGGTATGTTAATAGGGAGCTCTTAAGGGACTTTAGACTGGGGGAAGATTTGATGGTGTCTGGGAGGTTATTCCATAATTGCGGTGCTCTGTAGGAAAATGAGGATCGATCCACTTTCTTTTTGTATTGTGGTATTGCAAGTAAGGTGCTGTTCCTGGATCGGAGGTTATAGGATGAGGGAACTGCTGGGGGAAGCAGCCTATTCAGGTAGGGTGGCAACTTCCCAGAAAAGCTCTTAAACACCAGGTTGGAAAAGTGAAGGGTGCGTCTAGATTCCAGTGACGGCCAGTTTAGCTCTTTTAACATGTCACAATGGTGGGTCATGTAGTTACATTGTAGCACAAACCGGCAGAATGAGTTATACAATGTAGTAAGTTTCTGGAGGTGTGTTTGCGGGGCAGCTGCATACACTACATCTCAGTATTCAATAGCCGGCATAAGCATTTGTTGTACAATCTGCTTTCTTACCGTAGCATGTGCGCACTCTCTATGGGCTTCACATGCTTGCGTCCTGGAAGCACATCCCTCCATGGAGTCATATGGATAGGACAACAAGCGGTGATACACGCAGCGGCGCGGAAGCACTCCTGCGAATATGCCTGCAGTTAGCGCTGCGTTCTGGGGAGAGGTGCTGAGGTAGCGCCTGCCCCGGAAAATCGTTCTAACATGGGGACGCTATGTGTAAACCTGCAGATGCCAATTTTCCCCGTTAGCATCTCCATGTTAGCGCGGACAAGGGAATAGGGCCCTGAGTCTGTACCATATGTGTGTCACTGCTTGTTGTGTTTCACCTGTCACTTGTAAAGTAAAGCACCTGTTTTGCATCATGTCTGCTGTGCGTCCCCTGCAATTGGTCTCTGCCTGTGGAACCTGCTGCCATGAGCGAGACAGTATTAAATGGACACTCTACTCATTCAGGCTCTAGGGAATACGAAGAGAAGACCGGAGGATCAGCATCCAGTACCCCTTAAGTACTACTGGATATCTTATAGATTTTTCTTTTCTCTCCACTAAACTTTGTTATCACTCTTGGGATTCAGACACCATTATTCGTTACGTGATTTTATCACCATTATCTGGACTTTTTTCTGCACTGTTGCATGCTTTGTATAATGATTCACGATTGTAGCACATACTGTATATGTGATATAAGTTTACTCACTGGTATAGCAACCTTGTGCCCCGTGTCAGATACTCTTTACTGTATTTCGCTCTACACATTCTGACCACTTTACTTTCATAAAGTTATCAGGATGTGAGAAGTGCCCCCCTCCAAACGCCCCCCCCCCCCAACTTCCCTGATCTGTCAGAAAACACTGGGTGAATTGGAGGAGTTTCCTACATCCACCCAGTGTCACCAGTAGCCGCGATTTTTTTTAGTTTCCCAGTTGCCGGTCACCAGGTTGGTCACAAGTGACGACGGCACGAAGAGCATGCCGACGACAGTCTGAGACCAATCGCTGTAGCGAGTGGCCTCCGAGAGGCAGCCGATGGATTGGATGCGTGCATGCGCACAACTCCAATCCATCGTTTTGCGCAGGCGCTACGGAATCTGCGCACTTGAAGTGTGCAAGTTGTATTGTGTAGGAACTGCACACTGCGTACCACTACGGAAGTTGCGTAAGAGCGTGAATAGCGTGGAAAAGCCTCAGGGACTTCTCTGTTCGGGATCCCTGAGCCGAAGAGGACCAGTGCCTGGTGAGGATGAAAAGGTCAGTAAAATTCACCAAAAATAATAAATAATAATAAAATAATTGGGCAGTGGTTTGTCAGCAGCCTCCGATCATTTATCGAAGGGCAAAAGAGGAGCCCTATTTGTTTTTATAGAATGTTCCTTTAAAATTGTGCAGCAGCGCAAGTTGGGGAGTTTTACTTTATAATTTTTGTTATTTTTTTGGTACCTAGAAGCAGAATGATGGATTAAATAGCCAAAGGTCAAAATTCATGATCTCTTTGATTGCTAAATCTTGCATGGGATATGGGGCTATATGGATGACGAAACTTCGGTGGGGGGGGGGGAATAATTCCACTTTCCTGTGAGTTATCTTGACTACATTTTATTCTTTTAACTTAATGAACACTTGCCCTGGAAAACGCGCCACTTGTCTGTCAAATTAGATTGCATTTATTTCTGTAAGACCTCTCTGTTGTGTTTTCATACCCTGTCAGTCACCAAATAATGACAGTATATGGGAGAAACTCACTTCATTATTTCTTAATGATCCGTGACAAAAATCAACATGTATGCAAACTGCTTCCTTTTGCCCTTTTATCATGCAGGAGACAGCTCGAAAATTGAGCGAGCGACATAGATTATAGCCTTTCCCTCCTAATAAATCCAAGTCCTGTATACTTAGTAGTGAGAGAGAAGACGATTTAACTCTTTCATGACATGAATTCATTGACTGTTGTTTTAATGCTTTTTTTTTGCCCTGGGAAAGTTAATATTTTTGGTGCTTTGCAAACGGATTTGACATTTCTGTCACAAAGTGTGTTATAACTACAAATTGCAGAGAAACACCTTCATTTTTTTTCACTCAATTTTGTATTATTTTTACGGACAATTTTTATTTTTTACATACAATTTTCAACTTGATTTATCAAAATACTGTTTGTTTTACAGCTATAAATGCTGTTTTTTTTTTCTTTTACAGCTAAAATTAAAAAAGCAAAGATAAACTGTGTTTTAATCCAAAATTATCAAATTGTCAAATTACTTCATTTAATGACATTATGATGCTCCAGCTAATTTCATTTTTTGCACTTTCTCTATTGTGTTATCACGTGATATATATATATATATATATATATATATATAAATCACGAGTATAACAGTCTGTAGTGAAACCTTTTTTATTGGACTAACGTTACATTTAAAATACAAGCTTTCGAGAGTGATCCTCCCTTCGTCAGGTCTAGAAGCTTACGAAGGGAGGAATACTCTCGAAAGCTTGTATTTTAAATGTAACGTTAGTCCAGTAAAACAGGTATCACTTCATACTGCTATACACGTGATTTTGGCATCTGACTAACACGGCCTACCTAATATATATATATATATATATAATTTATTTAATTACTTGTCGGTGTTGCAGACGGCTTTTTGGATTTATATTTGTCACGGCCTTGGTCCAGCACCCAAATTAAATTTAGTGCACCAACTAGTAGAGCTGGAGTGGGGGACTTATGTGTTGTTTTATTACACATATATATATATATATATATATATATATATATTATTTTTGTTTTTATGTGCCTGAACTGATCAATAAGAAAAGGTAAAGGGAAGTCGTGTTCTGTGAGACGAGTATAATAATCATGCTATCAGCCATTTAAAGCAATTGAAAACCTATCACATCCCACTTATTCATGATTTCAGGCTACTTAAAGGGACTCTCTAGGCCCTGTGACCAGTCAATGCAAATTAAATGGACATAGTGATCTGAATGCCTTTCCACTTACCTCTACCACGGCGGCTGATTCAGCCTTCCAAATATGGGAGAGTAGCTCCACCCACATTGTTCAGCTAAGCTCTGGCTGATTTAGCTTCCTTCAAAAAGGTCAACATTGAAGCCTGGTTTATTTTTGCTTCTAGCCAATGGCTCTTAATGTACTTCCACAGAGTAACTGGATTGGCTGAACAATCACTTGAGCATTCAGCCTCCCCCAGTTAAGTCCAAAAAACATGCAGAGTGGCACACACAGTGAGAAAAAGAGGGTTTGTGAGGGTCTCCCTGAGAACGAGCAACAGCACTAGTGGCCTGCTCTACGATGGGGCCCGCTCAGGTCTCACAAGGCTTTAGCTCAATTGTGCCATTACAGGGACAACAGCTCCATATGCAAATCAGACGCCATCACCCAGAAAGGGCGGCCAGTACTGAATGCCAAGGATGTCATACCCGCATGAGAGATTCAGCAACCCCGATGATCGTTTTGGTCTTTTTAGGCCTCATCAGGGGGGGTATAGCAGACAGAGTGGCACACACCTATACTTCACCCAACTCAAGTGTGCCATGGTCATCCAACAGTATCCAAAAAGGACTAATCACATGATACCAAGTAAACATAAGGAGCCTCTTTATTGAAAATGGTGCAACTTTTCGGTCCTCTGTCAGGACCTTTCTCAAGTGCTTGAGAAAGGTCATGAGGGAGAATTGAAATGTGGCAGTTTTAACGTTGCTCCTTCTGCCTTCTTGGCCTGGTGTGCACCCTGTCAAGAAACATGTTGCAGCTTGAAAGGAAGATGAAACATGTCATGTCCATAACAGCATCGACGGAGCCCTCTGCTGGATTTAAAGTAAACCTTTTGTGACCAGATGCATTTGGCACTGATATCCCGTCAGGGTAAGTGAGTAATTCCCTATTAAGTGAGCCAAACTTTAAGTGGACACAACAAGTTCACTTTACGGTGAATAAAGGATTAGAAACAGAAAGTGAAACGGTCAGGAGGGGTTAATATTTAACCTCTTGATTTTGTGTGACCTCCTGTTTTAACCCTAGAGTGTCCTTGTGATTTAAAACTTAGTTTTTTTTTATAATTTATCAAAGTGTACAGGAGTAAAATATCTGTCATTGATATAATACAGACGCCGGTGTCTTTGTCAAACCACACATTTTACAGCTGCTGCTCCATCACACAGTTAAATAATAACCCCACATGGCCATTGTATGCTCATCCTAAGACTACAATTACTTTTAAATCCTTTTAAATTGCACCAGTGGCTGACCTCATTTTCTAGCATTAAGCCTGTATGTATCATGCTTATTACTGCCACCGAAACGACTCGCAGTATATTTAGCATATATACGCTTAATCTGCCTTCTGAGCTCCTGCTCACTAAATTATCAAACTAAAATTAGATCGTGTGACTTTTTATCTATTTTATTTTTACAAACCCACACCGCTTAGATTCGTAAGCAACCATCACTACATGGCAACATGATCGCGGCTTAAGGCAATTAGTTAATGAAGCTGCACACGCCACTCTGGATTTATCATTATTTTATTTTTGTTTTACATAAACCTCTTAAAGGAACAATGGTGAAGTGAGGGCACCTTTGGCCTTGAGATGGTCCAGTGGTGGTTTCAATATATATATATTACATGAAAACTAACTTCTAGATCTTATATCTTTATGTCATTTTATTTGTAGGCAGTTCAAGCAATACTTCCCTTTACCAAAAATGCCTATGACCTAGTGTTGATCCGCCATGTTTTCCTGGACACATATTACTATTTCATGCAGAGGGGAGCACAGGAAAAAGTTCTGCCCTGCAATATGTATAATTCATATGCTGCAGGAAGGAAATCAAGGCAGGTCACCTGGGATTCCTTTTTTTTTGTTCCTACCTGCATTGTAGGGAATCTACATTCTGCGGGGTTTGCAGAAAATACCCCCCCTGCTGAAAAACTAAGCACTGTTGTTTCAGGTCATATAGCGACCTCTCTGTCCAGGTGAGTTCCACCACCAAGCCATAGTTGAGAAAGACTGTTAAGATGTTGAAGCTCTGTCATTCTATTGTTTGTTGTTTGTGGTTGTCACGTCCCACGCCGTCTGGGTTGCTTGGTGGCTGACAGCGCCTTCAACGCTGATTGCTGGCCAGCCGCTGAGTGAAGAAGCGTCCGGTCGTGATCAAGTGATGCGGCCATAGGCGGGGTGCAGTGTGATGACGCAGCACCAGCCTGGTTTAAAACCACTCTTCTAAGGTATGCTCCTTGCCCTGACGTGGTTTTCACTCCTCTCAGTGCTGTATTCTGATTTACTGTTTGCGTACCGAGTCAGCTTGTGTGACTCTCCTCTCGGCTCTTAACCCTTGACATTCCTTTGACTACCCGATTTGGCATACGACATCTGGTACTCAGCTGACTATATACTCTGACAAAAAGACCCCTGGCTTTCCTGATAACCCGCTCTGGTAAACGACCCTTGGCTTTCCTTCTGACGTTCCATATTGTGTTAACCCCTGTTTTGTTACTGGTTACGTACACCTTCGATCTTGTAATAGACAGATGCACCGACCGTTCAAAGGATCGGAAGTTTAGGATAGTTGTGCTGCGTATAGGGATCAGACATTTAGATGTCAGGGTGGAATTTGACAGTGGTTTGCAGAGATCCAGCAACAAATGTATCGGTATCTCAGGATTCTTAAAGTGAACCTGTCATGGATAGCCTGTGAACATGTATAATCATGAATTCTAATTTAGAAGGTCAGTTGCAATACCTCACAAAGATTCAGGGAACCTGTATAAATGAGCAAGTAATCTTAACTAGAAAACTGATTTCTATATTCCGCAAGAAAATGCTTCCTATGGAATTCCTATGCTGCAGATGGTGTGAATTCTGCATATAGCAGGTAAAGGCTTTCATGAAGTCAAATCATCTTAATCGGTGAATTGATTTCTGCATCATGCAAGAAATTGCTTCCCTGCAGTATGCAGAATTCCTATGTTGCAGGAATGCAGTGGCTTAATTAGTGAATTGATTTCCCCCGTGTCTTATGAATTCTGCAGGGAAGCGCTTCCACGTGATTTCCGTTAGCATGTAAACGTTGCGTGTTGTGGTAAATCTGTAGTATTTTGTGGGTAGCCTGTGCATTTTGAATGACAGGCTTTGGGGGTGACATCATTTTTAAAGGAGCTTTAAAAATAAATCTCGTATGTTCAGGGGCCCAGTGGTTCCAGGTTCCCCATACGTTTGCCAAACCCTGTACAGCTTGTCTAAGTGCCAAAATATAAGTGTCTTGCAGTGGATTGGCTGACCACGGTACCAACAAATTTCCTGGTGGGCGACGGCATCTGGGGCCGGCAAGAGCACTCTGACTCCATAGTATAGTCTGCAGCAGATACAAGTGGAAGGTGTTTCCCGACCAATGGTTCAGTAAGGGACCCCAAGATCTCTGATGGCAGCTCTGACCAGACATTCCATAACCGAGACCAAAAACCGAATAATAGAACATTCACGAAAACCCCTACTTGCTCAACATAGCGACTAATGGAATTATTGACCTATATTCTGCGAGTCCCTTGTCAACTCGCGGTACAGATCCCCAGGGACATACAGCATCTGCAATGTATTTAAAGACAATCTGCTTCATAAACCACACATGCACACGCGCAAACAAGCTCAAACAACCACGCCGCGTGCTTGCTGAACTTCTTAAAACTATAATTAAACAAATGGCACTTTCCTCATCCTTTTTTTTTTTTAACTTGCCGTTTTCCTACATTGGCCATTTTTGTGACATTGCAGAGTTTCTTGGCAAATCTCAAAGTGCGATCACAGACTTGTCACCCAGCATTACAGAAACATTATGTCACGCTGGAATCTGAAACGGGAAAAAATGTAGGTGAGATTCCGAATCGTTATCACTCGAGGTAATGGTTTGCTGTTATGCTATCACTCGTTTAGCCAGTACACGGAATCACTGGTAATATCTAATGTGTTAACAATTATCATGTCATAGTTTTCAGAGTACAGTATTTTCTGATGTATAAGACTACTTTTTATACTTAAAAACATCCCCCAAAAATTGGGGGTCGTCTTATACGCGGGATATACAATACAATATAGAAACATAGAAAATGTCGGCAGATAAGAACCTTTCGGCCCATCTAGTCTGCCCAATTACATGGATGCTTTACCTGGATTTATCTTTTGTTTAGGATAGCCTTATGCCTATCCCATGCTTGCTTAAATTCAATCACTGTTTTGGCCTCTACCACTTCAACTGGAAGACTGTTCCATGTATCCACCACCCTCTCAGTAAAATAATGCTTCCTGATGTTACTTTTAAACCTTTGCCCCTCTAATCTAAGACTATCAGGGTTATTCAGAGAGCATGAAAAGCAGGAGAATGACTGGAGAATGACTGAAGAATGAAAAATTCTAGGTCAAAATAGCCAAACCAGAAAAATTCTCCCTTTCATCTCACTTTCCAAATCGGGTATTTTGACCTAGAATTTTTCATTCTCCAGTCATTCTCCTGCTTTTCAGGCTCTCTGAATAACCCTGTATGTCCTCTTGTTTTGCTACTTTGTTTCCTTTTAAATATACTCCCTTCCTCTACCTTGTGGATTCCCTTTACGTATTTAAATGTTTCTATCATATCTCCTCTGTCTCGTCTTTTTTCCAAGCTGTACATGTTAAGATCATTAAGCCTTTCCTGGTAACTTTTCTCCTTCAAGCCGTACACCATTTTAGTAGCCCTTCTCTGAACTCTCTCTAAGATGTCTATATCCTTCTGGAGATACGGTCTCCAGTACTGCACACAGTACTCCAAGTGAGGTCTCACCAGTGCTCTGTACAGTGGCATGAGCACTTCCCTTTTCCTACTGCTAATACCTCTCCCTACACAACCAAGCATTCTGCTAGCATTTCCTGCTGCTCTATTACATTGACTACTTACCCTTAGATCCTCTGAAATAATAACCCCTAAATCCCTTTCCTCAGATGTTGAGGATAGGACTGTATCAAATATTCTATATTCAGCCCTTGGGTTTTTACGTCCCAGGTGCATTATCTTGCACTTATCCACATTAAAACTCAATTGCCACAGCTCCGACCATTTTTTTAGTTTACCTAAAATCATTTGTCATTTGGCTGATCCCTCCAGGAACGTCAACCCTGTTGCAAATCTTTGTGTCATCAGCAAAAATACATACTTTACCATTAATACCTTCTGCAATATCACTAATAAAAATATTAAAGAGAATGGGTCCAAGTACTGACCCCTGAGGTACCCCACTGGTAACAAGATCTTGCGCCGAATAAACTCCATTTACCACAACCCTCTGTTGCCTGTCACTCAGCCACTGCCTAATCCATTCAACATTATTGGAATCCAAGCTCAAAGATTGCAATTTATTGATAAACCTTCTATGCGGAACAGTATCAAAAGCCTTACTGAAATCTAAATAAGCAATGTCTACTGCACCACCTGTGTCTATTATTTTTGTTACCCAATCAATAAGATTAGTTTGGCATGATCTCCCTGAGGTAAACCCATGTTGTTTCTGATCCTGTAATCTATGTGTTTTTAGATGTTCAACAATCCTTTCCTTTAACATGGTTTCCATTAATTTCCCCACTACCGACGTAAGACTGACTGGCCTATAGTTCCCAGATTCCTCCCTACTACCCTTCTTGTAAATGGGCACAACATTTGCTAATTTCCAGTCTTCTGGGACGACTCCCGTTAGCAAGGATTGGTTAAATAAATGTGTTACGGTTTTGCTATTACACACTGAGCTCTTTTAATAACGTAGGGTGGATCCCATCAGGCCCTATTGACTTATTTGTCTTTACTTTAGACAGCTGCTGTAGAACCTCATCCTCTGTAAACTCATATGTAAATGTCTCTTAAGTGTTTCCTCCTGAGGTCCCTTTCCTTCCTTTTCTTCTGCAAAGACTGAACAAAAGTATTCATTGAGGCAGTCAGCGAGGCTTTTATCCTCTTCTACATACCTTCCTTCCTTTGTTTTTAATCTAACTAATCCTTGTTTTACTTTTCTTTTCTCGTTTATGTATCTAAAAAATGTTTTGTCCCCCTTTTTTACTGACTGAGCTATTTTCTCTTCTGCGTGTGCTTTGGAAGCTCTTATAAATTGCTTTGCCTCTTTCTGCCTAATATTATAGGTTTGCCTAGCTTCTTCAGTCTGAGTTTTTTTATAATTATTGAATGCTGTCTTTTTGTTCTTCACTATTTTGGCCACTTCTGCAGAGTACCACAGTGGTTTCTTCCCTTTTTTTTTTTTGCTAACAAGCCAAATGCAATATGACGAGTATAGCCCAAAACCTATTTTTTAACTGGAAAATTAGGGGGTCGTCTTATACTCCAGAAAATACGGTAATAGGCAAAGTAATATTAAACAAAATATAAAAATCCCAGACGAAGCTGATGGATTGTAGCAAACAATAACACTGTAAAAAAAAATGCCCTTTTTATTTTCAGCTTCTTAGGTGGCTCATGATTTGAGGTATCATAAGGGGTTATTCAGAGAGCACCGAAATGTCGCTGACATTTCGGTGCTCTCTCGTTCCCCGCAGTTCCCTGCACCTCGGGGAATCAAAGTTCCCCACCCTGCGGTGAATTCGGCATTCACCGCAGGGTCCCCGGAGTGCAGGGAAAACCCACCGCAATCCTGCCGAACACCCGCCGGAACTGCTGGAAAAATCAGACTGGAATCACAGTGCAAACCAGTCGCCGGAAAAAGCCGACAAGCTGACAACCAGGGTGAAAGAAAAAAAATATGTTTGAAAGTTTCAAAAGTGAAACGCTGTTTGCAAAAGAACTACTGAACAGAAATGCCTGGAATTTACACATAAGATCCAATGAATGATAATAAAAAGGTCTGTTAGAGAAAAAAAGCTTTTAAAAAAACCGGAAAAAACATTTTGCTGAAAAATCCCGAAAAATGCCTAAAAGATCCTAAAAAATCTATAAATATAGAGACTTTTTACTGCATAATAAAATAATAAATGGTTTATTAGATACTGAATTAAAACGGGAATATTTTTAACATTGAAGCCTATGAGATTCTCCTGAATAAACCTGACAAATGAAAACACCGAACAGCAGGGAACTTCGGCAACTTTTCACTGCTGTTCGGTGTCTCTGAATAGATTAACTATTGCTTCTCTATGGGGGATTTCATTACCGTTGAACAGGCACCGTACGTGCAGGCAATTCACCGAAATTTGGCAAACTGCCTGCTCTCTGAATAGCCGAATGGTCCCAAAATGTCACCATACGTTGAATTTCAGTGTCCGGCTACATTTCAGGGCCAGATCGGCTCTCTCTGAGTAACCCCTATAGTCTCCAACATATGCAATAATAAACAGCACGGCAGCAGAGAGAAGGCTCTTGCTCAGTAAATTCTTTATTCCTTATTGGATATATACATGAAGGAAAATGTGAATAGAGGGCTTTTATATGTCTTTTAAAAATAACTTCTGTGTTTAATAAAACAGTTCACATTAAATATAAATACATTAATTTATCGATTACATCATTAAACTTTCATTAGATATCCATGTCTTCCCTTTGCCTATTACACAAGTATACCCCTTCTACTTCCATCAGATATACCCCGCTACACCTTTCGTCTCTGATTAGAAGTTTGTAAAGTTGTTAGTTCATCCCTCAGTTCTTAGGGGTCCATTCATAAAGCACTGAAATGGAATGCAATTTTGGCGCTTAGCGTTCCGGCCCATTTCGGTTCACTTCAGTGATTCCTTTTCACCAAAAATACAGTGAATTCACTATTTAGCAAATGGTCACCGTATTTAGCTGAATTTGGAGTCGCCAAAGCAGTTATCGGATGTCGGCGAAAACCTCCAAATTTGTGCCGATAGCAGCCGAATTGGCATCGGAAAATTCCACCGAACTAAGGGGGTGGTGGAAGACTCCTATTCTCCTAATAGGAGTATAAATCAATAAAAATGTGTCTAATTAATTTTAAAAAATCTTTTTAAAAAAATAATTTAAAAGGTCGGTTACAAAATAAAAGTAGAATCTTAAAAAAAAAAGTTGTCTAGAAGATACAAAAAGGTCTTTTAAAAAAATCAAAAAATTAAATGGGCTTTAGCGAAAAAATAAAAAGAATAAAGGGTTTTTAAACAAAATAAGAACAACAAAAAAAAAGATATTACATTTTTTACATTGAAACCTATGGGATTCGCCTGTTTATACCTGTTGAATTGAAACAAAGAAAATCAGGCGATTTCTCTGAAATTTCAGTGCAATTCGGCATTCTGTGAAAAGACAAATCAATAGTTTTCAATAGGACAATTTTGCTGTCAATTCACCCGTATTTGGCAAATTGACAGCTTTGTGAATAGACAAACTGCTTAGAATTTGCACCAACAGTGAAATTCACCGTTCCGTACAATTCAGCGGCAAATTCGGAGGTTAGTAAATAACCCCTTTATTGTAAAGCGCTGCAGACACTGTTGGCGCTATATATATATATATATGATGATAATATCATTAATTTGGCTTGGGTTCGTACAAATCGTTTTCTGAATCCTTTTTCTTTTATTATCCTGTCGCTGCCGTGAACTGAACATATCCCGGCCCTTTCATCGTTACAATGCATTCCAACGTCAACGGTTTCACGTCTCCAAGACGCGTTCGCACTAATAGCTTCATATCTGCATTCTTTACCGATATAGCAAATATCTTGGGAACGCAAGGGAATGCGATGCTCCCCTCCTTCCGCTTTCTACCTTGGAATGCAATAAGGTATGTCCTTAGCTTTAGGTCTCCGCAGAAACCGCTGTCTGTCCCTTGTGAAGGAAAATCCTATATAAGTAAATTATTCTTTTAGAACAGATTTTTTATGGTTTTGTTATGTATATTATATCTTGACAGACGCGAACTATCTGTAATCTACACTGACAGGAATAAATATACCTGTAAAAACCCTGCTAGTATAGAAGAAATAACCCCCAAACCCAGCTGGTGGTGACTCAAATCTTCATTTTAATGGGTTAGTACTATGAGTGCCAGCTGGTGGGCAGGGTGGACACGGCCTATAGACGCCAGCAGGGTGTGCTATGCCGTCCTACAGTGTTCAGCCCTGCCGACTGCGGAGACAACATTCAGGGTTATTCAAAGAGAATCGAATAGTCACCGCACGTTCAGTGACTTTTCGTTCTCTTCAATTCAGTGCGATTCGGTGATTCCATTTCGTCAACCCTGCGGTGTATTCAGCGAGCACCACAGGGCCGTCGTAGTGCAGGGAAAAATCGCCGCAAACCCGCCGAAAACTCACTGCAAAACGAGGGCTAACGCACACCGAAACCCGCAAAAACTTCTGACCCGAGCAGGAGCCGATCACAGCGCAGAGCAGCCGCCGGAAAAACCCGACACCGCAGACGAGGGAGGTGAAGAAAAAAACAAAACAGTACGCTTGAATGTTCGAAAAGTGAAACGTTTGCAAACAAACTACTGAGCGAAAATGTCTGAAATTTACATATAAAATCCACTGAATGATAATAAAAAGGGCTGTTACAGAAAAAATAAGTAAACTTAAAAAAAATATATAAAAAAAAAATGAAAAAAAATATTTTTCCAAACAAATCCAGAAAAATGCTTAAAAGATCCTAACAAATCTATGAATAAAGAGACATTTTACTGCAGAATATTATAATGAACGGTTTATTAGATATTGAATTAAAACGGGAATATTTTTAACATTAAAGCCTATGGGATTCGCCTGAATAAACCTGTCGAATGAAACCACCGAATGGCAGGGCATTTCAGGAACCTTTCACTGCTGGATTTTGTTCTCTGAATAGCTGAAGCAGTGCTTTTTCATGGGGATTTCACTGCCCTCGAACAGGCACCGAACAGGCACCGTATGTGCAGGCAATTCAGGACATACTTGAAAACAAGAGAAATCTTAATGTATCCTTCCTGGTAAAATCCTTTCTCAAAAAAAAAAAAAAAAAAAAAAAAAATCGCCAGGATTTGGCGAACTGCCTGCTCTCTGGATAGCCGAATTGTCCAGGAAAGGTAACCGAACGCTGATTTTCAGCGTTCGGTTACCTTTCACCAGCAATTCGGAGCTCTTTGAATAACCCTGACTGACTATTTTGAGTTGTTGAAGCCCTGGGTTACTTGCTTTATTCTAAAAAGGCTCGTTTTCACAATAGGGTATTATTAATTAATGGAAAGATGCAGTCGGAAGTGCAACAGCCTATAACTATCATGCAATAAATATATAGTGGACCCATTGCTTGGGGGTTCATTATGCCAAAAATACATATATCTTATGTGTAAGTAATTTGGCTTAAACTTTGTTCTAATTGTTAATTATCTGGCAGAATATCGTTAGCATATTGTATGATTAAAAAAAAAAAGCATGAGTGTGACGAGAGTTACTTTGAGCTAGGGGTACCTGGACTTGGCATTACTGTTGGGAGCTGTGGGACTGTGGGTTTTGGGAGGTCTGACACATAATTTTATGCCCCAACCTCCTCCAACTCACCCTATAACGTCACATCAAGAGCTACTTAACAGAGATCCCACGGTGCAGAGGCCAGGGCAGCATAATCCACGACTTCTTCTGGCTCGAAGACTGGAAACGAAGAGTTCCTAGTGTCCTTCCGCAGCACCTGCCCGACCCACTCGAGCAAGTCTGTGCAGGGTTGCACTCGGGTCCATGGAGTCCTAAGGGACTCCACAAGCTGATACCAGTGGTGGTGCAAGGCACCAATATTATATATATACTTATAAAGGTCGGAAAGGATATTCCGGGTCAAGCTGCTGATACAGCAACTCGGACAGAGTAGAGCAGGGCTGTCAAACTCCGGTCCCCCATATGTGTCTGGACTATAACTCCCATGATTCTCTGGCCATCTGTTGCATTCAAAGAATTATGGGAATTGTTAGCATCAACATCTAAAGGGGGTCATGAGTTGGACTGCCCTGGAATAGAGGCTTTAATGCTTATGCCGGCTATTGAATACGGAGATGTAGTGTATACAGCAGCCCCGTAAACACACCTTCAGAAACTTACTACATTGTATAACTCATTCTGCCACTTTGCATTACAATGTAACGACATGACCCACCATTGTGACATGTTAAAAGAGCTAAACTGGCCATCGCTGGAGTCTAAACGCACCCTTCACCTTTCCAGCCTGGTGTTTAAGAGTTTTTCTTGGAAGCTGCCACCCGATCTGAATAGGCTGCTTCCCCCAGCAGTTCCCTCATCCTATAACCTCCGATCCAGGACCAGCACTTTACTTGCAATACCACAATACATCGGTCCTCATTTTCCTTCAGAGCACCGCAGTTATGGAATAACCTTCCAGACACCATCAAATCTTCCCCCAGTCTTAAGTCACTCAAGAGTAGGGATGAGCCGAACACCCGCCGAGTTCGGTTCGGGCCCGAACCCGAACTTCCCATATGTTCGGGTCCGAACCCAAACTCGAACTCAATGCAAGTCAATGGGGCTGAAAATTCGGTTTTTAGAGTGCCCTCCAAGAGGGCATATATGCTAGATATTTGCCATAAAAGGTGTATGGGGGTCCGGGTAGTGCCCCGGGGGACAGGAAACAAGGTCAAAAAGTAAAAAAAAAAAAAAGTTTTTAAAGGGACAGTGAGTTTTCCATGAAATAAGGGTTAAAAATAAAAACCAAAAATTCCTTCAAATATCGTGCCTAGGAGGTCCCCATAACCTGGCCGTGAAGTGGCGGATTTCTAGGATGTATAGAAACACTTAAAAACAAAAAAATTACGTTTCAAATGACGGTAAATGCTTTTCCTTTAATCTATCCATAAACAACTGCTTGGGGCGGCAGTCTGTATGAAAAGAGGAGACATTTTCGCACACGCAGAAAAAGTTTAGTTTTTTTTTGGCTAAATTATTGTGAAACTTATGCAGGCTTTGGATGAAAGTAACAGGTGCTTCAAAATTGGTCCTTTAGCGTCCCCAACAGTGCCGTCACACCGTAACCCCTCTGAGGATAGAAATCTGATACAGGCGTCAGTGGCAGTGCACCCAAATATTGTGCTTTTGGTGCCAGGCCTGCAAGTACTATTATACAGTAACCCCTCTGTGGTATTGTGGAAGAATGCAGGGGTGGACCATGTGGTCCTATATTAAAAAGATATGCATCTGGTTAAGGCATCAGTGCACCCAGATATTGTGCCTTTGGTGCAAGACTGCCAGGCCAGCAAGTATCATAATACAGTAACCCCTCTGTAGTATTGTGGAAGAATGCAGGGGTGGACCATGTGGTCCTATATTGAAAAGTTTTTTTATCTGGTAATGGGCGTCAGTGCACCCAGATATTGTGCCTTTGGTGCCAGGCCAGCAAGTGTCATCATACAGTAACTCCTCTGTGGTATTGTGGAAGAATGCAGGGGTGGACCATGTGTCCTATATTGAAAAGATATAATTCTGGTCAGCGCGTCAGTGCGCCCAGATATTCTGCCTTTGGTGCAAGACTGCCAGGCCAGCAAGAATCATCATACAGTAACCCCTCTGTAGTATTGTGGAAGAATGCAGGGGTGGACCATGTGGTCCTATATTGAAAAGATATGATTCTGGTCAAGGCGTCAGTGCACCCAGATATTGTGCCTTTGGTGCCAGGCCAGCAAGTATCATCATACAGTAACCCCTCTGTGGTATTGTGGAAGAATGCAGGGGTGAACCTTGCGGTCCTGTATTGAAAAGATATGATTCTGGTCAAGGCGTCAGTGCACCCAGATATTGAGCTTTTGGTGCCAAGCCTGCAAGTGCCATCATAATACAGTAACCCCTCTGTGGTATTGTGGAAGAGTGCAGGGTTGGACCCTGCGGTTCAAAAAATTTAAATGATATAAATCTGGCACAGGCGTCAGTGCACCCAGATATTGTGCTTTTGGTGCCAGGCCTGCAAGTGCCATCATAATACAGTAACCCATTTGTGGTATTGTGGAAGAGTGCAGGGGTGGACCATGTGGTCCTATATTGAAAAGATATGATTCTGGACAAGGCGTCAGTGCACCCAGATATTGTGCTTTTGGTGCCAGGCCTGCAAGTGCCGTCATAATACAGTAACCCCTCTGTGGTATTGTGGAAGAAGGCAGGGTTGGACCCTGCGGTTCAAAAAATTTAAATGATAAAAATCTGGCACAGGCGTCAGTGCACCCAGATATTGTGCTTTTGGTGCCAGGCCTGCAAGTGCCATCATAATACAGTAACCCCTCTGTGGTATTGTGGAAGAGTGCAGGGTTGGACCCTGCGGTTCAAAAAATTAAAATGATATAAATCTGGCACAGGCGTCAGTGCACCCAGATATTGTGCTTTTGGTGCCAGGCCTGCAAGTGCCATCATAATACAGTAACCCATTTGTGGTATTGTGGAAGAGTGCAGGGGTGGACCATGTGGTCCTATATTGAAAAGATATGATTCTGGACAAGGTGTCAGTGCACCCAGATATTGTGCTTTTGGTGCCAGGCCTGCAAGTGCCGTCATAATACAGTAACCCCTCTGTGGTATTGTGGAAGAAGGCAGGGTTGGACCCTGCGGTTCAAAAAATTTAAATGATAAAAATCTGGCACAGGCGTCAGTGCACCCAGATATTGTGCTTTTGGTGCCAGGCCTGCAAGTGCCATCATAATACAGTAACCCCTCTGTGGTATTGTGGAAGAGGCAGGGTTGGACCCTGCAGTTCAAAAAATTAAAATGATATAAATCTGGCACAGGCGTCAGTGCAGCCAAATATTGTGCCTTTCATGGCAGCAAGTGCCTTCACACCGTAACCCTTTTGTGGTATTGTGGAAGAGTTCAGTGCTGGAGGTTTTGTGAATGTAGAAGAGGACATCCCCAATCTATTCCATTACGTCAGCATCAGGGGATTGATAACTGCTGATCCAGGACTGATTCATTGTTATAAATGTCAGCTGGTCTACAGAGTCGGTGGACAGACGCACTCTTTTGTCTGTGACAAAACCTCCAGCGGCACTGAACGTCCTTTCAGAAAGCACGCTAGATGAAGGGCAGCCTAGTAGCTGCATAGCATATTGGCTAAATTCTGGCCAGTGATCCAATCTCAACACCCAGTAAGCCAGTGGATCATCTGCTGGAAAGGTATCCAGGTCTGCCCTTGCCCCTAGGTAGTCCTGCACCATATGGTGAAGACGCTGGCAATGGGTGCCTACATTTGATGTCCCTGGGCGTCGAGGACTAAAAAAATTTAAAAATGCATCAGTCAAGCGGCCCTGGCCTTCACCGCTATTCCTCTGATCACCCGCAGCCTCAGAAGCACGTGTGTCAGCACTTGGTAATCTACCAGTGCCTGGAAAGGTGTTACACAAGTGTCGCTTTAGAGCGTCCTCAAGTTTTTTAATCCTGTGCTCCCTCTGTGCGGGCAGGATGAGCTCTGCAACTTTACCCTTGTATCGTGGATCAAGAAGGGTTGCCAACCAGTAATGATCCCTCTCCTTGATAGCACGAATCCTGGGGTCCTTTAGCAGGCTTTGCATCATTAGGGAGCCCATGCAGCGTAGGTTGGAGGTGGCATTAGATTCCGAGTCTTCCTGGTCAATGAGGATGACCGTATCGTGCACTTCCTCCTCCCAGCCACGCACTAGCCCTTGTGTTTCTGGGCACACGAAACCCTCCCTTGAGGAATCCCCACCTTCAATGCCCCCACTACTTAAATATTCTGCCTCCTCCTCCTCCTCATCCTCCTCCTGTCTGATCTGAGTAGGACTCGCTGGAATGCTGTCTGCGGAAAGACTGGGGCCTTGAGAGCTAGGGAAGGCCTCCTCTTCCTCCCGCTGCTCTGCCTCTAGAGCCACATCTATAATTCCCCTCAGAGTGTGCTCCAGCAGGAACACTAAAGGAATTGTGTCACTGATGCATGCACTGTCCCTGCTCACCATCCTCGTTGCCTCCTCAAATGGTGACAGTACAGTGCATGCATCCTTGATCATCAGCCACTGCAGGGGGGGAAAAAAAACAAGTTGACCTGAACCTGTCCTTGAGCCATACTCACACAGGTACTCGTTGATGGCCCTCTGCTGCTTGTGCAGACGCTGCAGCATTGCTAATGTCGAGTTCCACCTGGTGGGCATGTCACAGATCAGACGGTTTGTGGGAAGGTGGAATTCTCTTTGAATTTCTGCCAGGCGAACGCTTGCTGGGAATGACCGTCTGAAGTGGCTGCAGACTTTTCTGGCCTGGATGAGAAGCTCTGGCAGCCCTGGGTACTTGGTTAGGAAACGCTGTACCACCAGACGTGTGCTAGGCATGGTACATGCATCAATATACCCTTGCGTAGGGTGGAGAGAAGGTTGCTGCCATTATCGCAGACGATCATTCCCAGCTGCAGCTGGCTTGGTGTTAACCATCTCTGCACCTGCCCCTGCAGAGCTGACAGAATTTCTGGCCCGGTGTGGCTCCTGTCCCCTAAACAAATCAGCTCAAGCACAGTATGGCATCTTTTTGCTTGAGCCATTGCGTAGACCCTGTCAGGCGTCGGTTTAACTGCCACTTCGCCAGAGACAGAGAAGGAGGAGGAGGAGGAAAAGGGAGAGGTGGTGGTGGTGGAGCAGACAGACCTCATACAAGCAGCTTTCTGGAGGCGTGGTGGATGAACAAGCTCCAGCACAGAGCCCCGTCTTGGATCCCTCATAGCTGCAATCAGAGTTACCCAGTGTGCTGTGAAGGAAATGTAACGACCCTGTCCATGCTTGCTGGACCACGTGTCTAAAGTCATATGCACCTTGCTGCTGACTGCCTTTCCCAATGACTCGATAACATTGTCTTCCACATGCTGGTATAATGCTGGAATGGCCTTGCATGAAAAGTAATGGCGTTTTGGAACCTGCCACTGTGGTACAGCACATTCAGCAAATTCACGGAAGGGAGCAGAGTCCACCAGCTGGAAAGGCAGCAGCTGCAATGCAAGTAATTTTGCTAAGCTGGTATTTAGATGCTGTGCTTGGGGATGGTTGGGACTATATTTTTTCTTTCGCTGCAGCAGCTGGGGCAACGTAATCTGACTATGTAAATCTTCAGCTGCTGGGATGATGTCACATTGTGAGGAAGGACCTGGTACATCCGTTACTGTAGCATCATCCCTGTCGGTGGAGGTTGTAGGCAATGACATGGCAGGACATACAGTGGGGGTAGAGACGGAGGAGGAGGACCTACGCAAAGTTTTGCGCCAATGGGATGTGTGGCAGTTGTTCATATGTCGCCTCAAGCACGTGGTACCCAAGTGTCCGGTATCTTTCCCACGCTTAAGCCTCATCTGACATAGATTACAAATAGCAACGATGCACTCTACTGCACATTTCTTACAGAACTCCCAGACAACAGAGTTCCTGCATGTGTTCTTTGAGACAACAGCGCTCTGCACCGGAGCAGCTCTGACATGTGATGCTTTGGACTGGCTAGTGCTATGGTTGGTCACAGAGGATGTTGTGCCTCGCGTTTGCTGTGCCTCCTCCCCCTCTTCCTCATTTAATTCCTCTGTTCGATCAGGCACCCAGGTGGAGTCAGTGACCTCATCATCAATGTCATCTTCACCCCCTATCTCCTCGTCACTGGAGCCAACTTGGCAGTATGCTGCAGCTGCTGGGGCAACATGAGTGCCAGTTATTTGTGTGTCATCACTGGCACAACCTTCCTCTAGGTTGATTATACTCCCTTCCTCAACCTCAGAGATTGAATCAGAGCACTGTACTTGCTGCGCATCCTCAAGCAGCATGTCACTGTCATTGTAGTCAAACAATTCAGCTGACTCCTCCGTGTGATAGCGAGGCTACGGCAGTAGTAGCTGTGGACATGGAGGCTGCATTAGATGCTTTGGCAGCTGAGGTGGACTGTAAAGCACTAGAAACCTGGCTGGCAGAGGACTCAGAGGATGAGGATGGCCTGGTTAGCCAATCCACCAAGTCCTCTGTATGTTGCTGCTGCTTAAGATGGCCAGCACCAGTTAGAAAGGACAAGCGTGCCCCTGCAGAGGATGCACCACGTCCACCACGACCAGAGGCACAGCCTCCCGACACAGGGACTGCTTGCCCTCTTATCTGTGTCTGGGAGCGTCTGCCTGTCCTTTTTGTTCTTTCAGACATGGTGAGTGATATATAGATTAATATATACAGAACTCTGATTCAACTCTGGTATAAAGATTTAAAGAACTCTGGTATAACTCAGTGAGACACCCTGATAGCTGGCAGCCAGTGACAAGACACAGATTACAAGTCTTAGACACCTCCTATAAATCAGTGAGACCCCTTGAAGGGTGCCAGTGAAACCTCCTGCAAATCAGTGAGACCCCTTGATGGGTGGCAGCCAGTGAGAACACACGGATTATAACAATTCCCAAATATTTTAAAGAAATTAGTGAGCCCCAAAATTCTGCGTGGTACTGGTTGTGTGACAAGACACAGATCACCTCAATTCACAAATGTTTTAAAGAAATTAGTGAGCCCCAAAATACTGCGTGGTACTGGTTGTGTGACCCCCAAAAAGACTTGCTGGCTGTGTGACAAGACACAGAAGATCACCTCAATTCACAAATGTTTTAAAGAAAGTTGTAAACCCCAAAAAAACTTGCTGGCACAGTGACAAGACACACATCACCTAAATTCCCTGATATTTGGTAGAAATGAGACCCCCCAGACCCCCCCAGTAGCGTGGCAGACCGGCAGTAACAACACACAACTATCTCCTCTGAAATCTCCTCTGAAATGCGTGCAGAATCGGCGAGTGGAAACGTTATATAGTGCGCTGCGGGACTTAGCTCTGTGAGCCCATGATTTGCCCAATCAGGACTCTGAGCCGTGATTTGCATACTGTTGAACCTGTCTTGCACCAGACCTGTGGTCAGGTGCAAGGCTGTAGCCAATTACGAGCTTCAGGCCAGTGGGAAAATGCATTGTGGTCCATTGTGGTTGAACATGCGGCGAACACCCGGAAATGTTCGGTGTTCGCGATCTAATCGAACAGGCTAAGTTCGGGTCGAACTCCGAACCGTCTGAACCGAACAGCTCATCCCTACTCAAGAGCTCCTTACTAACATAACTCAATACAGAATGCACCTGTAAACGTGTAACATAATGACTATTTCCTACATATTTATTTTCTGTTAATCTGTATATTTGTGGTTTTTTTAATATCTTGCATTGTATTTCTGTAACTGTAACACTTCAATGTTCTTGAACCCAGAACATACTTGAAAACGAGATAAATCTCAAGGTATCCTTCCTGGTAAAATCCTTTATATATAAATAAATAAATAAAATAATGGTGAGCCACAAATGAGTAAAGGCTCTCCATTGACATCTCAGTTGTGATCTAGCCCATGGTCGGCTCATTCTGTTTTAACATGCATGGACGCTTGGTCTTTAGATTTAGTGTAATGTGCTACGGAACTTGTTGGCACTTTATAAATACTTGTAACTAGAACTGGAATGTGGGAAGGTTTTGGCGTGGATGTTGGCTGGAAGATGAAAGTAATGAAATACTGAGAGAGTGCAATATAAAGAGGACAATCCTTATCTATCAAACACCTTCTCATCGCTGTCCAAACCCTGCTAGACAACGATCAGCAGTGACGGGTAAGGATTTGTAAACATTTGCTTTAATCGGCTAATTTCTATGAACACAGGTGCAAAATTTCACCTAAGTACATAATTGCTATTCAAATTAGGAACTTCCTTTTTAGAAATGATAATTTTTTGTCATTCAGGTAGTTGTAGAGCACTGTGAAATCACAGAACGCACCGAGGAGAATATTCATCTTTTGACATCAGTGCACATGCAATTACATATAAATGCTATAAAAAAAATCTTATATTCTAACCATGAAGACAATTAATATATTTTTGAGTTTTTATCGTATTTCTTACACAATCCTAATAAGTTAAAGATGGACGTGATGATTAAAAGAGAGTGGTGGATATATTGTCTGACGGTTTCTAATTTTTAGTTCATTTTAGAGTCAAAGATGAAAAGTTGCATTTTTAAAACTTTATTTTTGCAATTTTTTTAAAAAAATATATATAGTTCATTGTTTTACATTTTTAATATTTTCTTAGATCCTTTAACCCCTTCACTACCGATATCTAGATATCTCGGGCTTCAAACTTACCATATGGTGCCCCATATCAAGATATCCCGATCTGCTAATCTGCAGCCCAAAAACTTTCATTAGCTACAGAAGGTGCCCCCAAAGTTTTAGCCCTGTGGGCATAATGCCCAAAGAGCTAAAACTGTAAAATCGGCTGCTGAAAACTCTGAAATATCGGGCTTTCAGAAGCTGCCAGCAGCCGATGCAGGGAGAAATAGAAATAGATCTGCTGTTAAAACCTCTGTAACTCAATTTGGCAGTAGATGGCACCATCTACTGGTCAAATAGGTTATTACAGTAATATGTATTACTGTACAATTTATTAAAAATGATTTCTCAAAAAACCTCTGGTTTCTGACAATGTTTTTTGGAAAATAACTTGGTAGTGAAGGGGTTAATAGCGTTGGCTGATGTCATACTCTATATAAAGACCCAATTCCCCCTGCTCTGTTGTAACCTATAAATTTTGCTTATTTCGGTTTTTAGATTTTTTTTTCTCTTTATTTCTATTGTTCAACGTTGTGCCTCATCGTAAATTATGTTTCTTTTATGGGTAGCTTAACACTAAGGAAATATGATGTGTCTGCTTGCACGTGTATTGATATAGTATACTGTAGCTCTCCACATACATTTTAAATTCATTGGCAAAAGATGTAAAACCCTTTCATTACCCAACATGCATTGTAATATAATGAAAAGAAATAATTGGCATACAAAGCCCCCATTGCATAACATTTTAATGCAAGAATGGTATGTCCCCTGGGGATAATTACAATTCCCAGTGAGATCTCACTCCTGTCACCCATTATTACTGTAAAAGGAAAAAGTCCCAACTCTAGAGTCACTCACTGCTGTACAGGGATATGGTTGTTTTAGTGACTGAAATTCCTATACAGTATAGATACAAGGTGTTGCTGTAATTGCCATACACAGGCACATACGGATATTGCATTGCTAATAATCTCATTATGATCATTACAAATCCCCATAAGCAGGAGACCTGAACATTTTATTATCTAACTTTATCACATTTACTGTATCTGACACAAAGGACATTCTGCCTGTATGCTGATAATGCAGACCCTGATTTGAAATTGTTCAAGCAATGGACCTAATCTAGAGATCAGAACCTTTCATCCCACTACCATTTCTCTAAAGGATATATGAATACATAAAATTTTTTAAAAATTAGTACATTATTTTAATCTTTAAACGATCTGTGAATAAACTTTCTGCAAATGTGCCCATTTTACCCTACATTTAAAGGGACATTACCACTTACATAAACTGTAACTAGATTACTTGCAATATTTATAAAACCACATTATAAAGCACATGCAGCTGTCTTTTTCTTTGTCTGAAGTAATTGCATGTAAAAGGAAAAATAAAGTGAGGTATTTTATCTCTTGGTTCCAGTCTCTCAATTTTTACCATGATGCAACATGTACCAAAAGCTTTGCTTTGTGATTCTTGTTTATTTAATCTACAATATCTACCAGTTAAAGAGGTGGAGAGGGGGATGTTTAGATATGGCAGCAGGGGGTGTATTGTGTTCTCAGGCTGCTTGAGATAAGAGCTGGCAGCTGAATGAGATATGACAGGGAGCTTAAAACTCTTCTAATCTACCCTGTGGTGATGTCCTTTGAATACATCCCACACAATACAGATGTGAGTCGCCCGTCTGACCCATAGACTCCATTCTATGGTCAAAGCCACACATTGAGGAGCAAGTGAGATAAAGATAAAGGGAGGGCAGTTTACTACACAAAATATCACACAATGGATGCACCCAGTGACACATATAGAGGAAAATATAACACAATGGATGCGCCCAGTGACACATATAGAGGAAAATATCACACAATGGATGCGCCCAGTGACACATATAGAGGAAAATATAACACAATGGATGCACCCAGTGACACATATAGAGGAAAATATAACACAATGGATGCACCCAGTGACACATATAGAGGAAAATATAACACAATGGATGCGCCCAGTGACACATATAGAGGAAAATATCACACAATGGATGCGCCCAGTGACACATATAGAGGAAAATATCACACAATGGATGCGCCCAGTGACACATATAGAGGAAAATATCACACAATGGATGCACCCAGTGACACATATAGAGGAAAATATCACACAATGGATATGCCCAGTGACACATATAGAGGAAAATATTTTCTTAACTAAACAGGAGAAAAACAAAGCACATGTAAGATATCAGCAACATAAAATAAACATAATAAGGACATTTAATTTTTTGGTGGTAGCGGCCCTTTAACCCCTTCACTGCAGATGACGTGTGGGGAACGTCCTCATTGACACCCGATATATGCGGAGGACGTTCCCCACACGTCGCCCGCAAGCGGGAGCTCCGGCAAAGATACTCACCTCTCTGTCCGGGGTCACGCGGCGTTCTAACAACGAAGTCAGATGCTGAAGTTAAGCCCCTCCCGACGTCAATGACCTCATTGCGCCATGCGCGATGATGTCATTCCCAGGCGACTCCCCAGCACTGCCTTTTGGATCCCTCTCCCTACCGATCGGGAGGGTTTACAGTAAAAAAAAAGGCACTGCTTTGAAGGGCAGTGTCTGCCCTATAGAGCGGTGCCTTTTTTTAACCCCTTACGTGCCAGATCGCAATCCAGTGCTGTTCGGCACCAGATCACACTCTCTAGCTCCATTGGGGGCCGCCATCTTGGATGGCAGCTCCACCTCCGGGTTCCCCATCGCCTCCTGACGTATCGCGCATAGCGTGATGATGTCAGATAGCCGGGGAACCCCTAAGTACCTGGGGATTTCCCAAGGAAATCCCCTGGTGGAGTTAAGGGGTTCCATTGAACCCTGATATCTCCAGAACCGTGGCAGCTAGGGGATCAAGGAGGGTGTCATTGAGCCTGAGCATGGCCTTTCGAATGATACCAAACATGACCATGTTCAAAGTAAAAAAACTAAATAAAACAAAATAAAATAAATTTAATTTTTTTTAAAAAAAAACAAAACAGTTTTTGTGTGTTGTTTTTATTAATGCAGCAATATTGTTCCCATTTCAATTATAATGTGAACAATAATGCTGCACTAATGATTTTTTTCTATGGGGTGCATTTGCTAAAAATCACAGAATTCCCCCAAAAAAATTTAGCAAGTCCCCATTTCTAATTTTGTACAAGCGCACCCCATAGAAAATATAACCACAAACGCTTATGTGATAAAATGTGGAAAAAAACCACTTTACACGCTGCAGATGATTAAAAATTCAAATTTTATTGCATTTTTTGTTATAATATACAGGCAGGACGTGGCGTATACATATAAAAATGATATATTAGGAATCTGCCGAGTCTGCCGGAAAGAACGATATATAATATGTCTGGGTCGTATAAT